>CM053760.1:51453322-51519604 GCA_028658305.1 Pachyuromys duprasi
GCGGGGGTTCCAGGCCACATCCACACATGGTCCTTGATTGTAGAAACCGTCTCATACAAGACCCCTGTGCCCTGCTCAGTTTGGTCTTTGTGGAGCTCTTGTTCTCTCCAAGTCTCACCAACCTCCCCCAGATCTATCATTACTTCTTGCCCTTGCTGTATTTTAAGATGATAAATTGATATCTATATGCAAAGAGGAAAATGGGGACTGGCTGAGTCTGTACTATCAGCTGTTACCCATACCATGCCAAAAAGAGACTTCGATTTCATGTTAGCATCCAGGAGACACCGGGTTCAATTTAATTTGATCCCCAAATGACCAAGCTGATTAATTGTCAAGTCTGATTTTACTCTATAGTAAAACTTAATCTCTCATAATTTGCCTTGAAATTAATGGGAGTTGGCTACTTCAGGCCTGAATAAGGGAGGTCTAACAAATCTCCCCAGGCCTTCTTTGGGCCATGTGGGCATGGCCTGGCTGCACCCAAAGAGGAACAGGTGGAATGAAGATTAGGTCACATGGGAAAGGGGTGGCTGTAGGCCGGCAGCTGTTAAAATCCCAGGTGTGTGTGAGTTGGCAGGGGTACAAAGCCAGGAGAGCTGCTAACAGCTCAAAGTCCCTGGGCTGTGCAGCTGCTTGCTTGGCACTAGCTGTGGACCCACCTGTAGTGTTGATGGGCACACCCCACTCTTAGGAGCAACAGAACACGAAAGGTCTGGGGGAAAAAAGCAGCCAACCGCCCTTGTAGCCAGAAGGTTGCAGGGAGCAAGCGTGCCCCCTCACTGATAAAAATGAGTGGGCTTGAGACCAGACCCCCTTGGCTTTTCTTATTTACCATCGAGCTCTCGGAGGTCTGAAGAAAAGATACACATTTTCTTTCTATCCAGGAGCCTATTCCCAAGCACCCCTAGGAAATAAGTGGGGGAAAAAAATAACCCAGAGCTGGAGGGTAAATCAAAATGGTTGGGGCTGCAGAGACCACAAGGGATCAAGACTGAGACAAAAATAAAAGCTGCCCCTGATTGGCTGGGGGAGTGTGGACGAAAAATAAAGCCAGCCTGTCTGAATCTGTGTCTGCCCTACACAAAACCCTGCTCCGGCTTTCCCAGGATGGAATACAGCCTCAGCTCAGAAGCTAGGCTTTCAGAGGTAGTGGCTCTGAATTATTCAGGGTCTCTTGGGAACTGAGGGTGGCAAATTCAAATGACAGCACTATGCACAGGTGAAGTAGCCATCTTTTGCTGTTGTGCAGGCTACAAAGGGTTGCAAGCTGTCACTCTGTGTTAAAGCCAGCCTCCAAAAGATCTATGAACCAGGACAAGGACGTTGCCTTCTTGGTTCTTTCATCTCTGCTTGTAGAACTGCTGACCTAGTAGCATATGACTTCTGTCTCCCCAGTTGCTTGTAGAATCAGAATCCTTTGGGGAGGTACAAGAATGCTACAGATCTGCAAAGGCATATGGTGTCAACTTGATTTTGGGAAAGGGTGAAATTATTAATTAATGATCTTCATGCATGGGTCCTCAGGTCACTGGGGGTGAGTCCAAAAGAGGATTAGATTGTAGGACCCTGGTCCCTTTCACTTACCTTTTTTTCCTTCCAGAATTGGGGCAGGGGTGGCTGTGGTGGGAGGCAATCAAACCAAAGGCTGGGACAAAAGCTGTGAACCAAAATAAGTTTAAACGTATTTAAGCTTAAATCACTGCATCCTTTCTCTTGTTGAGGGTTGATTGTCTCAGGTATTTTGTCAGAGCTATAAAACACCGATTACACACCAGACAATGTATGAAAATTATCACATACTTGCCTGAACTCTCACGATAGAGGATAGTCTTGTGGCTCTCAGACATGAGTGGGCACCTGTGGTGAATCAAAGGACTCTAGAGTAAGAAAGTCCGAATGGAACCTAAAACCTAGTGTTCTACACTCAGATAGTGCTGATCCAGAGTGGGGCTGGTCCACCCGTTGAAGACAACTATCATAAGCCCTTGGACAGCTGAACTGCTCTCCATAGAAGCTACTGCCCTGAGAACCCTCACAGGCTCACAGAGCGAATCTAATCTCTCACCTCTAAGAAGGGGCTAAGAGTTCATTGAGCCACAAGGTATAAATACCCAATAAAGTTCACTCTCTATTTGTATTCTGACCAGAGAAGGACCATTAAATCAAAGAAAAGAATCTCTGTTTCTGATTACAACAGAATTTGTTTCCTTTTTAATTGATGTATACTGATTGAGCACATTTATGTGAAGTACTGTGATAATTTACTATATGTGTTTAGTGTGTAATGATCAAATAGAAGCAATTAGCATTTCCTTCTCCTTAAACATTAACCATGTTTAAAATGCATGCTTGTATGTATATGTGTATGTGTAGCGTGTATGCATACATGTGTATTTGAGGGTGCACATGTGTGTGGAAAAACAGCCTTGGGTGCCGTTTCCTGTGAGGCAGAGATTTTCGTTGGTCTGGAACCCTCCAGATAGGTTAACCTGGCTGGCCAGAATGTTTCAGTCATCCTCCTGTCTCCACCACCCCAGCACCAGAATAACAAACATAGGTCATCACACCCAGAATTTTTCCATGAGTTGGGGGGGTGGGGTTCAGGAGTAAGCCTTCATGCCTGTGGGGCTTACCTAATGACTTAATAACTGCGCTGTCACTCTGACCCAACATATATCATTTGTGTTGGCAAGCTTTTTGGGGATTGGAAAATTGAGACAGGTTCTCACTTTCTAGCTCAAGATGTACTTGAATTTGCTGGGTATCTGAAGCTAATCTCAAACTTATGGTATCCGTCTGGCCTCAGTCTCTCGGGTGCTAGGATTACATGTGTAAGTCACTGTGTCCAGCTGTGTTGGGAAACTGAACTATTCGAGCTCCTTATAAAATATAGAATAAATGGTTAGTTGCCTTAAATATATCAAAAGAAGCAACTAAAGAGTCAAATAAACTGTAGCCACCTCATGATAATTAATTCCAGCATCTATTTGTCCCAACTATTAATAAGCATATTTTGATACCCTTATGCCTTCCTGAAGACTCCCCTACCTCATTCCCTTTCCCATAGTGTCCACTCTTCTACTCTGTTCAATGAAATTTTCTCAGCTTCTACATTTTGGTGAGAAAATGCATCCTCTGCTTAATCAAACACCCTATAGTTCCATCTGTTTTGTTGCAGATGATACCATCTCATAAATTTGGCTAGATGACATTTTGCTTTGTATATATACCTATTCTTCTATAAACAGAACACTTAGTCAAATAACCTCAACTTTTTCCCCCTTCAGAGGCAGTAGGATCACACCTATTACCTTGCACCTGCCAGGCAAGCTCTCTTCTACCAAGCTGTAACCCCTTGTCCAAGAATCTCTACTTTTAGCTTGGAGGCATCGTCAGAGCTGAGTGGAGGAGACACTCAGAACAGGAGAGTAAACTAGAATTGTAGAATATCAAATAGGCAGTTCCTGTTCCAAGTCGGTATTTCCTCGGTTTCTTTTCTTACCCCTAACCACAGAACCTGGGGAAAATTCTTTAACTTCTCTAAATCATGATCCCCCACATCTAAATTCAAAGTGATAATATTTATCAGACAGACTTGTCGTTAGGCCTAGTGATGTTAGAGAGTCAGAGGCAGCCTAAGTGTCAGTCATTGGAGAGTAGAATGCATACATAATACAGCATCTTATGTAGCAGAAATAAACAACAGAATAAATGCACAAATACCAACTCAAAACAGCCCTGAAAACCCAGGCGGTAGGATGGAGGTCCTCCCCTTTCAGTGGACTTGGATAGGGCAGGGAGGAGATGAAGGAGGGATGGGGGGGAATGGGGGAGGGGGCTACAGCTGGGATACAAAGTACATAACCTGTGATTAATATAAAAAAGATAAGTAATGCGTCACATTTAGAAACTAAACAATAAAAAGATTTGCATATTAAGTATAGATTATGTTCATATATATTAGCTTGAGAATGGGAACGAGAACAAGATATGGACACAAAAATTCAGAAATAAGTCAATGAGCATCTCTCAGATTGGTAAAGGTCTGTGTTAGGCAATGCTAAGGAGCTATGGAGCTGATACCTTTTGGACAGGACAGTGTCAGGCAGGAGCCTGAGAGCAGCTCACTAATGCTTGTTTCTTCATCTACAGAATTGAATCCTGATGATTAAGAATAAGTAATGCCCTGCCCTCTTTTAAAGGTGCTGTCAGGTGAGTTCTGACTAGCATTATATGACTTCAAAAGTCACTAGAAACTTCTGGGGAGTTTCCATAAGTAAAGGAGTCTTGGTAAATGATTTGGTACAAAAGTGCATGTCAGAGAGATGGAAATAATCTAGAATGTCTGAAATTCTCACCTTAGCTGATCCAGACCAAAGAATCGAGTTGTCCTCAAGGCTCACACTGTCCTTAAAAACAGAGAAAAACACTCCTAGGATATGCATGAAGCCTTCTGATGGTTTTGTTCTGACTAGGTTTGAAACCACTGAGGGGACACACCTCTGGTGTGTCTCCAAGGGCATGTCCAGAGGGAAGAGGGGAGACCCATTCTAAATATGGTTGGCACCAACTCATGGGTTAGGGCCCTGGCCAAATTAAAAGGAAAAAAGGAGCTCATTATTAGCTTTTATCTCTCTCTGCTTCCTGACTAGGGACGTAACATAACCAGCCACCTCCTGCTTCTGCCACCATTATTTCTCCACTTTGATAGATTGCACCTGCTCAGACTGTAAGCCAAAATAAACCCTGCTCTCTGTCATCTGTATTTTTTTTTCACAGCAGTGCTAATACAAGCACATAACTTGGTGTTAGGGTCATTATACCCTAAGAGGAAAAAAAAATCTGTTCAAAGAAAACAATTGTAAACAAATATTAGCAGAGTGGTTTTAAAATAATTTGTGTTTGTGAAAAATAATTATTTCCTAAATCTCTGCCTCAGCTTCCCTGTACACTACTGAACATATGCATAACTATCGTGGAGTTTGTTTTGATTGGGCAATTCCGTAGAGTAAAAGATTATGAATTCAGTTTGCTCATGTTTCTCTTTCCTCTGTCATCTGACCTGTTTCAATAACAGCATGTCTAGCAGAGAAAACCACAGCCACACATGTGCTGTTAATAAAAGTCCCTGATCAGTGATGCCCATTGCTTCACAAAACTTATTTTCTTCACTCCCAAGCTGGGCATGGACCTGGCCAAACCCTGTTTCTGTCATCATCTAGACACACTGGCATTGCGATTATTCCAGGAGGAACAGATGTCCAGGTCAAATCTGGCTCAGCTGCTGAAGGTTACTGCACATTTCAGCCTTTAAGGGCAAGTTGAAATTCCCATTTATCAAATTGCTGAACATGTGGATTTAAAATTTTTGTAACATTCTCAACTCTTGGTAAAACTTCACTGCAAGTCACAAGGCTAAATGACATTTGATAAGCAAAATAGTCACATTATCAGAGCAGCAACCTTAGGATACCCTTCCTGTCTGTCTTCCTTTCTTCCTTTTCTACAAGAAACATTCATTTAGAAGAACTGTGAGCTTTGAACCAGGCTTAAGAAAGAGGCCACTATTTAGTCAAGAAATTTCAGCAGCCTCTGGCCTCTGCTTACAGATTCTTAGATAAATGAGTTAAGGACAGATTGCTGTCGTCCTTGTGGATGGTCTTTTTGCTAAGTGAGAAATAGCAGGGTGTGTGTGTGTGTGTGTATAACCTGCTCGTGCGATTCTTACTTTCCAAATAGAGTGAGGAGCAAAGTAAGAGATATACTCCTGATAATCTAGGAGTGAACTTACTAGACAGAATGTGACAGTGGGCTGTGCACTAAGAAACGCTGGAAAGAGAAAGAAGATGAGTTACAAGGTCAAATGCAAGGTCGGAGAACAGACACTTCTGGTACAAGGTGGCATCCAGATAGGATCAGCACTTGTTTCCGTAAACTTCTGTGTTGGGCACAGGAGGGGTCAAGGAATAATTTCCCATGAGCACTTGGAAGGAGAATGGGAAATGGAGGAATGAAGACACATTGCAAGCGCTCTCTCTATTCAGCAGCTGCGGGGTGCAAACTGTAGTGAGAAGGAGTAGGCCTGGGCCCAGCAGCGGCTCTGGGCACTAGATAGGCGTGCTTCTTTCCCTTAATCTTCACTTCAAACCTCCCACACACCAGTGGAGAGTAACAGGTCAGACAGTGGGTGTGAGACCTTCCTCAAGATGAATTGGCAGGTGTCTTGGCAAGGCTAGCATGGAAGAACACGAATAGAAATAAATTGACACCCTGCAAGTGCACAGGGCTGAGGGGGGACAAAAGTTATTAGGAATTCCTATTTGATAATAATTCTGATCTCATCTGCACACACACAGGGTGAGCCATTGAACATTTTGTTTATCCATACAGAGAACCAAGGAACACTAATTGTACCCTATCTAGCTCAGTAGTCAATGGAAAGAGGACTGAAAAACCTCCAGATCCCGGGGACACCAACAGAGTCTGGACAGTGCTCTGATGATCATCAGGTATGGCACAAGGCCCACAAGGACCTTGGGAGAACTGAACAGTGCATCTGACCAAGGACAGTCAGGAGTGGCAGTAAGTGGCCCTCACTCTATTTCTTGGTCATAATTCATTATTTCACAAAGGCTCCAGTGAGTACCTGTCAAATGCTATGCATTGTTTTATGTATAGGAGAAACAAGCGCTAAGAGAAAGGATGTAAACCACTGTCCTCCTTGGACCTATCCTTTTAAAAAGCCAGCAAGTAAGATATAGTTTCCATTGACACATTGTTTGTGGAGATAGAGTCTCATGCAGCTTAGTCTGGACTCAAACTTGCTATGTAACTGAGGATAACCTTGAACTTCTGATCCTCCTGCTTCTACCTTCCACATGCTGAGATTACAGACCTGTGCCACTCAGTTTATGTGGTGATGGTGACTGAACCCAGGGGTCCCGGGTATACTAGGTATGTACTCTGCCATCTACTCAAAGAAAAGCTTTCTCCTAAGTTACAGATAACAGCACATAAGAACAAGGAAGGGTTGGTACAGTTTGTGCCTAGAGCTAGAAGTTCAAAAGGTTCTTTCCCAGAAGGAGCTCTACTCAGGAGTAGGGAAATTACCTGGTTGGCTATGCTAGGCAGGTGCACACTGTCTCTCTGTATATGTATGTGTCTCTCTCTCTCTCTCTCTGTGTATGTCAGTCTCCTTTCCTCTCTCTCACATGTGTGTGTGTATGCGTGTGTAGGAGATATGTATAATAGTATGAGGTCTGTGATTGGATGAAACACAAGGCTCCGCAAAACAAAACAGAAAACCAATACTAACTTAGACTTTAGTGTGTCTTCATGCCAAGTTAGGATACAGTTTGCCAAATCTGAACTAAAATGTGAGACAGCCTCAGGCTCTCCTGTTTACTCTGTTCTAACACTACATTAGACGTTAATGAGTGTTAAAATGTAAAGCTGAGAAGGAGGGCAACAGTGTAGGGAGACAGTCTGTGAGATGCTATTTGGCTGGTGGGGAATCAGTGACAGTGACTCTTTCAGAATGTAATGAAGATGTGAAGGAGGCCATGGGGGAGTGATGCAGACATATACAAAGCAGCCTTCCAGACAGAGCAGAGAACGTGTTTAAAGATGACAGGCAGGAGCAGGCTGGCCACTATGGAGCGACAGGGAAGAGGCATAAGGCTGGTACTTAGTGAAAAAGATGGAGGAGACATGAGGTCTAGAAAGTGACCCAAAGTCCATCATGAAGTGCACCATGGCCATTTTCCTCTCATGTCTTCTTAACCAAGATTTAAACAAGAACAACAAAACTGAGATGCATGTAATGGTATGGCTACCCAAAGGAAGAGAGACTAGAATGCCTGACAGAAGGCCATGCAGCTGTCTCCAAACATATGGAGATGTTTCCAGGAGGGACACAATTCAGCTAGATGCACACTACGTAGACAGTACTGGAAAACCAGACTCCCTCCTGGAGATCTTAGTCTCCTTAATAAATGAGTTTAGGAATGGTCAAAATCAGAAGCTCATGGACAATTTTATTAGAGTTTAAAAGAAAAACCCCAGGGCAGGCAAGCTGTAAACCTCAGCAGCTGCCCAGAGGAAAAGAATGGGAGGGGGGAGGGGGAGAATAAAGGGAGAGAGGGAAAAAAGGAGAAGCCAGTTGATTGAAGCTATCATGGAGGTCAGGCACACGGAGGACAGGCATCTGCATGGCGGGAGGGGACCCTTAAGCCAGTAAGCATGCTTAAAAAAAAGAGACAGAAGAAAAGCCAACCTTTTCTCTTTTCTGCATAGTGGAGAAAAGTGTGCAGATATGCAAAGCTGCGTGTGTGGCTCTGTAGGAGACTGTCCTGAGATTTCCTTTCAGTTACTTTTCTTGGTACTCTGACCAAGCAGTTGATGGAGCAACCTAAGGGAGGGTGGGTGTATTTTGTTTGATAGGCGGATATAGATCATCACAGGGAGGAAGGTGCTGTGGCAGGCTGGTGGGAGTGAGGGAAGGGGAAAGGATGGAGAGTGGGGGAAAGCAGCTATGGGACAGCGAGCAGGCCTGGCTATAAACTTAAATGACTCACTTCCTCCAGCTAGGCCCCTACCTCCCAGACATTCCACATCTACCCCAAACAGGCCCAGCAGCTGGGGAGCAAATGATGAAACACCTAAGCCGGTGGCGGATACTTCATTCAAACCACAAAGGATGAGAAAATATAGACAAGCTGAGGGCAGAGCAGAGGAACGCTCTCCCTGCAGGCACTCTCCTTAGAGACTTTTTTCTTACACAGCGGACGACACTCTTTCAGGGAATACTTGCAAGGGAGATTAATCTGAACAAAGTAATAGCACTATAAAAATCTCTTTAGTTTGGGCAATATGAAACTGTGGAGCATCGGAGCCTTGTCCCATCTTCACCTCCAATAGACAGCAATCACCCCAAGTAGAAGCCTCCTGAAGAGAGAGGAGTTTTCAAGTCACATTCCTGATGGAATCTGAAACTCACAAGGAGAGAGTACTCACCCAGTCTAGAAAAATTCAAGGAGGAATTTTCCAATGTTAACAAGCTTGTCTGGGCCTCTGCCTAAGTGCCCATTCTTCCATCTTCCAACTTGAGTGACAAAGAAGACACCCCAGAGGGACATAGTAATTGCTCTTGCTGCTTATTTGAACAAATGTCCAGGGGCCAGCTGCTGGCATATGGAGACTATAGAAAGCATAAATGAGAGAGGGCACCTGAGCAAAGACATGCCCAAGTCTCCTGAGCAGTCATGGAGAATGTCTTGGTCAACTGAGTCATTCTCCAGGCCTCTAATATACGTTCTGATGTAGATTCTCCAGGACCACCACTTGGTTTGCAATTGCCATCCCTGCTGGACAGTAGAGCAAGGGACAGGGAGGGACTGATGGGTTCACAGTCTTTCCATTCTGGTTCTCCTCCTCAGAGTGAACACAGTACATCAGGCCTCAAGCTTATTCTCGAAAGGACTTTGGGCTCTTGTCCTGTCCCACATTAAGTACCAATCTCTCTCTCTCTCTCTCTCTCATTTTTTTCTTTTTAAAATCATCCTGGGACATTGTATATCTGATACAAAACTAGACAAATTGGACTGTTAACTGATATCTATAACCAGACAAGATGAAACTTGCCTCAACCGGGGTTTAAAGGTAGCTTTACCATCAGGTTGAGATTTGCAAGGAGAAATTCTCAAGCCTTGAATTTCCATGGGGATCCCCCTGAGAGAAGCTGCAACTCGTCAGGTGCCAGCCTTGCCGCTGAAAGGGGACTTGACCACCGAGATGTCTCTAATAAGTGACAAAAATAATGTGAGTAACAACTTGACATTTTTCGTGTTCAAGTCTCTATTGAAACAGAATGTGTAAATTAATAGTCTTAGGAGACCCATGTAGACGAAAGCCAGAATGGGGATCATGAACCCCATTAACTCGCTTGTCTCCAGCCTCTAATGAGAAGATCTCTGGGGAATGGAGAAGGGGCAGGATGCTCAGGGCATGCAGAACCTTTCAAAAGCCCACAAGCATTCATTTTACAAAGACACAGAACAGCATCCTCCATTGAGTTGTAACAGGCATAAAGAATGATGGCTGGCCCTATCTGAAAAAGAAGCAGTAACTTCTCTAAAGATACTGTTTACTTTGACAAGTTATCTGGTTTGTGTGCGTGTGTGTGTTCTATAATCCCCCACAGGCTATTCTTATCAAATCAGTTTCCCCACAGATGAAGAATGTAGTAACTACTACGCATAAAGTTCAGTGTGGTCTGTTAAGAACTCCATAAGAGTCACTGAGTTTATGGAGGCCTAGGCAGTGGAAAGGGAGAAAATGCTTACGGAAAAAAAGATCCACTTGCTGATTATTTTCTAATAAAATTGTTCATTCTATCGAAAGTGGAGGGAATTAAACGCAAACAGATTTATATGCAGCCAGTTGTACTGCTGTGCAATAGATTTCTTTAACCCCGTTCTGACATCTGGTGTTAAATACATGGTGCTATTTCCAAGGACAGAAGTCGGCTGAGCTGAAATTGTCCATCTCTGTAGCACTCTTCTATAGTTTTACCGTTTAAAGCTTGCAAAAGGTATATGCTACATGACACGTTCAAAGCTTTCACATGCTAGAAAACCTACCCAACAGCATAACGTGGACATGGGAAGAGTAACGGGAGGGGAGGGGAATCAAAACACATTGTAGAAATTCTCGACGAATTAATCAAAACTAAAATACAACACTGTTTAGAAATTAATGTAGAAAGTTACACTGGGTACCTACTCTGAGACAGAGACTTTACCTGAGGTTTATCTCTAATCCATCCCAGCCACTTTGCCAAGCAGCATTAATATTTCTATGTTTAGATGATAGAGCAGAAGCTTGTAGAAGCGTCCCAAGACTAAATTAAGCTTTAGCCAGGATTAACAAAAAGTTTAGAGGCATCTGGGCTACTCAGTGGCAGTAAGTGTAGTTAGCATGCAGGCCCTGGATTCAACTCCCAGCACCAAACCAAAGTGGAATAGCACAGGATGGAGATATGAACTTGACTCTTAATCCTAACCCGCCAACGTTCTTATTTGGCTTTACCACACTTCGTTACCCTAACCTGAACACGGAAGGCTTGATTTCCTTTGCGTTGCGGGACCACTTGCTACGGGCCTGGGCCAGCTCCAGGAACTTGTTACAGCGCAGTCGCAGCTGCCGGTGCGAGTTCCACAGCAGGTTTTCAAATTTGTTGATTTAAAGAACCAACAGCAGCACGGCTGAGTCTTACAGGCGCTTTAGTGTAACTCTTCTCAACCCACAGGATCATCGAGAGAAGCATTGCAAGGTCAGCAAGAAGACTTAGCAGCTAAAGGCATCGGTGGCCAAGCCTGAACATGAGTTTGATCTTCTGGACCCACAGTGGAAGGAACAAACTGTCCCCTGCAAGCTGTCCTCTGACCACATGTGTACTATGGCACACCCACGCATGTACGCGCACCTACATTCACACACACACACACGCACACGCACATGAACTAAATGTAATAAGAAGGACAAACACTGCAGACTGCATTTTAAAAATAAACTGTGTGGGTTGAGAAAGAGGGACACGGAAGGCGTCAATGAAAACTCCCATCCTCCAACTCCCCACCCCCAACAAAAAAGTACCAGCCTAGGCAGGAAGCCACCAAAGAGAACTCTTAAAATGTGTGGTGGGGTGCCAAAGAGTAACTCTACAATTGATGGCTTTCGGCAGAAGTGTGGGAGGGGAAGGACTAGGCCCTATTTAGGGGGCAGGCCACTGAGGATTTGACCATGCTCCAGTGAGAATATAGGTAACATAAAGTGGAGCTGTTTCTATCTTTTTCCAGGAGTGGGGAATAGGTCATGGGGGAGAAGACCTGGAAGGCCTGGGAAGTGAATGGGATCGGAGTACATGATGTGAAACTCCCAGAGAATCAATAAAAACGTTTTGTTGAAAAAAACAAAAAACAAAAAACAATAAACTTGTGTGTGTGCGCGCGCACGCACACACACACATACACTTACACAATCTTGAATGTAAGCCTTCAGATATCTTTTGTTTTGAGACAGGGTCTTTCCTTGGCTTGGAATTCTACCACATAGGCCGCTCGGCTAGCCTGTAAGTTTCCGGGGAATTCTCCTGTCTCTGCCCCCCTAGCATCGTCATTGTAGGCACAACACTGCCGCCCAGACCTTCGTGTGGGCTCTGGGATCTAAACTAATCTGCCCAGTTGTGAGGCAAACGCTTTACGGACTGAGCTAATGCCTAGCCCCACAGTTTTGTTCCTGTGTTTGCATGATATATTATATCAGAGTGATATACTGGAGGCCAGAAACGCATTGCAGTTTTGGACTTCTCCATGCCTCAATTTCTTCACAGATCACAGAGGGTGGGACCAACTCTCTGATAAGCCTACTATGAATACTCTCCCTAGCATCCTATTCTGGCATGCTGTTGATCACCATTCTAGTCCCACCCGCACTTTTGTCTGACAGTCTGAGCAGACAGGACCCTGCCAATTAGAATGACTTGCTTTTTTTTTTTTTTTTTTTTTTTTTTTTTTTACCGAGAAAATACTTTCCATCGTTCCACAGTCATCTCTGGTCCCTCATCCTGAGCTACCAATGTCATCGTACATGTGGGACATCTCCACATAGCATTCAAGTCTCCTTGACATCGGCAGTTAGGTTTCCCGACCACTTCTGCCGCACCTGCCTCTTCCTTGCTGAACTGTCTCACGTTTCCTGAATTATTAATTATCATCTGTGCCATGTTTTTGTTTTGTTTTCAGTCTTGGGATTAAACCCGGAGCCTTGCCCCTGTATGTGCTAGGCAGGCACTCTACCAGTGAGCTTTATTTCCAGCCCTAGGCCATGTCTTAATGATCTCTGTTTCCATCCCAGCCCTCAGAACAATACCCCTGCATGATGAATGAGGGAAGAATGAGTGTCATTGGGCATGGGGACAGGAGTTCCTCTTTCTTTTCCAGACTTCACTCTGTAATTAGCTTAGCTGTCACAGAAACATGTATGCACAGCAAGCAATTGAAAAGTGTGTTTTCCAGGGAGACTGTGACTCTCTACCACTTGATAAAATTCCTAGTAGGTTTCCAGTGAAGAAGTGATTTTGAGAGAAGGTACTCAGATAACATTTCCAAAGATTGGGCTGTACACTCCTCCCTGGGGGCAGGCTTTGAGTGTGCATGTGCACATGAACATTTCATTAACACAAATATATACCAATGTATATTAACTCCTTCAGAGCCATGCACCTGGTAATAAAATAAAATAAAATAAGTTGTCCAACCCTGCATTAGCTAATGCTTTATATACTGTACAAGATGCGAATATACAACATATAATTTTTTTAGTGGAGATTTTCATGTTTTCTCTTTTGCCCTCTAAGAAATAATCTTATGCAAAAATGTTTAATCTCAGCTGAGCAGCTCTACTTTCTGAGAGACTTTCTCTCCCTAGCCTGTTCCCCGACAGTGGCCGAGTCCCTTTCTCTCCTCCGGTTCTGTTACAAGGCACCGCTGTTCTAGAATTAAACTGGCAGGAGTCTTTTGACCCTACACATTCTCCATCTGGAGAGGCCACAGTTCACCCCTCCCCCCAGGTTTGCGGGGAGTGGGGGGGGGAGGTGGAGCTGTAAGCATGACAGTGTGAAATGTGACACACTATTGTAGAATTCTTTGTTTGTTTTCTTTGTGACCTGACTCTCATAAAATTTATTTTATTTTTCTTCCAAGCTCCTAGGACATGTGGTCATATGATTCAAAGCAGGAGGGGGGGGGGAGAAAGCGGGCGGACGTTGTCAAAACAGTATAAAGGAGTTGACATTTTTTATGTTGTTTTCATTACATAAAAAGCTTCAATGTGCAGATCTAACCATCTAGTTTATCTGCATCTAAAAGTATCAAATGTGATACTATAAAATAGCATTCGTATTATTTAGTATAGTTGGCATTATGGTTTTTATTTGCATCTAAAAGAAAAAAAACAATAAATGTAATACCACAGTTTGTTTGGGAAATGAATGCAGAAACTTGTCAGGTTAAACACACAGAAGCCCCCCATACCACACACACAATACACACTCATACACACAGACCATAGTACACAGACACCACATACCACACCACACACCACATCTTTCAACCCCCCAACACAGAGGCCACAGCATACACACACACCACAAAGCACAACATATATACACATGCCACACACAAGTACCCTCCACACACACACATACACACACACACACTCTCTCCACATAGACCCAGCACACACACACACACATCTCCCCATACATATCTCACACACCTCACACACACACAAAGACTGAATAGACATCCTGACCTCTCTAAGTTAACCAGTATTATTTCATAACAGTAAGATTGAAGTGGATTTTGTTTTCTTGTTTGTGTACTGCTCTAATTTCCCTAACATTCTATAATGGTTAGATTTTCTTAGCAAGAAGTATGCTTTACAACAGTTGTACACGATTTTGCAGATTTCTGACTTATATAAACCTCTAAACAGAAACTTAAAAAAAATCCTTTGGGGCCATGGGCACTTAGAAGAAAATTATATGTTATTTCTAAATGTAGTGTAAACTGTTACAAAATATTTAATGCAGTTTTGGTCTCGTGTAATAAAAATACTATTCTAAACCAAGTCCTTAATAGAGCCGCATCCAGATTTTAGACATGGTTTGGATTGAGGGTCAAAAGAGAGGCTGGGAATGAGGCAGGGGATGATGGGGAAATTGAAGAGCTCAGGATGAGATATAAAAGTCGAGATCTGAAAGTCACACTGCCTTCACAGACGGCACAAAGAAAGGCAGTGCATCAGATGGTGGGCCTGTCTGCATAAGATTAACATTCTGGCTGTGGTGATGGTTCAGTGCTGGGTATGTCTGATGACCTGAGTTCGGATATGCAGGACACACGTTAAGAGCCATATTCAACAGCCTGAGTGTTTGCAATTCCAGCATGCCTACGGCAAATGGGAAGCCAAGACAGGAGAATTATCAGAAACTCAAGGTCAGTTAGCCTGCCTTACAAAGCAACAAAGAGGCTTCCTCTCAAAACAAAGCAGAAAGCGAGGACAGCGGACACCAGACACCAGGAGGTTTATTTTTAGACCCCCACAGGTGAGCAAGCTGTGTGTCCTCACTGTGACAGCCCTTACATGCACAGAAAAGTAGACTGAGGCCCTTCTAAGCCCTGAACCCTCTTAACAAGATATTCCTAGAAGCAGAACCCCCAGAATGCTCACACGCTCAAAAAACAGACTGAGGTTCTGCTATACTTTGAACAATCCTAGAAGCAGAAGATGCTTCAGGAAGCATTCTGGGGCTACTCTGGCTGTTGAGACCCAATCTCAAGGGCTGAGTCCAAGGTTCTCATCATCTAGGGTATGATTTGGGCATTGTTACCATTTTAAAGCTCACTTCACAAATCATGATTGAATAAATATACATATATAATACACACACATTCCGTCCCCTTCATTTGTTTCTTTGACTAAAACACCCACTTAAAAAAAAAAAAAAAACCTTTGGGGCTGGCAAGATGGCTCAGCAGAGATTGGCTGCTAAATCCAACAAGTAAGTTTCATAGCTAGAGATCTTGAAGATTCAATGAAGGAAAACAACAGAGAGGGCCCAGCACAGTGGTACACGCCTTTAATCCCAGCACTCATAGGCAGAGGCAGGAGGATCTCTGTGAGTTCAAGGACAACCAGGTGGACACAACAATCTTCAGGTGAGCCAAGAATTTACAAAGAGCCCAAAACAAACAAACAAGCAAACAAACAACCCCATATTTACCTGCAAGAACACAGGAAATCATGAAATTTGCAGGTAAATGGTGGGAACTGGAAAAGATCATCCCGAGTGAGGTATTCCAGAAGCAGAAAAACACACAGGGCATACTCACTCATAAGTAGTTATTAGACATATAATATAGGATAAACATACTAAAATCTGTATTTCTAAAGAAACTAATCAACAAGAAGGACTCTGGCTAAGATGCTTAATCCCCATTCAGAAAGTCAAAGAGGATAGACAGAAGAAGAAAGAGAAAACAGGGAACAGGACAGGAGCCTACCACAGAGATCCTCTGAAAGACTGTACCCTGCAGAGTATCAAAGCAGATGCTGAGACTTATAGCCAACCTTTGGACAGAATGCAGGGAATCTTATGAAAGAAGTGGGAAATAGTAAGACCTGGAGAAGGAAGGAACTCCACAAGGAGAGCAACAGAACCAAAAATCTGGGCATAGGGGTCTTTTCTGAGACTGATACTTCAACTACGGACCATTCATAGAGATAACCTAGAACCCCTGCACAGATGTAGCCCATGGCAGTTCAGTGTCCAAGTGGGTTCCATAGTAATGGGAACAGAGGCTATCTCTGACAAGAACTCAGTGGCTGGCTCTTTAATCACCTCCCCCAAAGGGGTGAGCAGCCTTACCAGGCCACAGAGGAAGACAATGCAACCACTTCTAATGAGACCTGATAGACTAGGATCAGAAGGAAGGGGAGGAAGACCTCCCTTATCAGTGGACTGGGGGAGGAGCATGGGTAGAGAAGGGGAAGGGAGGGTGAGATTGGGAGAGGAGGAGGGAGAGAGCTACAGGGGGGATACAAAGTGAATAAATTGTAATTAATAAAAGAAAAAGGAAAAAGATACTGACAGGAAAAAAAAAGAACACAGGACAATGCAGCCATCCTTCTTTGGCATTTGGTAGGTGTGGATGATACTGTGCTTACACAGAAGTCCAGGGAAGCCTGAAAATACCAGTGGAAGAGTATGTGAAGTTTCCCCTCTGTTCTGGCTGGTTTTGTGTGTCAACTTGACACAAGCTAGGGTCATCAGACAGAAAGGAGCATCAGCTGGGGATATGCCTCCCTGACCTCTAGCAGTAAGGCATTTTCACAATTAGTGATCAATGGGGGAGGGCCTAACCTATTAAGGTGGTGCCATTCCTGGGCTGGTGGTCCTGGGTTCTATAAGAAAGCAGGCTAAGCAAGCCAGGTAGAGCAAGCCAGTAAGCAGCACCCCTCCACAGCCTCTGCATCAGCTCCTGCCTCCATGTTCCTGCCCTGTTAAAGTTCCTGCCCTGACTTTCCTCAAAGATGAACAGCAGCAATATGGAAGAGTAAGCCAAATAACCCCTTTCCTCTCCAACTTGATTTTTGGTCATTGTGTTTCATCACAGCAATAGTAACCCTAACTAAGACATCCTCTATGTTCATATTTACATTTTTATGGCAATTTTATTTTTGTAACTTGTATGGAACTCTGAAAAAGGCCAGTGGGCCCTAGACACACCAAAGTAGAAAACTAATGCAATAGAGAAAGTATCAGCCTTGGTTTTAGAGAGAATTGAGTCACATTTGTAATTTGTTAACTGGAAACTCATATGAGTTAAAGTTTTAGAATCGTTATATACGTTTTTATTTGAATTATATATTTTGAAGTAATATGTCGGTGCTTCCTACACAGTAGACACGCTGAACGTGGCAGCTAATATAGAGATCTTACCCTGTAAATAGTCTGCATTTCCAGCTCTCCCTGGTTTGTTTTCACAAAACCTCCATTTTGTTCAGGCGATGTTCTAGTTAGCTCTAATTGTTGTGGTAGTTTTAATGAGGTGTCCTCCATAGTCCCAGGCACTTGTACATTTGGTGCATGCTCCCTCTCCCTCTCTTTCTCTTCCCCTCTCTCTATGTTCCTCCCTCCTTCTCTCCCTCAGGACCACATTTTGTTTACATTTCAAAATAAGAGCCCTCAGCATCATGCTCTTGCCACCATACCTGTATGCTGCTATGCCTCCCAACCACGGACGCTCATCCCTCAGAACCATAAGCTCAAATAAACCCTTCCTTCTATAAATTGCTTCTGCTCATGGTGTTTAATCATAACAGCAGAGAATTAATTAATACAATTGTCAACTTCATACAGACTAGGGTCATCTGAGAGGAAAGTCCTCATCAGAATATTGTTTACAACAAATTGTCTTGATTATTAATGGATGCAGGAGGGCCCTCTCCACTGTGGCCAGCACCATCCCTAGGTAGGTGGTCTTAGGCTATATAAGAAAGATGCTTAAGTATGAGCTGGCAAATGGCCAACTAGCAAGCATCATCTTCCATGGTTCTTGATTATGTGTTCCCTGGTTGGAGGTAATACTTTGTGGGATAGGGAGCCTTCCTGACTTCAGGTTCTTGCCCTAACTTCCATCAATGATGGCCCTTAACCTGTAATCTGAAATAGATCCTTTCTTCCATAAGATGCTTTTAGTGTTTATCACAGCAACAGAAGGGGAACCAGAACAGGCAACCATCCTTTCATAGTCCTAAATTAGTGCGTAGATAATGTTGTTCCCCTTGTCATTCACCTTCTTAGGCAGCCCATGGCATTAGGATCATGATACATAGAGTTCCCTATGTATATGCCATATAACATGACAATCCACATGGTTTTCAATATGCCACAGAGCCCTTGATAGCACTGAGTGGGGTCGGGGTTAGCTACAGGATACAGCACTCTCCTCAATCATCTCTTGTCATTTTCAGTCTCTGTCTATGGCTTTGTGGTTTCGCTTGTGTGTATGTGTGTTCATATGTGTGTACATGTACATATACATTTTATCCTAATGTTCCATTATCCTACCAGAGCGAACATGCTGCATTGATTTAACTGTTCCAAACACTAAGCCATCACCTCAATTGATCAATACTTTGAGAAAAGAACCCACTTCTGTTTTCTGTGACATATTTTCGCCAGTCCTCCTGGAGTCTAGGATCCTTTCCATGGGTCACCAAGAGAGACACTGAAGCAGGACCAGCATGCCTTTTTATAAAAACAAATATATAAGTTGGAGAAAGTATGTACACTTAGCCATGTAAAACTCTAATTGAAGCTTGGGTATGGTGATAAATGAGTGAAATCCTAGCCACTCAGGAGGTCAAGGCAAGAGGAACCTTAAGTGTGAGCCTAGTCTGGGTTACATAACTGGAACCTGTAAAAAAAAAAAAAAAAGAAAGAAAGAAAAAAGAAAGCTGGATGTGAATGATGGTTCACACCTTTAATTCCAGCACTTGGGAAGCTGAGGCAGTGGGCTACCCACAGAGAAACCCTGTCTTGAAAAACTAAAAAAAAAAGTAAAAAGAAAAGAAAAAAAATAATGATATTCAAGCCTCGATAAGAAAAACACATTGACTTCTTACAAATTCTGGCATTTGTGGAAAAGCTACTAAAGTTTTACCTTTAGTCTAACCGTTTAATTTTTGGCTTGAGAATATCTAGGTTTTAACCTAATAGTTTCACTGTAACAGCTATGCTGGCTGTCTCAGGGCTGCGTTCACCAACCTCCTGAATTCTCACTTCATTTGATATCAGTCTAAGCCTGAAGCGCAGTCATAAAATATGTGGTGGCTTAGCATTCCCGTCAGGATTCTTGGGAGCCTTGTAGTTTCTTGATCATTTTTCACCCTGACTTCCATGTTTAGTTTATCCTGTCTTCTTGCTCCCCAAGGCTGCTTTAACCTCTACTCCCCACTTTCCAGGCCAGTCAGTGTTCTTTGCACCATATTCTCATGCAAGCTCTTGGGGGTAGTTGCCTTTCCCTGAGCCTTAGGAATTAAATATTAATACAAGGACCTGAACCCAAGTATAGACACCTCTCTCCCAATAGTCCAGCCTCTTTGCAACCTTCGGGAAAAGAGTTTCCTGGCATCCTCATGCTTCTAATTCAGAGAATCCTCATCCTACTCACCTCTCTCCTTCCCATTCTAAGGCTAAGAACCTCTTTTCTCTCGTACCACTTCAGAAGACTTAATTTTTCTCTTAAGGTGGCAAAAAAAAAAGAACTTTACCACGTTTTAATTGTGGCTTCCTTCCTTCCAGAGGGCTCAGGGAAGACAGATGGTTCTCTAAACCAGTGGTTCTCAATCTGTGGGTCTCCTTTGGGGATTAAATGACCCTGTCACATTCAGAGGTCACATATCAGAGATCCTGCATATCAAGTACTTACATTATGATTCATAACAGTAGCAAACTTACTGTTATGAAGTAGCAAGAACAAAAAATTTTATGTTTGGGTGGTCACCACAACATGTGGAACTGTGTTAATGGGTTGTAGCATTAGGAAGGTTGAGAACCATTTTTCTAGACAAAACGTCTTCTATGCCTAGTCCAGTGGTCCTCTGTTCCTTATGCACAGATTTGGGGTAATAGTTCTTTTAGATTTCCTTATTCATTTTTGTTTTCTGTTTTTGTTTTGTTTTTTTGAGACAGAGTTTCCTGTAGCCAAGAACTCACTAAGTAGCTGAAGATGACCTTCAATTTCCAATCTTCCTATTGCCACTTCCCTTGGGTGCTACCCACATCCAGATCATCTTTGTCTTTTGTGTGTATACATGCATTTGTAGGTGCACATGCATGCACATGCATGTGGAGGCAAGAGGTCAGCCTCAGGCATCTTCCTCAATCACTCCCCACTTGATCTTTTGAGACATAGTCTCTCACACCAAACCTGGAGCTTGCTTATTTGACTAGAATGGCTGGCCAGAAAACTCTAGGGATCCTCTTTACATCTCCACCTTCCCAGTTCTGGGGGTACAGACAGACATGTGTTGCTGTTCCTGGCTTTTTTACAGGAGTGCTGGGGATCTGAGTGTCCTCATGCTCATAGGATACATACTTCACCTACTCAGCCACCCCTTGCTCTAGATTATTTTTTTCAAGACAGGGTTTCCCTGTGTAGCCTTGGCTATCCTGGACTTGATTTGTAGACCAGGCTGGCCTTGAATTCACAGAGATCCTCCTACCTCTACCTCCCCAAGTGCTGGGATTATAGGTGTGCACCACTGCGCCTGACTTTAGCTCTAGACTTTAAAAATAACTTCTTTGTTCTCTTCCCATTGAACAAGGATATATACCTAAGGACCAGGAACCATCAATAACCACCCAAAAATCTCCCTTGTAAAAGATCCAAATCTTGTCAGAATCTCTTTGTACCCAATTCTATGTCTGTGAGTCCTCAGGAAACAGTGTTACAGAAGCCAACAGAGGCTATACCCAGGAGACTGCTCACAGCACAGTCAGTATCAAAAGTCAAAACATGGAGATAAGCTGCAGGCCTGACAATGAGAAGATGGCTCAGTGATTCATTGGAATACTCTATTGACATTAACAGGACACAAAGGCATGTGAATAATGCCGGAAACAATTATAAGACAGTGGATTTTAGATGTGTGATGCAAACTCATAAAGAAGAAACACAAAAAAACAAATACCAAAGGGCAGGGCAGGGCGGCAGTAGGGAAGAGGGACATGGATCTGCAGTGTCTATCTTCTCTCCATAATGGAATTTTATTCGTTCTAATAAGCTTAAAAATAAATATAATTTTAACTCCCCAATCATTCCAAGCTTATCAAAATTTAAGCCAACAAACCAAGATACATGAAATATATATATATACATATATATAAATGCATTATGTGTCTCTCTCATATAGCTAATATTTATAAAAGTTTATTTCAGTATTTTAAGTGTGTGTGTGTGTGTGTGTGAGAGAGAGAGAGAGATTATATAAAATACACAGGACTCAGAGTGCATGTGGAGTTCATAAGACAACTTTGAGAAATCCATTCTCTCCTTCCACCTTTCCATAGGCTTTAGCGATCAAACTTTTTGCTTGTGGGGCAAATGCTTTAATCCGTTGAGACCCCTCACATACCTAAATTCTATGCTATCAGTCCACCTTTGAGCAAGTTCAGACCATATCCTTTCGGCAGTTGGCTCAGCTCTTTGAAAAGTGGTCACTATCTGGGAAAATGTCAAAGGGTTCTAGTAGACAAAATGAATGTCAAAGCCTATATACTTGCCCCAGCCTCTTCTTAAGACCCAGTTACTGTCCAGGACTCTACAAGCTAAGCTTTCTAAGCCACAGTGGGTGAGAAGCAGGAAATTGACAAATGGATGAGGTTGCAGAAGTGACATTTGCCAGCCTGAAAACCATAAGTGCGGAAGTATAGAAAAGTATTTCAAAATGCACTAAATATTTTCAAAATTGATTACATGTTGGATGCCAGACCTGACTATATTACAGGGTATTATGTGGTAATGTCTCTAATGACGACTGACACTGGAGTCTTCAGCAGCAAAGAAGCTGCTCTGCTCAGGACCCTGTAGCATGTGGAAAACTCATTCTAAAAAACAATTCTGCTTGGTATATTCTCAAAGTATTCTGGGTACTTGTATTTTGTAAGACAGACTAACTAACCCCACATACCCCACATTCTAATGGACTGCTGGGTCTCCATAATAGGCAATGAACGGGTTAAAGCTTAGCTTTTTCTGGAAAAAAGTGGCAATTTATTAATCGGAAGAAGGCACCCTCTTCATTGCATTGCTAACAAAGTACCCCAAGAATGTTTTCCAGTCTTGAAGCTTACACAGTATACTCTGGTCTCCTTTCCTGGGAGACTCCTTCCCCCCCCCCGCCAACAACAACAACAACAACAACACACACACACATTGCTTTCCCTTCTATTACTCCCCACCCACCCACTTCTTTATCACAGTCTTGGGCTGCACCAGTCTCTTGGGCTTTAAAATGGAGATATGGAAACGTCAGTTTCTATTACAGCTGACAAGAAACGCTCCTGCTCCCATCTCTGGGAGTGTGGTAAGTTCTGGGAAATACCAGTCTATCACAATGGTCAGGGCCATTTGGAAACTTTTCAGGTTGTCGGTATTCATGGACTTGTTCCAAGTAAGGCACATGCCTAAAAAAGAATGAATACCTAAGATAACAAAAAAAGCAAAGGAGAGGGGAAAGCGGGACTTATCCAGAGCACAGACGTAAACAAAACAAAACTGAGCAAACAGCAAAATATTCAAGGGCACTGGAATCTCTGACCACATTTAGAATCACCCAGAAAAACGGAGGTTAAAGACTGCCCGGCCGTCTCTCAGAAGACCCTGAATGTTTAAGAGCTTCTTCATATCCCAGGGGGTAGAGGTCACTGCACTTTGCTGTTATTTAAGCTGTTTACAGCCATGTTCCAGTGGTCCTTGTTGACAATGCTGTTTCCAGGCAATTTTCTTAAAACGTTCTGATTGCCGCTGCTTGTCATTAGCAGCTATAATTTGTTTTCAGGGCGGATGGTCAGCGCTGTAATTGCACTCGGAATGCCAATGGCTTTGTGCGATACTGGGTGCAACTCTGCCTCCAACTTATTGCTGTTTCTTGAACCCAATTTCAATTAAGAAGAATATGCCCTTCCCAGTTCCACAGATAATGGAAGATCATTATTTCTGTATTCTTATAGCTACACATTTCCACAGCACTTACATTTCCAGGCATTCCAGTCTTTTATCAATTATCTAGCTCTGGATTCTGAGCCCTAAACCATTTTGATTCTGATTTCTAGACTAGCCACTGAGGATAGGGAAGGGTAGTTGGCTGTTGAGAGGTTCCTACCTTCCTGTTAAAATCCCCACCCTTTTTCCAAGCCACCCCACCCAACCGGGACCTGCACAGGCTGGCTTCATTACTTTGTTTGATGTTTTTTTTTGTTTGATGTTCTCTAAATGTATAAAATGCATTCCAAACACAAATATAGATTATTTGATGTCTTGGATTTCCCCCATTGCTAGTCAGTCACTTTCATTCACTCCTTTACCCCTTCATTAAAACATGAATTGAGCTCTCCTATGTCAGGCACGCAATGAGTTAGGAGATGAGTTGCCTTACCATGCAGTTTACCAAAGGGACTGCCCGCAGGTATTTAGTGCTGGAGACCATATTTAGGGAGACTCAGAGGGACTGTTCATACTTGGAAGGTTTGGGATGGGGGTGGGGTAAGGGTGGAATTTGGAGAGTCTAGTTGAGCATGTGTGGGTGAAATACACAGAGGAGGAAAATGACATCCATTCTAGGGAAGCAAAACAATATGGAAGATGGGAACTCTGGGAATAGTAGCCTTCTTCCTGACTAGAGGGCCTAGTGTAAGAAATTATGGCATGTGAGGCTGGAAAATGGCTTGGAAGAAAGAGTTTAACAGATAACATGGCGCATATTGTAGGAGAGTAAGTTGCAGAAAGAGAGAGAGAAACTTAGTAGGATGAAAATGTAAGTATCCATTATTCAAGAGAACCAAAGCAAAGCCAAGGGAATAGTTCTTAGGAAGGACAGTTGGTCATTAAGGAAGGTGTAAATCCCTTGGAAGATGTCAATGCCAGCCACTTTGGTTGAGGAGAACTTTCTGGGTCTGCTAATGGATGCCTCTGTCTTTGCTTCCTTCAGACTTCCTACTGCCGCTCCTTCCTACCCCACATTTCTCCCAAACTCCTTCTGTAAGACATCCAGACATAGACACCGGTTTTCACAGCTTATTTCAGAGGTACAGAAGGTAGGACTGCGGGTACCATTGGTTGCTAGCAATTTGACTCAGCTCAGCACTGCTGGCTTCGAAAGCCTGGGCCACAATCACAGTGTTCACCTGTATGAGAGGACCCTATGTGCTATCCGTCATGTAAACCAGCTCCTGACCCACAGTCTTGTTCTACAAGGATACAAAATATAACATGGAGCATCTGCCATTTATTTAACAACTACTGTGTGCTAAGACTCAAACTATTTGCCTATATTATCTCTGTTATCTTTCCTGCTAATTTTCAGCTTGACAGAATATAGAATCACTTGGGAGAAGGGCCTTTGGGCATGCCTTAGGGGGATTATAGTAACTGTGTTAATGTGGGAAGACCCATCTTACTTCTGAGCAGGACTGCTCCCTAGGCAGGGAATCCTGCACTGTTTAGACTGGAGAAAAATAGCATGTGTCCATCTCTGCTTCTAGACAACAGCTGCAACGTGACCAAAGGTGTCTGGCACCTGAGGTTGTGACTTTCCCGCCATGATAGACTGTATACCCACCCCCAAACTGTGAGCCATAAAAAGTCATTTCTCCCTCAAGTTGCTTTTGTTAGGGTATTTTATCACAGTCACAGGAAAACACTCCAACTCACTGGAGCCTGGTATCATCTGCCATTTTACAGCGAAGGAAAGAGAAACTAACACAGACTGGAAGAAACAAAACCATCAGATACATATTGCATGACCCTGTCCACCAAGCTCCTGTCTGTGTGTGTTTCATTGCATGTTTATATATACACACATACATATATATGTTCAGATGTATGCAGGCACATACATTTGTGCATGTTCATATGGAAGGCATATTAATGTCAGATATCTTCCCTGATTGGTCTCCATCTTGTTTTCTGAGACAAGGACTCTCATTCAACCTGGAACACTGGCTAGCCCGTTGGCTCTAGGGATCCTCCTGTTTCCACCTGCCTGCGTTGGGATAACAAGTATAAGCTCCCAGGCTCATCGTTCTCTGTAGGTGGTGAGGATCTGAACTCAGGTTCTCATGCCTGCCTAGCAAGTACTTTATCCACTGAGTCATTCCCCAAGACCCAGATTGTGAGATTAACAAATCATTTTATCAGAATAGCCTTCACAGTACAGCTTTTAGGGCATATCTGATCACTGAAATGAGGGTCCTTCAGACATCATCAAGCTTTTAAATGTTCACCCCTTCAAGATGAAAATAGTCCAAAAGGAGACTGGGCACATTCGAGGATAGACCACACTAGACTTAATTGCCTGCTTCTAGAAGGCATGTTCATGACACAGGAATGTTCATGCTGCTGTGTTGAATGTATCACGAAGGCTGTGTAGGTTCACATGTTTAAACGCTTGGTCCTCAGTTAGTGGAGCTGATTTGGGAAGCTGTGAGCCTTTAGGAGATGGGAACATTGTTGGCAGAATTGGGTCACCCAGGCATGGACTTGGAAGGTAATGGCTTCTTATGGTGTTGGCCAAAGCTCTCTGTCACCGAGATGTGAAAGGTTCTTCCCCATATTCCTGCTGCAGAGGATGGCCCCTTCCCTTCCATGATGAAATCCATCCAAGACTGTGAGCTAAAATGAGTCTCTCTTCCCTTTCGTGGTTTCTGTTGGGAGGTTTGTGACAGCAATTAGAAAAGTAACCAATACAGAGGCCAGCATGGGCCAGTATCTTTACAGTGTCTGGGATTTCTGACATGAATTTTCGCCAGATGCCACCTTCTCCCACCACTTTGAGTTAAACTTTGTCCTCCTAAAATGTGTCTGTTGAGGACTTGATATTTTGATCTGTTTGGAGACAGCATCCTTACAGAGGCTGTGAGGTCAGGGTTTGGGATGTAGACTCAGCGATAGAGAGCTGGTTAGCATGAGAGAGGCCTGGGGCTCGGTTTTGTGTATTGCAACAACACAAGTGCTTTGCCTGGTGTGGTGATACCATATGCCCATGATACTTTCATGACACATGGGAGGATTTTCACATAGTCCTGTCAGGTGAAAAGTGGAAACAGGGCGATACAAGACCCAAACGGAGGCCCCTTTATGGAAACAAGACGAAAATGAAAAGGCACTAGAGTTGTCCCCAGTACATATTTTTGGACAAGGGGATATTTGGACACAGAGATCTGGACAGATGGAAGAGACATGATAGGGAACCCTGCACAGGCCAGGAGATGTGTCCGGACAGACCTTCCCCCACAGGCCACAGTGGGAGCCCACCATGCTCACCACCTAGAGTTTGGACCTCTAGTTTCTAGAAATGTGGGACAACAGATTTCTGTTGTGTGAGCCAATCAGTTTGTGGCACTCTGTTATGGCAGCACTAGAAAGCTAGGACACCTAGAGTCCCTTCTCCTCTCCCCGCTCATCTAAATAAGAACCAACACTGGTTGACAGGCTGAACAAAGGATGGAGTGAGCTTTTCCTGCAAGATTGCCTTTTGAGCTGTGCTGCTCAGCTGGTTAAGGATGCAAGAAGGAACGTTTGGACGCAACTCTTCTGGATAAAAACTTAAAGGGATGAGTTGCCTTCCAACTCGTATCCACTTTTTTATTAATTTGAATTTTTATTATTTTTTTCACAATTTATTCATTATCTATCCCGACTGAAGCCCCCTCCCTCAACTCCCCCCAGTCCCACTCTCCCTCCCTCTTCCCCCCATCCCCTTCCCCTAGTCCACTGAAAGTCCACTATTGCCATCTGCCCAGAGCTTGTTAAGTCTCATCAAGACTGCCTGGATCCTCTTCCTCCGTGGCCTGGCAAGGCTGCATCATCAGGGGCGAGTGATCAAAGGAGTCAACTGAGTTCACGATAGAGGCAGCCCCTAATCTCTTCACTCAGAAATCCACATGGAGACTGAGCTGCCAATCAGCCACATCTGAGCAGGGGGTCTACCTCTCCGTGCATGGTCCTCTGTTGGTGCATCAGTCTGCAGGACCCCTGGGCTCAGATCCTTTAGTTTTGTTGGTCTCCTTGTGGGGCTCCTGTCCCTTCCGTGTCCCTCTATCCCCACCCCTCTCTTCTTCCATAAGACTCCCTGCTCTCTGCCCAAAGTTTGGTGGTGAGTCTCAGTATCTGCTTCAATCCCCTGTTGGGTGGCTCGTGAGTGGGACCTCACTGCAACTGACTCTTAACAGATGGACACTTTGGAGGATCACAGAGGAGCCCCAGCAAGTATTCCAAACAAGTTCCAAGCAGCAGCAGCAGCTTCTCCCTTAGGATGTGTGAACACCCCAGTAGCGAGGCGGCCTCCTCGCCCTCTTCTCTCTTGAAGTAATTTTCAGGACAAGCTCAAACACAGCTCTCACAGCCGGTTACGGGAGGAGTTAATGACTCTGCGCTGAAAAGGAATGACTTTTCTAAAATATCCATTTGACGAACCTCCCTAAGGTAACACCCACTAACCCCCTGCCTGCTCCCCTAATTGAAGTTAGCAACTGTGTATCAGCCAGCTGAAGTCAGTACCCAGAAGGCTGATCTTTGTTTTTCCCCGTCTAAAGGACACTAAGTTTGCTGTTAGAATACAAGCCACCTGGAAGTTTCCTTTGACTCCTTGTGAAAGTTCCCTGTGAATCTTTTCCTGCCAGCTAGCCACATTAAAGACCTCTCAGCACCCTGGATCCAGTCCTCTGTGAGGGCAGTTAGTTCCTCACCTGAGATGACGGGGGAGTGCACAAAAGCTTGTTCTCCTCCAAAGTATTTCCCTCACTGGCCTGTCAGCCCCATGTGCACTTCATAATACATCGGTTTGTATTATGAAGTATCGGTATGTATTTCTGCATAAGAAAAAAAAATAATGTCTGGGGCCAGAGAGATGGCTCCATAGGCAAGAGCACGTATTTCTCTTGTAGGGAACCCAGGTTTGGCTCCCAGCACCCACGTTGGAGCTGCTGATAACCCCCTGTAACTCCAGCTGCAGGGAATCCAATCCCCTCTCTGGATTTTCACATGTGCACACACTCACCTCTACCACATATACACAGTTTTCTCCAACTGAGCTTCGCTGGGTATACAAACCTCTCTTAAGGTAAGCCCCATGCTCAGCAGTAGATGGTCAAGACAAACTCAATGGTATCTTTGGAGGGTTTGTTTGTTTGTTTCATTGGTTGGTTTCACAATGGTTTTCTCTTTTTAATTATTTCATTTATATGTACATATTTTATGTGTCTGTGTGAGGGTGTCAGAGCCCCTGGAACTAGAATTACAGACAGTTGTGAGCTGTCACGTGGGAATTGAATCTAGGTCTTTTGGAAGAACAGCCAATGCTTTTAGCTGCTAAGCCATATTTCCAGCCTCCATCTTACAATGCTTTGTTTGGGTTTTTCTTGTTTTGTTTTGCTCACCTTACAGATTTTTTTGTTTATATATTATAGTTTCAAATTTTGTTTTTATATGTTTTTTGTGTACTCAAGCATGTGTGTCTCAGCGTTTGTATGTGTTTCTTGCATTTTATTTTGGCTCTTCTTTTGATCCTATTCTAGCTTTTATTTATTTATTTATTAGTAGTAGTAGTATTAGTATTAGTATTATTATATGCCTACTTGCATTCTAACAAGAATGATAAAAGGTGTATATTTGGGTGGGTGGGGAAGTGGGGAGGATCTGGGAGTTGTTGGGAGAAGGAAAACTGCAATCAGAATATATTGTATGATTCTTTGATTATTCCCACGCAGTGGGGGAGCATGCTGTTTAATCCCAGCACTCAGGAAGGCAGAGGCAGGTGTTTCTCTGTGAGTTTGAGGCCAGCCTGGCTTATAGAATGAGTTCCAGGACAGCCAAGGCTACACAGAGAAACCGTGTCTCGAAAAAAATCAAAAGAAAAAAATTATCAATAAAAGTAAATTAGAAAAAATCTTCTAAATGGATAAAATCAGCCCTGTTTTCTACCCCAACTCACTTGCATATAGATAAGGGTCTGAGGGAACAAAGTTCTTTCTGATTTTCAAGGTGAGAGCTTCATGAGAGGATTAGCTTGGAGGCAAACAGAGAGGTAGCACAGTCGGTAAAGTGCTCATCATGCAAGCGTGAGGGCCTGAGTTCAAGCCCCCGCATCCATGTAAAACACTAAGTACTGTACCATGAAACAACAATTCCAGCTGTGGAGAGGTGGAGACAGATGGATCCCGGAGGTTTGCTATCCAGACACGCTAGCCCCATAGTCCTCAACCTTCCTAATGCCGCGACCCTTTAGGACAGTTCCTCATGTTGTGGTGACCTCCAACTATAAAATGACTTTTGTAATTTTGCTGATTTTATGCATCATAATGTAAATATCTGCGGTTTTCAATGGATTTTCAATTAGGTGACCCCTTATGAAAGGGTTATTAGAACCCAAAGGCACAGGGGAAGTACCACGCTAGCCTAATTGTGATTCTCAGGTCCCACTATGAGAGCTTCTCTTTTTTGCCTTCTCTCTCCCTATCTCTCTCAATATTTTTTTTTACATTTTATTGAAAACAGTTTTTGTCTTACATAATATATCTTCTTCTACTGCTCCCAGCTTCTCCACACCTCCTTTCACGTCCAGATCCATCCCCTTTCTATCTCTCATTAGAAAACAAACCAGCTTCTATGGGATAATAATAAAATACAATATAACAAGATAAAACAAAAACTAACACATCAGAATTGGACAAAACAAACAAAAGAAAGAGTCCAAGAGAAGGCACAAGAAACAGAGACTCACTTGTTCCCATACTCAGGAATCCCAGAAAAACACTAAACCGGAAGCCAAAATATACAGATAAAGGATACTCTTTGCTCCTCCTCATTTACGGGGTTCCCTGAGTCCCGTTCGGCCCAATGTCTCTCACCCTCTGCCTAAGGTCTAGCTGTGGGTTTCTGTATTTGTTCCTATGTGCTGCCAGAGAGATTTTTTCTAAAAAAAAAAAAAATACACTGAAGAATGATGAAGGAAGAATCTCCATGTTGATCTCAGTTCATGTGCATGTACACATATGTGCACATGCATATTCCCTCCATGCGTGCAGGCACATAAACAAATTTGCTTCACACAATAGGTTACACTGGTCCTAACTCTATAGAAATACCACATCCTATTTCAGTCTGTCGTTTTTTGAAGACAGAAAATGGAGAAAATATTGGTAAGCCAGGAGGTGGGCCTGGAAGCTCAGACTTGCAATCCTGGTTGTTTTGAGAATCTGAAGGAGGAAGATCTTAAGTTCAAGGCCTGCCTGAGTGATAGAGTTTAAGGACAGGCTGGGCAGCTTACTGAGGCCTTGTCTCAAGATAAAAAGTAAAAACGGTATGGGGATGTATCTAGGTTGTGGAACACTTGCCTAGAATATGCAAGTGTTCACTCCAGGACCACTCTAGAAATGAAAGACAGACAGACAGATGTTGTGGGCATACAGAAGCATAACTCAGCATGATGTGGGCTTAGCATGCACTTTGCAGAGTGAACCTGCTATGGCGAGTTTCAAGTGTCAGCTTGATACACCTGGGAAAAGGAAACCTCAATTGAAGAATTACCTTTATCACGTTGGCCCGTGGCTATGTCTGTGGGGGAATTTTTTTTAATTGCTAACTGGTGTAGGAGGGTCCAGCTCACCCTGAGCAGTATCATCCCTAGTCAAGGAAGCCTGGCCTTTGCAAGAAAGGCAGCTGAGGAAGCCAGGGGGAGCAAGACAGTAGTAAACAGCATTCTTCCTCCATTGTCTCTGCTTCAGGTTCCTGCCTGGAATTCCTGCCTCAGTTTCCTTCCTCAACGGACTGTAAAACTCAATGGACCTGTAAAACTGAATAAACCTTTCCCCCTCTCAAGTTACTTTTGGTTAGTGTTTTGTCTCAGCAATAGAAGGCAAATTGAAACACTGTCAAGACACAGAACAGCAGGCTTGGTCCAGGGTAGAGGACTTGCATAGCACCTGTGATACTTTGTGTTTTATTCCTAGCATGGCTAAAACAGAACAAGTTCCCCCATCCCCCATTTAAAGAGGAGCTGGCAGGCAAGCTGATACACTCTGTCTACCAGATAACATAGCCAGGATTCTGTTACTGCCTGGGTGGTTTGTATAAGGGGTCTAGTGCAAAAGGAAAGCACATACCCTCTGTTCAGAAACTAGGATAAACAGTAGCAAGATTTCCTGCTTCCTTCCCTTTCTCCCTCCCTATTCTCTCCCTCCTCCCCTTCTTTCTTCCCTCCTTCTCTTCCTCTTCTTCCTCCTCTTTCTCTTCCTGCCCCTCCCTACTCTTCCCCTCCTTCTCCTCCTCCTCCTCCTCCTCTTCCCTCTCCCTACTCCCACTCCATGCAGCACTAGAGAATAAACCCAGGGCTTTGCACATGCCACTCTTGCACTGAGATACACCCATAGGCTCCCCCTCAACCCCATTAATTATGCCATTGCTCTTGATGCAAAGCAATGACAAGTGACACTTAAAAAGGGCAATTCAACTTGTCCGTGGAATAACCACACACATATACTCTTGCCTTATACCTTAATCGAGTTGGAACCGAACATAAGTCATTTCAACTGATTTCCCTTGGTGCTGCCTTGGTGCTCAGCTCATCCCACTGGTGAGCTAGCAAGGCATAGAAAAGAGTGGCAGCAACTCTGGGTTTGCAGATTTATTTGATATTTAATTATGTATACAGGTGTGTGCATGCACACACATACACAGGCACGTGTCAGCGGCACGATGTGGGTGCTGGGAGCTGAACTGGGGCCCTGTGTCAGAGTTATGGAAGCATTTTAACTGCTGAGACATCTCTCTAGGTCCCAGGCTTTGCCTTTCTCCAGGGCAGTGTTTTCAGCCTTTGTGGTTGGCTAGCACAGGGGACAAGCATAAGTGAGGATAGTAAAGGATTCTTCAGTCACTCGTGCTTCTGGGATGACTTTGAAACCATTTTGCATTTGAGGCAAGTTCTGATCAGAAGGGATGGATGGCTTCTACAGTCTTTAAAGTCTTGCTTGCTCACTGGTAGACAGAACTCATTTCCTTTGAACTCACACTGGCTCCTGCTGAATAGTGCACACATGAGTGCCAGTTTTGTGACTGAGGGTCATTGCGCCCACTATAAATGGTCCCCTGCATGGGATGGTTTGACTTAACCATCTTCCAAATTTACAATAGTGTAGGAGCAATCTATATTCAGTAGAAACTCAGATTTTGATATTGGATATTTCCTGGCTGATGGTATTGGTTGGGCCTGTCCTGAAGTGCTAAACCACTGGTGAGGAGCCACAATTTGCATTCGTCATAAAGCAAAGAAAGCCATTGTCACTCTAGCATGCTAGACTGAGGGGTGCAGAGGTCTGTAAGCATTGAACACATTTCATCTTAGGACAATTTCAGTTTTTAATGAACTTTTCTGGATGCCACTTCACTGTAAGTTGAATACAGCCCTGTCATACCTTGAAAAGTACGTGACTCATTCAGCAAGGAATGATGAGAAACACAAATCACTGATGTCATCTTTACTCTAGTAAAAGTTCGTTATTCCATCAGGCTTCATTAAAAAAAATTTAACTCCAAAGGTTGCATTATTAATACTTTTAAGACAAAGATAGAGCATTTCTTGGCCTTAACGAAGGCAGGGTTCCCTATGCTACACCAGGCATATGCCATGGAGTGACATGAGAATTTGAGTCATGGTCTAGATAGGAAAAACTCCCATGTTTCACCTGAGTACACTCAAGTTGATTCATGCCACCCACCACCCATACTCTACCACAGCTTTGGATCTTTTTCACTTTTTGGCCTCTGTGATCTTCTACTTGCTCCTCGTCTGTTTTTTCCTTCATTATAAGTGTCTCTCAAGGTAGTCTCTTTACTTTGTGTTTGGCTTTATTTGCTGCTATCATTTTCATGGTTCTCGGCCCTCCTTCCCCCAAACACACAGGATGACACTGGAATCCTCATGGCCAGTACTTCAGAATGTGACCCTATTTGGAGATCAGGTCTTTACAAAGCTACTTGGGGCCTTAACAAAGTCCTCAAGTGGATCAATCCAATGTGATCTTTGTAAAGTGGAGAAATTCGAACACTGAAATACATGAACTCACAAAGTGACAGTTATATTGTATGAGTCAGGGTAGGCTGTCATAACACAGTATCATATATTATGTAGCCGAGTAAATTGGTTATGCACACTTCTGGAAGCTGGCAAGGCTGTTATCAATGCCTTTGTTGGTTTATTCCTTTGTGGAGGCTTCCTTCCTGACCTGCAATGAGCCTGCTTCCTACTTTGTCCTCACATGTGGAAGGAGAAGGAGAGGGTCAGAGATGGGGAGAGAAAAAGAAGGGGAGGAAGAATGTAAGAGAAGCTCCATCACGAGGGCCTTACCTTCATGACTTAATCTGATCCTAATTATCTCCTGCTGGACCCATCTTCAAACACTGAGGATTAGAGATTCAACATAGGAAATCTGGAGGAACACAACTCAACCCATCGCAAATGTAAAGGCACGGGGGAGAAGGTAACCATTACTAGCCAAAGAGAGAGGATAGAGACATTTTTCCTTCCCTCCCTTACATGGAACCTACCACAGTCTCTGATTTGGTTTTGTGGCACTTTCTCATAGAAGGCCTTCATTTAGTTTAGATATGAAACATTTGCTTTGTTTTGGTTTGTATGTCTGTGTGTGTGACATTCTACAGAATATTGGAAATATCTTTCTCCAAATATCTTGTTTCTTTCTTGGAGTGAAGTGCAAATATAACTTCAACTTACATACAACCTTCTATTGAGGGTATATTAAAAAATCTTTTTGCTAAGTATTTTTAATGGCAAAATACTGGGATCGATAACTCAACCTGCCATTGAAAATGTAGGTGGGCAAGATAAAAAGACATTCCTAAATCTGAGGTGAGCTCCTAGGTGATAGCAATTAGTAACTAGTGCCTTCCAGGTGTGGAATAGGATGGTAACACATTGAGCTCATATGCATTTAGTTCTTGTGACAAACCCATGATTGTCATAGATAGCAGTGTTATTTGTACTAACCAAGAAATGGAAGCAATCCATCAGTTAAAAACAAATGTTTGCACAAAACGTATATTCATATCACTTTGTATGACTTTACAAAAATCTGTACACAAAATGGCATATTTTATCCAATGGAATATTATGTAGCCAGACACAGGAACTAATTATCAGTGCGTGTTAAATCCATGGAGGAGCCTTGAAAATGTGCTACATTTTAAGATCCAAACACAAAAAAGTCACGGATCTTATAGCCACCTTTAAATAAAATAGACAGATTACTGAAAAAGAGTAGGTAAGTGGCTGCCAGCAGCAGAGAGGAAAGAGAACGTGGAATGACTGATAATGAGACGGTGAGTTTCTTGGGACAGTGGGATGCTCTGCACCCCACTCTGGAGGATGGTGATGGATGCACAATCTCACAATCACACTAAAAGCTACTGCACTGTGTAGTTTAAAAGGGTGAACCGACTAGATAAAGATTATCGAGGGAAGAATAGACAAGGGTGGAAGGGAGGTGGAGGGTGAGGGTGGTCATGTCATGCAAAGCACCCATGAGAAATTTTTTAAAATAATAGTTTTAAAATTTTAAAAGGGTGAATGGTATGACACATGAGTGATACACCCACCAAAATTCAGTTTCCTCACATAAATGTTAGCCAAGATGGAAACAGAATAAGGTGTTCTTTCCTTATTTTTAGGAAGTGTGTTTAGGAGAATAGAAAGTATGTTTCTTGAGGATAAATAGAAAGTGTGTTCCTTGAGGATAATATACAAGCCTGCTGAGCCACTGCCCCTGCACTGAGGTCCTTATTTGATGTGATTGCTTTGTCTGAACAGTGCCTCCTACTTCTGAATCAATAGTCTCTCCCAGGTTCTTAAAACCTTGATGCTATTTTCGCTTTCATATAAATTACACCAAGTTAAAAACAAAACAACCCCCCAGCTCACCTTTAATTTCAGAAGTACAGAATTCCCACAAGTGTTTCTAATTCCCCATTGTTGGGGGTGCAAACCTGTGAAAATCAACTTTGTCACATTGGTGGAAATTATATCTATTCATCCCATCATGTGATTCTGCTCACCAGAGGAAATGGTATTATTGTTCACCTATTTCTTCCAGCGAGCCACATGTTGGCCCAATCCATGGATGTTACTATTAGTTCAGCAGCCAATGTAATGTTTTGGAGCCAAATTGGTTTTAGACCGTAACGCTGGCGTGTTACAACAGACTGGACTTAAATACAAGTACTTCAAGCTGATACTGGGTGCCGCCCCCAACCCAAATCATAAATCATTATCAAATCTAAAATGAAAATCACCAGCTAGGGTGACAGTGTAAGAGGAATATGGGTTTCTGGCATATGGCACTCAATCAGATATAAGGCTTTCAAACCAGTCAGTTAATAGCAAATGCTCCAAGGTAATTAACTGAGAAAGAGAAAGAGAGAGAGAGAAAGAAAGAAAGAAAGAAAGAAAGAAAGAAAGAAAGAAAGAAAGAAAGATGAAAACTTTATTTTTGCTTCCTTTCAAAATAAAAATTTGAATCTCTTGTTGGTACCAAACAAAGTCATTTGTTGGTTTGAATGGCTTCACCTTCAAGTTCTGAAATCTACAAAAGTCAAGAAAACATTCAGGTTCAACCTCAGGCCAAACTCATTTACTGTGTATAAAATTAAGTTTCTGGAACCCTGAAGCTGGTTGCAATTCCAGGAAGATTTCTCAGGAGAAGCCAGCGAAGTAGATTAATGGAAGAGGCATCAGTTAACTCACCACAGGGCCCACCCAGGCCCAGGCAGCCCTGGCCTGCCCGGAGCAGGGACATCTTGTGGGATGGGGTGATAATTGCCTGGATGTGAAGTCCTCTCCCAGCTTCCTCTTAGTGGCCTGTTATTGATTTGTTTTCTGTATCTTGGTCTGGACCCCACAGCTATTTACTGTCTCACCAGGGCAACCACTTCTTTGTGTCCAATGTATGCAAAAATAGAACTCTTTTTTAGTATGTCCCAGAAAAATTTTTTTTTAAAACTTCAAAATATTCTGAGGTTGAGAAACAAGTCCTTACACAGATCCTACCTTCTTTTATGCCCCCCCCAGTTTCAGTCTTTTATCACCAACGCTTTTACCCCAGGAAACATTGTGGGACTGAACAGAACACCCCCACCCTGGGGGAAAAAAAGGGACCAAAAATGCTCACAGAATAGAAAATAATTTGGGTTCATTATTGAGAGCTGATGGTAATGGACCTTAGCTGTTAAGATATACATGAAAATTTAATGATCACAACTGACCAGTCCTGTTTGATACAGCACATATTCCAAATAAAGTACACAGGCACAATATATAAGTATGCCTTAAACTGAACAGAAAATATATTCAATAAAACAAATACCTCAGTTGCAACAACGGATACCCTTGCAAGTATTGAGGACTCACTAGTGAGAAGAGTAACTGAGCCCAGTGCTGTGTTGTTTACATAAGTTGACTATGGAACCATCAAGCAGATCGGAAAGTACCAGAAAAGGAACATAGCATCGTGGGAGAAATGTTTCACCCAGACCTACAGGATGATGGAATGTTTCCTGTGAAAAGCAACCTGCACATAAAAGCTCCATTTAGTGTGCATATGTGTGCTAAGCATCTAAAATGTATCAGCAGACGTTGGTATAGCCTTTAGGGGTAGATCGACAAAATAAAATGAAGTCTTGCCCTCATTAATCTTTAAGGCCCCCAAACTGAAGAAAGACAATAAGTCATAGAGCAGTGTGAGTAATGGCTGCCCTGGAGAGCATTAGCCAAGGGAAGGCAAATGTCTTGAGGGTGTGGATGCAGCCTTATACAGTAATGCCAGGGACATCCTTATTGGTAAGGCAGCATTTGAACAGAAGGCAGTGAGGGAGAATCAAGGTTTTGGCTTGGAGCAACAGCAATCTAGGGACGTAAAAACAAGTACAAAGGCTCATAGGTACATGGACACTGAGCGGGCTCAAGATTAATAACAGGGACAGTTGGCTTGGAGTACCTTGAGCCCAGGAAAGGTGGTAGAAAGTACTACTGGAGCTACATCCGCTCTCTTCTCATCCACTGGAAGGTGACGCTCAGATGTGGTGACTTTAGATGATTTCTTAAGCAGAGTAGCTTTTTAATTATTATGGTCTGACTCTGTTCCAGACTGACTTGAAACTCAGCTGGTCTCAGACTCACAACCATCCATCTGACTCAGTCTGCCAGGTGCTGGGATGACAGGCACGAAACATCTGTCTGCTCTGAAGAGACAGTTTTAAAGGGCCCTTCTCATTGCTGGAATAAGAAAACGAATGCTAAGGGAATAACCAAAGTGCAGGAAGATGACCTTGCCTTTAACTAAACAAATGACCAGGGTGGGGACCATAGACATGGCTGTGTGAACCATGTGTAAGCACTAGGACCTGAGTTCGGATCTCCAGCACTTATATAAAAAGCCAAGCATGGGGGTAATCGCCTACAGTCCCAACATTTGGAGGTAGAGACAGAAACGTCTCTACAGCTGGTCTAGCTGAACTAATGAGGTCCAGGTTCAGTGAGAGACCCTGTCTCAAAACAAGGTGGAGAGCAGCCAAGATGCCTACTCTAGCCTCCACATGCACACTGCCATCACAAGTGCAGATACATATAAAATTTTTAAAAAATAAATTCTTTTAAGAGAGGGCAAGGGTGGCACAGGGCTGTTGGTATGGAAACAGTAGCAGTAAGAAACAGCTAGATAGTGGATGGATGCTCTTGAAAGTGGGCGAACTATTTGGCTCATGAGACCAAGGGTTTGGGCCTAATTGAAGGGATGAATGAAGTTGCCATTGATTGAGCTCAGAATGACCATGGGGTGAACAGGTCAACTGATGGGATCAGCCATGAATATCTGAACCTGTTAGCCTTGAGACACCTGTTGCTCGTGGCACTGGATTAAAAGCAGAAGCTCAGATATTTGGATGGTGGAGGTGGTAAATAGGTGGCATTTAAGCCCTGAAATGGATGAGTTCATCCATAAGTGAGTCATCCCATATCTGAAAGTCAACTAAAAACCTTCACTGTTCCAGTGATAAGAGATAATTTATTTGGGGAGAGAAAAAAAAATTGTAACAGAGCATGGAAACTCAAAGAGTATTTATACTCCAGATCCAGTTTTCACTAGACATCTCAAAACGGTTCAATAAAGAGTCAACACAGACAGTAAGGGCAATGTTTGCCAAAGACAAATCAGAGCTGATTTAGAAGGGGGATTGGGACAGCCATGGATCACAGCTTGCCTGATACACGGCCTCATCCACTCTACAGACTCTACGTAGACGTAGGATTTAAGAGGAACCACATGCCATCCCATGACATCTAGAGGCTCCTGTGAGTTTAACCGTGTACTTCAATTGATTTTATTTTTCTAGATAAGCACCTGTACTTTTGATAAGACATGCCTCAAGAAACATCAACACACATGGCATAGAACTTTAAAACAATAAGAGCATTTACATTTTTCTATCTGTACAATGATAGGGACTGGAAGAGACTAATTGTTAAGAGATAACGCTGGATGTCTAGCTATCTCCATGTATTGGTGGCCCTGGCGCCAGTACTCTCCTAGCTCACTGGCCGAAGTTCTAAAAGACCCCTAGAGAATAAGAGTTCCCTCTATTCCTTGAGGACCAAACATCTATTTTGCAACTGCAAAGCCGTGCAAAAAAACAAAAACAAAACAAAAAGAAACCAAACTGAAATTTTGCTGTCTGCTGTCTGGTTTCATGGAGTTTCCAGGTAGAGTTTTCCAGAGGTATCCTGTTGTGGGTTGGTATGGTGGTCATACTGAATTTTCCCTGGATCTTCTCTGCTCTTGACCCAGAACTTCCACATGCAGTGGAACCTGTTAAAATTTAACTAACACTTTGTTTAATTTCATGACTTGCAAGGAGAGCTCCCTCTCCAAGAACCACTGATTGCTTTTGTTCCTTTCCTGGGGGCAAATGCTTTCCTAGCCTTGAAGGGGAGGTCCTTCTCGGCTGAGCCAGCTGTCTCTCAGCAAAACCAAAACATACACCGAACGTTGCTGTCAGTGGTTAAACTCACCGACAGGACCCCACTCCCATAGCTGGCCACGCAAATACAAGGGCTGGGTGGCCTTTTCTTGGAGTGATTTACGCTGGCTGGCGAAGTCTCCACGCAGAAATCTCTCCCAGAGGTCCAGAGTCCTGCTGCCTGTAACCAGCAGTGAGCCATTTTTTTCTTATTAGCACTGTGTGGAAAACATTCTTCCAAAGGGCTTCATGTTTAAATCAGTGTTGGCCGGGAAGGTGGGAAGGAGGCGTTGCAGAAAGAGTAAAGGAAGGGAGTTGACAGCGAGGTGGTGGCATACAACTGTGGGGGCCGCAGTTTTATTATGGGCTGGATTGCCATCCTGGTGCAAACAGAATAGGTAACAATTAAGAGAGAATGATTCCAGTATGGCCCAAACCCACAAGCTCATGTCTAATGTGGTCTTATTATTTGTTTATATGAAAGCTTAATAAATGAGTGCAGATTCAACCTGATCTGTAATTGGCTTGCTAATTCAGTACAAATTATAGGTTGAAGATGGTGCTTTTCAGCTGTGGGAAATTTTGCCCTTCTCTCCCAGAGGCTATTAGAAATATCTGGAGAGGCTTTGGGTTGTCATAGCAGGGAACTTCAGGGAAGGTTCTACTTGAATCGAATGGGTAGAGGCCAGGAGTGCTTTAAACATCTTACAAAACATGGGGACAACCTCTTCCCCTAAAGAACTAGCCAGCCCCAAGTACCAACTGTGCCATGGGGGATAAACCCTGTCCCAGGGCTGGATATAGCCAAGTGGCTAGGCTTGGAGCTGTGACAGAACTGGATCACAGTGATATCCAGTCATGCTTGACCCAGGAACACCAGTGAATGTACTCAAAGAGTGGGTATGAAGAGTGTCCCATTCCAGTGATGCTTACCTTCAGAATTTCACTGTTATGTTTAACCCCATATTGGGAAGGTTGGAGTTTGGTCCCTGGATTTGATGTTTACCATCATCTCATATCCAGAAGGCTAGAAGTCTTAACCAGTTCCTGCAAGGCCCACTATAATGACATTTTTCACCCAGTGAGTCCTGCTGAAGAAGGTCCCGTATAAATAAATTGTTCAGGTGATGTATCCTGATGAGTGACAAAAATGCCTTGCTTCTCAGCTTCTAAGTGTCCCCGCTAATTCAATGTCAGACAATGGACATGCAGAGCCGTATCTTCTGCTGACATCTTCTGTATGTCATCTCCCTCTGAGGGATAATAATTCTTTCTAAATGTCCACTCCACAAGGCACAGTCTTTAGCCATTGTCTGTTTTCCTTCTCCAGACCTTTCTCAAAAAAGCCATATTAACTGATTAAGGGCTGGTCCAAAAGGCTTCCCTCCTTGGCTGCTTCTGTCTGTTGCCTAATGCTCTTTAATGGCAACTCACCCATGCTCAGTGCCACCCTATAGAGGGTTCATGGGGGATGGGCTTTCACTGTTCCTTCCACTCATTTAACAAAGCCCTGCAGACATGAAGAGCTGCAAAGAGCTCATGTATGAAGACAGGCTGTCTGAAAAATTCCCTCTGTCTAAAGCCTGAACCTCTTCTTGAACACCTTCTCTTCCTCCTCCTTCTCTTCCTCCTTCTCCTTTTTCTCCTCCTCCTTTAGAGTTTCATGAAATCCAGGCTAACCTTGCATTTCCTATGAAGCCAAAGGGGATCTTGACCGGTCTTGCTCCTATCTCGATCACAACAGGCACGCACACTGTTTATGCAGTGCTGGGGACTGAACCCAGGGCTTCATGTATGAAAGGCAAGCACTCTACCAACTGAGCCACATCTCCAGATGTCTGCTTCATTCTTAAAAATTTATCTGCTAGACAACAAAGATGCTCAGAATTGGACTCAGAACAGCCAGATCTTTGCCCAACTGCATTTTGGCTCAGGCAGGATCCACTGAGTTGGAGAATTCGCTGGAAATCTGAGCAGGGAGTTTACAAATTTCTTCAGTCCCCTCCCTACACAAGCATAATTTCACTTGGTAATCTTCTCCTTCCAGGCTCTGTTTTGGCTTCTGCTGGCCAACCGATTCTTCTCCTTAGCAACATGACTTCTGGGTATGTATATTGTATTTTCTCACAGATATTCCTAGAGTCTATGTTCATATTGGAGAGATCTGCCATTCATACCAGAAAGGCTTTTCTCCAGCATTCCAGAAGCTTCCATGGTAGGATATAATGTCTCTGGCTTGGGTTCTGGGCTTTGTGATAATGGGTGCCCTGGAATGTGTCTTCTTGGCTAATGGAAACAGGACTGACTAACTGCAGAGCAGGAATGGGATTAGAACCCAGCTGCTATCCACAGGATAAGAGAGCAATGTCGCAGAGTAGTGAAGAGACTATATCCAGACTGCCAAGGCTGAGGTAGCAAAGCAGAAGGGTGGGAGGGAATGGAACTCATCTTCATCCTCCTGGCAAAGCCTGGGGGATGTCGCATCCATAACAGCTCCATCACTGCCCCCCATTTTATATGCTCCTCTCTTCCAGGACTGAGAGAAGGGAGAAAGCAGGCCTTCATCTTGTTAGCCTTTATTCCTTGAACCAAGTCGTGACAAGCCACTGATTTCTATCCTATAAATTATTCAAAATTCCACCTTCGCACTGAGATTGGAAAATCAATCTCCCTGATTAAAAAGTGACCAGCTCCACATTGCCAAATGTTTCTTTAATCTTCTAATTATGTCTAGTTACAGACAGCAGGAGTCTCAGAGAGGCAGGGAGCTGCACTCTGCACTAACTGAACTCAAAAGATCTATAAGTCCATCAGTCTTTCTATATAGCCATCTGGCCTCATTACTGTCAGGTAGCAGTACTTTCAGAAACGCTGCCCATGCCATGATGCTCTTCTCTTTACTTCTAATTCAGGATCACAAGGGAAAAAAATTGTTGTTTCTTGACTCTAACTATATATGAGATCTTAGAAAGATTATTTATAACGCCCACACTGAGTAGGCAGAGACATCAGGATATCCAGGGCTTGATGGCCAGCTAGTTAGACCAAATCAGAAATATCCAGACTTGGTCTCTACACACATTCACACATGCACACATACATATACACTTTCACAAAAATATCATAGCATTACAAGTGTCAATGCCAATAGGAGGAGGAGATTGAGAATATGCCAATGCTGGTGTATAGGCCTAAAAATCCACCCAAAGCTGCCAGCATAAACAGAGGTGAGGTAATCCAGGAACATATATAGTCTACAAGGACTCCATGAGCCAAGGTTTGTGGAAGAATTACAATCACTTCCACCAGCCAGTGTTTCCGGAAAGGTGGCTCTTCTCTCCTGAGCCAGATGAAAGTCAATTTCTAGATGGCTTTCCAAAGTAAGCAACAGATTACTGAGTGCAAAACGAGGAGAGAGAGCTCCAGGTTAGCCTTGCAGCAGTCCAGGAGACATCATTTATTATGCACACTCTTTGAAAATGCAGAGAAATCCACGATAACAGGGCTTAAAGAAACCAAAGCATTCAACTGCCAAGTGCAGAAACACAACCCGCTATTCCTAACGGACACCCTGAGGATTGTCAGCAGAAATTTCCGCTGACTAACGGCTTTCTCAAACACCCTGAGCCACTGTTTGAAAACATACTTGCCATGATACGAATTGCACTGTCCATTTCACTCACCCCCTCCCAGTGTCTTCTGGAGATATGGCACCATGATTGGAAATTTCAGGTCCACTCTAAACAGAGAGCAGACTCCGACTTGGAGTGGCAACCTGTGATTCCATGAGGCAGAAGGCTTTGCACAGGATGTCTGGGTCTATAAACCACTGGAAAACCCTAAGCTTTGTGGTGACGGATTGCAAGCAGCGGGGAGGGAGTGACTGGAAGGTTCTGCGGTATCTGTGACCTCTGCAGTGAACCCCGCCTTGCCCTGCAAGGCTGCTTCCTCTCTTGTCAGGCAGGGCACCGACAGCACCTGCTGGAGATGATGCATTCCAGGGCCTTACCCACCACGAGTTCATGATAACAGGAGGGCATGACTCTTGTTCTTAAAAGACAAATTCCTCATGTATGCTGGAGTTTCAGCAGCCACGCTGAAATCTCCAGCAAATACTGAAAACGGGAATTCCTTGAAACTGCTCTAAGGAAGATAATTTAATTCACATTCCATAAATGTATAACTTTTTTCTAATCTCAACACTAAAAAAAAAAAATCCAGCCTTTAACTAATTTGACACTCCAGGAGGGCTGAGATAGTTGCAGCGGGCTGATGATTTTCCTTATAAAATCAGCATTAAAATGTCATACACTTGTACACTTCAAATGTCACTTGAAATCCCTTTTATCTGGGGCCCAGTAATTGCCTCCGAGGACACACACATAGACCCACATACATATACACACACATACATTCATACATGGTCACACATGAATATATATACATATATACATATGATAAACACATATACACATACACATAAAGTACTTGCTAGATCTTATGGATTAGAAAGAATCCTTACCTCAAAGTACTTCCCTCCTGCCCAAACTTATTTATATGTAAGGGCACAAACAATGAATTAATATAGGTCATCAGAGACTCAGTAGCATTTACATAGGTCAAATGATAAGGTCACTATAGGGGTGAACATGTAAAGAAATGTGTATATACTGCGGCGGTTTGAATGACAGTGAGCCTCACAGGCATGTATTTGAACAGTTGGCTCCTAGTTGGTAGGCTGTGGGAGAAGGATTAGGCGGTATGGCCTTGTTGGAGTAGGTGTGTCACTGCGGGTAGCCTTTGAGGTTTCAAAAGCTTACACCAGGCCCAGTCTCCGGTTCTCTTTCTGCTTCCATTTCACAGATAAGGAGTGCCACTTTGTGATCCCTCCTTGATCTTCCAAGAGGGAATGCCACTGGGCTCAGTCTTGTGTGGGTCTCATGAGGATAATCAGAGTTTCTCTGATACCAACACAGAGATGCCTAGAGGGCAGAGTTCCACGAACGGACATGGCTCATACAGCCTGAGAGCAATTTTATAAAACATTTTCAAGAACTTTATAATCTAAAATTTCAAATAGTTTTGAAGGGCAGTTTGACTGAACTTCATTCCTACAGTCACATATGCAATTGGAGGGGGAGAGACAGTGGAGACTACAGAGAACACAGCGTTATATGTGGCCCTTTCCTATTTGTCGTGTCATATCAATGCTCAAAATGTTTTGGATCCTTTACATTGCAGATTTAGGGTTTGTTTTAAAAATTATCTATGATGTGTGTGGGCACGTGTGCCATGGCATACATGTAGAGGTCAGAGGACACCTTTGTGGAAATAGCTCTCTACTTCTACCTCTCCATGGGTTCTGGAGATAGAACTCAGGGCTCCAGGTTTACCCAGCAAGTGCCTTTCCTCATAGAGCCATCTCACTAGTCTGAATTTGAGGTGTTTTTTTTTTTAAATTAAGAACACTCACCATAAGTTCAAAGTCAAAAGAGGGCTGGAGCTAATGGTAGAACATTTGCTTGGGAATACATGAAGCCTCAGGTGATCCCTAGCAGAGGGAGGGAAAAGGGAAGAAGGGAGAATGTGAGGGAAGGACGGATTAGGAGAGGGAGGGAAGATGAGAGAGATAGGAAGACACAGAGACAGAGAGAAAGAGAAGAGACAGAGACACACATACAAAGAGAGAGAGAAAATAGAATAATACAAATTTCAAAAAAGAAAAAGAAAGAAAAGAAAATTGGTTTAAGTTTAAGACAGGAATTTTGTCAAGACCTGCATAAACTCCACACCAGTCTACATGTTAATGAGGTTGGGAAAAAGCTCACAAGGCCCCACCCTTAGATGAAGAGCTACAGGCAATCAATGGCTACTAAAGGAAGGATACCAGTTTTCTGGAAGGATGAAACCCTGATAGAGTATCTATTACGATGAGGTCAACCCTGAACACACAGACATATGAGCAACATTAGATGGATTTAGTAACAATAATATTTGTGTGTGTACTAGAAGAAGAGGTCATAGGAGGGAGTGGGCAAGGGAAGAACTAAAAGGTGAAAGTTGGGATGGAAATAATGTAAATACAGTGTACTCATGCATAAAATTATTAGGAAATATAAAACTCGACAAAATGCAATATATATATAGAGAGAGTTTTCTTTCAGATATTTTGATTCTGAATCAGTAGGATATGGGAATAATCCTTACAGATTGACTGCCTATGAGCACAGAGTTAATAAACAGAGCCCTTGGAGGTGAGAGTTTCCCTGGAGACAGTAAAAACATGGGATAAAAAGACATGATCAAAGAATAATATTGGAGAAGCAGAGAAGACTCAAATAACATAAACTCCATGTAGTATCCGTCAGAGAGTTTAAGTCAAAAGGTGTTTCAAAAGTCAAATATTCTAGGGTACTCAGTAAATGCAGACAGAGAGAGGTAGGCCCCTTCCAAGCAAGGCAGGCTAAGCACAGTGGGGAATAAATGACGGAAAGAATGGCATGGCTAAGAGCACCAAGGATTTCCCCTACAATCGATGACACAAAACTAACCAAAATGCAGTACTAAATGCCATGTCATGTGACACGATGTATAGTGGCTGGAATATTTTGGAGTGACTCCAGTTGCTGGCTGCCAGGGGATTTTGACCATTGGTATGCTGTAGAGGCAGATACTACACAGGTCACTACCAGGACAGCATAGATGCAAGGACTTTTAAGAACAACCCCAGGACTGGAGAAACACCTCAGTGGTGAGGAGCACTAACGTTATCCCAGTAAGTGCAGTTTAGATCCCAGCATCCACATAACAAGCCTTGTTGTCCAACACCTCTCTGTAAACCCAGCTCTGAGGGAGTAGAGACAAGAGGATTGTCCCCTTGGACTTCTTGGCTTCCAGCCAAGCTGAGAAAGTGTAGGGTTCAGGTTGAGGGAAAGATGTTGCCTCAAAGAGATAGGTGAAGAGTGATAGGAGAGGATACCTGATGCGCACTTCTGGACTCTGCATGCACACACCTGCACACCACCCACATGTGAGCATACACTCATACAGACACAAACAAACAAAAGAAAAGCAAGTCATAAACAGCCTTGTAAAGCATAACTGCTCAAGCTAGATGATGGTTGCGCTGGCTAGTTTTATGTCAACTTGATACAAGCTAAAGCCATCAGAGAGAAGGGGTGCCCCGTTGACAGAAGGCCTCCATGAGACTGGGCTGGAGGGCATTTTCTTAATTACTGCTTGATGTAAGAGGGCTCAACCCTTTGTGGATAGGGTCACTCCAATGGAAGGCCACACACCAAAGAGTATGTGAGCAACAGATACTTGCAAGAGCAACTGCACTTGTCTCAGCTCCACCAACCCCTTACCAAACTTTCAGGTAGTCAGAGCTTTGGTTTCTATTGCTCCCCACATGAAGACCACTAAGAGAAAATGACATGTAGTTTCATTGATACCACCATTGCTCTGGGTGCACATTTCTATATTAAGATAAATTATGTTTGACAAAGATGCCAAAACCATACAACGGAAAAAAAAGCATCTTCAACAAATGGTGCGGGTCTAACTGGATGTCTACTTGTAGAAAAAATGCAAATAGACCATACCATACTTATCAACCTGCACAAAAGTAAAGTCCAAGTGGATCAAAGACCTCAACATAAAACCAGACACACTAAATCTGTTAATAGAAAAAATGAGGAAGAGCCTTGAACTCATTGGCACAGGAGACAACTTCCTGAACAGAACACCAACAACACAGGCTCTAAGAGCAACAATCAATGAATGGGACCTCATAAAACTGAAAAGCTTCTGTAAAGCAAAGGATATTATCATCAGAACGAAACAACAGCCTATGGATTGGGAAAGGATCTTTACCAACCCTATATGTGACAGAGGGCTAATATCCAAAATATATAAAGAACTCAAGAAGTTAAAAAGCAACAAATCAAGTAATCCAATTAAAAAATGGGGTACAGAGCTAAATAGAGAATTCTCAATAGAGGAATATAGAATGACAGGGAAACACTTAAAGAAATGCTCAAAGTCCTCAGTCATCAGGGAGATAAAAATCAAAATGTATCCTAGATTTCATCTTACACCTCTCAGAATGGCTAAGATCAAAAACTCAAGTGACAATACATGCTGGAGAGGATGTGGAGAAAAGGGAACCTTCCTCCATTACTAGTGAGAATAATGTAAACTTGTACAACAGCTTTGGAAATCAATTTGGTGCTTTCTCAGACAATTAGGAACAGTGCTACCTCAAGATTCAGCTACACCACTCCTAGGCATATATCCAAGAGATGCTCAAGAACACAACAAGGACATTTGTTCAACCATGTTCGTAGTAGCTTTATTCGTAATAGCCAGAATCTGGAAACAACCCATGTGTCCCTCAACAGAGGAATGGATACAGAAATTGTGGTACATTTAGACAATGGAATACTGCTCAGCAATTAAAAACCAGGAAATCATGAAATTTGCAGGCAAATGGTAGGATCTAGAAAAGATCATCCTGAGTGAGCTATTCCAGAAGCAGAGAGACACACATTGTATATACTCACTTATAAGTGGATATTAGACATATAATATAGGAGAAACATACTAAAATCTGTACACCTAAAGAAGCTAAGCAAGAAGGAGGACCCTGGGTAAGATGATCAATCCTCATTCAGAAAGGCAAACTGGATAGACATCGGGGTGAAAACAAGGAACAAGACAGGAGCCTACCACAGAGGGCCTCTGAAAGACTCTACCTAGCAGAGTATTAAAGCAGATGCTGAGACTCATAGCCAAACTTTGGGCAGAGTGCATGGAATCATATGAAAGAAGGGGAGACAGAAAGACCTGGAGGGAACTGGAGCTCCACAAGGAAAGCAACAGAACCAAAAAAATCTGGGCCCAGGGGTCTTTTCTGAGACTGATAACTCCAACCAAGGACCATGCACAGAGCTAACCTAGAACCCCTGCACATATATGCCCCATGGCAGCTCAGTGTCTAAGTAGGTACCGTAGTAAGAGGAACAGAAGCTATCTCTGACAAGAACTCAGTGGCTGGCTCTTTGATCACCTCCCCCTGAGGGAGGCACAGCCTTACCAGGCCACAGAGGAAGACAATTCAGACAGTCCTGATGACACCTGATAGGCTAGGGTCAGATGGAAGAGGAGGAGGACGTCCTCTGTCAGTGGACTGTGGAAGCGGCATGGGAGGAGAAGAGGGAGAGCAGAATTGCGAGGGGATAAGGGAGGGGACTGCAGCTGGGATACAAAGTGAATAAATTGCAATAAAAAATAAAATAAAATAAAGATAAATTATTATGCATAATTGTTAATCTGTTGTTTTTTCAACCAGGTTTCTTTGCTAGACTGCAAAGTTCTCAAGATTGCCTTCTACTCTCTAGCACACACAGCATTAAAAAAAAATGTAAGTTGCTTTTCCATTGCTGTACTAAAACAGCATGACAAAGGCAACTTACAGAAGGAAGGTTTTATTTGGAGCTTATGGTTTAGAAGGATATGAGTCCATTACCATCACAGTGGGAAGCAGGTATAGCAGTCAATAGCATCCTCCTGGAGCAACAGCTGGGAGTTCACATCTCAAGCAGATAGCTAATTTGAAATGCCTACAATCTTTTGAAGCCTTAAAGCCCACCTCCCTCTGACACACCTTCTTCAACAAAGCCACACCTCCTAGTTTTACATGCTAATGGCGTATTTGAAAAGGAAAACCCAGCCTTTCCAAATGTCAACATTAAAATAAATGACATAAAAACGAGATGTGTAACTTTTCACGTCCACTTCATTTATCAATCTGTCTCTGGGTGCAACATCTATTAAAAACAGCCTGCAATAGAGAAATAGTCATCAACAAAATTATAGAATTTATAGCCAGTTAAATGTGGGACACTGAGCACACACACACATGCACACACACACATATTAACTCATATGCATGTTTATCTCCACTCCATCCTGGAAATACACTGAAGTGTCAGTAAAGGAATACAAAATGAAATTCATAGGACTGAGCAGCACAGGGGAAGAAAGAACATCAGTGGTCAAAAATGTCAACTAATATCTACTGTATGGAAGTTATTGAAAGAGAGGGTGGGAACAGCTTAAACACAACAGAAAAGGTTGCTGTGAGCCACATAGGCTACCCAATTATAAACAGGACTCAGGAAAGGCAAAGAGACTTCAGACATGGTTGTGGGGAGTGGAGGAAGCCTGGAGTGAATGTGTATTGATGACACGCGCAGGGCCATGTCAAAGACCTCAATGTCTCAGGCCCATGGGAGTGGCAAAGCTGTCCCTCAATGAGGCTCAGAGGGATGGCAAAGCCTTTCTCTGGTGGGAGTGCAAATATCGAGAGGGTGTGCGAGTGTGTTTGTGAACAATTGACCAGTGTGTGCAAAATTGAGACACTGCAGCTTCCTCCTCCCACATGTGTGTAACCTGAGATTGCTCCCCTGCACAGACCTCTTACTGAGACTGGCTAACTCCTGCCCTTGTGCTGTAAATAACAAAAGCCCTGAGCCTCCAGGGTGTGTTTCTTCATTGGCATTGCTCCAGCAGAGCCAGAACAACCAGCTTTTCAGTACAAATGTCTGTATGTCTGTCCTTTCTTCATTCCATTTCCAGGCAGGTTTCCAGGACCAAGCTGTGCAGGACTCAGCGTATGGGATCTGAATGAAGTGCCAAAATGGAGTGCATGGGGTGGAGTAAAAGTCAGTATAAAGCACAATTCACCCCTTAGGTCCATTTAGCATCATTTCTTTACACCCCAGACATAGGTGGGTTATTCTTCCTAGTGAAGCAGACAGACTCAACTCAGGACCAGACCTCCACCCAGTGCACAGACAAAAGGGAAACTGGAACCATTGGCCTGACCATCAGCCCAGTTCTTTCATTTATCATCCTCAAAGTCCCATCTAGGCTTGTTGATCAAAGGAGATGTTTAAAAGATTCTTCTGAAGAGAAATCAAGGGGTTTAAAGGAAAAGGCACATAGAAGTAAAGGATACCAAGTGAAACCTCCTAGCTTAGTGCCCCTCTATCCTTTCATGAGCCTCATAGTCAATGATCTTCATGAAACTTCAAGCCAGCATGTGATTCCTTCAGATCCATGGACCAGCAGATCTGGGGACAGTATCCAAGATGAAAGATGGAGATAAAATAAGGAAACAGTGAACAAGGAGACCAGGAGGTGAAACTACTACCAATGGAGTGTAGTTAATTCCTATAAGACTTAAAACTATTCCATCCATAAAACAAGAAGAGGCACGATAAAATGGAATAACCATAAAACATGAAAGATTTCCTAGAAATTAAAAATAAGCATCCTGGCAATAACAAACCAACACAACCAGGCATAGTGGCTTGTCATCCCAGTACTGGGAGGCTAAAGTAAGATTTAGGATTTAAGATTGCTAAAAAATTTGAGGACAGTCTCAGCTACATAATATCAAGCCAGCCAGGCCTACAAGGCATGATTCTGCCTTTAAAAAACAAACAAATAAGTAAATACTAATCAATATAAAGTTTAAGGAATAAAAAGGATGAACTCTTCCAGAAAGTATAACAAAAACACAGGGCAGGCATTATGAGAGAAAAGACAAAAATAGGTGAGATTAATTGAAAAAGGTCAATAGGCAATAAGAATTTGATCAAAGAAATCATCCCAAGAGGGCTTGGGAGATAGCCCAGTCAGTAAAGTGCTTTTAATATTATCTATCTATCTATCTATCTATCTATCTATCTATCTATCTATCTATCTATCTATCTATCTTTATTTATTTGCTTACCTACCTATTTATTCATTTATTTAAAGTAGAAAGGCCTGAGGTTGATTCTTAGAAGCCATATTTCAAAAATAAAAAAAATCTTGGCATAATAGTGTGAGCACCTTTAATCTCACTATTGTTGAGGAAGAGGTAAGGGGATCCCTGGGGCTTGCTGGTCAGCAAACCCAGTTGACTAGGTGAGGTCCAGGACAGACAGAGCACGTTAAAAGTGTAGAGACAGAATTGGTACCAGAGAAACAACACTCAAGGTTGTCTTCTGATTCATGTGCACACATGTGCAAGCAAACATATATGCATACACACTCACACAAACATACACACTCACACAAACATACACACACACAAACATACACACTCACACAAAGGCAGAATGGAGCAGGTCACAATGGTACACAATTAGAAGCTGAGGCAGGAGCAGTGTTACTTTGAGACTAGCTTGAGTTATAGAGTAAGATCCTGTTTCTAAAACCAGCCCAAACAAAAATAAAACAAAAGGAAAATTAAACCCCAGGAAGGAAAAGAGAGAACAGATTGCAGAAGAAATAGCAAAATAAAACTCCACAGTTCTTTAGATCAACATGACCACCGAGAGCCCAACACAATAAGACAAAAACCCAAGTCAAGCATATCATTTTGAAACTTCAGAACACTGGACAAAACAGTTTACAAGACCATGAGGAAAAATGACAGTGGACCTGTCAAGAGAAGCATGGGAAGCTAGAAGATGGTGGCTGAATGCCTTTAAATTCAGAATAAGACTTATTTTTACTATTCAATTCATAGCCAAACTACAAACTAATGCGAAGGTAGAACAAAGATATTTTTCCAGGCAGGAAAGTTCCCTGTAAACTTACCTGACTTGCACTCTTTCTCAGGAAGGGTGTGCCCCTAAGAGGAGGGCACAAATCAAAGAAGATGAAAGCAAAAGAACCAGGCAAGAGAAGCTCCAATTTTTAAGGGAAATGAAGAGGTCTATGAAGACACAAGGCCACCGGCCATGGTAGTGTAATTTTTGTCCCTGCCCTGAAAACAATCCAGGATAGAAAAAGAAGAAAGGGTGTGGGGATTCAGCAAGGAGGTCTTGAAGGATTCTCTGTTATATATTACTACGTGGAAAGTTTTTGGGGAAAACGCTGGCCATTTTGAAACTTGGGGACAGTAACATACAAAGTCAACTTGGTGAAAAAACAAGGCAATTATTAACTCCAAGAAAAACAAGAAGTTAAACAAGAAAGGAAAATGTAATTATAGTGCAGTGTTAGCCCAGCAGAGAATTTTGTTGACATAGTTATAATAATATAAACCCCGAATATTGATTCAACCCAAAAGAAGAACATAAGAGAAGAGTATTGTAGGACAGATTTAAGCTATCACCAACTACAACGGACACTAAATAGAGAGATTGTAGGACATGTAACATACATGCATCCCTCAGAAGCTCATAAATAAGAAGCAGAAGAAATATCCAAAATTAATTTTAAAATTGCAGCCTTCTGAGAAGCAGAGTGTGGAAGGTAGATGAAGAGAATTCATTGAAAAAAAAATAAAAATAAATAAAAAATAAAAAAAAGAAGAAAAAAAGAGAATACATTATTTATTTCCTCTTGCTTATTTATTATGTGTTTCGTTTCATCTGTGCATGCATGGCATGACAGGCATATAAAGGTGAGAACATGTGGAGGTTAGCTCTCCCCTTCCACCTTGCTGAGGCAGGGTCTCTCTTGTCTCTGCTGCTGGGCTGCGTACTGTAGGCTGCTGGCCTGTGGGCACCAGGGCAGAGGGCCTGTGTCTACCTCCCACCTCTCGGTGGGGGTGCGGCAATCATCGGCACACACCTCCACAGCCAGCTCTTCATGTGTGCTCCAGGGACAGAGGTTGGGTCATGAGGCTCGTGTGGCACGTGGTTTTACCTGCGGAGCTTTCTTCCCGGTCCTCCTTTCATTTCTTAAAGCCTTTAGCAATACTTGGTTCTTAAGATGTACACATTAATTTGTGTAAATTTATTAAGGCCTTAAACTGCCATGCTCAGATTACTATGAAGGCTCATGCACAACAAATTGGATACATTTCTGCCCTCAAGGGTCATACAACTTAAACACACATATGAGCAAACCATATAATTTTCTAATATAACAGAGCCTTGGAGATCTCCAAACCAAGCCAAATGTATTTGCCATTCCAATTTGTAGACACATTTAAGCTACATAAACAGATACTCCTAGGTTTTTTTTCTAAGTTGCCCGAGAGACTAATTACAAAACCTTCCCTGCTGTCCGAGTATATTTGCACCTGGTCTCGCTCTCTAAACAGAACGTGAAAATGAACTGGTATTGGGGAAAATCTGATGTGTCTTTATCTGGGCCTCAATTTAAACGGAGAAGGCACTGTGGACAATCGAGGGAGGTGGTGAGCCAAGTCTTCACGCACAGTTGGAAGGACAGGTGGGACTTGTTTCATCCTTGTTTCACAGAGGATGGTTTACAAAGACCTCAATAGGACCAGTATAGAGTCCGTATGGCCCCTCAGAGGTTCCCAGAAAGCTGCATTGCTTCAGGAAATAAATCAATGAGGAGCCACAGAAACTGTGACCTGATAATTCATCCCCAAACCATTATTTCTTCTCCACAGTAGAAATCCCTGTAGAACAATAAAGACTTTTTTCCTCAAGTGGCCTGACTATGACCAAGCTGCCTTGTGACAATAATAATGTGTTAATGACTTTGATGAGGGAGGATTCATACTATTAGCACCTCTTAATTACCTTGTGGCCAACTGGAAAGCAGATGTACAATACACAAATCAAGGAACTGGGGAAGGAAGTGTCCCTTGAACTTGCCCCCTGTGATGATTAATCTTGTATTATTCTGCCTCTGTGAATTATGATTTATATGAGTGGTAAGTGTGTGCTTTCATGACTTGCGCAGGTCACAGAAGGATGTGGTGTGTCCTATCATTAGCTACCTTGTTCCTTTGAGACAGAGTCCTTCCTACGAGCCAAGCTAGCAAGCTCTGGAAGTTTGATCTTAAGCTAGTAGGGTAGAAGAGACAGGGTTTGACTGCGAAGTGTCCTCACAGGTTCACACATTAAGATATGTGCCATCCAGTTAGGGGTGCTGCTTTGGGAACTCGGAGAATCTTTTGGACGTGGGACCTCACTCAGGATGATCTCTTCTAGAGCCCACCATTTGCCTGCAAATTTCATGATTTCCTGGTTTTTAATTGCTGAGTAGTATTCCATTGTGTAAATGAACCACAATTTCTGTATCCGTTCCTCTGTTGAGGGACATATGGATTGTTTCCAGGTTCTGGCTATTATGAATAAAGCTGCTACAAACATGGTTGAATAAATGTCCTTGTTGTGTACTTGAGCATCTTTTGGATATATGCCTAGGAGTGGTATAGCTGGATCTTGAGTGCAGACTGCAGGGAATCATATGAAAGAAGTGGGAGTTGGTAAGACCTGGAAATGACAGGAGCTCCACAAGGACCGCACAGGGGTCTTTTCTGAGACCGATTCTCCAACCAAGAACCATACAAGGATATAACCTAGAACCCCTACTCAGACGTAGCCCATGGCTGGTCAGTATCCAAGTGGGTTCCGGACTGTGTCTGACATGAACTCAGTGGCTGGCTCTTTGATCACCATTCCCTGATTGAGGGCGGGCAACCTTACCAGGCCACAGAAGAGGACATTGCAGCCAGTCTTGATGAGACCTGATAAGCTAGGGTCAGATGGAAGGGGAGGAGGACCTCCCCTATCAGTGGACTTAGAGAGGGGCAGGGAGGAGATGAGGGAGGGAGGTTGGGGTTGGGAGGGAATGAGGGAGGGGGCTACAGCTGGGATACAAAGTACATAAACTGTAATTAATATAAAAATTAAAATGTAATTTAAAAAAGAGGATCTGGGCAGGATTCACATAGTAATATTCTCCTCCTGCTAATGGATGAGGCATCTTGGACTGGCTGGAGTCACTACAGCTGATTAGTTCCTGAGGATGTGGCGATGGCGGTGGTGGTAGCACCAGGCATCTTGGTCTGCATCCCACATGGTGGTGGGTGAAGCCAGGAAGCACCACTGGTTCCCTGAGTTCTGACTTCACAGAAACTCAGGGAAAGGGGTAAGGATGGGGTTAGGAGCTTTTGTCCACGGCCTCGAAAGGTGGGACTTTGTGAGAGACATCAGGTGCCAGCTCCTGTCTGAGGTGGTTTCCATGTGCGTGTTGTTTTTTAAGGCTAGGCAAAATCCAATCAGAGAAGCTGGGGAGACAGTGCAGTTGGTAGAGGGTTTGCCATGAATGCATGAAGACCTGAGTTCAACCTTCAGCACCCGTGTAAGAGGTGAGCGTGGCAACACATGCCTACAATGTGTGCCCGGATACCAGTACTGGGAAGGCAGAGCCTGCAGAACTGCTCAGCCCAGCTGAGTTGTTTTGCTCCAGGTTCAGCAAGAGACCCTGCATCAAAAGCAAGATAGAGTCCAGGTGTGGTGGCGCATACCCTTAGTCCTGGCACTCAGGAGGCAGAGGCATGGAGAGCTCTGTGAGTTTGAGACTAGCCTGGTCTACATTGCTAGTTCCAGGGCAGTTGGAGCTACAGAGATTCTCATCTAGGAAATAAAGTAGAGAATGATACAGAAAAACACCCCAAATCAATTTCTGACCTCTACACATACCTGCAAGGACACAGGTACACACACACACACACACACACACACACACACACACACACACACACACACACGCGCGCGCGCGCGCGTGCACACACACACATGCACACACGTGTGTGAGGCAGCCGTAAGTAGCTTCTGGCTCTCAGAATTAACTCATGACCTTCCATCTCTCTAGATCTAGATTTTCTATAGATAGTTAAGTATGTTTTCTTTTCTTTATCTCTGGAGTCAAAATAAATATGCTTGATGGATTATATAATAACGGCAATTCATGAAAATAAATGTATCACCACATTCAGGCTGATTATCTCCAAATAATAACTGTTTTAAGCCTTTGTGATGGCTATAAAGTATTAGAGCTTTAGCAAAATGAAAGAACTCCATAAAGTAAATTCCTCTCAAATTTTATGCAAATTACCCAATTTGAATAAAAACATTAATTAAGTTTACATATGCAGATTAATTCTAACTAGCCATGTTTTAATCCTTAGTTATTAACTACACTCTCATTGTAATTGGCCCTATCGTTTATGAAATATTAACAAAGGAGTGCTTTAAGTGTTTTATATTTCTGTGTATTAGATATAAAATATGAGTATTCCAATAAAAAAGACATGAAAATATACTGTGAGATAATACGTAAATTTATGAGACTAATTTTATGTTAGTTGGGAAGTTTGCTTGAGAACAAAAGGACAGAATTTGTGTCTCTATTTTATCCATGAGTATTTTGCGATGGTTATTTCCATTGAACTGATTCCTTGTGGGGACAACAGGAAGGGGCTTCTGTCAATGAGTAAGCCTGGCTGAAATATGTTTGCGGAAAAATACCAAGATGTTTGATCTTCTGTTTTATGTACCAGTGAATAATCATAACGGCTCTAATCAACGTGTTCACTGCAGCCTAAATACATTTGAAATCACATTTCCGAAAGACACAAAGTAAGAGTTATTGCTTATAAAATCCATTTTGCAGGTACAAAACTGATTGCGAGAATAAATGACTTGGCTAAAGACAGATCTCCAATAACAGACAGAATCAAATCTAACCGCCTTGACTTTCGGTTCAAAGTTCTTTTCACTGAATCTTGTTTATGTGGGGATGTCACTGGGGCTGGACACTTTCCTGAACCTGGAGAAAGAGTAACAAGAGAAACACAGAGAACCGTCCATGTTTCCCCATCGTGTGCCCTTTTATACAGGAAAGTAGGACACTAGTTTCCACAAATCGTAGTTCTTGGTAGTTCTTACTCATGAGGCTTCAAGAATATGTGACAATTATGCTCAGTAATACAATAGATAAAACATAATATGTGGATGAGGGTTCTTTTAGACTTCCTTTTATGTTCAAGAAGCCCAATACAGACATAGATATTTAGAAGTCAACCATCTTACACACTGCCACATTGCTTTGAATTCCTGTTTGGAAATAATTCTGCTCCTCACAGGCCTTCATCAAGTTTTTGGGTTTTTTTGTTTGTTTATTTGTTTGTTTTCTATATCTTCTGTCCAGTTAGTTTTACAAAAGTGTCCCACACCTCAAAGGATCTTGATCGTCATGCAAATTTGGGAAACAGATGATACGAGAAGATTCTAGAACATTATGATTTTGAATGAAAGCATTAACGATCTCTCATTTGGGACAAGGAGTGTTTTACTTGCCATCTTGCCAGCAAGATAAAAGTGCCTCTCTGGGAAGGAAGAATCATAAGCAGTGGAACACAGTGGAAAGCCCACACGAGGAAAAAGACCCAGGTACTCAGCTGTGATTTCCTAACTAGCCATGTTTTCATTCTCCTGTGTAGGAAAGGGATTCTTCCTCAGGAAGACAGTGTGGCGCTTAACATCCTTTCATAGCTCTGTTAACTGGTATCACATAGGATTTATCAAAAATCAGAATTGCAAACTTACTGTTCCCCCTGGATACTTGGTACAAATTTTTATCTGATGCAACATTGTGGTAAATTATTAACTGCAATGGTTTTCTAGTTTGTGTTTTTAATAAACATAACCCTAATATGTCTGTCACTGAGGAATGTGGTAGATGGCCAACCATTTCTTTAGTTCTTATTCAGCAGTTGTACAGGTGTATGCATGTGTGACAGGCACAGTAGGGCCTGCTCTGAATCTGCCCTCTGAATCTACATTTCCATAGCATATGAGAGACCAGAGCTGATAGAACACGTCATGCAGGCACACATTCACATCCATTCAGCCATGGAGGCTGGTTTTGCATCTGACACCATACTAGGAAATGAATAGAAAGCAAGGAAGTTGGAAGATATGCTTCTTGCATTTCTCAAACTTACACTCCAGACTTCTAGCTAGGGAGACAAAGAACCATAGTGTTGTGGTTTGGATCTTGAATATTCCTCAACACCCTAAGTTGAACACTTGGTCTTCAGTTTGATGACACTAGGAGAAGGTGGAAGTTCAAGTGTGGGGTCTATTGAGGCTGTGTCCCCAAAGGGGATGGTGAGACATTGGTTGCTGATTATTATCTCTTTCAGATCCTTGCTTACAGGCTAATCTGATGGGAACCCCTCCTCAGCTGAGATTCCCTCTTCCCAGATATGTCTAGATGTGTGTCAAGTTGACAATAACAAACCAGCATATGTGCTAAACATCTGAGTCATCTCTCTGTCTTTTACAGCAGGCCTGAACACAGATGAGCCTTATGTCCAAAGCTTGGTAGCCATGGGGAGCTACCTTCTCCTCTTCCTTCCTCTCCTTCCTTCTGCCCTTGTCCCCCATCTTCTTTTATTTTCCATCTTACCCTTCTCTCATCTTTCAAATCCTAACTATTAGGTTGCCAACTTTGCCCTGCCATAATGTGCCACAGGTCCAAAGCAAAGGCATGAGTTTATTAAACCTCTAAAACTGTGAACCAAAACAAACTTTTTTTGTGATAAGTTGATGATCTGTTACTTGTTGTAGTCACAAAATGCTGAGAACACACATGACATCCAGGCTTTCATGTAGCAAAACATGTAAATCTTTGCCTAGGATGTTAAAGATAAACAAAGCCATTGGATTAGCTGGTTTGGGCTTATATGATCATCTATCTTAGACTGACTCTATTAGAGCTTTAGAAGGTGGTAATTCTAAGACACAAGTGCTGAAAAGCAGCAGCGTTTGGTGGAGGCCATTCTTTCGGTCTGCAAATGGTTGCCTTCTCAGTGCATCTTCACAAGACTACAAGAAAAAAAACAAAACAAAACGAAAAACAAAACCTCCAGTCTCATTTTCCTCTTGTAAGGATGCTAACCCTTCCATGGAGACCCTGTCCTCATGACCTCATTAAAACTTAATCGCCTCTAAACATTCCCACCTCCAACTACATCCATTAGAGTGAGGCCTTTGATATATAAGAATTTAGAGAATATTCACCCCATCCAGGCCTGTACTGTCCAACAAGATAGCTACCATGGCTACCAAACTCATCTGTGTTCAGACCTGCTGTAAAAAATTTTGAGATGACTCAGATGTTTAGCGCATATGCTGGTTGACTTTTGTCGACTTGACACAAACCCAGATATATCTGGGAAGAGGGAATCTTGATGGAGGAAAGGCTCCCATTAGATTGGCCTGTAAGCAAGTATGTGGGGGCATTTTCTTGTGGTGGGATGGCCCAGCAAACTACAGGTGCTGCTACCTCTGAACAGACTCCTGCCTCAAGTTCCTTCCCTGCCTTCTCTTCAAGATGCCCTGTGAAAAGCCGGCCCAAACAAATCCTTTCTTCCCAAGTCACTTCTGGTCACGGTGTTATCACTGCACTAGGACAGATTGCTTGCTGCTCTTGAGGGGAACCAGGCTTAGCTCCCACACCTACTCACAGCTCACAGCCACCTGTAACCCAGTTCTAGGGAATCTGACCCTCCTGGCCTCTATGGGCTCTTGCGTGTTTGTGGTCCACATAAACTCATGCAAACACGCACAAATGCGCACATTTAAAATATGTGGTGTGCTGTCTGTATAAAATAAGAAAAAAAACCAAAATATCTCATTGTTGATTTTTTTAATTAATGACATGTTGAAGCAATATTGTTTTGGATACATTGTGTTATGGTAAAATAGCACTCAATTTTGTTATGATAGTTTCTTTTACTTTGTTTCCATTAACACTTAGAAATTTAATGTGACTTCTGTGGCTTGCATTTGTGTTTTATGTTACATTTCTATTAAATACTAGTGACCTAGCCTGTTGATTCTCAAGTGGACTTCCTATAGGGACATTTGACAGTGTTCTGAAATAGTCCTTGGTTGTCATAATCGAAGGAATAGATGTTCCTACTACCTAGGTGGCAGAGGTTCAAAACATATTCCACATGCCTTTTAATGCTCAGGGCAGCCTTCCTCCAGAGCAGAAATTACTTGTCCCCAGATGGCAATAGTGATGAAGGTGAGAATCCCTAGTTTAGAGAAACCAGCTAATGAAACATTAAAAAGTTTCAGGAAGACGAGACGGCTCTACAAGAAAGGGCATCTGTCATCGATCGCATCAAATCCTAGATGAAAGATTTTGCTATTCACTAACCAGATTGATGGTTAAGTTCCATGATAAAGATTCTAGGGTTCAAAGTTCAAAAGAGTGGGCAAGCAGTTCATCGCAACCAAGTTCGTCTCTGCCTGAGTACTGCGTGTTGCTTAGAGAAGCTGAGAATTGGAAGGGAGCAGGTGAGACAGTACAACTGGTATAGGACTTGTCTTACAAGGATAGGGACCTGAGTTCAAGCCCTGGAAACCATGCGAAAAACTCGACAAAATCCATGGACATGGGCATGCACTTACATCTTTAGCACTTGGGAGACAAAGAGACAGGCCAGCCAATCCCTGGGACTTATATGGTCTAGCCTAATTGATGATCGCTAAGCCTATGAAAGATCTGGTTTCAAAGAAGGTGGATAGTGCCCTGAGGAAGACACTTAAAGCTGTCCTCAGGTCGTCACCCATGCATTCACCCAACATATGTGCACACACACAAACATGAACACATGAAGAAAAGAAAAAAAAGTAGAAGGATCAAAAGGAATTGGACAAGATTAGCCCTAACTGTAATGTCCTAGAAATTGCTTCTCTTTTGAAAAGGTGCCTGGTTTTAGTGGGTTTGCTTGCCCTGTGTTTTTCCTTATTGCAAAGTCACACAGTCTTGATGACTTCAGCTTTTCTGGTTCTTTGTACCTTCATAAGGATGTAACAACTATATGTGGATGTAATGACCTGATAACTTGGGGTTGATGGATGAGAGAGTTTGGGGACTCTGGATGAACATCTGGGGACCCTTTTCTGTTGTTGTCTGTATACAAAGGGAAGCGAAGCTCTTGTCACTAGAGTCTCACGCAAAGAACTTGGAAAGTATGTCTCTGTATTTAGTGCCCAATGGGTGGAAATCTTCTGCCATCCATAACCCATTGCATCTTTCTGAAAACCATACTTTTTAGAACTCTCAGATCTACATGCTGGCTCTCCTTGACTTCTCCTATTTAAGGTGCAACTGTTAATTTGGGATTCTGAAAGCAAAGCTTTCTCATTGGTGCACCTGCACCGATTTTATTTCTAGGGCAGCTGGGGTCTCTGCGTCAACACCCAGAAGATAGTTTCCTAAACTCACAATCTTCAAAATTCAGGCACACATATGACCACTTGTAAGCAAAAATAAATTGGTTGGTGATTGGTGAATGAAAGTGATCTCGTTATAGAAACCACTTAAGGAAAACCAGGATTGCTCTGCAAATACTGTACTGTGCCACTCAACCACAGGAAATTTTAAAAAAATAAAAAAATAAAAAAGCTGAAGCCACGCCACTTTACATAACTTTAGGACCTCATATAACCTCCGAGGCTCTGCTACTCTACTCAGATTCACTCCCTGCCTTTAAAGCAAAATACACGGTAAAACATGGAAGGAAAGCTTGCTAAGGGTAAACATAAGTATGATCATGTTCTGTTTGAAGAACAGAGAGACTACAAAGTGAAGTTATATTAGTTATTAAATATGCCACTTCTTCTTCTTCTGGGTTTGTGGTCTTCTGGGTTTCTTCTTCTGGGTAATGACATCATGGATCAGCCCGGATCCTTGAGGCACCTAGATAATTGAAGCCCTTTGCAGACCCACTGTACCCCAAGCCTAGGATTTGAAGTCCCAAAGCTTTTCAAGCTTTCCTTACTGAGCCATATCCTAGTCTATCCCAACTAATGAAACAGCATCTCGTTTTGTTTTCTGTATCATTTTCCAAATTACCATGTGACTTTTTTCTCATCTAAAATGGGAAAAGGAACTTAAAAGATAAGCAAGCAATCACTGAAAAGAATTATTCTGGAGAGAAAATACATTTAAACTTAAAGCATGGGGAGCCGTAGTGGAGAAATGAAAGTGATGACAGTCATTTAGTGAACTTTTATTAGGTTTATTTATTGACTCTGAGTGTATGTCTACACACATACTTGTATCACAGAACAAGGGGAGCTGGGTTCCTTTTTCCACCATGTGGGACATGCGGATTGAACATGGGTCCTCTAGCTTGAAGGCAGGTGTTTCTACCTGCTGAGCCATCTTATCAGCCAAAAGGAGAGTCATTTTGACTCTCTCTCTCTGTATCTCTCTTTCTCTTTCTGTGTGTCTGTTGCCTGTTCTGTCTTTCCAGTGCCCTCACCACTTTCAGTCTGCTGATTTGCCCCACTTTTCCTCGATGCCAGCTCAATAATGTTGCCACAGAATCATTTTTAATAACTGCTTTTTCCAGTCCCTGCTTGGGTGCAGCCAGCTTTCCATTATGGTTTTGGATGCTTGCGGTCTTCACTGGACTGCTGAGTACAGACTACCAACATGCAAAGCACCTGCAGTGCCCGACCCTCCGCATCCAGTTTTTCCATGCACCCCCTTGTCAGTTCTCCCACTGTGCGCTAACCACAAGCATGCAAGCATGAAGTCTGAATACTAATCAAAAGGGAAATCTGGGTTAGTTGTGGCAATGTCTGAGCTGGAAATTCCTCTGGCCCTGGGGCATGTGTTGGCCACATGACGGCTCCTGGCAGGGTCAGCTGCTGAGCAATGGCTTCCTAGGATGGTCTGAGCATTTAGTTAGTTTTCCTTTTGGTTTCTACTTAATTTTCTGTTTTATCAAAATGAAGCGTGTACATAGCTTTTGTCGTTGTTTTGAATGAACAAGTCTATAGAACCTCTAATGACAAAGAACACTCCACTCCTAGCTCTGGGTTCATGACTCTTGGGATCATCTACTTGAACATCCTGTCGCTGTGTTTGCCACTACCATGCCTCAGGCCTTCTGACTTAGATATAGTTTCCACTGCAGAACACAAAAGCTTTACTCACACCCATGTCTACACACATAACACACATGCACATGGTCAGTATCAATTGGTGTTTGCTGTGTAAAAATCTACTTCAATGCTTGCTGGCTTAAGGGAACCATTTATTTACCCACAGTCCTGCTGATCAGCAGTTTGAGCTTGGCTGGGCTGGGTGATTTTTTCTGGTCTTGGCTGAGCTCATTTGTACAGCTGTGGGGTTACTGGCTTGGCTCAGGGCTGGCTGGCCTAAGCGGCTGCAGCTGGGGTGCTCTTTCTTACTCCTTGAATTTTTTGTTTGTTTGTTTGTTTGTTTTTAAATCCTGCCATGGACTGACTCTGCTAGGCCTGTTCATTCACATGATGGTAAAGTTACAAGATGGAAAAAGAAGTGTGTACAGGTTCTTGAAGGCTGGGCTCAGAACCACCCCCTTCTGTGGCCCACAACAGGAGAGGAAAAATACATGTCATCTCTTGACAGGAGATGGTGTCAAGTGTCATGGCAAACAGCACAGAATCATGGCTGCTTTTGTAATCTACTGTACTGTGGACACAAGCTCTGCAAAACAAACAAACAAACAGTAGTGTCCTTTGGGATCTAGGAGGGATTACTTCCAGGTTGCCCATGGGTCCCAAAACCTAAACATGCCAAGTTCCTCATATAAGATGTATGTAATTTGCATATAACCTAGGCACACCTTAATGGATATTTTTTTTTTACATTTATCTGTTCTTTCTGTATGTACATGGGAGGATGTGTGTGGTATGTCATGCATGTGGAGATCAGAGGACAACTTGCAGGAGTTGGTTCTCTCCTTCCATCATGTAGATTCTGGGGATTGAATTCAGGTTGTCTGAGTCAACTTGTTGGCCCTCAATGAATATGTAAGTCACCTCTTCACTACTTAAATATTTAACACAATGTAAATGTTATTTTAAAGTTGTTACATTGCATTAACAAGGTGGGGAAAGCAGTTGTAATCATTTAGCACAGATATAATTAAAATAATATTTTTGATCTACCACACTAGTTGAATAAGCAGTGTGGAGGGCCCTAGTGGCTGACTGTTCACAGACTCACACTTTCCTACCACGGTTCCATTCACAAAGCTGTACTGTCTCATCACCAATGTGAGTCAAGTCAGCATTTTCCCTGCTACAGTAATAGATGTTAACTTACTACTTGGCCTCAGAGTGACTACAATTATTAGTTTCTCCTACATAAAGATTTCTGCTTCGATGGCCAAAGGAAATATTTGTTCCGAGTTTCTTGTTTATTGGCTTTTTGTAAAAGCCGGAGAGCCCCATACTCTGCAGTAAATACCGTGTGTGTGTGTGTGTGTGTGTGTGTGTGTGTGAGAGAGAGAGAGAGAGAGAGAGAGAGAGAGCGAGAAAAAGAAACAGGAGAGAGACAAGAGAAATGTCCCCATGTGAGAACACATGTGGAGACTGAAGAGGTCATCAGGCGCCCTGTTCTATCACTTTCTACCTTATTCCCCTGAGGCACGGTTCTCACTGATCCCGGAGCTAGGCTAATGACCAACAAGTCCCAGCAAATCCTCCCACCCAGCACACCAAGCTCACAGGCATGGGGATAGCCACACCCAGTTTTCTATATAGGTTCAAGGGATTTGAACTCAGGTCATCATGCTTGTGCAGCCAGCATCTGGACCCACTGAGCCATCTCCTTAGCCCAGTAAGCAGAGCTCTCCTAAGAACACACACATCTGATGAGTCAGCAGTTCCTTTCCCTTAGCAGCAGCTGCCTGAGATTCGTCCCCTCTGGAGCCCCTGTCCTCACTGTGACTTGGCTGTTCCTGTGGCCACCACACAGCATCACTCTAAAGATTTCCTTCCTTGCTCTCCTATGCACGTGGTCCTGCTTCTTACCTCATGGCATCCTTTCTATTTCATGATAGACCACTATCCCTTCCAGCAAATTCCTGAGCAACCTTGCACAGGAGGGATTTTTTAAGGCTTATTCTTTTGAGAGTCTGCAGATGCTCATACCACTTGCGAGCCTGCTTTCTGGCTTGCCTGGGAGCTCTTGGGTGGTGCTGTTTCTTAGGAATTGTTAAAGCAATTGTTCTTCTTTTACAAGATCTCCAGAGCCACCAAGAGACCTGATCCTTTGCATATAATCAAACTATCTTCTCTAGATGTTTTAGAATTGCTTTGTTATCACTGCACTTCTGAAGAGTGACACAGGGATGCGTCAGTGAAGGTCTTCATGTTGTAGTTTTCTACTTCATTCTGAGACCCTTTTGAATGTTCTTTATAGCACTATGATTCTCCAATTTTTCCTTTAGAATGGTGTTTTGTTTTGTTTTGTTTAGGTTTATTTTTAAATGTAATGTATTTATTTTTATATTAATCACAGGTTAGGTACTTTACATCCCAGGCGTAGCCCCCTCCCTCATTCCCTCCCACTCTCCCCATCCCTCCCTCCTCTCCTCCCCGCCCCCTCCAAGTCCACCGACTGGGGGAGGACCTCCTCCCGTTCCATCTGACCCCAGTTCATCTTGTCTCCTCAGGGCTGGCTGCAAAGTCCTTCCCTGGGATCTAGCCAGGCTGTTACTCCCTGGTGTGTATGGGGGAGGGTCAAAGAGCCACCCATAGAGTTCATGACAGAAACAGTCCCTGTTCCTCTTACTAGGGTCTTCAGTTTGGCACTGACTTACCATGGGCCACATCTGAGTGGGGGTTCTAGGCCATATCCATACATGGTCTTTGGTTAGAGAAACTGTCTCGTAAAAGACCCCTGTACCCTGCTCAATTTGGTCTTTGTGGAGCTCTTGTTCTCCCCAAGTCATACTAACTTCCCCTATTTTCATTATTATTCCCAGCCCTCTGCCGAAGTCTTGGTTGTGAGTCTTAATATCTGCTTTGATACACTGCTATATTGATTCTTTCAGAGGCACTCTTTGGTATGCTCCTGTCCTGTTGCTTGTTTTATCCTCCATTCAATGTCCATCCCATTTGTTCATCTAAACAAGCATTGATCCTATCAACCTGGGTCCTCCTTCTTGTTTATCTTCCCTAGGTGTATAGATTTCAGTATGACCTTC
>CM053760.1:51520104-51557693 GCA_028658305.1 Pachyuromys duprasi
ATTTTGATTTGCATCTCCCTGATGGCTAAGGACACTGAGCATTTCTTTAAGTGTTTTTCTGCCATTCCATAATCCTCTACAGTGAGTTCTCTTTTTAGCTCCATACCCCATTTTTTAATTGGATTACTTGATTTCTTGCTTTTTAAAACTTTGTTTTCTACGTTCCTATTGAACACATTGTATATGCATCTAAATACAATATTTTATTAGTTTTGTGAGAATGTCATACATGCATACAATGTATGCATGCTAGGCTCCATCCACTGGAGCCTAGTTGACTATCATGGGCCACATGCTTGAACAACAAGAACTCTCCCTTCCCTCAAGACCATTAACTATCAATAATCCTAAAATAGGTGTGGGCCTTCACGAGCCCCTCCCTTTCCATGCTGGAATGCTGACTGATCTGATCTTTCTCGTGCAGTTCTTACGCAGGCAGCCACCGGTGCTGTGAGTTCATGAGGGCAGGGGTCCCATCATATCAGAAGACACTGTCTCATTCTGGTCCTTCCTGACTTCCCACTCTTACAATCTTTCTGCCCCCTTTTTCTGCAGTAATCACTGTGCCGTGGGGAAGGGTATAATATCGATGCCCCATTTGTGACTGAGCACTTCACTGCAAAGGAAACTGTTAATCAGTTGAAGAGGCAGACTTCAGAATGGGGTGTGTGTGTGTCTTTACTATCTGTACATCTGGCAGATTAGTATATTCAATATACACATGGCCTAAAAGACTGGCCACCAAGAATGCAAACAACTCAATTAAAATGTGGACCATGGAATTAAGCATGAAATTCTCAAAAGAAGAAGTACAAATGGCTAAAAATTGCTTTTAAAAGTGTTCACCATCTTTAGTCATCAGGGAAACACAATATTTAAAAACATTTTCAGGTCCTAGAAGCTCTTGAGGTCTTCCTTTTTGTGTAAGAACATTTGTTTTTGTTTCATGGCAGTATCCTCTCATAAGCACATGAGAAAATTCCGTCTTTCCATGTGACTTAACACACTCACAGGTTTCATTGACTGGGAAGTAGACAATATTCTCCTCACCACTGTGTGTTAGTATCGCTCATGTTGCTGTAACAAAAGACCTGACAGAAACAACTAAGGAAGAGGATTTATTTTTGGCTCCTGGTTTCAGATGGTTCAATCTATGATAGCAAGAAAGATGTGATAGAACAGAGAAGTTCCTAACACAGCGAGCCAAGGAAGAGAATGCCTGTGTTTGCTGCCTCTGTCCTTTTGACCCCTCTCCCACCCTGCCCTGTTATTCTGTCAGGGACCCCCCAGGCTAAGGAATCATGCCACCCACCTTCAGTGAATCCTCATTGAATCCTTTCTGAAAACACGATCACAGCCATATGGAAAGGTGTGTATCACCACTCAAGTTGATAATAAAGATTAACAAGTATAACCCTTGTCAACTCACCTATCAACACATCATTAGCGTTACATCCCTGCTCCCCAAAAGGCTCCTATCCATCTCAAAATTAGAACTACATTGAGTCTGACTGACATCTAGAATTCTCAAAGCCTTACCAAGCCTGTTCAAATATGTAAGTTTAAAGTCTCTCCTAAGACCCCAGGCAAACTATTTGCTGTAATCACCTATAAAATAAAAAAAAAAAAGAAAGTTGCACACTGTCAAAATGTAAAAGTACAAAGATGTTTTCTTGTGTCTTAAGGAACAACCAGGAGCACAGCAAGGGACAACTGATTCAAAGTAAGACAAATCCCAGCAGGGAAAACATTTAGTTCTGTAACTCTATGTCCATCATCTGAGACATGTGATGGTGTGACATGAGATCCAATTGACTTGAATATTTCCACATTTACAGGCTGGACATTCACAGCCTTCATTGCCCCTCACTTCAGCTGGCTGCATTCATCACCTGAAGCTTTCACTGGCAGGTGATCCATGTTCCTAGTGTCTCTGATTTGCTTGGGTCTTCACTATGGCTTAGGTTTCACTTTTCAGCCTTTTATATCTCCAAGTTACAGATTCCCAGAGGGACACTGTCTCTACCGCAAATTTCATGGCCTTCAGGCCCTTTCTTAAAAAGATGGGTGGAAGCCTCTGTGATCCTGTAACTCTTGCATTCTGAATGTTTGCAAAACCAGCATTCCACGGATGATAGATGCCAAAGTCTTCTACCAGCTTGAGCAGTAGCTGGAACCCCTTGGGCCATGGCTGTAGGGGATCTCCATGTGACGGGTTCTCTAAACCCAGGAAATATTTCATTAGGCACATCTGTGCAACCAGGATATCCTTGAGGCTCTCTCTTCTCACAAGACATCTTTCAGGCAACTTTACAGTTTTAGACCCTGAGCCCTGCAATGGCTGGTGCAGTGTGAGTTCTGGTTTCTTTTAAAACCTCGTTACGTTCTGTGAATATGTTTTGTTCTAATCCCAGGTGTAGGATAAGAGGCTGCATCACAACAGGTGATTATGACGTGCCTCGTGCACCAGCAGGGGCATGATCTTTGCCAGCTGCAGATAGCTTAATTCTGGGGACTCTGAAGATGGTATAAATGGGGGAGCCCCATGAGGGCCTGTGGTGACTTCTACTTCCCCTACTGCTGCCCCACTGCTTCTGGTCTGTCCTGCTGCTGATTTGTCCTGCTGCTGGTTCATCTTGACACTGTGTTTGCTGTTGCCTTTGCTATTACTGGATTGCTGCTTTGCTGCTTTGCTAGACTTCTGAATATCCTGACTATGAAGGCTGGACTTGCCTCAAGGAACTCCAAGTCCCCAATAGGCAGGAAGTAGCCCAGAGAGGACCATGCCCCCATTTCCCTGTAACCTTCTTTCTCTCCTACCTTGTGTGGGTGGTTGGTAGACAGGATTAGGGTAAAATAAGGACTGGAAGAGTGGTAGATATAAGAACCCAATAAAATAGCTAAACAAATAAGCCATCAGGGTGGTATCTAGCACTTTCCTACTCTCCCAGCATAAAGTGCTTTGCTTCTCTTCAGTATCCCCAATGTCTTCAATAATGACACTCTCCTTGTTCACAGCTTTCAGTTCCTTCTTTTTGTCATCATTCTGTGTGTCTTCCCCCATCCTCTTTGCTCTGATTTTTCCTTCCCATTTTTACAGTAAACCTGGGTAAAAGCAGGCAGTAATAACCATGCCACAGCCTCAAGGCTGTCTTGAAATCATCTGCTGAATTAATTAGTCCACCACCTTTAAACACAGTTGCTCACCAAGAATTATACAAAATGTAGATAAATTCTTTGCCAAAAGGCAACAGGAATGACTTCCTGCCTTATGCTTTGTAGAATTCCTGTTCCTACCTGTGTCCATTCCATCATTGGCATTTCTACCATCATTCTGGTCTTCTGAATTCCCATTAGAATGTCTCATTAATCTAAGTTTATAGCCTTCTGGGTTTTTTTTTTTTCTAGCCTGTATCACCAAACTCCTCCACATTTCTGATTCTGAAGGCCCAAGAACCACCTGGTAGTGCTGAGTCATGGCAATGATCCCCCGTCTTAACTACCAGTTTTCTATATTGGTTACTTTTCTGTGACAAAATACCTTAAAGGAACAACATAAGAATGAAGGATTCATTTTAGTGAATGGCTTCAGGTGGTTCAGGAGGAGGATCTAGGGCCCTTTATGTCATGATAGCCAGGGAGCAGGAGGTAGGAGAACGCTGCCACTCAACTGGCTTTCCCCCATACCTTTTATTTTGCTTGGATCCCTCAAATGGTGCTATCCATCATCAGTATGGAATCACTCCACGCCCCCTACCAAATGAATTTTCTCTAGAAACATCCTCGGTGGTACACCCGCAGGCATACCTCACCATGAGCGTGTGTTTGCCCTGTGTCAGTGTGACAAGTCATCTGGTAAGAAGCAGCTTGAGAAAGGGAGGGTTTATTTTGTGCTCGAGTGTGAGAGCACAGTCTGCCACAATGGGGGAGACGTGCAGTGAGGTTAGTCTGTAGGAGTAGCAGGGGGAACAAGCGGCCGCTCGCTCACATCCCAGTGACTCAGGAAGTACAGACAGGCTGTCAATGTCAAGACCTACCTGGTAGTGAGCTACTACTTCCAGGTAGGCTCTCCCTAAACACAGCCATCATCCAGAGACAAAGTGAGCCTAAGGAAGGTACATCACATTTCCCCCCTTCTCCCACCACTGCATGATCCGTCCTGGCTGCTAGCACCCCAGAAGCAAGCAGGGACAGAGGCTGTTTGCTTTACAACCTCTCTAATGTCCTCAGTTTCAGCTGCCTGTAGCTCTGCCTAGCATTCCCCAGCCCGTGGTTCTGCCAGGAGCTCAACCTCTTTCTAGAATCAGCCTCCTGCTTATGCCAAGCGGGGAAGAGAGAGTGGCTGGTCGTGCCAGACATCACGGGGGGTAACTCTGAGGATCAAACTGTTCCTAACATAGCTTTCATCTTCTTGTTTTCACTTCTGCCCAGGCCCCTGTGGGGGTGTCTATGCCTCTATTGCGGAGAGATCCCAGGACTCAGTCATTTCCTTCAACTTGGCTTTTGGCTTTTTGGTCTTCCCATGCAGTCTCCTGTCTGCGAAGTCAGACGTTGCCCAGCTGCCTGCTACTGAGCCTTTGCTATCCTTTCGCTTCCTCTCTTCTCTTGCAGTCCTGACTTATGTCATGACTTACGCTTTTCCACTTTCCGGCAGACTCTTAGGATGTCTTTGGGAGGAATTGGAGGTGTGATCATTTTTTTAATTTGCTATGGTTAGTTAGAGGTCCCTCTGGCCTGTCTTTCAGGAGCACTGAGTAATCGAGGAACCAATTATATCCCTTGCATTCTGCATGACAATCAGTGTCCATTAGTTTTCATTAAACACAAGAGACAAGAGCTTAGATAGTTCTCTATTCCCTGGGAAGGAAAAAAAAATGATTGGAATAAAAGCAGTAGTTACCCAGGGACAGTCTCAAAAGAGGAATGTAAGAAGGATTTGATTTTTTTTTTTTTTTTTTTTTGTGCAGAGAAGGTGAAACATTTGTATGAACTACATAAGGCCCAAGCTGGACCCCAGGGATCACAGACCTAACTGTTAAGCTCAACATCTCTAGGTACAGGCCTGTGCATATTAAGCTGGTGTTACATACTTGATTATTTCAACTCATTAAGTTTCTTTTTCCCATTGAAATTGAATCTTGGAAGCAAGCTTACTTTCTATTCTAAACTTCCTAAATCTATAGTTTAAAAGTATCCTGTCATAACCAATTTCAAAAAAGATGAAATATGAATTTCCTGGGAAGTGCCTCATAAAGCATTGTTTTTGTTTACATATTATCCTGACAGTAGCTGGATAGAAAAGTTATGTATGAAAGATGTGGATTTTTAAGGCTGGCTATGGTGGGCCTGTGTAAAAGTATAGCACTTGAGAGGTAGGCCAGGACAATTAGGAGCCGGAGGTCATCCTGGGGTACATAGCATGTCTGAAGGCAACCTGAGCTACACCAAATCCTGTCTCAAAAAAAAAAAAATGAATCAACCAATGAACTAAAAACAAGAATACATGGATTTTTTTTCATAACCTCTATGTTCTGTTAATTATGCTTCTGATACCCTTCCCTAAAACCATGCTGCTTGGTAACTCCAAACAATGAAAATTTAACCACATATGATTTTAACACACAGGCAGTAGGGCTGGGACATTATCTAGTGCCACGATGTCAGCCTTTTTCGTCCAGCCCCACAACTCTTTTTGCAAATATATCTGCTGTCCCTTTCAAATGCCATCAGTTTTGTCCCATGTGGGTATCCATAACGGTGTTGGCTGTATACTGAATAGCCAAGGGCCTTCAGCCGTGCAGCTTGTTCAGACCTAAAACCACACAGTAACTTGACAGTCCCAGATAAGCAATGCCAGCTGCTTTGAGAAGCCTTCTCCCAGCACGCCCAATGGTGTTAGGCTTCACTGCCCTGAGAGCAGCAGCTGTTTCCAGCATGGCTGAGTGAGACACAGAGGCTTGGGTGCATTTGCAAGGCTGACTTCTTGAAACTCGACTAATTAACTGTTAACACATGACATTTTCACACACACACCCAGCGCAAAGAACAACCAGTTCAGCCCATGCACCAAAAGCCGACAAGAAAAGTGAGAAAGAACGAATAATGATGTGGCCGTAGAGAGAGAGAAAATCAAGCACTGTCTGATAAGCTGGACATGGCTGTTCTTCTCCATAACATATTCAGGACTGCAAGATGCCTCATCTGGAATAATCGGGGACACAAGAGAGGGGAAGGAAAATATTTCTCTTTAATTTGCTCTGCTGACACATGAAAGGATTGGAGATGCTTCATGAAAGCTCAGCCAGCTTCGTGACCTTGGGCACGATCTTTGCCCTAAAACCTCAATTTTTCTCATTTGTAAATGAGGGAGTTTGGTTACTTACATACCCAAGTATGAGACTTCTTTCGATGTTTTAAAAAAAAAATCTGAGATTTCAAGATAGGTGAGTTTAACTAAGCAGGTGGGAACAGAGCCCTAGAAAAAGGCGGTGTCCATTGTATGAGATCCAAAACTACACACACCAGAAAGAGGACACGGAAAGATTTAGTAGAAAAGAAAAACACATGGAGTTTATTTTAAAAATAAATGTAGCAATAATACCATCCAAAGAAGTCTGTGGTTAGTATCACAGAAGCCAACAGCCTGCAGCCCCACACTGCTTAGTAGGACACGACACTGCTGTGTGTTTAAACACAGAACTTCGTGCAAAATCTCACCTTTCACAACCGGAGCCTCACGGCCTTGGAAGAAGTCTTGTCTTCATTGTTTTCTTTGCAGAAAATGTGAAAGTTTAATTTCTCCCATGAACACCCTTATGAGTACTGCATAGCTGATGGTGAAGACGTATTTCGTTTACAAGAGCCTGTTCTCTACACACAACCAGCATTTCTTACAGGGTGTGTACTCAGCGGGCAGGTAAAACAAGTCACTGAAGAGAAAGAATCGTCAAAGTAACTGCTTGGGCTGTTTGAGCAAATCCCTTTCCTATTTGTACCTCAGTCTTTCCACCAGCGTGCAATGCTCAGGTGCCTGCCATTTAGAGAGAGTCTTCTGGGATGGTTTGCTTTGTGGGGTAACACCAGATTGGAATAGCTCAAATAAGGAGAGAGATAACTGCCACAAAGTTACTTTAATACAAGCATTGCCATCAACAATTAATTTCTTGTGTTGGCCACCAGATTTAACTTCTTATATGTTTTAAAGCCCAGTGAGTGAGGGCTCAAGTTGCTCAGTTGTTACACGTGGCTTCACTGATGCTCTCATGGTTTCTCCTCTGCCTTCACTATGCTGCTGCTGGTACTTCCTGCTTACCTTAGCTTCCTGTTGCGAGCTGGTCAGCATCCTCAGGCATCCTTCAGTGCCTGACTGTGAAACCACCAGCACCAAAGCTATTGGATAACCTACTCAATGAAGGAGAAGGATGCTTGTGTCTCATCATTCAGTTCTGACCACATAACCTCACTTTTGACAGCAGTGTGTGATGGCATGTGCATTTGTGTGAACACACAGACACACACACATGCATACACACAGTTGTACCTGCAGAGAGGCGTGAATAGATGCTCTCGTGAATGCAATAACACAGTATCATGTAACGCTGGCTCCTACGTATTTTAGACAACTTGCCACCCTCCTGAGAGCCTTGTACTAATTAAATTAAAATCAAAATTTCCCATGAATGCCATAGATGCTTTGGAGATGACCTCTTGAAGAACTCTCAGGATTACAAAAAGAAAAACCCAAACAGTACATTTCTGCCTTCAAAGAAATTCTACTCTGGTAGACGGAAAGCCTTGCACATACCTTCCAAGAAAAACACAAACTCTGCTTTGACTCTAAAGTGTCCATTCCAGACTCCTGTTTTGAATACCCGTTCCTGGATGGAGGTGTTATTTGGAAGCCGTGGAACCATCAGGAGTTGGGGGCCTAACTGGCACACTTGGAGCAGGCTTTTGAAAGCCACTCTCTCTCCCTCTCTTTCTCACTCTCTCTCTCCCTCTCACTCTCTCTCTCCTTTTCCCTCTCTCTCCCTCTCTTTCTCTGATGTCTGATAGGCTCTGATGTGAATAGCCTCCATCCCATGCTCCAGCCACCATGAGCAGCTCTACCATACCTGGTCTGCTGTGATAGATTACAACCCTCTGAGACTGTGAGCCCAAATACATCTTGCCTCTCTTAAGTTGGTCCAGTGGTCACATTGTGGTCACAGTGACAGAGGCAGTAAATTGACAGTCTAATGTAGTTATCATTAAATTTATGATGTAAATATCCTTTGACCTTGCAAACTAATCCCAGTAATATATATTTCCTCTACATATCGAGTGTACATGTGTAAAACAACATGGATATATATGGTCAGATGGGTGTAGATACACAAACTATTGTGGTTCAGATGAAGAGTATTCCCCACAGGCTCATGCCATATATTTGAACACTGATCCCTCTAGATCCTGGAGCTGTTTTGGAAGTGCCCTTGCTACTTTTTGTCAACTTGGCACAAGTTAGAGTTATCTGGGAAGAGGAATCTCAATCAAGAAAAATGTCTCCATCAGATTGGCCTGTAGAGAAATTTGTTAGCTATGCTCTTGGTTAATGACTGATGTGGGAGGGACCAGCCCACCGTGTTAGTTCCATGCCTGGGCTCATGGTTGAATAAATAGTATAAGAAGGCAGCCACGAGGAACAGACTGGTAAACAGCAGCATTCTTCCTTGGCCTCTATTTCAGTTCCTGCCTCCAGGTTTATTACCCTGGCTTCTCTCTGTGATGGAACTGTGATCTGAGATTTGTAAGGTGAAATAAACCCATTCCTCCCCAAGTTGCTTTTGGTCATAGTGTTTATCAAAGCAATAAAAACCCTAAGAGAAGAAGATTGTGAAGCCTCTAGGAGATACAGCCTTCCTGAAGGAAGTTCATCATTGGGACAGGCTTTGAAGGCTCTCCTTCCTGTTATCTCTCCTTCCTTTCTCCTGTCTCTTCCCTACCCTCTCTCCTTCCTGTATGGTGACAAAATGTGATCCATCACTCAGGCCACTGTCATGCTGTTTCCATGCCTTCCCCACCATGATGGAACCTATATCTCTAGAGCAGTAAACCAAAATAGAGCCGTTCTTCCCTGACTCGCTTCTTGTCAGTTTCTGTATCACACAACAGGAAAAAAACATCACACACACACACATTATTGTAGCATTATCTGTCACAGTCACAGGCTGAAAGCATCCTAACAGCTGGTATACAAAGCTGGCTCCACATCAGAACAGTTGCACAGTGGAATATAATGCAGCTACCAAAAAGAGGGAAGAGTCCTTACATCTTGATGTTCTGGAATTAAAGTGGGGTATAATTATGACCTGGAGTGTATGCTGTGTTACCTTCTGTGTTACCGAGAGGAAAGAGGTGGTGGTTCTGAACACAGGTAACAACACTTACATCCAAAGGAAGGAGAAATGGGGCAAAAGAGTCAAGAAATGGGTTCACTTAGCTCTTATTCTTCTTGTTCTTCTTCTTCTGCTGCTGCTGCTGTTAACTCTGGAAACATGATTATGACTTTTAAATAACCACCCTTTGGGATTTAAAATTGTAACTGTGAAAAAGATACAAAGGAAACACACAGGACTTCATCACAGGTCACAAAGCTTTGATCTTATCAGGGAGGTCATGGAAGCTTTCCTGGAGGAAGTGGCCCTAGGGCCCTGAGCTGAAGAAAGAGGGAGTTTATATGTTCAGAGAACAGAGAAGAGACCCAAACATAGGCAGAAAATTGTGCTATTCAAGAACATTGAAGAAATCGTGAGATAAGGTTGAATCAATAAGGGCAGGCTAGCCCATGCAGCTCTTACAGGCCATGCTGAGAAATGTCTTACTATGTATTTTATTCTAAGGGCATCAAGACACTGGTGAAGGGTTTTTAATGAGGTAGACATAAGAGGCTGGGCTTGGGGGAAATACTTGAAGTCGCTGATGACTGTAGGAGAGCTAGGCGTGGTCATTCCTTGCTCATAAAAGGACCACCCATCTTTTAGACTCACCTGCAAAGCATACTCTCTGCTCACTCACTGCATTCCACAGATTTCAATTATGATCCATCAGTTGCTATTTGCTAAAAACATTACACAAATTGCACATGGGATAAAGTTGTTAGACTCTAATTTACGCTGGAACGTATCTCCGTTTCCAGGCAACGCCACAGGACGATGATGGCTCTGACCCTCAGTGTCTTCCACAATCTGGCTAGTGAAATGAACGGAGAGAACCATTTCTGTGTGTGCAGACCAGTATCACAGCTATTACATCTATCCTGGGAATAAAACCCATTTTTAATGCACCATTTGATAAGAACACTTAACCTCAGTACGTACTGTAATTAGAGAGATAATTAGAACTGCACAAGAACCTCTTAAGACTTGGGAATGTTTGGAATTCACCTAGATGAAAATCACATTTTCTAAGACCAACCCAAGGTATTTTATTTTCCTCTTGCTCCCTATCCCAAAGTCTTTGTCATCTAGGAGGAAAAAAAAAATAAGAATTTTGTGGGTAGCATATCACAGAGAGCTGATATGCTAAGCTGAAAATTGCTTTAGTTACTTCAAGGGGCAAGAATCCTTAATTTCAATATGAACTCTGAAGGCCGAGGGATGGACAAGATGAAGTGAGCTGTGTATGCAGAGGAAGACTCGGCTCTTATGTGAATCCACTCATGAAATGTTAAAATATGCATACGAAAATTGTGTTCCTTCAGTCTCTGAAGAAATACTTATCACCAAGAATCCTTTAATTCTCTTCCTTTGCTTGATTTATTAGCTTATGAAATTATGTTAATAGCTTTCGTGGTAATGGTTGGGGGGCTCAAATGACCTGATTTTAATAATGAAGTAATTTATGCAATAAATGCAATCAGCATCTACGAGTCTCACTTAACAGAACATATTGGTGATTAGCCAGTGCTGAAACAAGGGGTTGCCGGCATGGGGCAATACATGAGCTTCTCCAGAGAAATCAGCAAGCTCGCCGGGTGGAAGGTGGGGACACCCAAGGCAGCTAATCCCAGCTGCAAAAGCCGTGCCAGAGAGGGAGAGACTGAATCAGAGCTTAATGGACAAACTGTCCCTGTGAGCTTGATCTGCACATGAGTGCCTCCTTGCCTTTGTGGAAAGAGACAGAGTGGTTCTTCCAAAGAAATTGGGTTGTGTAGAAAAACTAATCCTGGGAGGTAAGAGCCCAGGGAAAAGAAGTCCTCCTGGGAGGTGGCAGAGTAGGCCCCTTGGTAGAAATTAAGGTCATCAGACCTGCGATTAAAAAATCAACATCCTAGAAATGGCATTGAGATTGGTATTGCTAGCTGGTCTTCTGCTGGTTTTTGAGATGGTATGGAGAGTACTGTGTTGTGTTTCTGCCTCACTCTTCATCTTCTGTGTGCGTGTGTACATGTTCACACATGTGCAAGTGTGCACACGTGAGGCTTGAGTTCAACCTCAGCTGTTGGTCCTTACATGCCATCCACCTGTTGTTGTTTTTGTTTGTTTGTTTTGTTTTTTTAAGATAGTCTGTCACTTGGCCCGGATCTGCCTATTAGACTAGAGTGGCTGGTCAGTGAGACCCCAGGGGTCTACCTGTCCCCATTTCCCAGGCACTAACATTACAAGCATGCTACCATATCTAGGTTTTGTATATGGGTTCTGGGGATTGGGTTCATGTCCTCAGCATTTCCTATTCTAGTCTGTTTTCTTCCAGATCTCCCAGAAATTGGGGAAGGTTAATCTGCCATTGTCCCTTTCCACGGGCCATAAATATGCCGAACAGAGGGCTGTGGAGAGCCAACTTTACGTGAGAGGGAGTTTCCAGGAGTCTTGTTGGTATAATATGTTGTGCCCACCTCGCCAGCAAGGAAGACGCTACAACAGGATTCTTCTGAAGCACGCTTTATTGGGGATACATCATGCTATTCAGCTGCGCAGCTAGCAGCAAAAGGCGGAAGACCCCGAGCTCCGGACTGACGCTGCTTAAATAGGACTTAAGACGGCGTGTACTTCCATGATTGGTCCATGTCTCAAACCCTCATTAGCATAACCCCTGGCGGGCTATGCACATGCGCACACGAGTTGTTTACCACTGCCGTGTCCATGAAGAACCCGGAAACCGGCGCCATCTTGTAATGGCAACTGCTGGCTCCTGACAATAATATTCTTGTGGAATGTACCCTTTTTCATTCAAATGCTGATTTCTCTACCCCACTATCTGGTTTCAATCTGGACATTGCATTATGATGTTTATTCTAAGCATCATCTTTCTCAAGTTTGTGTAAACATGTCACCATTTGTTCTCTGTGTTGTCAATAAAACAACCAGCCAGTGCTGTGCAATGGAGAGAATAGGGTGGAACATCCTAGTCTGGGGGAGGCAGTGAGAAGAAGAAAGGGAGTAGGAGAAGAAGGAATAGAGGAAGGCAGAGGTCGGCAGGAGAGGACTTGGAACCATGAAGAGGAGAGCAGAGGGTGGCAGGACAGGACTTCTAACCACAAGGGAGATGAGCTCAATCTAAGATATGACTAAAAGCAAGCATAATGGGTGAAATCTGAATGGTAGGAAACTATGTGGGCTTGGAGGTTTGGGATGGATTAACTATTGCCCAGCATTGTACTCTAGGTTAATTTAATAAATCCTGGTTTCTGTGTAGCAATTTGGTGATACAGCGGGTTTAAGAATAACCACTGTTTAACTAAAAGATAAATCAATAATAAATTTTAATAACCCACAACAGAACCCTGATATGAAACCACAGATCCATTGTCCTATCATCCAGAGATCCACTGTGGATGCCACCCTTTCGCAGATTTATTTTAATGTCATAGTTTGACTGTGAAATATCCTTGCTGGTGGCACCCTTTTGGTGTTGTACTTGTAAGAAGTAAGGCCCAGAGCTTTTGGGCAAGCTTTTGGGTTAGAGCCTGGTAAGAGTCCTAGGCTGAGTCTTGTTCTCTGCTTCCTGATCCCAGGAAATGTGCCACACTGGACCCTAGCTGACATGCCTTTCCCCACTCTGAAATGGTAAGAAAAATAAATTTTTCCCTTAAGTTGCATCTTGGCAGGTTATTGATCAGAGTGGGTGAGGAAAGTAATTCATACCATTAGAAATATTGCAAGCTGGGGAAATTTGTGGGATGCCATGTGCTCTCCTAAAACATCCAACATCAACTCTGCTTTGGCACAAGGGTAGGTAAAAAAAAAAAAAAGAAAGGCAAAACACCTATATATCTAAATTCTAAATTGAGATATTAGCAACAAACAAAATCCCACTTCATTTGCTGTGAAATTGGATTCTTTGAGTTCAAAATGCTTCCACCTCTACTTGCTTATCTTATTGGTCAAGATGCTTGATTCTTGGAGATCGATTCAAACTTGTTTGTATTGATACCTTTTTCTAAATTTCAATGGATAGGTTCTGTGATGGTTAACTTGGAGTATCTGTATTAAATATGATTTTTGGTGTTTCTATGAAGGTGCTTCCTGATGAGATCCACATTAGAGTTCATGAAGCAGTGGAGACGGGCACCCAGACTCTGGGCAGCATGCAGACCGTGGAGAGCTAGACTAAAGTCAACAGAGAAGGAGCACTACCTTACTCCCACCGTTCTGCTGCTTTGGGAGCTAGAACATCAGTCTCCTGTTCTTGGACTGACATTCCCTGGGTATTTGGCTTTCAGACTTACACAGAAATGATAGGTCTACCACTCCCGAGACTCCTATTGTATAAGTAGTAGATTGTAGAGCTCCTTATCCTCCAAGACCGTGTGATCCAGCTGCTCACTATAAATTTCTGCCTCCTCTACAACCACATGCATGCACAAACACACATGCACACCTAATGTGAATACTAACTTTATGCTAAAATCATGAAGTGTCTAAAGTTTGGGAGATAGAGACAGAATAGGCCGTGCAAGAAAACCGTACAAATCGTGAGCACAATTTCAATCCCACTTCAATACAAGTGTATTCCTTGTTATACTAGGATTCCTTGTTATACTAGGACCGTGGAAGTCTCGTGTCTCAGGTGAAACCTAAGAAGATTTACACTATTTCATTGGAAGTGTATAAAGGTGTCCATACATTCACATTATAGCAGGAAGTAAAATGCCTGTGGGTAGCTTCTTGTGCTATCTGCAACAGAAGCTCTGCCTAATTACATAGTGTCAGAGATCAGCAGTGATGCAATGTCTTGCATGCTATAACACCTGCTAGCTGCTGCACCTGGCACTGTGTAGGTGCTAAGTGACTACTGAACACCATTCTCTCATTACTCCTCGCTTCCAAAAAGCTTCTGAAATGTTGTCCCCATTTTATAAGCAGATAATAACTATCAAGAGATTTTTGCATCTTCTCTGCCTATATTTTTAAGCACAAAATCTGGATTGTCTATCCACAGTCACCAAAGATGGCTTTAGCATATGATATAACAAATGTAATTAGTGAAATTGCAAGGACATCAACTCCTTAAAAAAAAAAGCAATAACTCCAATGTTATTTGAGCTGTCTTTTATCACACATAATTTTCAAGAATTATTTTCTCTGTAGCAAGAATATTTTGTAAAATGGAAAATGTATACCATTTTCTATCATCAAAATGGAAAGTAACAGTCTAACCTTGGTATGATGCTAAGTAATAGCCCCAAGATTCTATTTCTGTTGGGCTTATCAAGTTATATGTATATACATGTATATATATATATATATATAGTATTTTACATCATATATATAGTATTTTCACACATATACATATATAGTTTATATAGTATATATATATATATATATATATATTATTTTACACATGTATACATCTGGTTTCTTTTGTGGGGAGGGCATGTTCCTGTGTTAGTGTGTTTGTACATGTGTACATGTGGAGGTCAGAAGACACCCTCATACATTGTTCCTCGGATACTCTTCATCTTGGTTTTTGAGACAAGTTCTTTTTGTGCTGAGTTCTTTTAACTAGAGTCACATGCGAAAGGGGCCTCAATGGAGGAATTGCCTAAGTCAAGTTTGGGAGCAGCTCCACCCCCATATCCCTACCCAGCCAACATTGTCTCCTCTTTTTTGTTTTTTTTAAACCCATCAAGTTTAATTTTTGCTGATCACACATTCTTGGATGTGTGGCCTTCTCCATGAGCGTGGTTGACTTGTCATGGACTACACTCTTAAAGACAATGGACTCTCCCTCTCCCAGAAGTCACCAATTGCCAATAGCTTCCTGCTAGTGGTTGGAGTCCATGTCCACCTCCACTCTCCACGCAGCTCTAGGCCTGCTGCCATAACCACTGTGCCGCATGTGGTTGGGGCTGAAGGTATGAGCAGCCACTCCCAGATCTTCCTATGTATTTTAAAGTGTCACTTCACATAAGTGAAGTTTATCCTGTAAAGCTCTCAACCCCACAAGGATCGTTTTCTTCCTGTGTGTGTGGTAAATATTGCACTTGGTGAAGGAAGAAGAGAAGTGATTGATAGAGCAGTAGATGGTTGGAAGTGGCCCTCTGTTGTTTCCCCACTGGGTTCCTGGGTCCTGACAACCTTCCCCTTTATTTGGGAACCAGTTTCTTTGTTTCCTAAGCTCTCTCTCCTTTCCTCCACAGGGACTCTCTGCCCTTTGAGACATAGGCCAATGGACATCCACTCCTGGTTGGAAGGTTAGCATCTTGGAAGGTTAGCTCTGCGGTTCTTAGGAGGAACATGTGTGGCATGGAACCACTCACCCTGTGATAGATTCTGTGCTCTCCACGGCTTGCAGGACACTGCCTCTCCACTCCCTGTGCCTTCCACAGCAGCAACAGCTGCCTCTATATTTCCAAGAGTGACCGTGCTTCAACTCCTGCCTGCTGACTTGCCTGTTTCCAAAGGTGTTCTTCCTTCTCTGGATTTAGGAAAGCGCCGTATCATCTGTGACTACTAAGTCATTTAAACCCGGCATTATGAAAAAGGAAATAACACTGAAATAAAAAGTTGTAAGTCAGTCATTCACATTTGTCTCCATTGTGTTATTTGTGTATTCATAGTGTTATACTGTGTGTTCATTTGTGTCAGGCGTTGGGGGCCTTGTGTGAGCAAGCCTATGGAAGCCAGAGATATTATTCCTCATAATCCTTCCACCTCTCTTATTAAGAGAGGATATCTCCCTGGGACCCCAGGCTTGCAATCAGGCTAGGCTGGCCAGCCAGCAAGCCCCAGGTATCAGCCTGTTTCCGCTCCACAGTGAGCTACTATGCTCTGTTTTCTGTTTGTTTGTTTTGTTCTTTTAACGTGGACTCTGATTGAACTCTCCCCAGTCTGCCATATCGTTAAGAAGAAAATCTTGAACTCATTCCCATTCAAGCCTAGGAGGTCACACAGAGGTGACACAGGTCATACACAGAGCCGTGCTTTAGTTTCCCCCCACACTTCACTGGGCTCTGTGGACAGCAGGATGACGCTACCTTGTTTTGTAGTTAAACTTGTATTATGAAATGAATGGGTGACTGGAAAAAGAAGACTTACTCTTGCTAAAATAACCACTGCTGTAGTCCGTAAATATATTTTTTTTTCCAAAAATGGCCAGAAACGGGTTATTTTTAAAGTCTCGGTGCCTACATGCAGTGCAGGGCCACAGCACTGTGGTTGGAAGTGTGGATTCTGGAGGCTGACTAGCCCAGCCACAAATCTGGCCTCTCCCCAAAATACCTGCGTGACCTCGGGCGATGGCCCACCCCTTCTCAAGCTCATCATGCCCACGTTTTAAGTGAGGCCACCGCTTCTCTTGTCAATTGCAGTGAAGCCTAACTGCCCTTAGAAGCACAAAGCACGACTGAGACATCTGTGGTGTCTACATGCCCATCTCATTCCTAAAACGCCACTCGCCCACTGACTACAGACACTCCTGGACACACCGGGAAGGAAGAAAAGCTTTCCCATCTTGCCTTCTTTCTAAAGCACTTTCCCTTTCACTATTCAAAGACTCTTCTAGTTCAGCACAGTTTTGAAAAGATTATCACCAAAAGGGTCCACAGAATTGTCTGTTTAACCTCAAAAGTGTATTTATTCATTTATTATGTATGTTTTCATATATTTGTGCAAATGTATGTTCACATGTGTGTGCATGCATGTGAGGCCTAGAGGTCAACATTGGCTACGTTTCTCAGTCACTCTCCTTAATTTTGGGGATGAGGTTACTCACTGAACCCAGAACTCAGAAATCCAGCAAGACTAGCTAGACACTGAGCCCTGGGGACCCTCCTGTCTCTGCCTTCCTAATGCTAGATAACCGGCGAACCTGGCTTTTCACATGAATGCTGGGAATCTGAACTCAGGTGTACATAGTTATGCACAGAGCCACATCCCCAGCTCCCTAGACTGAATTTTTTAAAATATGATCATAAGTGTCAGCTCCGTAAGCATGAGGCTCGTGCTTAGAACCGTTGCTCTGTTTGAAACCCTATATTCTAGGAAACAAGTCACAGTGGGTGGCTCCGTCAGCGTCTTCAAAAAACCAGCCCTGGGAGCCCAGAGGAAATTAAGGTATTTGCCTTTTCACTGCAAGAATTTTGCTTCCCACATGTAAAGCTGGGATTGCTATCGTTGCATCAAGCTTTGAGGAAATGACGATCTGGCTCGTGGAAAGAATTAAAAATCATCTGTCAAAGCAGTTTTGCCACATGGTATGTGGGAAGAGGAGAGGAAAGGTCAGTGTTTCTCTTACGTCCACCTCATCATGCTTACTCTCTTACCTCACATTTCTTAATCTCAGTTTCTTTTCCAGGTCGTTAATTGGATTTCCCACCATTTTCCACCCTCTGAAGGTCTCAGTTAAAAAAGCAAATGAGCCCACAAACAAACAAACGAAAGCATCATCAACAGCATTTTTCCCTTCCTTAGTTTTTTCTCATATGCTAGCGTGGTGTTTTGTTTTGCCTTTTATTCCTTTTCCAACACTATTTCAGAATCATGTCTGACTTTTCCGTATCAACTCAAGCTAATGTAACTTAACACACAGATTCGAAGCTCTTAAGAAAGACAACTGGAAAAGCAGGCGACCATTCTCCAGAGACAGTGGGCGTCATGAGAACAGAAAAACTGAAGCTTATTGGGACTTTTGTAGCTGTCTTCCTGAAAAGCCACAAACCAGGACACCAATAAGACTTACCCACAGCCTGAAAAATTGGAAAAGCAGCTGGGTGTGGAGGGACACTCCTTTAATCCTGGTGCTAGGGAGGTAGAGTCTAGATGGGCTGTCAGTGAACCCCAGGAATTCATGTGTTTACCTCCCCGGTGCTGGGATGACAAAAGAACAATATCCTTCCAACAGACAGATGTTCAGTTCTTTCTCCCTTCCTCCCTGGAACTGAGAATGGGCCACCTCTTCCTTTTCTCACCTCCTCAAACATGCCCCTCCTGGGAGTAGTCCCAGCAGTGAACCCAACAATAGACAGTGATGCAAGGTGTCGAAGATGGTCTTCCCATAGTGCATTTCCACACTGGCCGTGCAGTGCCTAGCTATTTCTGGGAACAGAGCACTACCAGCGACATTGTCCAGTGGCTATTTATATAAAACATGGCCATTCCCACATCTGATGCTCACAGGGAACTTGGAGTATGAATATAATCTCCCTCTTCATTTTACAAGGCAACTGAAATGCAAAGAGTACAGGGACTGACCAAGGGCCCCGGGTTGGCAGTTAGGATGCTAAATTCTCTCCATTTCACAAATAGTAACTCAGTCTTGACTATGCGACATCTTGGAAGCACTGAGTAGAGACACGTAGAATAAAATTCACACCAACCCACTGACTTTTGTAAGTTTAAGTAGCATTGTTTTAAAGTACCCACTACTCTAAAGCTCATTGTTATTTTCTTAGTTGTTTAAATATTAAGGACCTGAATTCTCAAAAGTACAATTAATAGCACATAAAATGTTATTACAGAATGCAAGCATAACTAAGCTTTAGAAATTGTATCAGTGTGCATTAATAAATTAAAGAGTGGGGATGTAGAAATATGCCAAATATACCACATATAGCAAAGTCCAGTGGGTATTCGTGGGAAAAGTCTTTAAGCCAAGCAAGAGAAGAAAATATCACTCTTGCTCTTTCTCTCTGTCTCTCTCCCTCTCCCTCTGCCTTCCCTTGTATCCCCATAATACATACACTCACTCAATTGAATTCTGGGAACTGAACTCAGCCAAAGCCTCAGCTACATCTCTAAACTCTTTAGAAAGCCTTAAATAAGATAGAAAACAAATTTTTAGATTCATCAACAACAACAAATAATAACGCAGTGGAGAAATTTCCATCAAAATCAGAAGCAAGATTGAATTGTCCAACATCAGTACTGTTATTTTAAAAATAGAGGCAGCTGGAATTGGTGGCAGCCTGGGAAAGGATGGAGGAATTTGCACAGAGAACACAGAGATGGGCACAAACACACAGAAGATTCCTCACTGAACTTTGACTAAGGGCATAGAATTCCATACAGAGATATTAGAGATCACAGGATTTAGAAACTTTGAGATTGTACCCTAGCCAGAAAGTGTTGAAAACATGATGTACTAACCAGGTAGAAATCTAAACAAACAAACAAAACAAATGAAAACCTACCATCTTAGTATAAGCTATACCAAGAGCAAGGTTCACATCTTTGGATCCAGAGGCAAGCCTTACAGAATCACATATACCCCTGTTCGTGGCCCAGGGTTCAAATACAAAAATCCTTATTCCTATTTTTTGGGTGGAGCCAGCCAGAGCAAAACTCAGTATACTTTAAAGGAAGGCAATATAACTGACTCTCCCCATTATGAGTCATCTAAAATGTCTATCATGCAATGAAAGATTACTAACCATGTAAAGATAGATTAGATTCATAATGAATGGAGGACAAAGGAAGCAGATGCTGAGACAATTCAGAAGTTAAGGTTAGAAACCAATATTTTAAAGCACCTGCTACAAACATGCTTCAGAATGTGAAACATACAAAGCAAGAGATATCTTGGTGAGGATATCTGTAGCTAATATCTGTATCTATCACCTATCTCTATCATTAATATCTATCTACTCCTGTCTAATCTATCTATCTATCTATCTATCTATCTATCTATCCATCATCCATCCATCTATTTATTTACCTACAGATAAAGCAAGGAAAAATAGTGCATAGTGAAAAGAATCCAGACCCAAAGTGCCCTCCATAGGCTCACTAACAGCTTTACTAGTAGATAATGTGATAGAATAAAGCATCAGTGACCACTGAGTATATCTTCTAAACTGACACTTGTAGAGACAGAAGACTAAACTCTACACCTGGAAGCCAGAGAGCACTGCCAGCTAGTAAATTTGACAGCTAGTAAAAAATATTATTCATAAGGTAATGATGGAAGAAACTTCTAGATCTTGGAAACCAAGAGAAAGCACATCCAGGAGCTCCACACTTCATGAGCAGCCAGGGGAAGTGATTCAGACTGGGTCGGGAGGGAGAGGATAGATGGAGAGTCAGTTTATAGAGGGATGCGAATGCCCTCAGTTATCCTGATATTGTGGGTAAATATAAAGACTATCTTTTCAGTTGTAAAAATTCTTTAAAAGAAGGTGGAAGCCAGCCACAGTGACTTACATTTGTAATTACAGCACTAGGGAGTCTGAAGCAGGAACACTGTTGTTTTAACTCTTACCTACATATACTACAGAAAGTTAAAAAAAAAAAACTAAACTCATCAAAATAGGACCACATAAATATGCAAAGGATGAAGAATCAAAGGAACTTTAGACACTAACATAACTGATAAGATTATAATAGAATGTGAGTGCCAGGTCAGCCCAGGCTGCACTGTGAGATCCTGACTCAAAAAAAGAGGAAGAAAATGCAATAGAACAATAGAGTAAAAAGTTATAAGGTATAAGTAACTTTGAGCCAAAGATTTTATACCTAGCCAAGCTATCATGTGCACATGAGGGTAAAGACAGGTATGAAGCCAGACATGTTAGTTCTCACTCTTAATTTCATTACTCAGGAGGCTGAAGCAGAAAGATCCTGACTATAAGATCAGCCTGGCATATTCCTGAGTGTGTGAACATGTGTGTCTCTATGTATTTCTTGTGCTTTTCTTTGCTTCATTTTCTTGTTTGGTTGTTTTGTCATATTCTGATTTATTTATTTTTTATTTATCTTATTTCATTTTATTATTCCTTAAATGCCTATTTGTTTTCTAACAAGAGACAGAAAGGGAATGGGTCTGGATGGGAAGAGAGGTGGGGAGGAACTGGGAGGAATATAGGGAGAGGAACTGTAATCAGAATATATTGTATAAAAATGTATTTTTTTAAAGGATGTGCATGAAGATAACCACAGAAGAGTTGTTTCATTCTGACTTTATGTTTATTTTTTACTTTTAAATTTTTATGTATTTAGGTATTTTGCCTGCTTGTATGTCTGTGCACCATGTTCACAACAGCTGTTTTAGAGTTCAGGTAAGGACACCAGATTCCCTGGACTTGAAGTGACTAATGGCCATTAGCCACCATTGAGGTGTTGGGAATTGGACGCAGGTCTTCCAGAAGATCATTCAGTGCTCTTAACCACCAGCCATCCTTCCAGCATCATGTTCTGTTTCTTACTAGCTAAAAAATTATCTATATAAAGTATGGCACATTCAAAACACAATGCATCAAGAAGTAGATGAATAAAGGGACTGGAGCCACATGTACCTGTGCTGATAAGTCTCATGTGATCAAGGATGATGCCCTGCATGCTGAGAAGCATTCAGCACCATCAGCATGATGCGAGCAAATGCTCATGTGTTTCTTTGTCGGCTCTAGACAGAACCAGGTACTTTCTCTATTTTTTTTTCTCAAATTATGAAAACTCAGAAGTGAAGTCTTATAATTTTAACTTTATAAATGTGAAAGCAGATTTAGAAAGATCAGATAATTTCGGCTCTGATGAGTAAACGGGTTGGAGTATGAATCTAGGCAGTGGCTACACACTCTGACAACTTCACAAAAACCATGCCATATATTCTTTACAGATTCTTCTCTCCTAACACAATAGGAAAGCGCAGACAGAAAGATATACCAACTTCAGGAGAGTGGTTCCCTCTGAGCAGAAGGGAAGGAACAGGGTGAGGGGGAGACTCTCATTCCACCTGGCATGTGATCTCACTGAAAAGCATTGGAAAACAGAAGTGGCAAATGACCACACCGCATCAGAACGCAGGTGAATGGAGTCTCTGTAATTTTCTACATAGTGAAATATTTTAAATAAAAACAAGTAAGACATAAGAACACCTCTGTCTCTCTATTCTTAATAAGACTTGGGTGAGAGATTAGTGAATAATGTCATTATTTTTGAAAAAGACTCCATGAAGGGATGATGAGATGGTTCGGCCACTCAGGGCATTTGTTGACACCCCTGATGACTTGAGTTCAGTTTTTAAGACCCTCATGCTGGAGGAAGAGAAGGCCCTCCTGCTGGTTGCCCTCCAACTTCCACAGCACTGCGTTGTACATGCACACTCGCCAATACATAAATGTAATAATCTTTTTAATGTAATAAATTCTAAGAGAGAAAAGGACTAAAAAAAAAACATTCACACACAAAAAGCACACAGCCCACGATTACCGAGAGTGGTTGTAATTCTACTGTCAGTTCACACCAGAAAGTCAACCTCTCTTCTTAAGCCAAAACAGTAATTTCTCAAATCAATAGACTTGTTGCAGAATTCTAAATCTTATCAGCTAATATTTCATCAAGTGAGTTGGGCGCACAGTCTCCACTATGTCTTTTGCTCTCATTTTGCAGAGAATTTGATTTGAAATTTGGGCGTCAGACCATTTCTCTGGACTGATAGCCACAGTAAACTTTTCTTCATGATCTGTATCCTGTGTTAAATGCAGAGCACTTTCTCAGTAATCAATACTATTGTTTACAATGCAAGTCAATTGTTATTATTAAAATGTCACTCAATCAGACCTACCAGAAAGCTTAGAGTGTTAAAATTTCATCTTTGTCTAGTTCTCATATACAAAGGTGACATCTAAAAAAAAAAATTGCCTGCACATTTAGTTATTTCTGTTAGCATACCAATTGGGTTTTTCTGAGTACGTAGAGGATGACTGCTAAATCAACCTGAAAATATCTGATTTCCTTCAACAAATCCTGAGCACTTTGTGTTAAAGTCAGGACTCTGTTTCAGCTGGTGGCGAGTACAAGATGGATGTGGATGCAGCCCTGTTTCCAATGAGTTCCCACTTAGTAACAGAGCTTCTGGCATTCATGTCAGTAACTAAGGTGAAAATTGGAATACTCAGAATGTCTAAGAGCAATGCAGTGGCTTCAATCTCAAGCAAGTGTACATTGAAAGTCTTCTTTTAAATTCCATCTGTGCTGAACCCTTACTTTTTCTTTCCTAGACAACACACTATCCTGTTATGTGTATCATTTGCATCCTATTGGGAATTATCAACCCTACAGAATGCTCAAAGGACACATAAGAGTGTCTTGTGTACAGACTACACTATCTTATAGGTAGAGTTTAAGCAACCTTGGATTTGATGTATTTATTGGAACCGATAAATTGGTAGGAAAGATTTTAGTGTTGATGTGGTTCAGGGAAAGTCTGGAAGGTCCTCTGTAGCTGAAATACTTCCTGGTCTTTTGGCTAAAACCAGTTGGAATGCCCTACCACTAGTTGCCAAAGGGTGGAGGACTCTGAAGAGAGTTTTATTGAGAAACATAAACGAAGACCCTCAAATGTTAGATCCACGTTTGAATGAGGTGAAAATACAAAGTGCAATGACGTATTAGTCAACTTTGACACTACAACAAAATATTCAAGGCAATTAACATATAATGAGAAAAGGTTTAGAAGCCCTACTCAAAGATTAAGCAACCCCATTGCTTTGGGCTTCTGATCAGGGCATCAGATAGCAATAGCAGAGTCTCAGTGGCAAATCAACCCACTTAGAAATCAGGATGCTACGCTCCCTTGCTTCCCTTTCACTTTATTTCTTATAGAGCCCCCTCTAACCTTGTCTCAGGTACTTGGTTAATTCAACCAACCTGGACATCAAACAAAGAAAACTGAGGTTTAAGTTGGGCAAACTGGAGCTTGGTCACCAACAGCATCTTGTATTAGTTATTTTTCTTGTCACTGATCAAGAACTTAAGAGAGGAAGGGTTTATTTTGGCTAATGGTTTCAGAGTTTGGTTCCTCCTGGTGGGGAAGGTGTGATAGCAGGGTCATGAGGCCACTTGCTCAGAGTTAGGTGAACAACGAGGCAGACACTGAACAGGAACAGGGCCAGAATAGAAACGGAAGGTCCTTGCCACACTGATTCACTTTCTCCAGCTTGGTACCACCTCTTGTAGTTCTAAAACCTACCAAACCAGCTGATGACCAAGCATCCAAACTCATAGCCTGAGGACAATGTTTCACACTCAAGCTGCTGTGCTACCCTTGAGACCGAGCCTGGCCCAGTTTAATAAAAGTAATGGTATCACTTCTGTGGCTCTGCATGGAATCTTGGTCTGGGATTATGTTTATTTAGTTTTGTTGTTGTTTCTTCTACTGAGCATGGTGGCCCATATTTGTATTTTAAAATTACTTATTATTTATTTATTCGTTGGCACAGGTCTCTGTATATAGCCCTGGTTGTCCTGGAATTTACTATGTAGACTAGGCTGGGCTCTAACTCACAGTGATCCTCCTGCCTCTGCTTCCTGAGAGGTGTGCCTTACCACACCCTGGTAATCTAGTACTAGATATATCTAGTTTCTGCAAATTGATATTTCATTTCTTTTTCTCTTAACATTTCCAAGTCTAGCACCTCCAACGTGGTTTGCTCCATGTCCCTCTTTATGTTTCTACTAATCAGTTTTTGCCTGAGGATGTCCTAAGTTCCTTCCTTGAAACACACAGGATCTCCCTCCTCTTCATTTACATGTAGGTTTTTCAATACACCATCTAGACACTTCATCCTTGTTCCTATGAACTAGAGGCGATAGCCATACTAACTTACAATGAGTTCTTCAAATACAGCAGCCTTTCCTCCCCAGCCACCAGAGACAGGTACCCTCTTGGCTTTTGCCTTTGATCAACCAACAACTGGAAGTGAACCGTGGTGCCCTCATGGAGGAAAGGGGCAGAAAGTACAGGCCTGCTTCCACTGTAATGAGCCCTCTGCTTCATTCCTAGCAGTTTGTCCAGCCCTGGTTTGTTTGTCCACACCATTAGGAAAAGTTTATGGTGGTCCTAAGAGAGATCAACCCTGGAAGAGCATGATTGAGCAATGGGTGGAGGAAAAAAGGAACCAGGGAAGGCCAAACTCAAAGTCAGTGAAATAAAGCTTAGCTAGGTCCTTTTTGTTTGTTTCAGGCCATGTATAAGCAGGACAACCCCACACTGTGTCCAATAGGGCTCTCATCATTCATACTCCAGATTTCTAGTAATGGGGAACGGCTCAAGGGCAATGCCTCTGTGGAAAGATCCACTGCTTGTCCTCCCAAGGCTAGATTGGACACACAGCCTCAAAATGGAACCCCAAAGAGTCTTTACCACATAATATGCTAGGTGCAAAGGTCTAGGACTCAGGATCCCCAATCCTGAACTACATTTTTTTTTTATTATTCCCAGTCTACAGGGCTTCTCAGAGCAGAGCCATGAATCCAGACATCTCTACTCACATAATTTATAATAAAGAAAAAGGTGCGTTTCACTGCAGATCATCAGAACTGTCAGCAGTGATCAGGACACTGTGTACTGGACTTAGAGATTTCTTCGTCAGCCTTTTCTCCTAAATGCCTCCGGCGCGTCTTTCTCAGTATCGAACAAACATTGGTTCTGCCTATGTCATGGATTTTGTCAATAGGATCTGAGAATGCTCCAGCTTTTTTCTCATTGCTAACAGCTTTCTTAATTAACCTACTGATAGAGTCAACAACACAGTTCACTGTTCTCTGTTTGTTCTCGGCAGAGTCACCATGCTCTTTGAGAAGTACAGAACACTCGCCTGAGGTTGTTTTCCAAAAGGAACCAGGGTGGGCGGGGGAGGGGAAAAACCCTCACCACCACAGTGAATTTGACTTAATTGCTAAAACTTCCTTCTGATTGTTTTGCCCAGAGTAATAGCCCTTCCTTAACTAATAACGTTAATTATAGCAACCGCAAGTTATAAAAATGTACCCTTTCTCTTCAGTTGGCTTGTTCCAGTAAACTTCTAATGATGAAACCAAGAATCAGCAAGTCAGCCTCTGGGATTGACAATAGTGGGAGGTAGGTCCTGAACCACCAGGAGTGAGCTTCATTCTGGTTCAGCCTGAGGGGTTGAAGTCTCTCTCCCGGAATCTAACTCTAGGATTGACCAGCACACAGGATGATTAAAAGCAAAACCAGGTTCCTGACTGCCAAAGAACTCATCTTTAAAAAGCAACAAGGTTCATTGGGGAGGCAGAGGCAGGTGGATTGCCATGAGTTGAGCCTCCCCCAACCCCAGGCTGCATAGTGAGTGAGTGAATGAAACCCACTCTCAAAATATAAAGGGAAACAAAACCTTTATATTATAGTTGATTCATATTTATATGAATCAAGAGAAACAAGAATGAAATTACTTACTTTCCAGCCTTAAGATGAAATGTAGATTTTTTATTTTTAGTAAAAGGTTGACTAGAGCTGTATAGCAACTGTAATATACCTATCTATCAATCTACCTACACACACACAAACACACATCAGTTGATAAAAATGCCTGCAATACAAATTCAAAGACAGGGGCTCAATTCCCAGCTAGATGTGGTGGTACTCAGTTGGAATCTCAGTGCCAAAGATTCAAAGACAGGCAGATGCCCATGGTTCACTAGCCAGTTCCTGTAACCTAATTAGTGAGACCCAGACCAATCAAAGACTTTGTCTGAGAAAACAAGGTGAGTGTCTCCTGAAGAACAACACCTGAGATTGTCAGGCGAGCACACACACGCAGCTGCACTGGAACCTTCACCTACATCCATCGAAATATAAAGCATCAGACTTGATCCAGATCTAGACCATCCTCTGGCTCGGTCCCCACAACATTTTCACTCGATTATGAAGAAAGGAAAATGAGCTTGCAGTTCAGGCTCTTATATCAAGGATTTCTGCTAAGGAATGAATATTGGTGGACAGCCATGCTGAGAGCTCAGTGACAGCAACAAACTACGCCTGTGTCTTAGACGTGGTTTAGTGATGTAATTGACAGTGGTCAACTACATCACTGTCAGCCATTGAGGCCCCTTTTTATCTGTCACCCAGGCTTGTTTTCACCATGCTGCCTTACCAAACTACTTTCTTGGAAAGAGTGGGCTCTATTCACTCCAGTGATGCTGTGAGATCAACTGACTCCCCAGCCCTCTCTGGGAGCAGCGGCTGGTTGACCTCTTTACCCCTAAGGACAGAGAAAACAGGAAGGATTCTTCACTGCACATAGCCATCATAGGTGAATAGGGATCAGCGCATAGGCAATAGTAACAGATACTAGTCCTTCAGGTCATAAGGACAGATGCCTCCCCTCTCCACAGACAACAGAAAATGCCCTCAGACCATCTGAAACATTCGATCGTGAAGGTTATGCCTGGCCAGAGACTGTTTCTGCCTTAATGGAAAGATGACAGAGGGAAGCCTTGCTTCTGAGAGGAACAGTTCCTCATTCCTGCTTTTGTCTTCCTGACTCCTATTGACCTTAATCATAATTTTGTAATTTATTGTTTTTGTTGTTGTTTTAATTTATTTTTTATTTATTACAATTTATTCACTTTGTATCCCAGCTGTAGCCCCTTCCCTCGTCCCCTCCTAATCTCACCCTCCCTCTCTCTTCTCCTCCCATACCCCTCCCAAGTCCACTGATAGGGGAGGTCCCTTCCCCTTCTCCCCCCAGTCTATCAGGTCTCATCAGGACTGGCTACATTGTCTTCCTCTGTGGCCCGATAAGGCTGCTACCCCCAACCCCATCAGGGGGAGGTGATCAAAGAGCCAGCCACTGAGTTCATGTCAGAGACAGCCCCTGCTCCCCTTACTAGAGAACCCACTTAGAGACTGAGCTGCCATGGGCTACATCTGTGCAGGGGTTCTAGGTGATCTTCATGCATGGTTCTTGGTTGGAGTATCAGTCTCAGAAAAGACCCCTGGGCCCAGATTTTTGGGTTCTATTGTTCTCCTTGAAGCTCCTGTACCCTCCAGGTCTTTCTATCTCCCCCTTTTTTTCCTAAGATTCCCTGTACTCTGCCCAAAGTTTGGCTATGACTCTCAGCATCTGCTTTAATACCCTGCTGGGTAGAGTCTTTCAGAGGCTCTCTGTGTTAGGCTCCTATCCTGTTCCCTGTTTTCTCCCTCTTCTTATGCCTATCCCATTTGCCTTTCTGAATGAGGATTGATCATCTTACCCAGGGTCCTCCTTCTTGCTTAGCTTCTTTAGGTGTACAGATTTTAATATGATTATCCTATATTATATGTCTAATATCATCTTATAAGAATCAACAAGATAGACAAACCCTTAACCAAATTAACTAAAAGGCAATCAGATATGAAAAGGGGGACATAACAATAGACACTGAGGAAATCCAAGCAATCGTTAGCTCTTACTTCAAAAGCCTATACAACACAAAATTTGAAAATCGAAATGAAATTGACAATTTTCTTGACCAATTCCACTTACCAAAGCTGAATCAAGGCCAGGTAAATCAATTAAATAGTCCTACATCCCCTAAAGAAATAGAAGTTGTCATCAAAAGTCTCCCATCCAAAAAAACAAACAAACAAACAAACAAAAAACCAGGGCCAGATGGTTTCAGCACAATATTCTACCAGACTGTCAAAGAAGAGCTAACACCAATACTCTTCAAACTATTCCACAAACTAGAAACAGAAGGAACATTACCAAACTCATTCTATAAAGCCATAGTCACCTTGATACCTAAACCTCACAAAGACCCAACAAAGAAAGAGAGTTTCAGGCCAATCTCCCTTATGAACATTGATGCAAAAATACTCACAAACTAAATCCAAGAACACATCAAAGATTTCATCCACTATGTCCAAGTAGGCTTCATCCCAGGCATGTAGGGGTGGTTCAATATATGAAAATCCATCAATGTGATCCACCACATAAACAATCTGAAAGAAAAAAAACACATGATAATCTCCTCAGATGCTGAAAAAGCATTTGATAAAATCCAGCACTCATTGAGGTTTAAAGTCCTGGAGAGGTCAGGGATATAAGGCACTTACCTAAACATAGTAAAGGCAATATACAGCAACCCTATAGCTAACATCAAACTAGACAGAGAGAAATTAAATCAATCCCACTGAAATCAAGGACAAGGAAAGGCTGCCCACTCTGTCCACATAGTTCTTGAAGTCCTTGCTAGAGCAATAAGACAAAGGAGATCAAGGGGACTCAAATAGGAAAGGAAGAAACCAAAGTATCACTGTTTGCAGATGATATTATAGCATACATGAGTGACCCCCAAAATTCTGCCAGGGAACTCCTACAGCTCATAAACACTTTCAGCAAAATGGCTGGATACAAAATTAACTCAAAAAATCAGTAGCCCTCCTGTATACAAAAGACAAATGGGCTGAGAAAGAAATTAGGGAAACAACACCCTTCACAAAAGCCACAAAGGACATAAAGACTTGTGTGAATTTACAGTTTTCAATTAAACAACATGACCATTGAAAATTTATCATTACTGCTCACCCTAGAGACAGCAAATGTTGAAAGTCTCCAGACCTCTCAGTGGAGGGCTGGAATTGACTGACTGTGCTATTCTGTTTTCTATCATGATAACAAAATGTCTGAGGCTGGGTTGAAAATATAGTCATTGGTTGAAAATAATTTTTATACAACATGTAGTATAGAATATATACAGCTTTCCCTCCCTCATCTCTTCCCAGATCCTCCCTACCCCCCAACCTTACAACTCCATGCCTTTTCTCTCTCTTTCTTTCTCTCTCTTTAAAACAAACAGGCAGCCAGGTGCAGTAACAGACACCTATAATCCCAGCACTCGGGGGAGGCAGATGTGGGAGGATCTCTGTGAGTTCCAGGCCAGCCTGGTCTATAAAATGAGTCCAGGACAGCCAAGGATACACAGAGAAATCCTGTTTTCAAAAACAACAATAAAAAAATGGAAAAGAAAGAAAAATAAACAGGCAAATTAAATTAAATAAACAAGCCAGAATAAAACAAAACAAGTAAATAGGAGAAGAGAAAAATCATATATACTCAGAGACAGACAGGCAGACAACACACACACACACACAGGATTGCAAACCATAATATAAAAGTAAAAGGTAAAAATGCCCAAACAAAGCATTGTGAGACTGAAAATCTCTCAAAATACCACTGAGTCCATTTTGAGTTGGCCATCTACTGCTAGGGAGAGAGGAGGCCCTTAATTGCAGTTTGTGTCCCCAGGAGGTTCCATTGGGAAAAGCTAATTTTTCCTTTGCAAGTGGTTGACACTTGGAGGTAGCTTCGGGGTTAAGGATGAGGCCTTGTGTCAGATTTCCCTTTCAGTGCTGGGTCCCCATCTGGCTTGGACTCGTGCAGGCCCTGTGTATGCTGCCTCAGTCTCTGTGAGTTCACATGCGTGTCAGCCCTCTGTGTTTAGAAGGCCCTTGGTGTCCTTAGTGTCATCCACCCTCTCTGGCTCTTGCCTTCTTTCTGCCTGCTTTTCCACATAGTTCCCTGAACTCCCACGGGGGCGGGGGTATCCCACTTAGGATTGAGGGGTCTAAAGTCTCCCACTCTTAGCACATTGTCCTGTTGAGGGTCTGGGTATTTATTCCTGTCTGCTGCAGGAGGAAGCATCCCTAATGATAGCTGAGCAAAAGACACTGAGCTATAGGTTTACCAGAATATTGTTTGGAGTAAGTTCAGTGCTACATTCCCTTAGCAGAAAAAAATAGCAGTTTGTTTTCTCCCTAGGTCAATGGACTACCTAGACTTAGGTTCTTGGCCACTCAAGCTGTATCAGGCATGCCTTCCATCTCATGGAGTGAGACTTAAATCCAATCAGATGTCGGTTGGTTACTCACACAAGCTTTGTACCATTGTTATACCAGCAGGGGCTGGGTACCCAAAGAGGAGAGATCTCTTTAGCTCAAAGTTTTGGAAATGTCAGAGGTTGGCACTAGAATAATCTCAGCTCTGAAAAGGACCTCTTGGCAGATGGCAACACCATGACAGGAGTGTACTTAAGTGAGACAAATCACATGATAAGACAGAAAGGCAAAGCAAAGGAAGACACCTGGCTTGCTCACCTCCATACATGCTATGTGACAACAGTCTCATCCTGGCCTTCCTCTGGCTGGCTGAATAGAAAGACAAGGGAGGGGATAGCAGGTGACAGATAGATTATAGACACACAATCCTCTCTCAAGAACTAACTCAGGTCCCTCTAAGAACTTCCTTAATCCACTGTGAGGGGAGCATCCTCAGCGACCTGTTAGGGGAATTGTATGAATACAACACCAACTCCACTTAGAGGGACAAAGAACTGATTATGGTGAAATGTAGTCAGACCCACAAATCCCCCAGACATGGGATAAGACATGACTGGAGGTCTGGGAAGAACTGATGAGTGTAGAACTGAAAAGCAAGCACTACAGTCCTGGCAAATGTCACCAGACTCCTCTGAAGGCCCAGCTGGTGCAGAGATTTGGGCAGCAATGGCTCCATCCAAGAAGAAGAATGTGTGAACTGGGTGTGAGTCAGCAGGAAGGCAGTGCAGAGAGCACTAGCTGTCACTCATGAGTTGCTTAGCACACCCATCAGAATCGCAAGTTTTTCTCCAAGTGTGTGTGTGTGTGGGGGGGGGTTCCAGCACTAACCATCTGGATAATATAGAGAGGGATTTGATACCCTGTCAATCTCTGGATCCTCAGGCTGGATTTAGTTTTAAAAATTAAAAAACAAAAACAAACACAAAACCAGCCTTTCATTAGGGTAGGACACTAGTCACTTGGGGGATCGGGGAGCTAGAAGACCCCACAGAGACATTTTATTTTGATTTTGCAGAGAGGAACCTATCAAGCCCATATTCACTTGCCCCTTTACAAAGCCAGCACAATGAGGGACTTACACAGAAGCAGCCAGAGCTGAGAGACAACCTAATGTCCTTCCCACTTCTTCCCACAACTTCCCCCAAATGTAATTTTCTTCTCCCAACATCACAGAGTTGAAGGTGTATGAATGGTGCGGGCATATAGCTCTGTTGGTAGAAGGCTTGCTTAGCATAAATGAAGTTCTGGGTTTAGGCCCCAGCACGGAATAAACCAGGTGTGGTAGCGTGTGCCCGTTGTAATGGCACTCAGGCAGTGGAGGCTGAAAGGTTACGAGTTCAAGGTCATTCACACCAACAAAGTGAATTTGACATTAGCCTGGGCTAAGTGAGACCCTGTCTCAAAAGGGGGAAAAGTTGAAGCAAGGGGGCAGACTCGTTCCTAAACTGCAGCTCAAAGTCAAAGCTTGAATTTTTGTGCGACATGTGGGACATATGCTGTTAGGTCTCTTTGAATTGCTAAGGGGAGCCTAAGGGTTTTTTTTGCTAAGGTCACTCACTCCACAAGCAAATTTTTAGTATTTTTTTATTAAGAAATATCTTCCATATTTCACACAGTCCCATTCAGAAGTTGGATGTTCAGCTATAATTTCTTATTTTCATTGTGGTAGCCTGTATACATTAAAATGAAGCAGGCAGAAAGAAGCGAAAGAGATTGGGGGTAAATGTGTGATAGCACAGGCTAAAAAAAAAATCTTGGGAATGGTCTCCTCTGTCCATCAAGAAGAAATGAGGCCGTCAAGCCACTTCACAGGGCTTTGCATCCCCCACCCTCTAGAACAAATATAACCTTCTGCTGCTGTTCACAGGCCAGGTCAGCAGGGAGCCAGCCCAAATTCGGAGCCTTGGAGATGCAGATATGCTGGTTCCATTCCCAGGAGGGCAGGGCAGATGAGAACCTAATCACTTGCTTGTGATTAGGAAGCCAACATGTCACATCCTGCCTGTTTAGGGCAACAGACCTGAAAAACCACGAGACATTCTGTGTCACACGGTGACTGACACTGAGTGGCTGGGCTGCAGACACCGACCCCCTTATTCTCGGGCTTTTGAAGCTGAGAAAGTTGTCTAAGGGATGCTCAGAAGAAGTCAGAGGCTCCTGACAGCGGTAAACAGGATAGCACAGACACACAGGAGCAGCTTTTCTGGCTCTCAGGGAGACAAAGCAAGGTTCAGTTGTGTGGCGAGTCCTGCGCTGTTTAGCAAGAAAAGAAGGCACACATTGGGGTACAATGTGACTTAGTGATAAAACAGACTTTGAGACTTGACAGTCTTCATCCACCGGGCCTTCTCACCACCAACACATACATGGAAAGTCTAGGCAACAAAAATGGACCTCCCCCACTGATGTCTTTTCTGTTGGAGCGAAAGGAGGTTCATCAAAAACCACAGGATGATGCATGCCAGCTCGTACCTGGGGGCATGTGTTTGCAGGCATAAGGGAGGAGGGGAAAGCCACATTTCTCTTTTTAATCCCTCCACAATAATGAGTAGGTACAGAAAAAGAGGCCTCAATGGGCAAAGCGCTGTGGCACCAATGTGAGGACTAGAGTTTGTATCTTCAGCACCCACATAAATGCCAAGTGGGCATGGTTGCCCATTTGTAATCCAAGCATGTGGGAGGTCGAGACAGGGCATCCCTGGAGGAAGCTGGTTCACTAGACAATCCTGTATCGATGAGCTGTGGGATCAATCGGCTCTTGTCTCAGAAAGCAGCCAAGGAAGGCTCTAGACTAGACATCAACGTCGGGCCTCCGCATGCCCACCTGCAAACACACATGTAACCCACATACATATAAGGAGGGGGAAGATGACAAAGGAGACCAACTGTATCTACATAGAAGGGGTTTTCCTGCAGGAGAGATGATGTCTTTCAAGTCCTGGGGCACACTTGATTCCCCTCAGCCGACAGTGCAGGGGCTTTTCCCAGGGCACCCCTCCCTCGTCCTCTACCACTTCCAGGTGTCCAGAATAAAGAAGAAACACTGGCTAAGGGAGGGAGTCTCTCAAAGCTCTAATTGCAACTCTGACAAGCCTCAGATCAAAGGCCTTTCCTGGGCTCTTTGATCTCTTGATAACCACATTTAGCACCCTCTCCTGGCTGTGCCTGGGGCCAGCAGCCCTCCCTTCTAACTCCCTCATCTCTTTCTGGTTTAAATAATTCAGCTGCTAAACAGTTCCAAGGGGGTGAAAATAAGCAAATACTCCAAAGAGCCAGCATGCTTGCTAGACTCAGCAAAGCTTCCTCAACCTGAAAATCTCTCCCACCCCTGCCCTGTGAGGATGATAAAAGTCAAGGATGAAGAATCATAATGGGCACGGCCATTGTTTTGAAGGCCTTACCTGAGTTCAGCTTCTGTAGCTAGTGTATGGGAATGAAACAATGACCGAAACTCCACCTCCAGGGAGACTTGGATTAGAAGCAAGGTGTAATGAGGAACCCTTTTGTCTCCCCCTGTCTCCCATTTCCAAGACAATTAAATGACTTCTTTATGCAGCAGTGCTGAGATTCTCTGCCAGGTGTGCCTGGTATGGTCTGTTCAGAAATGATCTTGATTCAGACAAGGGAGGTCTGTGGCTTGGAGGGTAGGGGGAGAAGTCCAGTCTGTAAAGAGCTTGGCTTGGAATGCCGAGGACCTGAATTCCATCTCCAGAACACAAATTCACAAAACAAAAACAAAACAAACAGAAATAAATGAAAACCTGTGTGTGTGTGTAATACAAACAGCCAGCACTGAGGAAGTGGATAGGCTAATCCCTGAGGCTCACTGATCAGCCAGTTTAGTCTTGGTGTGTTCCAGGCCAGTGAGAGATCTTGTCTCAAAGCACAAAAACAACACATGGAGCAGCACCAGAATACCAGCAGAGGCTATTCTTTGACCTCTATACAACACACACACACACACACACACACACACTCACTCACTCACACACTCACTCACTCACACACTCACTCACTCACTCACTCACTCACTCACTCACTCACTCACTCACACATTTGCTTCGACTCCATCCAGGCTTTGCTAAACCTCAGATCCTAGACAAATAAGATTTGAATACAACCTGTGTTCTATGGACTACTTGAGCTTCCTTGCCTTCAAGGTAATCTGTCCATTCTCAGCCACCATCCTCTTCCTCTCTATAACAGGGAAGGACAAACTCAGGCATGTGGCTTCATTCCAGCACAAACTGGATCTTTTTCATCCTAGAAGACTCTTCACATTCGTCTAAGCTCTGGATCTTATTATCCTCTAGAACTGGCTGTTTGACCATTTCAGGCAGGGTGTGGGAAACCAGTCTGAGGAAAGAAAAGCCAGCTGACAGGAAGAGATGAGGGTCTAAGGAACTAAAGAGAACTAAGTCAGCCTCTCTAAGGGATGCCCTCTTGGAGGAGAGCTTGTGTAAACTCATCCACCTACACAGAGCTCAAGCCAGGACAGAGCATCTTATCAAATCCTGACTTCCTTGTCTCCAGGGCCCAGCTTCCAAATTGGAGCTGCCTCTGAAGCTCTGCCAGGCCTGTTCAAACACAGCTCACTGCCCAACCCCCAACCACCACCACCGGGAGCTCTACCTAGGTGAATTTTGTATGAAACTGGAGAATTCATAGTTCTGGAAATTTCCTAAGTGACAATGATTAAGCTGGTCTGGAGAGTCCCCTCACAGATCCACCACTCTAAGGCTGGAGAAAGATAAATGGTGCTTGAAACGTAAGTTCACATACATTTTTCCAATTCAGAGCCATTCGACAGCCTTTTCTTCTCCCCCGCTCTGTACCCCACCTCCCAGCTGAAAATGCGTTACAGTACTCTCTCCTCCCTGAAGTCTACATTCCTTCCTTCCCACACTCCTTCTCACGAGCATGCATTAGGCACTTATAGTGCACCAGGCAGCCCTAGGATCCTGAGGACATGGACATGAACTAGACCCTCTTCCTCCCTGAACACAGGAGACGAGAGTCCTATGAATGCAAGACTAGCACTGGAAGGAGCAAGGTTACAACACAGGCAGTCCAAGTCGGTCACAAAGCAGGAAAGAAAGGGAGATGGCTCCTTCACGGATTAAATACTGAGCTAGATTTGAGAGGCTGGGAAAGAGGTTTCCAGGACAACAAAGTGGAAAGAATCCACAGAGAGTTGGGGACCAGCAGAGCAAGTCTGAGGCCCACAGATTTACGTCCTGGGTTTGAGGGTGATAGGGGGACTTCACCTAGTGGGTCCTGTTAATGGCTTTTCCCTTTTAAGATGATGGTGAAGCATTGGTTGGCTGGCTTGTCCTGATAGATGATATCACTAGATTTGTCATCCTAATGAAGGAAAAGCCTTGTCATTTGGAAAGTCGTGGGAGTGGACGGGTGAGAGTCTTAGTTCATCCACCAGGATTCCTACAACAGAATATCATCAACTGAGTATCTTAGAAACAAACAGAATTATTTCTCCAGATTCTGGAGATGGAGAAGTTCAATTTCAAGGTGGATGTGGGTGTCTGCTGAGGGCCATTTTCTGGCCCATAGGACCCTTCTGTGTTCTCATGTGGGTGAAGACATGATCCTTGTATGTGTGTGTGTGTGGGGGGGGATGTACATTTATGTATGTGTGTGCCTATGTAGAACATCAAGTGTCCTTCTCTGTCCCTCTCCACCCTATTCCTTTGAGACTGAGTCTCTCAGTGAACCTGGAACTAGAATGACAGCCAGCAAAGGTCAGCGATCCTCCTCAGGTCACAAAGACAGAGACTTCCAGCATTTTACTTGGCTACTGGGGATTGGAGCTCAGGTCTTCAGGCCTGTGCAGCAAGAACCCTTATCCATGGAGCCATTTCTCCTGCTCTTCAGTGATCCTTTTTATAAGGGCATTAGTCCTGTTTTTGAGAGCTCTCCATTTATAATCCAGTCTTCCCCCTCATACCATACTCTCGAAGGCCTTGGTATAAATCAGAATTCTGGGAGGACGGGAACATTCTATCTTGGTCTTCAGAGAAATCCAAGTAGGAACTGGTACAGTGGAGTCCGCTGAACAATGGTAGACATACCTTTCTGAACTGACTAGAGGTGCAGATACTGATGAAATGAAAAGGAAATAGTCATGTACATTCTTTCTCTGTCTTCCACTACCAAAGGGAGAACAGCCAGCCAAGCCTGGGGGAATAAGAAACCACCATGTCTGTGTGTCATAGGCATGTGTTCTTTGCCTGTGCCTCAGCATTTTAGGCGCTAATCTAATCGTCACCTAAATACTGCTTCAACTCATCACTATGCTCAAATGCACTTCCCTTCCCACTCCCAGATATTCATTCATTCAAAACAATTTCATAGCATATTACTTTGTAGAGGAGACAAAGGGATAGTTTTTTTTAAATTTATTTATTTTTATCTCAATCACAGGTTAGGTACTTTGAATCCCAGGCGTAGCCCCCTCCCCCATTCCCTCCTACCCTCCCACTCCCTCCCTCATCTCATTCTTCCCCGCCCCCTCCAAGTCCACCAACAGG
>CM053760.1:51563735-51708124 GCA_028658305.1 Pachyuromys duprasi
CGTAAAAACAAAGGGTGCTGATTCAAATATATGAAAATGTCACAGTGAAACACAGTTTCTTGAATGTTAACTAAAAACATAGTGAAAACAAGCAAACAAACCTTTAGGATCTATGAACAGGGCATGCTCGTCATGAACAAGAGAGCTGGCCACTTAAAGGTTGGTTTTCCACAGTTCTCTTGGCACCTTTGTTCGTACAGACTGATGAGATTCTCATAGGATGAATAGCAAAATGTGAAGTTTTTCTTTCCTTTCTTGCTGGAGCAGACCTTCCCACCCCCTGTTTTTGGTACCAGGCTAGCTCATGTCTCACACAGTTCAGGTCTAAGGACGAGGAGAGTTGTGTGCGGTAAGCCTGTCAGAGCCATCTTCCTGTATTCGTAACATGTTTGAATCTGCAGAGTCTATGCTCCTGTTCTAAGAGTACTAGGGACGTAGACGAGAGCAGTGGTAATGCTTTCGGAACGGAAATTTCAACATCTCCCCAGCCATGAACAGCCAGTCCCATAAAGACTGAGCCCATAAAGACTGTAATAGCTCACCCCTCCTTTCTTTCTGTGTGTATGTTCATGTGAGCAGAAGTGTGCATGAATGTGTATGTGAAGGTCAGAGGACAACCTCCGCTGTTGCTCCTCATTAGCTGTCCACCTTTGTTGTTGTTTTGAGACAGGGTCTCTCAGTGGCCTAGAGCTGCCAAGTAGGCGGGGCTTACTGCCCAGTGAGCCCCAAGAATCCTCCTGTCTCTGCCTAACCAGCACTAGGGTTGCAAGAGTGCGCTCACACACCTGCTTTACTATGTGGGCTCTAGGAAGTGAACTCAGGTCCTTGTGTTTGCAAGGCAAGACCTTTTCTGACTCAGGTACCTCTGCAGTCCCAGGGCGGTACCTGAGGGACTCAGGAAAAGTCAGGAAAAAGGCAAAAAAGCTCCAGAATATCGCTGATTTTCTTTTGAGCCCATGATATATGTTGCCTGAATATTAAAGCCTACCCTAGCAAGTTTTTAATGGGCCAAAATCTCCTTAGCCTAAAAGAAAGCTATTTTGAATAGTTTTCTGGCCAGAGAAGCAACAGAGGTGCCCTGGATTTTGCTGGGAGACACTGACATCAACAGGAAAGCAAAGCAACTGGAGCTGAATATTAGCGAGGAGGTTTTCTGAATTCAGCTTTTTCAAAAATAATGCATTAGGCTGATTATTTATGTGGAGCAGGTCATGAAAATACCGGCTATCTACCGCAGCCCTGCACGGCTCCCCCAATGTCAGGCCACCAGCCTAACATTTACATTTCCTCACACTGCTTCGCTTTGATCTGACTTTTTCCTTCCCAGCTCCCAAGCCCAACTGTTAACAAAACTCCACCCAAAGGCTGCACCCTTGCCGGTCCAAATACAAAAACAGAAAACTAAAATTGGGTATAGCAGGGGGGAAAATATGACTCCTACTTTACCGGCTCAGAGGGCAACACCTTAATTCCAGTTTGCAAATAATGCTAGCAACAGCATTCGCAAAGGGGAGAGTGACTGTACCTGGAATTCGGTTGGTGGGTTGCCTGTCACCTAGTCAAGTAGCTGTTCCAGAAGTTCACCATAGTTTGAGTGTGAAATGTCCCTCATTGGCTGGTGTGTTTTGACACCGTCCTGGCTCACTTCCTGTCAGCTCTCTGCTTCCTGCCTCGGACCCCTGCCACCATGCCTCGATTACAGTGGTGGGATGTGTCCGATCCCCTCTCTTACATTGCTTTTGTCACAACAGGAAGGAAGATAACCAGCACAGGTATGCTCCTGGACAAGGTCTTTAAAACAAAAACAGCATGAGAAAAGATTTTTGGCTAAAATTCAAATAATCTGGAGATAAATATTGAGGGTAGAACAACAAGCTATCTCAAATGAGTACACAGACACGGCTCCTGTGAACCTAAGGGGTTGCCTGCATTTTGAGTCCTCTCCGCGATCACTTTGGGGTGGTTATCCTCTTCATAGCAATGAACTTAAAGAACTTGAATGTGGAACCCTATGTCCTTTGTAACAATCTAGTGAAGTGGGAAAAGTCAAGGTCTGCAGCAGAGGCCGAGGCCGCATGGGTACTCTTCTACCTTGCGTACTGTCCAAACCCCAGAAAATGTCTCACTATGGAGGGCTATTGTGAGGATTAATGAGAACATGTGCCAAGTTCAAGGCCTGAGTCTGAGCAGTTCTTAATGTCTACTTCAGTCCACCGTGGAATGTGATGAGTTCGCTGTCCTCGCAACCCCCAGTTGCTAAGAGAGAACACATGAATGATGAACACAGGTACTCTTCTCCTTGCTGCAACTAAATCGCTGATAAAAGCCACATAAAGAAGGGAGGGTTCATTCTGGCTTACAGTTTGATGGGATACAGTCCACATATTCCCACATACATGTACATACATCTCTGGAGTGTACTGCCTAAGCAATCTAGCCACTCGGTGAGAATTCTGTGAGAGACCCTGTCTCAAAAACCAAGGTAGAAAAATAATTGAGGAAGAGCCCTGATGCCAGGAATAAAATAAAGTGAGATAAAACATTTCCTTTCTTAAAAAACAAAATAAAAGAGACCCCTGATGTTGTCTTCTGACCTCCATATACATGCACATATATTCATATACATACACACACATACATAGGCACACTAGATGTTAGAGATAGATAGATAGATAGATAGATAGATAGATAGATAGATAGATAGATACATAGATACATAGATACATAGATACATAGATACATAGATAGATACATAGATAGATACATAGATAGATGTCAACCATCCCAACCATTCCCTGTATCCTTTCTTTGGATATTTGTTTGGTTGGTTGGTGTGTTTGTTTTTGAGCAGATCTTCTAACTGTAGCCCAGGCTGGTTTCAAACCCACAGTACTGTTCCTACCTCAACCTCCATAAAGTTAACATTATGGGGATGAGCCAACACATGGCTGCTGTTTGAGTACTTTTATATTAGTATGTTTAAGATTATGGTGGGTTTACATATACACTCAGAGTTAACAATATTCTCCTTTCCTTAGTACTGAGAATACAGTATATCAGATACAAGACACAATTTTCTTTCTTAGAATATCCATCCCTCAATTCACTGAAAGGACCTCCCTGGTGCAGCCCAAATCACTCTTCTGGGCATGTTTCTGTCACTTCCAATTCGATCTTTTTTTTTCCTAATGTCCCTTATCTACTCCAATTCTCTTTTCCTATGCAATCAACACTTCTCCTTTCTCCCATGCCCAGATGGCTGAACGCTGCTTCAAATCATCCAGCCGATGGAATATTTACAGGCTCCTCCTGTGTATGAGGAGATGTATCATGTACTGAGGTTTGAGACAGGACAGGCACAGTGGCCCAATGCCCACACATACATCACTTAGTAAGGAAACAGCTCATCAGCAAAACAACATGAACATACCACATTACACCAAGTGACCTGTGTCATGGAGGAAAAACGCTAAGGTTGTCATGATGGAGAACCCCTCAGCATTCTCCACTCTTTCATTCTTTCGCTGTATAGATTCATCCTCTCTGCTACTTTCAGATTCAGCCCCCCAAAACACAAGCTTGACCATAGCACAGCAGCCCCTCTTATCCATGGGTTCACATGCCAAGACGCCTAGCAGTAGCTAATACCATACATCGTACTGAATACTGCATGGACTTGGGCCTCTTTTCCCTATGTGCCTTCCACATTGCATCTGAGTCTCTCCATCTCTCCATGTTTTCTGTCCTCATGTCTGCTTTGAATCACTAAAACTGGAGCCTATATCCAGTTAAGTAAGAGTCCTTTGCACTAGCACTGAGGTACTGTGATAGTAGCTTTAATAGCTGAGATGGTTACAGGGTGAGTAGTGTACATACATTGCCTACACACTGAACAGAAGAACGGCTTACACCCAGGCAGAGACAGGGCCAGGTAGAGCAAGACTTCTTAGTAATCAGAGAAGTGCTATGTACAACTAAAAACTTACACATTTCTTATTTCTTGATTTTTTCCCATATGATTAACCAAAAATAACTGAAACATCAGAAAAGGAAACAGATCAGGGAAGACTTGTATATTTACCTTTTCAAATTTATCCTCTACACACATTGAGCACTTTTAGTCTTATTCTCTGGGCTCTGCCTGTCTTTCCAGTTTATCTTCAATAATGAGTAATCAGAAACACCTTCAGGATACCATTTTGGGCTACTTTAGCATCTTTCCATGCTTCTCTCTTTGACTTTGAAATCTCTTTTATTCTTTGAGGTCCCTCAGCAGAAAATCGAGACTTTTTTTTTTGACCAAGTTTCACGTAGCCCATGCTGACACCAAACTCTCGGTATAGCCAAGGATGATCGTTAATTTCTGATCCTTCTTCCCTTCTCCCAAATGCTAGGATTCTAGGCATGTGCCACTATATCTACTTTCTGCAGTGCTGGGTGTGGAAGCCAAGACTTTGTGCATGTCCCAAATCCTAGCATATAATTTTCTCTCTAACAAAATTGCTCCCTAGTGCACAGTCACACATTTTTGGTTGACACTGACCCTGTTCATAGTTGTTCTCTCTAATGGCAATTCCTTCTTTCACCAATTCTTCAACCCATGTTCCTTTGTCTATTGAAGTATGGTGGCCAGAGCGTCCTGTCCCATGCCTTCCCTGCCCCCCATTTCTAAGCCTCTGGCTTTGGCTTAGTGACAACTGATATAGTTGAAGGAGCAGTGGGCGAGGGCCAGGGCCAGTTCTGACTGTACACACTACTTCATTACACCAGAATGGCCCACCTTCATCCTTGAAACTCATGACTGAGACTTGAAAGCCTCTTCAATCTTCCATTAAAGACTTTAAGTCTCCTCAAATCTCCAGTTCTCTGTGACTCAACATTGTACTTCCTATTCCTTCCACACTGAGACAATGCCTACAGTTAACAAAGCAAGTTAACTTATCATGGTATTTATTTCAGAGAACAAGAGAAGTATATTTCCAGCACATGGTAGTCTTTATCAAAAGGAAAGTATTTTTCTTCTACTTTTTTTTTAATTTGGCGCCTAACTTTGATTGCAAATACATAATCAAATGTCCTCCAAAGTAAGCTGTGTACAAATTGAGATTGCACATGCAAATCAAGCTACCCTAGGCTTATTGGCTAACCCACACACCGCTCACTGACTTTAACTGGTGGAGTAAAGGTAACAGCATTGCCCTGGGGCTTGGCTTGACCACCAAATCAGGTGTCAAGGCTTGTGAATATCTGTGTCCCACATAGATGCTGGCAAAGTGATTGGCTTCCACTTCCAGAGCCAAGACCCCCTGGTGTGAGCCCCACCCCCCACTTCTGCTCCTGCTTAAAATCCTCCCTCACTTTTTCTCAAAAGCACCCAGCATCTTCTCCCAGTTGGTCCTTTCTTCTCTGTTCCTCTTGAGCATGGCATCTTGACCAGGAAGTTGTTGTCTTCCAACTCAGGAAGGAGCAGCCCAAATCCATCCATCCTACTTTTACCTCACAGCTTCTGGGAGGCCTACTGAAGACAAACTTCATGCCAGCCATTTTCCTCAGTAGACTGTCCAAATTCAGCCATCTTCTTAATGAACTCCAAGTATGCACACGATTGGTGAAGAATGAAATAGGTGAGCTTGGTGGTCCTTGGAAGCTTGCTGTCTTGGCATGCTCCATGCACCAGAGCAGGAGTTGCTGCCATCATCCACATGGTTTGTTCTTGCTAAGAAGTCTGGGCCTATGACCTTATCCATGCTGGACTTTAGAGGAAGTGAAGATATTTAGAGGAAGTGTCTGGGATCAAACCAAGGTCTCAGGCCCCTGCTTATCACTTGCTCTACCATGGACCGATACTTCCTCCAAGTCCTGGTCTACATTTTAGATGTGTGCTTAATGCAGAGGGTTATTGAAGGCCAATCTTGAGAAAAATGGCCTTCAGCTCTGAGCTTAATATCCTTCCCCTTCCCCAGGACTCATGAGCCTCCACTACAGAGTTCTCTTTTCTGTGGAAAGCTTCCAACTTCAGACATGCACATGTTCAGATAGGATTGTCTCAGTCTATACTAGAATGTCCCTTCATTATAACCCTCGTGGGTGCTTGTTAAAATATGAGTCCTGGCTTTGTCTAACCCCAGGGAATGAGAATATCAGGGTAAAGTTTCTTGTTTTTTGTAAATTCTAATTTCAGTCCACTGGCTAAGAGATTTAGGGGTTTTAGAGGAAGGTGCTATCTTCTAAGGAGCTTGTGATTCCTGACCACTGTGTAGGGAGCATGGGAAGAGGGGGTGAGCTGGAGACATTGTGAAAAACAGGGATTTTATTCTTAATGTACACGAAGTTATACTTCATTTGAATTATCAGTTTCCAGTCACAAACTCCACCTTCTCTAGTTTGCTGGCCCCTCAAACCTATGTCACCTTAGAAACGCTGAACATAAGAGTGTCAGTAAGCATTGAAGATGGGAGGCTGGTGCCTGTCTCTCTTAGGAGTTTAAACTTCCTTCCGCATTCAAGTCTAAGGATCTCACTTCATGCCTTGATGGGAGAGCCAAGGACTCCGCACTCCTTCTCCACCTCCTTAATTCATTCAATAGATATACTGTGCCATGCATAGGATTTCTTACAAATGTGTGACAGAGGGATTATGTGTGTTTTCATGTGTGTATGCGGGGAACTGGGAGTGGAGGCCAGAGGTTGATGTCAGGTGATGTTTTTGAGACAGGGCCTTTCACTGAACCTTGTGTTCACTGAATGGCTAGACTTGCCGGCCAATGATGAATCTGCCTGTCCCTGCTCCCTCCACGTTAGAGTGACAGACACCCGTAGCAGTATGCAGAGTTTTGCTTGGTTATTAAGATCCAAACTCAGGTCCCCATGCTGTGCAGCAAGTGTTTTTACCCACTGAGTCTCAGCCCCCAGAGAGATTTCTGACATAAGAAGTCTCCAGATGGATTTGAGTCGTTTTCTTAGACCCCAGCTAATAGAGTCTGAGAAGCAGCCCCTTGATATTTCCCCCCAAATAATTCACACATGTCAATTTCCCAAAAGGCATTAATATTTTTGCAGCCTAAATTTGCACAGATGCTGCTTGGCTTGTGACCATGTTGCATCCCAACAAAACAGCCACAGATGGAAAACGCTGTAAGTGGACAACTTATTGAATACAAACAGAAATTAGAATTCGCAATAAGCAAGAAAGTTTACCCTGCTATTCTCATTCTACCAAACACCACAGCTTAGCCTGGCCTACTTCAGACTTCCATAGAACACAAACTATGTTTGTTAGTCTATTGATCATATCACATGAGTTCTGTTTTATAACCAAGTATTCAATAGCTCTGGTAATTTGTTGAACACTGTACAGAAAGTGAAGAGAAGACAGCATGGATACAACTGCATCTTCTTGAAGACAAAAGTTATCAGTCACGGTGATCATCCTTATGTCTGTGCATAGGTGCACACTTATGTTCACACTCACAGACACTCGATCACACACACACTTAAGTCCATTGGCTCTCAATGGTTATTTCTTAAAATATTTTTTCCAAGCAAATTCTTAGCTGCAGTTGCTCTTTCCTGCCTAGCATTTTTCATTTTATAGTACTTGGAATTGGGACATACATGTGCCATGGCATGAGTGTGCAAGTCAGAGGATAACTTGCAGGAGTCAGTTCTTTCTTTTCACCAGAGATTTAACTCAAGTCCCTAGCCTTGGCATCAAATGCCCTTACTCACTAAGCCATCTTGCTGCCTCCCCATTTACACTTATTTATATTGATGTCTACTTATTTGTGTGTAGTCTCTCTATTTAATCTCTTTTGCAAGTGTATTGTGATGTGCACATGTATGTGTGTGTATGTGTGTGTGTGTGTATACATGTGCAAGTGTGCACATGTGTATGGAGGCCAGAGGTTAATGTTGAATCTTTTTGATTGTTCTCCATATATAGAGGCAAGGTCTCTCATTTGAACCCAGATCTCACTGATTTGGCTTGTTTAGCTACCAAGTTTTCTCTAGGGGTCCTCAGTACTCCCACTGAAGCACTGGAATTATAGGGAATTTCCCATGCCTTTGGCATTTATCAATGCTAGGCAGAAAAGTCCAACTGCAGCTAGATTTGCTTGAAAAAAAAAACTGTCTTGAGAAATAACCATTGAGAGCCAATGGAATCAAGTGTGTGTGTCAGAGATCCACACACTAGTCCTCACGCTTGTACCTTATTCACTGAGTCATCTCCTCAGCACTAGAACTTTCTTTAAGAGGAACGACATTTTTGTTCAATTGTATCTGAAAACCATGGGTCTCTGTGAAAATGCAGCTTCTTGAGGGTGTATTATAATTAATTCAGGGTCTTCAAGGTCATGTGCCAGTGGATCATGAGACTAGGATCATTGTGATGGACAGTCCCAGAGTACATGTGTGCTGAATGACCCTACCAGAAAATGGACATGTCTTGGCTAGAATCTGGGCAGCAAGGATGGGCAGCAAGGCAAAGACCTGGTCTTCCTCTCTTAAAGTGTGTTACACCATGAGTACTGTTTGGTGTACATACTCATTTGATTGTCTCTCTTGTTTTATTTAGATGGAGCAAAAAAAAAACTTTTCTGAGACCCAGTATAAGAATGTTTGGGTGAGGAAGGAAAGTGAGTTAGTAGCACTCTGTCTGCTATCCCTCATTTTACTTTCTTAGCTACATGGTGAGATCTCTGTTGCATATTCTGGATCACCCACAGGTGATGGAATTGGAAACAATCACATCTGCTCTTCCACAGGATGGTTCCATGATCTCATGTGATCATGACCTAGGATCTACATTTAACTGCCACAAACTTGTTTTGCATATACTAGCTAAAGACACGTTGACCTCAAACTTATACGTAAATTCTCCTCAAGACACCAAATAACACTTGGACAAATAAGTATAACAGTAAGGCTTCATGTTGTTCAAAAGAGGAAAGAACAATCCTTTTTCTCTGTGGTCCTTGGAATCATGCCATCTTAATAAACCTCCTTAGCCCGTGGAATTTAAGCAGTATCACAACATATTTGGTGGCTGAGAATGTCCTTCAGAATCAAGAATATGAGTATGCAGAAAAAGAAGTGGCTAAATAATTCACTCGGCAGCTTTTCATATTAGTATCATCACAAACTCTATTAATTCTCATAAAATGGTAGGATTTGGAATTAGGATCAGTGGCCTATGAGAAAACATGAGTTTTCATCATTTTAATATGTTTTTGTAGCCCAATCCCAGATACCATCCAAAGCTACATTTCAAAACAATAGTGCTGGAAACAATTATTTTCGAACAAAGACATTATTTTAAATGTTCATGTTGAGTAAATAACTGGACAGTGACTTACTCCTATTAAAATCTCATTACAGCTTCCCGTCGTGAAAGGACTGTGGGGCTGGCTGGAGCTGAAGTTTTCCTTTACCGAGGGGATGGAATTTCCATGAAGGTCAGGGTTTATCCCTCTGGCAGAGGTTACACAGGGCAATGTTTGGCAGTAGAATAAAGAGCCCAGGAGGGATGGAAAAGTGAGATTACAGAGAATATTAAAACACACTTGGTAATTCCCTAAGTGTGAAGCATGTTAGCATGATACATGTATGCTGCTGATGAGTGCACATGCTTAGAAGGCAGAAGAAAAATTGTTTTCTTTTGCTCTTTCTCCCCCAAAGGCCTTTGAGTCTGTATAGACACACCCAAAACATTTGGCTTCTTCCCAAAACTCCAGACTCCAGGGCTGCTATAAAAATAGCTGTGAGCTACACGGAACGAAGGGTGGGAAGCCTACACTGTTGAAAGAAGCCTTGTTTCTCCTCAGCCTGTTAGATTTTCACATGTACAAACTCATCTGTGCATGTAGGTAAGGGCACACAGCCACATGTGCAGGGCTGAGAGTCACATGATGTGAAGTTCCCCACAGGGTTATGATTTCTGAATTCTCTCTATTTCTCTCTCTCTCTTTCTCTGTCTCTCTGTCTCTGTGTGTATGTGAGAGAGAGATACAGAGAAAGAGAGGATAGTCGTTCCAGATGTCACTAGATAACAGAGAACTGTTTCCATGAAGAGCTGTAGAAACAGTCTTAGCTCATATGAAAATAATGTTTTTAACTAGCTGGGAGTGTTCCTGGGGCTTGCCCTGATTCCGCCTGGATCCAAGCCTCTCCCCAGCACCACTGCAGAGTCTGGACTCAGGTACTAAACTTGTAAGAATGAGTCCACAGAACTGTGGTAAAAATTCATCTTGGATTTGGAAAAAGACAAACAATTCAACAAAACTGAGTCAGGGCAAAACTACCTCTCAGACTGGAACAGAACTCCTAGGACTTCAGATTGCCAACCAAGCACCCAAATAAATAAATAAATAAATAAATAAATAAATAAATAAATAAATAAATAAATAAATAAGAAAAGTGACGCAGCAAAACTACAGAGGTGCACAGAAAGAAAGGCTTCAGATGAACCAGGAGTCATGTACATCATAGCAAGAAAGGAAATCATCTCTATATAACCACGAAATTAAACTTTCCACTCCTTGATTTTTTTTAATACTTGTAAGTAATGAACTACCTTAGTTACCTAAATCAATTTCACATAATTTAAAATCTACTCAAATGTCACCATTGTCTCCTGAAATTAAAATCTCTTTTTTTTTATTATTTCAGGGAGAGAAAATATGAATACATTCTTTAGGCCTATACATCCATTGACAACTCTGAAGAAAACTGTCACAGCAGTCCCAACCTAATATTTCTTTCACACACTCATTTGTGTGTGAGAGAGAGTGAGATGTAAATAAGTATGATCATGTGTGTTTATGTGTGTGCAAATGTATGCATGTGTATTCTGGTGTAGAGGCCTTCTTCAGTTGCTCTCCATCTTATTTTTTGAGGTAGGGTCTCTCAGTGAATCTGCAGCTGATTGTTTCTAAAAGCTCTAGGTGTCCTCCTGTCTCTACTCCTCAAAGCTGAGGTTATAGACACCTGCTGTCACGCCTGACTTTTTCCATGAGTACCAGGCATTGAAACTCAGCTCCTCATGAGTAGGTAAGCATAGCAATCTCTACCTACTTAGCCACTTCCCCAGCGCCACACAGTGTGTATTGTCATGTGCTTCTAGCCCTTTCCTTAATATCTGGGAAGTAGGGAGGAATATAACCAATGAAAGCTTGGATCGCACTATACACACTGCATGTGTCTTGCAAACCACAAACACCCCAACTGTATAATGGTGGCACCTTGTTGTTTCCAGGCCATACTTCTAAGTCTTCATTTCCCTTGTGCAGTTGCTGTAGCTACAGTTGATAAGGACAGAGTTACATATTGCATGCTACAGTAGGCTTTGTGTGCCTCCGAAACACTCTTCTAAAGGCTTTGTGATCTCTATTCCTCATTAACTTGGGAAAGCTACACAAATGGTACATCTTTTTTTCTGTGCATTCTTGCATTGTGTGGTGTTTTTTCTCTCTCTGTCTCTCTCTGTGTCTCTGTGTCTCTCTTTTTCTCTCTCTCTCCATGAACATTGCCCGCATCTTCCTAAGTCTTTAAGGTGGAAATGTGTTCTCACTATCCACATTTTTTAAAGACAGTCTCATCCTCTGCTAAGAGGTTGAGCTAACTGCCCCATGCTGCACAAACATGGTGGCCAGGTTGCCCATCTTCCAACACCTGCCACCATGTTCACATCATGTACACACACAGAATAATAATAAACACATTCTTAAAAACAGCAGGGTGTGGTGCCACACACCAGCACTCCCAGCACTGGGGAGGTGGAGACAGGCAGATATGTGGGCCAGCCTAGACTAATTACAGAAGTCAGGTCCCAGTGATAGACTCTGCCTCAAGTCAAGGTAGATGGCTCCTGAGGAACAGTACCTGAGGTTGCCCTCTGGCTTCCACATGCACCTGCGTGCACATACACACACACACACACACACACACACACACAGGGAGGGGGGAATGTGCCTGAAGATTGCAGAACATCCCTTAAAAAAGCATGGCTAGAGGTGATACCCCAGAACTACAGTGAGTACTATTCTGATAGTGGGTCTGATGGTCAGTTTTCATTAGCCACTTAACTACCTTGAGAAATCACCTAGGAGATTGGTAAGACCTAGCTCTGTGGGGAGCACATTAGGGTGTCTCCAGAGAGTATTAACTGAAGGAAGAAGGCCTGCCTTGGATGTGAGCAGCACTGTCCCCTGGCCAAGGAGCCTGCATAAAATACAAAGGCAAAAAACAGAGAAAGACAACAGGGTGTTCAAGCATTTTCTCTCCACTTCCTGATGATTATGATATGAATGAAACACTATTCGGGTGCCACATACTCCAGTTGCTACAATGTTCTGCGCAAGCACATGGATCCAAATAAACATGGCTGAACCATCTAAAATCAACCACAACTTGCCCCCTCCAGTTATTTCTTCAGACATTTTGATCAAAACTATGCAAAGGTAACTAATAACACTTTGCCGTTCTCTGCAGACCTTGGAAGGAAAGTTAAGGGGTCCATGGGGCCATGAAAGAAAGTTCTACTTGGAAGGGTAAACTCAGGGCAAACTCTCTCACTTTCTGAGGCAAAGGGGCCAAAGAAGATTCTAACCATTGATCTGTATTACACATGTATATGTATATTTGTACATATTATATAATATATTAATATACAAGTATGCATATGTTACCTACTTATCTTATATTTGACTTTAATTAGAAAACCGTATTTCACTGTAGGGATACTTGGGAGATACATAAAGTATAATGAAAACAGCCAAGGAAAGTCTTTACACTACAGAGAAGGAAGAACTGCCAAAGGTTTGATGTCAAGGCCCAAGCGAAGGGAGAGGAGCAGGTTTGTGAGGTAAATGCTCAAGAGGATAAGCCCTCATCTTCATTCACATGAGTTCAGGTTATTTTTATTTGTTTGTTTTGTATTTTCCCCCTTCCTCCAGATTCTTCTGGAGACCAACATTACATGGACAACTTCAATAAGCCTGATGGCATCCTTGTTAAAAACAATAGTGAGTGCATTTTGCCAATACTCTAATCTGTCAGGACAGGAGGTAAGCATAAGAGGGATTGGTCACCTCCATGCAGTGACATCTAAAAGGGAAGACTTGGTCAGTGCAGCTTCAAATGAGATTATTGATTAGGTTAATTTTCCGTGGGATATTGGACTTGGTTTGCAATTCAACATCAGAGTTCATTAAATTTGCATTGCGGTTGATCATCTTCCATTAAGAAGCACATTGTGAAGTTTCATTACTGGGAAATATATGTGTGTGGACACTTCCTTAGTGCCAATGCTAAGAATGAAGATCCTGGAGCCTCCTGTTGATTCCATTGAATTTTGATGGACAGCCTAAGCCTTCATTGCTAATTTCTTGAAAAATTAGCATCACTACCAGTAAATAGAAAGGTGCCAAGGCTAGAAAACTATTGTTAAGAGTTTTTTCCGTATTGAGTTATTATTTTTTAATTTTAATTTATTTATTTATTCACTTTACATTTCCATCGTAGGCCCCTCGCCTCCTGTTCTCACACTCACTTTCTCCTTTTCCTCCTCCCCTTTTCCTCCAAAAAGGGGAGTCCTCCCCATATCAACCTACCCTAGCACATCAAGTCTCATCAGGACTAAGGGCATCCTCTTCCACTGAGGCCTGACAAGGCAGCTCCACTAGGGGCAAGTGATCCAGAAGCAGGCAACTTAGTCCATGTCAGAGACAGCACCAACTCTAGTTACTAGATGACCCACATGAAGATCAAGCTGCCCATCCACTACATATGTGTCGGGGGCCTGGGTCCAGTCTATGCAAGCTCTTTGGTTGGTGCTTCAATCTCTGTAAACCCCCATGGGCCTAGGTTAGCTGACTCTATTGGTCGTCTTGTGGAGTATGGTTTATAGACCCTTTACACAATGAACAGAAGGTCATTTACTAATTAACACTGTTTTAGGGCTGGAGCTATAACTCACTGCAGAGCACTTGTCTAGAATCCCCAAGGCTCTGGGTTCCACGCTTAGCACAAAACAAACACAACTAATAACAACAACAACCAAAGGTGAAAACAAAACTTTAAACAACATTTCCATTTAACTTAGTACTCAACTTGGTAACTGTTAACGATGACGTCACTTAGGAGTCTGTTTGAAAGCTGGATCTGTTTGGCTGTTTATGTCTTTATATGGATTTTAAAGGCTGTGTTTCCAAGGCTGGGTAGACAGTACATATAAAGACAGTTTGTCTTACAAGTACAAGGACCCAAGTTCAATTCCCAGAAACCTGATGAGAAAAGCTGCCGTGGTGGTGCTTGTAACTCTCGTGCTAGGGAGGCAGAGACGGGCAGTTCCCTAGGGCTCAGCTTGCTGGCCTGTCAACCCAGTCTAGTTGAAAGGCCATGGGGCCCATGGAGAGACCTTGTCTCAGCACACACACACACACACACACACACACGTAGCATATTTCAGGAATATGAACCCAGAAGAAATATATCTGATGACTAAAATCTGAGATCTGGAAAGCCATCATGCTAACCAGAAAAGTGTTTAAGAAGGAAGAGAAGAGCATCCTTGGAAAGACAAGGTTGCGGCAGGTTGCTCTACAGATCTGAACCTCTCCCTCTCAGTCTTGGTTTCAGAAAAACAGTACAGTGGTCCTCAGGCGGGCACGGGAATATGTTCAAAGGCAAATGAGAATTTTAAAGGAGGAGTTTCCAACTCCTAAACTACTTTTTTAAACTCTCACTTATGAGAGACCAGGCTCTCCAGGTCTCACTTATGAAGCCCAGGGGTTTTCATCAAAGCTGTTGAGATGTGGAAAGTTCTCACATTTACTTTCTGACCGCAACCCTGCAGAGTGAAGCACAAGGAAGGTATTTGTGAGGCTGGGAGTTCTACCTTGTTTCTGGATTCCAGAAACCACATGCTCTCTTTTTGTCCTCAATCATGACATGGCAGGGAAGAGCAGACAGGACACAGGATCTTTCCTCCCGCCCCCGGTAATGTGAAGGTTCCACTTTTCCCATGGGGACAGTGTGGATGTTGGCCACCCCATCTATCAATCTGTGTGAGATATGTAAGGGTTTTAGAAGAAATGCCAACCCTGAGCTGACAACGCTGGGGAGCTCCCCCACCACCACGCCCCTTCTGGCTTTTACTTTAGTCTAGAGCCCAAGGAGCTGTGACAACCAGGACATGTCACCACACCCTTGAAGGTGTGACCCCAGGGGGTCCTCCTGTCTCTGTACAGAGCTCAATGTCTCAGAGCCAGAGGGAAGATGGGCCCAGAAAACTAAGTCCTGCTCACTAGACCCAAAGTGTTCACTAAAATGTCTGTTATTATGACTGAAGTTTTTTCCAGGGAAAGCAATAAAATATTCAAGAAAAATGCAGACTGAGCAAGGAGTAGAGTGGGAATCTATAGACAAGACAACTTTCAAAGGCCAGAACCACACCTAAGGGAGTCAATTCAATGCCAACTCAACAGAAGTCAATAAAACAGAAGTAGAAGTTAAACTCACACAGAACCCAGCCACAGGTTCTTCTAAAAACTGATTCTCATCTCCAGCTATTCATTGGCATCACCTGGCTCCAAACTCCACTCCATCCTATTTGTTTCCAATCTGAAGTGAGGAGGACATAGCATCATTATGTTGAACACCCTCCTCGATTGACTTTAACTTGAAAAGTCAGTTTATAAAATGTTGAGCTAAAGGTTTTTGAGACAAATATTTCCATGTAGGGCGGGCATCAAGAGCAGGAATTTGGCCCTAGCTAGGGATAGGGAATGGATTACACATGGCTTGTGAAAGATCAGAAACAGATTGGTAGGTAATAACAAAGGTAGATGTTGCAACAACTTCATCAAGCTTTGTTATTAAACCTGGCTTTGGCTCCAGGAAAATGGAAAGAGCCTAATCTTCAATTTGGGGCAGTCATTGCTATCATCCCCTGTTGTTGTAAATAAATTTTTAAAAAGGTGTTGGGCTATATATTTTTTATTATTAGCCCTAAGATAATCATAGCAGTATTACCTAACCCATGACAAATAATAAGACACAGACACCGGTTAGATTTATAATTGTCTTGTTTACCTTGGGCGAGGCAGATATTCCTCCCTCCACTGTCTAAATCCCCTCACCATCCATCACTTGGCCCCCTTCCAATGCCATCCTCCTTAACCATCTTCCATCCATACTCTTATAAATACTTCATCTGGCCTTTTCATGCCATTATTGGAGTCCTTTCTCCCAGATCCACATAGTGTCTTCCTTCCCCAGGCCAAGCCACTGTGGCATCCGCCTTCCTCCTCTCTTCCTGTCTGTCCTCTCTTGAACTCAAAAGCACAGGAACCTTAGCCATGCCTGCCCTGTTCTGCCCTGCCCAGGTATATGCCATTTAATTAGCCAATCAGGTAGGTTTACACAACATGGAAAGGTGTACCCAGATCTGGAGGGCTAGAAACATGCATCAGACCAACCTCCAACAATCCCCCAAGTTGTGATTCCTTCAAAGTCACGTGGCCTTGCTGTTGGCTCTGTAACCTCAGTACTCAGAGATTCCAGACTCTTCTCTCCCACTACCTCCCACTAGGTCCTGCTAGGTAAGAAGCCCTTAATGTGTGCATTTATTCCCCCGATGAAGTGCCCTTCATGCACCATCATCCCTCCAATCTCCATAGGTCACCACCAAAATAGCCCTCAAACCAGTTTCCTGTTTTACAGAAGGGCAAGTATGTTTCACCTGAAAAGCATCTTTTGAGCATTTAAAACAGTGACCGCCTTTCCCTTTGTCTGATGAGAAACAGTTTAATAGGCAGAACATCCTACCAAAGCTAACTTGCAGAGGTCGGTTACAAAGAAGAGACTCTGGACTGTCTGGCCATCTTCAAAATATTCAGCAGGTTTGAGGACATCCTCCCAGACTGGCTTACTCCATCGCCAAACCTTAAGCACTGTCAACACCCAGGTAATTTCCCAGGTTCTTTCACTGCCTCCCAGGAGACGTAGATCATGAGGACTTTCCCCAAATGACTAGACCGTTGTGTCACCCTTGAACTTCCCAAGCTTTGTCTAGGGTTAAACTGGCCTGGTAGTGAAAGTTCTTCGGTGATGACTCTGGATGTGATTATTAAGGCAGCTCTAGAAAGCACCATCTGTTTTGAGGGTGGCTGACGGGAATTTCTAGGTTAAGGGTATAGTATATCCGCTGGAGCCTTACAGTTCTCCTCGCAGAGTGGCCCCTGCAGTTAGCAAAACTGGCACCGACAAAATCCCTCCCCCTTTGACAGTCATGCTCTCTCTCCTGCTTCTTAGCACTCTTGCAAGCCTGCGGGAATGGTGGGTGCCCCACCTAGAGCCACCCAACACACAAAGCTTATTCCCTTCTTCAGTGTCTTCAGCAAAGCTCCTTGGTGGAGGCGTCTGGTGGCATTTTAGTTCTTTTCTAGGTTTCTAGGAAGGAGTCACATGGCAGATCATAAAACTTCAATCATCTCCCTCTCCCTCTTTATTCTTTGAACGAACCACACTGAAGGAATAACTAAAAATTCAGAACTCAGCATTTTCCATGAACACCCAGCACCCCTCTGGAGTTACTTGGGTTGTCACATTTGTTAGAAACAAGGCTTACAAGTGATTCCTTCCTTCTTTATTTCTCCTTCCTTTCTCTTTCCTTCCCTCCTTTCTTCCTTCCGTTTCTTCTCCCCAAAACTCTACTTTGTAATGACTCAAGGTCCAAAGCACCCTTAAACCCTACCAGAGTGTGACAGCTCTGCGTTCACTGTGCCACCCAGGGAATGGTTTTCCTGGAAGATGGAAACTTTTAAAAATCAACTTTATATTCTAGAGTGTGTTTGTGTTCACATGAACTTGAGGGAATGGTACAGAGACTTCTCACACATCTATGTTGTGCAGCTATTTCTCCTGAAGTGAAGCATTCCCTGGTAGAGGGAGAAGGGAGACTTCTAAGATGCAGAGAAAACTTGGCAAAGCTACAAGATCCACAGCCCATCCCTACCAGCTGTTGCGTATATGAGCAGCAAGGACTGCTGGGAAAAGATTGTGAGTCACAGAGATGCCTGCATGTTGCAAAAGGAGCCTGAGAGGTATAACTCTCACAAGTTTTCAACACACTGGTGGGGGCTTCTGAAATACCTTTCAGTCACCCCATGCTCTGTAAGTGACTCCAATATAGCCATTAGTTCATGAAGGTACATTCAGATAGAATCATTTTTCTTTCGTGTACATGTGCACATTGGTACTTATTTGTGTAAAGACATATGTGTGCAGATGTGCACATCTGTAGAAGCCAGAGGTCAACTTCATATATTGTTTCCTCAAAGCCATCCACCTTTTCCCTCTGAGACAAGGTTCTGGTTGGCCTGGAATTCCCTGGTTCGGCTAGTCTGGCTGGCCAGCAAGCCCCAGGGATCCATCTGTCACTGCATTTCCAGAGCTGAGATTATAAGCACACTATTAGGCTCCTGTCCTGTTCCCTGTTTTCTCCCTTTTCTGATGTCTATCCCATTTGCCTTTCTGAATGAGGATTGATCATCTTACCCAGGGTCCTCCTTCTTGCTTAACTTGTTTAGGTATACAGATTTTAGTATGTTTATCATATATATATATGTCTAATATCCACTTATAAGTGAGTATATACCATGTGAGTCTTTCTGCTTCTGGTATAGCTCACTCAGGAACTAGGTGGGAGCTTCCTAGTTCCCACCATTTGCCTGCAAATTTCATGATTTCCTTGTTTTCAATAACTGAGTAGTATAAATTTCTGTATCCATTCCTCAATTGAGGGACATTTGGGTTGTTTCCAGATTCTGGCTATTACAAATAAAGCTGCTATGAACATGGTTAAGCAAATGTCCTTGTTGTGTACTTGAGCATCTTTAAGATATATGTCTAGGAGTGGTATAGATGGATCTTGAGGTAGCACTATTCCTAATTGTCTGGGAAAGCACGAAATTAATTTCCAGAGTGGTTGTACAAGTTTACATTCCCACCAGCAGTGAAGGAGGGTTCCCTTTCTACACAGCCTCTCCAGCATGTGTTGTCACTTGAGTTTTTGATCTTAGCCATTCTGAGAGGTGTAAGATGAAATCTCAGGGTCATGTTGATTTGCATCTCCCTGATGGCTAAGGGCTTTGAGCATTTCTTTAAGTGTTTCTCTGCCATTCTATATTCCTCTATTGAGAATTCTGTTTAGCTCTGTAATGACTCAAGGCCCAGAGCACCCCTTTTAATTGGATTACTTGATTTGTTGCTTTTTAACTTCTTGAGTTCTTTATATAGTCTCCCTCTGTCAGATATAGGGTTGGTGAAGATCCTTTCTCAGTCTGTAGGCTAGTGTTTTTTTCTGGTGACAATGTACTTTGCTGTACAGAAGCTTTTCAGTTTCATGAGGTCCCATTTATGGATTGTTACTCTTAGAGCCTGTGCTGTTGGTGTTCTGTTCAGGAAGTTGTCTCCTGTGCCAACGAGGAAGAATTCTTTTTCTAAAATAGCTTCTCAGGGAGCTCATATGTAGCAGGCTATAGTAATTTTAAGGAGAGCGCAGCTAGTTATTTCCTAACCCCCAAAACTCCTACTGACAACACTGAAGTCAGAAAATGAGATATGTTTTGGATACTGGTGTCCAAGATACCAAGTGTTTTTGGCACTTAAGTTCATGGGAAGGCAGGGTTTTTCTTTTTAGGATAATACCTAACTTAAGTGATTATGGAAGACTGAAAATTCTTCTTTCCAACTGTCCTTCCACAGGGAATTTAAACAGACTTAAGCCTATGATACTTTCCTGTTTTCATTTTCTGTTTTAAAAACAAAGCTTTGTCAAACTTCTTAACTTTGTAGAGTTCTATTTCAAAACTTACTGTCTTTGGCTGGAACAGTATGATGTTTATTAAGCTTCCTTTTCTATTATGTATTGTCCAAATAACCTGTAATAGTCTAGCATGTTGCATTTATAGTATTTGGACCTTGCTTGCAAAGCCCACTGTGCTGAAAACCCTCACAGCTCTCAAGAGACAAATTAAAACTTTTCCCGAACATCATCATGGACAGAAGACGAATCAGAGTAAGCAGGTTATTTTAGGGATATATATTGTAAACTGTCCTAAACCAGTGAGGACTGACAGATAGAGCCTCTGAAGGCTAAGAGATCTGATGTGAAGGTAGCTGCTTACCAACCATCTTCTGCAGTCTTTCTCCATGAGTCATTTTTATTTTACTTTTGGAAGTGGAGTTTGTGCCATCACAGACATTTGGTAGGGACACCTGGTCAGAGTCCACTGTCCTTCCATTGTGTGGGGCTCTGGGGTCAAATTCAGAACTTCAGGTGCTTTCACTCGATGAGACATGTTACTGGTCTGCCTTTCCTGTTTCTGTAAATTGCGTACTTCAAAACACTTTTGGAAGCACGGGGATGTGGCTCAGTCATTCAGCACTACTGCTAAGTATGTGTCAATCCACTACTTTTCCTCCCCCCAACACAACTAACATGGGTTGCAGAATGAAAGACTGCACATGTGTCTTAGGTAGAGTTACTACTGCTGTGAAGAAACACCATAAGCAAAGCAACTTGGGGAGGAAAGGGTTTATTCAGTGTGTGTGTCCACATCACAGTTGATCAGCAAAGAAGTCAGCACAGGAACTCACCAGGGCAGAATCCTGGGCACAGGAGCTGATACAGAGACCATAGAGGAGTGCTGCTTACTGGTTTGCTCCTCATGGCTTGCTCAGCCTACTTTAGTATAGAATCCAGGACCACCAGCCAAGGGCTAAGCCCTCCCCCATGAATTACTAACTAAGAAAATACCCTACAGGCTTGCCTAGAGCCCAGATCTTACAGAGGCATTTCCTCAATTGAGGCTCCCTCCTTTCTGATGACTCTAGCTTGTGTCAAGTTGACATAAAACTAGCCAGCACAACATGCCAACAGGCCTCTCAGGGAGGAGGTGCTCCATAGTAGAAGTTGAAACTAGTATTTGCATGCCCTGCAGGCTGTTCTGGTTCAATACACAAGACCCTTGGCCTGTACGGTCACATCCCTGCAATCTTCCTGCAAGCATAGCATCGCGCATGAGATGGGAAGCTAGGACCAAGAAAGACTGCGTCTACTGAACTGACGGGTCCAGCCAGCATGCTTTATCCGGTCTGCTGGTCTCCAGATTTGCATAGGCTTCTCTGTCTGCTGAAGCCATGCCAATGGACTCCAGCACACAACTAAGACTTTCAAGCCACAGAATATCCTTGGGTCAGAGTACAACTGATATGGAAGAGCCGAGGAGCCCAGGAACACCTGGGCTTGAAGGTGAACATGGACGATACTTGGTATCTCTGCCAGCTCTTCTTACGATACCGTTGCCAGCCTCCACTTTCCTCTGTCATTCCGCTGAGTCTTTTGCGTCTCTTGTTCCTCATCTATGAAACAGAGAGTGCTAATGCCTTCCCCAGAGAGAAGGTGTGACTGAGTGGTTAATGAGAAAGAGCCTCCAACATGCTGCCCTGTATATTAACAGGGTACTCAGAGAGTTGATATTATTATCAATCATGACTAACTGGTATTGGGCTAAAAATTACAGCCAATTTCACGTAGCAAGAAGTTCTAAAAATAAAAGATAAAAACTATGAAATATGCTAGTATGCTCTATTTCTTCAGAGTTTTCTCCTTCCGTATCCTCAGCCCTATCACATATTTTATCATCCATTTTCTTGGGTCAACATATCAATCCATCCATTCACAATCTCTTTAATAAACATTATATTTATTCCAGACTTGAATACAAAGAAATTCTTGGCAGTATGTGGAACCATTGGATCACTATTAAGATGTCTTATACACACATATAGAGAGAGAGAACTAAAAATATTAGCTCATTGACCATCCAGAGGTGGGAAACTATCTATATTTGATGGCCTCCAACTAACTGTCATTTATTTCTGCTAGACAATCATGCCTCCTACTGTCTTAACCCAGTTTTTAAATTTATCTTACACACTCCAGTGGCAGCCTGCCTGTCACAAGTCACTTTTATTGCCATGATATATTTCAATGCTAGATTTGCAGCTGCTGGGGACATCTTTAGGGGATGGCATGATTTAATGATTAAGTCTCAGTAAGGAAATATATAAGCACCAATATGTCATATGGCCCACACACAGCCTGTGAGGATGTTGGGTTCGTATGGGGACGTGTATACACTCATGTATGTGTAGAGGCCCGAAGCCAACCTTAGGTGTTCGTCCTCAGGTGACATTCACTTGTTTTTAAAGACAGAGTCTCTCGTTGGTCTGGAACTTGGTCAGTAGGTTAGGGTGGCCAGCCAGTGAACCACAAGGAACGTCCCATCTCCGCCTCCCCAGTGCTGGCATTATAAGCAAGCACCACCACACCTGGCTTCCCACGTAACTTCTTGCTTAGGTGCTTACACTTGCAGAGCAAGGACTTTACCTCCTGAGTATCTTCCTAGACCCAAGCGGAGACTTGTCGCTCCTAACGAATTCAGGCCAAGTTTCAATGCTTTCTTTGTTCTCTCACTGTGTTGAGTTGCCTCAGATGCCTCAGTGATAACCCTGCCACAAGTAGGGTGAATCAGTTACTTTTCTCAAGTTCAGAGAAAAGGTATTGAGATCTCAGGAAGTCGACTTGCAGGGATAAGAGGAAGCACAGCATGGGTGACATAGGAGGAGCACCTTGACATGAACCCAGTGCAGGGAGGACAGTCTAATACATGTGTGTGAAACTTTGGAAGGGCTTGGACTCATGCAGAAGTCCAGGCCATTTGCCTCTGCATTGATAAGGGAAGCCTGTGGCTCTGCAGGATTAAACAGACATAGAGATAGTTAGCTAGTCTAATCCCGAGTCATGAGTTCTATGAGTTTCAAAAAATTTTAGGGCTGAGAGATAAGCGTTCACTGACAAGAACAATTCTTGTGAGAGAAAGTCCATTAAAATATCCTTGTGACTGAAGCATGCCAGCCTTCGCTGTTATAAATGTATTCACAGGCCTCACACCCAAGCCAAGTGGGTAGAAGCCTAGAAAAGCATGAGGTGTCTTAAGTGCACACTTCGAGATGCGCTCCACAAATAGCCTAGCAAGCATTCCTCAGTGAAGAGTTATATGGACACCAGATGCTGTTAGCAGCTCGTGACCTGAGAACCAGAAATAGGGACCGTAGCAACACACAAGAATCCAGCTACAGTTTCCAGACTCCTATCCCAATCTCATCAGTGAGAGCATTCTCCTCTCCAGGAACGATGCCTCCAGTTTTTGCTGTTTGCATTCTTAGTCTGTGAGTGTGAAGTGAGTAGTGTAGTTGAGTTTGTGCTACTAAAGCTGCAGAACATTAGTAAAATCTATGTCCGAATGTGGATCCTCTGGGTGTTTTGACCATTGTGACCCCTGAGTGGGAAACCTAAGGAAGAGATGTTTGGAAATGTCACTGTAATTCTACAAGTCTGTTCATCTTTCGACAATTGATCTGGTATATGATTATGTTTCTGGTCCCTAAGGTGTCCTTCCTTCTTCTTTCCTCCCTTTGTTCGTTCCTTCCTTTCATTTTTTCTTTATTGGGGCAGAAGTCAAAGGATAACCCTTAGGACTTAATTCTCTCTTCCACCATGTCGGTCCTGGAAATCACACTCAGGTTATTAGGTTTGGTGGCAAAAGCTTCCCCCGCCCCCCCCCCCGAGTCATCTCACTAGCCTGATCTCTAACATTTTAAAGAAACTCATGGAGACACCATGCTTTCAGCTATGCCTTCCAATGATGCATTTATGATAAACTGCCACAAAGCTCCTTCTAAAGGCCCGGGGTTTGCATGCTCTTTGACTCCTAATTGGGGTGGACTGGGAAACCTTCCAGAATTTGTGACAAGTACCCAGGCATGTTAATCATTCAGGTTATCATCTGGAGAAAGTGTGTGCAGTTTCTGCTAGGCTTGTGCCCTCTACTCTGCTTGGTGAGCAGGACAGGGCCACCTAGTTATCCCCAGACAAGGGTGAGGCCAGGGCTTTGTCCCATTCGTACAACACAACTCCTCAGGTGCTGAGCAGAGCCATCACTATGTCATACCTCCTCCCATTGATACCACGTCCTTGAATATATATTACCTTTTATTACAAGTCAGGGGTCAGTGCCTTTTTGCTTTTGTTTCTGTTTTTCCAGGGAAGAGCCAAATAGCGAACACTTGGGGCTCTGAGAACCGCACAGGAAGAAGCACATTTTGTTCCTTGCACATTTTAACCGCCTTTGTTTCTCATTGTTCAGCTGCCTCCGTTATTCAGTCCTGCCGCTACAGCACATCCTCAGGCATAACTGATGTGTAAATAAATGAGCATGACTGTGTCCTAATAAAACTTTATTTTCAAAACTAAGCCTCAGACCAGATTTACTGTGTAGGCTGTAGTCAGCTGGCGTCTGATATCTACGGTATGTGCATTTACTCATTAACATTTTGATAGTCCATTATTTTGCTTGTTTATTAATTATTACCGTGTGTATGATGTGTTATTTGAGAATGGACGGGCATGTGTGGATGTCAGAGGACAGCTTTCAAGGACAGTTTCCCGTGGGTCCCAGGGACCAAGCTCAGGACATCAGGCTTGTGTAGCAAGACTTTACCTGCTCTGCCACCTCACTGTCCTCTGTTATTATTTTAGAGCTGCTTTCACTGCCATTTATTTCCGCTGCATAGCAGAAAGGTAGGGCTAGTGCTATGTCGAGTCATTTTATATGTAGGTAATGGAGGCTCATTGGTACCTCCCTGATAGGGTCAGTCAGGAAGTCATGGTGGAGACAAAGCTGCAGCCTCCTTGAATCCAGTATGTTTGCTATCATGCCAGTGTTTCCCAGAATGCATCTCTCTCTATGTAGCGGGTATTGAAGTAGAAGTTCTGGTAGCAGAAACAGAAGTAAGAGTTATGAAAAAGAAGTTCTAGAGTCACATGTGTTTGAGAAACTCCACATGACCCAAGCTTAAGAAGGCCTTTTGTGTTTGTTATGAGTCTCCAAGTGGGGATTAGAGTCCGATAAGTTTTCCAAACATTTTAGATGACAGATCATTTTAAGATTCTCATCAAAGAAGCTCTTAGGACTCTTTCTTTTTTGGATTGGCTTCTGGAAAACCCTTCACTAAGCAAAAACACAAACTCCAGAGAGGTCGTTCAGGGAAGAAATGCCAATCTAAAGCCCTGGATCAGAGAAAGCATGAGTTCCAATCAGGCCTGGACCCAGGGAAGTGATAACTGACGGGACCTGTCAAATCACAGGCCCGAGTTCAGCCGACCTTTCCACACATCATAACTGCCTCTGCTGTTTGCCTTCTAGGAGGAATGGCTAATCTGATGGGTCACAGTCCAAATGGAAGGTTGGCCTTTTACTCTAAAAGCTTCTTCAGTGGAGGACATGGGCTCTGGCTGAGATGCAACATACAGTTTGGGCAAAGTCCATATTTCCTGAAGAAACACTTTTTATGACACCAAGTGCAGGCTATTTCACTGAGTCAGTCAAAGAGATTCTGTCCCTGGAAAGACATTTTGGTGATGTTTTGGAGGCATTATGACTGGGAACCCAGGGACGTCTATGCCCTAACTGTGAATATTCCATCTCCTTACAGGACTTCAAAGTAAGGGTGCTCAAGAAAAAAATACTATCATGCTCATGCTAACTAAAATTCACATTACTAATGTCATAAGTGTTCCCAAATTCCAACAATGGCTCCTCTGATAATACCAGTCTAAGTGAGGGCTTCACTCACTCTTATCACCAAATGTGAGGGCATCCCTCACAAACTCACAGGCACGTGAAGAGCTAAAGTTTAATACTATGGCTAGCACCCATGAGATACAGATACAGTTTATTAAAGAGGTTTTTGAGCTTCTACAGTTCTGCAGCTCCATATCTTAAGTATGAAGACCTTTTCCCACCACTGAAACCTGAGTGATGGTTCTGGACCAGGCCAGGTGTGTCTCGGGGGGGGGGGGGGTCATGATGGAATTCTGTTTGGCCAGGAAGGAAGATTGCAGTTGAAGAGGAAGGGAATCCAACCAAGCAGCTGGGGTAAATGGAGAAGTGAATTGTGTTAGTTACTTTCTTCTTTGCTATGATAAAACACCTAACAAAAACAACTTGAGTGAGAAAGGTTTTTTCCAACTCAACACTGTGAGGTTAGAGTTGGTCCTGGTGGAGAAGGCGTGGTGGCAGGGTCTTGAGGCAGCCGGTGACATTATATCAACAGTCAGGAAACAGAGAGCGATGAATGCTACTGGTACCCAGCTCATTTCCTTTTTTTATTTGATCAGGGAACCCATGGGATGGTGCCACCCATACACAGGGTATGTTGTCCATACTATGTTACATTTCTCCTGGAAAGACCATCACAGACACATCCAGAGGTGTGTCTCCGTGGTGATACTCAGTTGAGGTGAGGTGACAATGAAGATTCACTAACATGCCACGGGGTCACTCACTTACATTGGCAACTTGTGTTTCACCGAAAATCCGTTGCCACCAAACTCAGCTCTGTACCCTCACAACATTCAGAATGGTGGAAACCCTCATGATGATCGTGTCTGATCTACTGAAATGGCATCCCGGGTTGCGGTCCAACGTGTGCCCTGAGCAACATTTAAAAGCTGGCTCACTTTCATTGTCATTCTGTCTCCTTTGAGCTCGGGGAGGGGCCCAGTGGGCGGGAATATGAGGATGGGATGAGAGGAACTCCTGGGTTCCGGACTCACACAATAATTACATCAGAACTTTTTCCTTTCTTTTTTCTTTTTTTTTTTTTTTAAAAACAACTGGGTCAAAGGGCACAGCAGCTTTTGAAAGGATGGAATGACCAAAAAGACACGTTCCCCCCTGGGATTTGAACAAGCCTAACTCAATTAAGATTGCAACAGGGAGGCACTTGATTTTTCTAATAAACACGTATCTTGCAAGACGTTAGTAGTAAACAAGTTCTAATAAGCAATCAACAGGCAGGGTTCCCAGCAGTCACTTTAGGACTTGCAGGGTCAGTGGGTTGTATTTTTCCATTATTAAAGTGGGCGGGGTTGGGGGGTGTCGGCGCAGGGAGAAGCTGGAAATTACTGCCTGAGCCCATCAGTTCCACTGAAAAATGGCCCCAAACACCACTCTTTTTCCCTGCCCTGGAAATTATGTGGCTCACTCCACCCTTCTAAATTACGCTGTCCTGATATACTTTATTTTCCAACTAAATATACAGAATAGAGATATTACCTGATAAAGTGACCTGAGCTGCTTTTGGCCAGTCGCATGTATTTTTTCCAATAACAGAATGAGGTACTGGATGGCGGGGCCTTTAGAATCAACAGCCAGCACGGCTTTGTCCTGTGTGAAAAATGTGTTTGCCAGCTCCTCGTGCCTCATACCAGAGATGAGCCCCAGGGGCTGCGGCTATAGCCTGGATGTAGTTTTGCACAAATCACAGCCAAGGAAAGGGTGTATAAATATATTGCATTTGAATTTTGCCCAATATGTGTGTCTCTCCCCCTCTGTGCCTTCATAAATAATCCAGAGCCTGCAACAGAGGGAAGAGTGATGGTGAAATCAGTTCGCAAGCTTAAAGTAATCGCTACCTGGGTGTGGGAACGGCAGCCAATGGCCTTGAAAGCTGGTTATGATTTGGGTTCGGGCGGCTCTGCTAAGAAACTCCAACTGGTCCTTCCCACCGAAATAAAAACATCCGATTCTGGAAGGAAGTCTCAAGAAAGATGATCATTTGTTTCCAGCTGGTACAATTGTTTAATACAATGCCTGCTGGGTTTCTAAAAGTAATATTTTGCTCTCTTCAGCAACAATGAAAATTACCCTGAGTTAGCGGGGCGGGGCTAACTCGACCCGTAGGGAGTATTCTCGACCTGAGGCGTAAGATGCTCAACGACAGTCATTTGTTCCGTGACGGTTTAAAGAAAAAGTTTCAGAGACACATAGTAAACTGGAGAAGGAGAAGGAAAAAAAAATCCCAACAGAAGGCCTAAGCCATTTCGCGATTGTAATAATTATTCCTCTAATGTTTTAATCAAAGGCGGCAGCCTGTCTCTCCCCTCATCTATATTCAAGCCACCAAGCTTTGTAGGAGTTCATCTCCACGCCTCCAGGCTGTTAGGAGAGAGAGGAAATTGGCAGTCCCTGAACTACAGAAGCCTGTAGGAGAACAGTACCTGGCATTGCCCTTAATTATCTCGATTATGTTAATGCATGTTGTTTGTCAACAGCCAGGAGAAGAAGACTACAGGACTGTGAGGTAATCTGAGAGATTGCTTTTTAGGAAGGTTTGGCCAATGAAGGTTTAATAATTCAAAAAATAATAATAATGTAAAGATAAATGGATTTGTATTTAGTAGAGTGAAGGAACAAACTAAGGCTCTATCATGATAACCCCAGCTAGTGTGTGCTTTCTTAATCACTTGCCCAACATAAGTGAATAAACAGACGTTTCCAGTTAAATGAAAACATACAAATATTAGACACACAGGCAAGTCGGGGGGGGGCAGAGTATTTACTTTCCAGGAGCTCAATAATTACATAAAAATTAAACTAGATAAGATGAAAAATTGGTGTCACATTTATTCAAATTCAATTGAGGTACATTTTGAGCTATCTATCCATGAAAGAGATAATGATGCTATTTAGCATTCACAGCCCCAACACAGATAATTTTCAGAACAGAATGCAAATATGTGAGTTCCTATTTGCTATTTTTCATTTCTGTGTCGAAGTAACTAACAAAAAAACCCAAAAGCAAACAAAACAAAAAACCTTGAGGATTTGTTTGAGTTCATTGTACCCACAGCTCAGCTTCCTTTCTCTGTGTTATCCAGCCCAGGACTCCTTGTCATCCACATTCAGGATAGGTCTTCCTTCTTTGGTTAAACCTTTCCACAAACATCGGGCAGACACACCCAGAAGTGTCTGTCCTTGGTGACCCAGTGGAGCTTACAAAGGGGGATAACCATCACAGAGTCTGGGCCAGTCTTCTAGTTCCTGCTCCCCAGTCCCTGATCCAGCCGAGGCTACCCAGCTAGACTGACCAACAGCTATGCTAGTCACATACATGCAGGCTGTGTCCCTGTATCTGAAGCAGAAAAGAGGGAAGAGAGCCTGTACTATTTTCCTTGCAGCCCTCCGAGGGTTGGTAGGCCCTGTGGAGGTAGCTGGAACACCACCTTTTCTCAGACTATCCCATGAGCTGTCTGAGCAACACACAGCTCAGTTGGGAGAGAAAGCAAGCAGGGGTTTGTGTGGATGTTCAGACTCTGCCTTCAACCATCTTCTGTCTACTGAGGTAACCCCAATTAGGCTACTTGAGTTCAGCAGGCTGTTCTGTGCCTTTTTGCTGTTGCTTGCTGGAAAACAGGGGAGGAAAGGCGCCTGTCTGTGTAGGTACAGGCAGACTTCCATTCTGACCAAGCTGTTAGAACTGGGACCTTCCTTCTGAAGATTATAGGGCCCCTCGGAAGGGTCCTTCAGCAACGAGGGTAGAACAGTGCAAGAGCCGGTAACTGTAATCAAAGACCTGGATTTCTACCTTGCAATTGCACTGCCCAGCCAGGTGCTGTGGGGTCTCTACTCCTACTTGCCTGAGCAGGGTAGGACTTTCTATTAAGTATATTAGATAGCACATCACTAGGTCAACTTCCTTACCCATGAGATGGAGCTAGCACGATATTCCTTTTCATTTGGATTATTTCTATGAAAATTAAGCAAACAAAAAACAAAAGCACAAAAAAAAGATTATTTAGAAAATGTTATGAGCAGTTAATGTTGTATTGATGTGTTCTGCTTTTTCTTTCTCTTTTCCTGCACCTCAATGCTCTCTAGTTTTCAGGGAGACAAAAACACATTACCTAATAAAAAAAGTTATTTTTCCCAGGGCACAGTGCACCCAAGATGCTCCAGCGGAGAACGGTGCACGCCCTTCGTCATACGTTGGAACTTAACTCCACAGGAAAAAAAATTATCTCTTTGAATTGTTATCTTTTAAATTTGATTAAAAATGAAGCCATGAAGCCAGATTAATATTCGGTCAGGCCTCCAAATCCACAGGCTCCATTTTCACAGAGTTGACCAAATGCAGATTGAAAATATTTGGGGTGGGGGGGGAAGGAGGAGGGAGAACCTCTGTGGACCAAGTATGGGCTTTTTCTTGCCTTTCCCTAAACAGTACAGTGTGAGAACGATCTATCCCACATCTGTATTGCATTCTGAGTAATCTAGAGATAATTTAAAGTATGTCCGAGGAGCTGTGTCGCTCACCTACAAATAGGCATGCCACTTCACACGGAGCGATTGTGAGCACCTGCAGAGATTGCTGTCTAATGTGGGGTAGGGTGGGAATCTGGAAACAGTTCTTCAGCAACAACCAAGGACTACTTAAAGAGGACTGAAAGAAATTTAGTTCCCCATATTCCTTAGTTGTAGAGAGGCTCTGCAGCTGGAGTGGAGGATTGCACAGTAAGATCTAAATTATACGGGTCAGGAGTCCCCCTTCTCATGGTCTCCTTTTCTGATTCTGCCTGGGCAAAGCCAGGGCTGGCTGATCTCTCAACAGCACTCTAGCTGTTTTATGATGGCCAGATACAACAGTTCAGAAGCCACTTGAAACAGAGGAGTCACCCATCAGAGACTTTCCGTTCTTCTTTGTTTGTTTTGGAATAGGTCTCACTATACAGCCCAAGTGACTTCAGCCTTAAGATCCTCCTGGCTCAGCTCTCCAAGCGTTGGGATTACAGATGTGAGTTAGTTTACTAGGTCTATTCTGGGCATATTTGTCTGGTATCATTTATTTGTTTATTTTTGGAGTGCCGGGAACCAAACATGGGCTGTATTGACTGCTGGGAAGGCATGCTACTGAGGCCTGAGCTCGTTCTCCTGTTGAGAGTAAGCGTGGGAGGGACTGGGTTAACACTGTGAGTTGCTTGTATATGTTGCAGTGAGACTTAGGTGAGGCTAAGTGAAGATTCGGGGTTAAAATGGCAGACTCTGAAGCAGTGAGGAAGATGCCTAAAAGGACTTATGGCTGAGTATGAGGTAACCAAGCTACACAGATAAGAAAACAGACAGGGCCCTGGGCCAATGACAGTAGGGCCCCTCGACAGCACTGCTGTCCTTCTGATATTCTGCTTTTAATGCATCTGGTTGTAGCAGACTGAATCGTAAGTAAGGATGGCTTCTAACGAGAAGCTTCCATTTTGGAGACAAGCTCACAGACAGGGGCCTAAATACAAGCTAGCCAAGAAAGACCACACTTGGGATATCTACAGGGTGAGAGGTCGTGCTAATGGCCAAGGGACTGACAGCTAGCAGAGAGTCAAGGTCAAAGCAGGAGTCAGAGCTGGACAGAGGGTGTGGACAGCACATGAACAGTGTCTGAGTGCCTGTCTGGTTGGGCGAGGGGGATAAGCATAGAGGGTCAGCTCTCCGTTGGGTTGGTTCAAGATGACCCAGAGATTTAACCAATCTCAGTAGAGATTGCTTCAGTCTAGTTTTTGCCATGGTCCTATAAAATCCCCAGACAGTAAAGTTCAAGAGCTTTTACCTCTTTTGGAACCCATTCTACAAGAATTTCTCTTTTTCTTAATTCCTTAAAAAAAATCATCACTAAAACATATTATTTGGCATAACTTAAACACGTCACAAAGTCTCATGAATGAAAGACAGCAAAAAAAAAAGAAAGAAAAATCTATGTCTTAAGTTCCTAAGTATACACATGTTTTATTGCTAAAGCTGTTTCTACAAAACCAGTATTTCTAGTTTTCAAAAGTAACCTATACTCTTAACTTCCTGTCATGCTTTCTGGATTTCTGCTACCGGTGTTCTCAAAGATCTCGCTGAGAACAATGGCCTGGAGCATTGTCATGGTGCTACCTCCTTTCTCTTTCCAGAATCCATTTTCTCCTTTTGTTAAAAAAAAAACCGTGGGAGTCTAACTCAGCGTCCTGTTGTTATACACGAGCAAAGAGAGACCTAGCAAGACAAAGCTTTTTGCTGGTGTCCCCAAAGCAGAGCTGGACCTAGAATTCTGAGCAGATTTTTTTTTCTACCAAGTGTGATTTGTGAGTATAGTTTAACCTGTACTCAAACTTCCTGTGTAACTGGGGATGACCCTGAACTTTTGATGGCCTTCTTCTGCCTCCCAAGTGCTGGAATTATAGGTGTGTACCACCACATTTACGTAGTGTTGCCTCTGGTATGTGCGCAAGAGTACAGGTGCCCTCAGAGGCCAGAGGCACTGGATATCCTGGAGCTAGATTTACGGGCAATCATGAGCCACCTGAGGTAAGTATTGGGGACTAAACTCAAGTCCTCTGCTAGAGCAACATGGTAGTTTGAATGAGGAATGTCACTTATAGGCTCAAGTATTTGAATACTAAGTCCTCAATTTGAATTCTTCCTTAGCTGCTTGGGAGGTTGGAGGAAGTCACCAAGGGGCAGGCTTTGAAATTTTATGACCTCAACCCCTTTCTGTTACTCTCTCTGCTTTCTGCATGCAATTGAAAACTTCATCTCTCTGCTTCCTGCTTCAGGCATGCACTGCCACAATGCCCCTGCCATTATGGACTCTTATCTCTCTGGAACCATAAGCCAAAATAAACTGTTTCTTCCATAAGCTGCTTTATTCACGGTCCTTTACCATAGTAAACAAGCATGAAAGCATGAGTTCTTAATGATGGGGCCATCTCTCCAGCCCTGTGACTGATTTTTTAAAGCTATTTAGTGCACACTGTCGTCAGTTTTTCTGAGTATTTATTCTCCTAAACCCAGCAGACTATCAAAATCATCAGTGCCTGCGGTGTTTATACCAAAGCCTCTGTGTGTTGGTGGCCGGTGAAACAGCAATTACCATAAAGCTAATAAGGACTATCTGTGGCCTCCTCTGCTGAGACCACAGGATGTAAGAACAGGAGTAGATTTGATTTGTGGTCAATTATTTATCAAGATTGAGACATGGAGCTTTCGTTAAGTGAGGGACAATTAGACAGGGTTGAGAAGTAACTGACTGGCGACAGACTTCCATCTTTGAGCTCAAACCCAAACCCTGCATGGTTTACATGCAGCCACACCCTCTGCCCTATGCCTTGACCATCCTGCAGACCCTAGGCTGCCGACTGCATATGGTAGCTTTGGGTGGGAAACTGCACCCATCACAGCTGGCCTGCTTCTCTAAGAATGAGGACTGTGGATTGGAGGAAGGTTGCAAACCCTAGGTGAAAGCCAGAAAAAAAAAAAAAAATGAGGTCTAGTGACTCCAACTTCCTATTCAGGACATCAACTTTAAGCATTGGAAGAATGGGCAGGCATTAAGAAAAATCTATTATCATACAGTCCTGACTTTGGTATGGTCTTCTTGATCTTTGTCTCTGCTCTGGTTCTTCAAGATGATATGATATATTGTTACTCTCTCAATCATGGACATGGTTCAAGGTGTGGGGTCAATCTGGTTCCCACAAGGCAGGATACCTTAGGTAGACAGAATCAAGGAGATGTCTGAGCCAAAGTAAAGGAGATAGACTCAACACAAAGGCAGAAGTATCAGGTTTTCAACCTGATTTTAATTACCTTGGTGTCCCAAGTGAGGAGTCTGTATTCTCTACCAAAGGTAGCTTCCAATTGTCTGTTCCACTGCTGAAGTAGATATGGACCAAAGACAATAGCCAAAGGCTTCTGCTTTGTGAATATAAATTTTCACTTCTTTCCTTTGCCAACCCTTTCACTGTGAGCTGTGAGAGACTGGCCATACAGACCAGTATGAAAAGAATGCTAGCCGATAAGCTTTGTCTCATCACATTTCCCTCCACACGTAAGAGCTGGCCAGCACATGGACTGTCTTGGGCCAAGTCTCAATGCCTGCAAAGTGTTCTAGGAACTGACTTTTTTTTGTACCCTCTTTGTAACTTGCTTTTAACAGCATACATGCCCATCAGGGGACTTTCCCCTTCATGTTCGGCAGTTAGCATTGAATCTCCTTGGCAGGCAACCAGTAACTGCAGAACCTCACACCTGCCAGTGCTGGAAAGTTCTGGAAACAGAGACTGTGCCAGACATTCCTTTGGAGCAATTCACTTCATCCTGTGCCTCATCCTGGCTAATAGAGGAGCCAACAATTTCTTGAACCTGGTGAGACTTTTTGCAGCAATAGTATGCACTGGGGATGTTTAAGAGCAGATGTGAACTTTGACCCCAAAGGGTTCTCACCAGCGCTCTTGCCAGCTTTCTCAGCAGCCTCGCTTCAGCACTTCATCTCCAACATCCTAACGCATCCTCCTCATCACTCCTCCTTGGTCTCTTATGACAACTTTGAAAAGCTGAGTGGAAAGGACAAATGACATACTTTGGGTACTTATATCATGCCAGACTTCATGTAAGGCATTTTTCTCTGTGTATGCCACATGATCCCTACTGACCAGCCTTGAGGCAAATGAAGGGCAAGTTCCCATCACACAGATGAAAAACTGTAAGCCCAGAGAGCAGAATGTTCCAGAACTGAAGGTTAACTCCTTTTCTTACCAACATATAATCTATTCAAAGAATATTTCACACTAAGAACAATAACTCGTAACTATGTCCATGACCTATTATGTATGCTTTTTTTGGCATGTCTGTGTCAAATGTGACGTGTGTGTGTTGTGTGTGTGTGCATGTGTGTATGCATTCTGTGTCTGTGGATGTGAAGGCCAAAGGTGGATCTCAAGTATCTTTCTTGATCTCTCTCCATTTTGTTTACTGTGGCAGGGTCTCTCACTGAATTCAGAGCCTGCTGATTTGGCTAGTCTGTCTAGCCATCCTGACTTGGCCTCCCAAGTGCTTAGATGAAACAGGCTATCAGGCCCATGTCAGCTTTTATATGGTCAACACATGGGAAACTGAGCTTGAATCTTCACATGTATACTGCAAATGCTTCATCCACCGAGGCTTCTCCAACCTCCCTATTACTTACACTTGTTAAGGCCCCTTTGGTGAAAGTAGAGAAGGGTTCCTGCTTAGAACTTCTTAAACACACATGCCCTCCACCTTTCCTGGAGTATTTAACATGTTCTATTAAAACTACTTCTTATTGTGCCGGAGAGACAGCTCGGGAGTTAAGAGAACTGTTAGCTCTTCCGGAAGACCTGGGTTTGATTCCCAGGACCCACAAGGTGGCTCGCAACTGTCTGTAACATCAGCTCCGCTCTTCCTTTGAGCTCTTTCTTTCCAGCTTTAAGTCTTTTAATGACGTTTGTGTACTTTATGCACGTTATGCACCTCACAGCAGGTGTGCCACTGCACCCATGTGAAGGTCAAAGGACGACTTGCAGGAATCTGTTCTTTCGTTCCACCACGTGGGTCCCAGGGATTGAAATCAGGCCATCAGACTTGGCAACAAGCTCCTTTACAGGCCGAGCCATTCCACTGGCCTCGCTTCCGGTGTTTTACCACCACGGGCGAAGCTTCAACACACAACGTTGAATGCGTGTCTCTAAAATATTATTTCTACATGGAGGAACTTCCTTTCCTAAAGGGCCGTTTCAGTGCTTCTCTTTAAGGCTCCAGCGCGGGTACCTGAGAGCAGGCACTTCCGCTGCCTGTTTGCTCTCGTTTCTAAATCTCATGGATGTAAGTGGCATTTTATCCTCACCGTCACCTGCATTTTCATTCCCGCTGCAGAAACTGAACATCTTTCCAACATGTCTCTCAAAGGTTCGAATGAGCTTTACACTGAACTCCCTGCACGTGTTTCACTATTTTTCTCCACCAGGGCCAAGTGCGGACAACTCTTCCGAGGTTGTTTCTGCCTGGAGCTGTGATCGGCAAATATAAACACTCAATAAAATAGAGTTTAACAGAGCTGGGAAGGCCTGTGGCTCAGGTGCTTGTCAGGTAGGCATAAGGATGTAAACGTTGGGAGGGTATGGCTGCCCACTGTACTCAAGCATAAGGATGTGGAAGTCGGGAGGGTATGGCTGCCCATTGTATCCACAGTGCTCAGCAGGCACGCTCAGGGGATCCCAGGAACAGCGCAGCTAGCTAGAAGAATTGACCAGCTCTGGCTCACTAAGAGCCCCTGCCTCTGTAAATAAAATGAAAAGTGATAAAAGGAGGTATTCAATGCCGACCTCTGGCCTCCACACTTGGGTGCACCTATACCTGTAGACATATGTACTCATTCACATGTGAATGCATGCAAACACACACACATATATATGTATGTATATGTATTAGTGAATGAATGAATGGCTATCCTTCAACCCTTGGCAATTCTCCTGTGAGGAACTATTGAAAAGACATACCAGTGGCTATGTACAAATATTTATCCAAAGGAAGAATCATTACAGCATTGTCCATGACTGTAAAAATACTGAAAACAATGCTATGAAGTAAAGTAGATAAAAATATTTAGTCCAGGAAGAAATTCAGAATGATCACTCTAAAAGCTAACTATCACTTAGATGATGCTGATATTAAAAGTATAATATCAGTTCTCTTGCTTAATCATATTATACCCCCAAAAGGCCATTAAACACAACACCATTTCCTACTTACTCAAAGAAATGCCCCAGCAAGCATGAGTCATTGGAACAATATATAGCAGACATCACTAGCAATTTGTTTGTATCAATTAAAAACTAGAGATTATTTTTTCTTAGTTTATACTGTTTACCACAAACAGCTCCGATTTTTTTTTTAATGAGAAGAATGAAAACAGCAACAAAAACCTCCCCTTTAACATTGTGTGGTATCTTCTGGTATCTCTCTCTCTCTCTTTTAAATAAATGTGCCATACAAGTACCAAGAGAACCATAATGCACAGATTCACATATTCTTGTCCCTAGCTGAACCTGAGTACTAGATAGACTTGTACCACTAAGGACAATGCTTTTCATCGGCACAGTAAACCACTAATAGTGTCATTTACAGGTTTTGTGCTTAATATTTCTAGCTTACAGATTCAGTGAGTCAAGATTTCAAAATTCATAAGAACTTTTAAGAAATTGCTTTTAGTTTTATCACTTTGTATACTTTTGAAATAAAAATTAAGAAAGGACATTTCTGAAAAATATGAATATGTATTATTTGTGTAAATATACATTTAGGTATATACACATTTTTGAGAACTCTGATTATACACATATCCAGTCCTACAATAAAACTGCTACATACCCCATGGAGTAGTTCACTGGCCATCCCATTTTTCCTAGAGAATGTATGTCCTGAGGCTTGTTTCTCTATGAATGAGGTATATTTGTCTCCTTGGTCTTTTCAGGTTGGCCTAAAGGGCCATTCATCATCCTGTCTGGAGCTCAAAGAGAAGCCTCCAGGAACAGAAGGTACAGTGAGCATGTCAGGCCTGGGCAGCGATGATGAAGGTGCCCATCCACCTGGGCAGAACCAGGCACTGGCAGGCTGGTGATGAAGAGGGTCATTTGCTGCTTCGCTGCCTTGCACAGCAAGTCAGGGCCCCACATGCCCACTCCCACCCCCAGAGCATTTCTCTCCCTAATGGCAGAGGAAAGAAAAATGAGGTTTTTTCCCTCTCAGTGGAGAAGGGACTGGACAGTATCAATACAAAATGAAGCTCCAAAGCAGTTGTACGAGTGTGCACTCCCACCAGCAATGGGGGAGCATTCCTTTTTCTCCACAGCCTAGCCAGCATGAGCTGTCCCTTGAGGTTTTGATCTTAGCCATTCTGATGAGTATAAGATGGAATCTCAGAGTTGTTTTGATTTGCATTTCCCTGATGACTAAGGATGTTGAGCATTTCCTTAAGTGAGTCTCAGCCATTAAAGAGTCCTCTGTTGATAATTTATGTTAGCTTTTACAGGATTTTTAAATTAGGGTTGTTTGGTTTGTTGCTGTTTCTTGAGTTTCTTGCGTTGTTTATATATTTTGGATATTAGCCTTTTGGTAGATGTAAGGTTGGTGAAGATCTTTTCCCATTTTGTAAGCTGCCATCTTGTCTTTTTGACGGTGTCCTTTGCTTTACAGAAGCTTTTCAGTTTCAGGAGGTCCCATTTATTAATTGTTGATCTTAGAGCCTGAGCTGTTGGTGTTCTGTTCAGAGAGTTGTCTCCTGCGCCAACGAGTTCAAGGTTGATTCCTGCTTTTTCTTGTAACAAATTTAGTGTATCTGTTTTATGTTAAGGTTCTTGATCAACTTGGACAAGTTTTGTGTGGTAAAATATGGATCTATTTGCATTATTCTACATGTAGACATCCAGTTAGACCAGTACCATTTGTTGAATTTCTGTTTTCCATTGTATGGTTTTGGCTTCTTTGTCAAAAATCAAGTGTCCATAGGTGTGTGGCTTTACTTCTAGGTCTTCAATTAGATTCCACTGATCAGCCTGTCTGTTTTTATGCCAATACCATGCAGTTTTTATTACTGCTCCTCTATAGTACATCTTGAAATCAGAGATGGTGATACCTCCAGAAGTTCTTTTATCGTACAGGATTGTTTTAGCTATTCTGGGTTTTTTGTTTTTGTTTGAGAATTGCTCTTTCGAGGTCTGTAAAAAATTCTGTTTGAATTTTGATGGGGATTGCATTGAATCTGTAGATTGCTTTTGGAAAGGTGGCCATTTTCACTATATTAATCCTGCTGGTCCATGATCATGTGAGATCTTTCCATCTTATTTCCTCAAAAACTTGAAGTTCTTGTCATACAGGCCTTTTACTTGCTTGGTTAGACATTAAGATATTTTATTTATTTGTGGCTTTTTGTAAGGATTTTGTTTTTCTAATTTCTTCTTTAGTCTGTTTATTATTTGTATAAAGGAGAGATGACTTTTTTTTTGAGTTAACTTTTATATCCAGCCACTTTGTTGAAGGTGTTCATTAGCTGAAAGAGTTTCTCTGGTAGAGTTTTTGGGGTCACTTATATATACCTGCAAATAGTGATATTCTTCTTCTTCCTTTCTAATTTGTATCCCTTGCATTTCCTTAGGTTGTCTTATTGCTCAAGCTAAAGCCACTATGGAAATCAATCTAGTGAGTTCTCAGAAAATCAGGAATAGTTCTACCTCAATACCACTCCTGGGCTTATTCCCAAAAGATGTTCTACCATACCACCAGGATACTTGCTCAACTATGTTCAAAGCAACTTTATTTGTAATAGCCAGAAACTGGAAACAACCTAGATGCCCCTCAACTGAAGAATGGATAAAGAAAAGATTGTATATTAACAAAATGGAATACTACTCAGCTATTAAAAACAACAATGATCTCATAAAGTTTGCAGACAAATGTACGGAGCTAGAAAATATGATCCTGAGTGAGGTAGCCCAGTCCCAGGAAAACAAACATGTTATGTACTCACTTATAAATGGATAGTAGCTAAAAAGTACAGGGTGATTGTGCTACAATCCACAGACCCAAAGAAACTAGGGAACAAGAAGGACCCAAGGGAAGATGCTTGAATCACACTGACAAAGGGAAATAAATTAGAGATCTAGGGTGTATGGAGGGAAGGAACTGGGTGAGAGAGGGAGTGGGGAGGGGAAACAGGAAGGATCAAATGTGGGGAGGATGGTAGGAGAAAGAACTGGAAGAGAGAACTGGAATCAGTGTTGGGGGTTATCACTGGTTCAAGCTAGAAATCTAGGACAGTGGAAACTCCCAGGAATCTATGCTAGGACTCCTAGCCATAGAAGATATGGAACATGAAATGGTCACCTTCTGTAACCAGGCAAGTCTTCCAATGAAAGGATGGGGACAATAACCCAGCTACAAAACCTTTGACCCATGGGTTTTTCTCCTTATAAGAGATGCAGGGATAGAGAGAGGAGGGAATGGCCAACCAATGTCTGGCCCGACTTGAGTCCCATGCCATGAGAGAGAGCCCACCCCTGACATTGTTAAGAATATTCCGCTATGCTTGCAGACAGGAGGCTGGCAAACTGCCATCTCAGTGGAGCTGATGAAAGTGGATACAGATACCCACAGCCAAACATTAGGCAGAACTCTGGGAATCTTGTGGAAGAGGGGGAAGAGGGAAGAAGGGTTGAAAGACCCAGAGACCCAGTGAGGTCAAGGACACAAGAAGAAGAAGAAGAAGAAGAAGAAGAAGAAGAAGAAGAAGAAGAAGAAGAAGAAGAAGAAGAAGAAGAAGAAGAAGAAGAAACGAGATACTTTTTGATACTATCCAGGCATTTCACAGACCTACCTGCTTCTGAGCCTCCACAACAGCATTTAATACTTTGTAACATAGATTGTCACAAGTCCCTACACTTCTTAGAGGAAAACAATTTTATTTTCAGTGTAGCTGCAGGTTCCATGTGGTTTTATTCCACTGAGACACAGGCTCAGAACCTTTGCTTCTTGAATAAGCTTTGAACTTCTTTGCAAATGTTCCTTCTCTGTTACCTGCCTTTGGATCCCCTTCCCATACCTAGATGGCTTTGTGTAGCCATCTACAATCAGATTGTAGCTACTACAATCTGATAGCCAAGGCAAGTTGATATCCATGGGAGGTTTCCCCTTCTCTGAGGAGAAAGGGTGGGAACATGGAGGAAGGAGAAAGAAGAGGGAGGGACTGGGAGGTGTGGAGGAAGAGGAAGCTCTGATCGGGATGTCAACTAAATAAATGAATGAATAAATGAAAACAAACAAACAAAAAACAAAAAGAAGCTGCAAAGAAGGGTCACCCCACAACAGCCACCCCTCCAAATACCCAACAAACATAGACAACAAATAATGAACTTTTAGAAAGCAAGAAATACACGCCTCTGGTCTTCTCATGTTTACCACCATCCTTTGTGTGTAGCTATTGATACTTTTCACAGAAACTGAGAGCTCAACCCATAAGTGTTCATTTATATTATTTTTAAAGATGGGCTTGCACATTATAGCTCAGGCTAACCTGGAATTTGTGATGATCCTCCTGCCTCAGCTTCCTAACTATTGGGATTTCAGGCATGAATCTCTCTACACCAAGCTCAGCTTGAGTTCTTTCTTTGGTGTTGGTGGACAATAGGCAGAGCCAGGGCCAGTCCAAAGAAACAGAAGAGCTGCCTTAAGACACAGCATGAGTGCTTCCAGGGCAATTCCCAAAGGCCATAAAGTTCAAGGTAAGCTGGCCATACCTGCTGTCTTCCAGCCAGTTCAATGCCATCTCCACTGAGGATGAATGAAATCTCTGAAAGCCACCTACCTGGACATAACAAATTATTCTGAAAACAAATTCCTTTTCTCAAGAGCCCTTGGGTTGGGTCACTAGGCCTGTCAGTCACTGAACTATCCCTCCCTAATATAAGTGTTATCCCTGGAGAGCCAAGGTTGTCACCCAAAGGAAAAAAAAAGGATCCTCAAGAGTCCATGATGGCCATCTTCCTGTCCGATTCCCTTGGTGATACCTGGTCCCTGTTCCTGTGTTTGCTTATTTACCTACATAAGCTGTTGTGAGGGCAAAGGATTTATTTCCTTTCTCAACAGTGTTGAAACAGTACAGAGAAAGGTATACACAGTTATTTAATATAAGTTTTAAGTGACATGGGAGTTTGAGAAATAAAGACTAAAGGGAACTAGGAAATCTGTGTGCATTTATGCTTAGCTTTGACGTAGAGTAAGTGGTCACAGAGCAATATTTGGTTAAAGTAGGTGTGCGATCCTGTTGTAATAAGCTGGAAGAGTTTAGTAAGGCTTAGTGGTTGGGATCCTCTCCTCTGTGTCTAGGGAAGTCACATTTTACCCAGGGTCTCGTGATCTGCTTCAGGCAAAGGTCAGAACATTCATTCATGGCCTGCTTCAGGGGAGAAAAGGTCGGAGGACCCTTCCTACTGCTGCTCTTCCACAGAGGTCACAATGCTGCATTTGGGGGCTACACTTCCTGAAACACAATTGGCTGACCTCCACACCAGTTCCTAACTATGGTGGCTTGGCACTGATGAAGCTTGAGGCCCCTTCTCTGTCATAAAGGAACACAGCGGCAACATGCACTCATGTTGAGGCAGGTGCCTAACTGGCCAGCTTGGCCTGGAAAGCTTCACAGGCCCAGAGTGGGGGCACTTGTGAAGGCTTCAGTTATTCCTTCTGGAAACACAAAGGTTCACAACAGGGAGTGGGGGGAGGCGGGGCACCTGGCAGTCTCCGAACACAGGAAATCCATTGTCAACAAGTTTAAGAGCCAGTGGTATTGCCAAAGAGGGCTTAGGCCAGGAGTTTGGACTTCTGGGGGATCTACTACGAATATGTTTGTCTGGGAGCCTGTCGATAAACAAGCACCAGTACTGAGCCCAGTCATGCTGGATATGACGAGGCCTGTATGCTCTTCCCCACCTTCCACCCATTAGCAATAGAACACTGGGGTGGCTCTCCTCTCTTCTCTGTACCTTCTTGCTTCCGTACAGATGATGTCATGGGCACTTACCTGGGGATGAAATGTGTTGACTTGTTTCCCACTGTGATTTGAGTTTTATACCTTAGGGAGTGAAATGGGTTGAGAAATCTGATATTGATCGAGATATGCCCACTGGTACAATAGTGCTATACATGTTATGAGAGTAATCACCACTTTCTGGTTGGAACCTGGTGCTTGGGTACATCAGTGGCCCTTTTGGAGAGTCTACTGCTACTATTCTATTAAGTAGGTATAGTATTAAACTGTACTTATCTTTATGCCCTCAGGTAAGGACAAGTCTGGATTCTTGTCAAAAAGGCTTCTTTCTGTAGTAGATGTTGCTTAATACAGATGCCCACAGTCAATGAACAGAGATTAGGAGGCTATGGAGTGCTCTGCTGTAAACTGGACATCCATACCAATCGAGTCCCTTCCTCTCAAGGCTCAGGGATCATCATGGAAAAGGGAAGTAAAGAGTTTGTAAGGTGGCGGATAACTTGAGTGAAAGTGTTTTCCAGAGAAGACTGGGCCATCGCACACATGAACTCACAGCAGCTGTGACTGACAAAACCAAGCTCTCATGAAAGTTTTGGTTTCTTTTATGTTGTTTTTGTGTTTTGGTCCCCCCAAATGTGTGGTGTGGAAATGTTTTCATCACCATTTGAAAACAAACTCGTGAGAGGGCACATGATCTTGGTAAGCTGAGGGACACCTGAAGGGGCTTGTGATGTTTTGCTGGAAGCTGTCTGGGGCAAGGGGCGTGGTTTTTAAACATCCTATGTGGACTCTGAGAAGGGATAAACAGAAGCCAGCGAACAGGGAGACATCACTTTTACATCACTATTCTTTGTAAGGTGCACATTGCTTCCTTGGCCTTCATTTTTCTATGCTTCATGTCTTGAAGAGAAATGCTCCAGAGCTGAGAACGTTTCCTGGCACTCCAGCTGAGTCTTGCGGCTTTTGCTGCCTTGGCAGAGTCTCCCTGTTTCTGCTGAACCATGCTGCTACTGTTGGTTTGTGTTGCTGTTTGGTGTTGGCTATTTGACTGGACTGCTGGTATCCGGACAACAAAGAGTGAACTTGCCCCAAGGAACTACATCTAAAAAGGTCCACAACCCTTTTCCTAATAACCTTCTTTCTCCCCTACCTCTGGTCAGAAGGGAGGTACAGCGTTTAAGAACCCTAAATAAAACAGGTTTTTAAAAAAATCTAAGCCTACAGCAAGCCAGGCAAAATTCACAGCAGAGATGGTACAGAAAAAGAGGAGTCTCACCCCTACCTGTAAAGCTATTGCAACTGAAGGCTAATAGGAGAAAGAGAGAGCCATCTTCTTGGGTCCTGAGAGATTTCCCATGCTCTAGTCAATGGCCCTATCTTCATGCCCACACTGATGCTACTAAGTGCACTCAGTGGGTTTTTTTTTAAGCACATGAAGTTAGGAGATAAAAGTAATGGGGTGGAGAATAGGGGAAGAATTAGAGAGAAGAGTGCTGAGAAAACGTGTTCTATGCACATATACAATTCTCAAACAATAATAAACAAATACAAAAAAAAAGTCAAAGCCCACGAACAAAAGCTACCCCCTAAACCCGAAGCAACTTTAGGGATTCCGATGTCGCCAAAGGCATCAAAGTAGCAGACGGCAGATAGAGAAAAATAAAGGCACACCAAATCGGAACAATAGAAAAGAAATCGGGTTGGGAGAAACTGTACCATGATCAGGTACAGTGACTTCACCGGCTGATCCCCCGAAATAGGGAAAGAGGGAAGGAGAAACAGTCTTGGGTATTTGACAGAGTCACGGCTGAGGTGTAATGCTGAGCTCCTGCAGAGAAATCACAGAGATGAAATTTCATCTGTGGTTCTTGGAGAGGAGGCCTCACTCCGAGGCCCAGAGTGGCCTGGAACTTTCTGTGTAGCCCAGGATCGCCTGGAATTTGAAGCCGGCCTCCTGCTCTCAGCCTGAAGCGTTGGCATTGGAAGCAGGAACTACCTCAGCTGGCTGTTTTGCAGCTTGGGGAAAGAATCTGAAGAGTGTATAATTAGCAGGTGCGGAAACCTTGGCAACTTTGTCTACACATGCAAAGCTGCTGGGGGGGGGGGTCCCAGCAAATATTGAGGGGGGTGGCGATTAGTTTTTTTTGTTTTTGTTCCTGTGTTAAGCCTTCACTCAATGTAGAAGGTCCCAGGAAGATGTTGTAATGTGGACCTTTTGTTCTTGTTTTCTTCTTGCTGCGCTGAGACCCACGCGTGTGTCCTTTAGGACCGTCGTGACTTAAGATAGTTAGCATTACAGGATCTGACTTTGCCAGAAGCGTTTTAGTCTCCAACAGAAAACAAAAATAGATGCACTTCAAAATGGTCCAAGTGTTGTTGTGCTTCTGATTTTTTTTTCTTCATCTTGTCAACCTAAAAGAAATTCCTGCCATTTGAAATAATCACCAACTCCCCGACTCTGAGGAGAAGCATTAACAATTAAGCAGCTTTTGTGTGGCCCGGCGCTCTGCCTGCCTGGCTAACCTGTGAGGGGCACAGTGAACCGGAGGAGGCGGTAATAGGAAGGCGGTAGGAAGGAGGCTCCTTTCTCCAAAAGACGACGAATACCAGCTTGCTCTGATAAGCCCCACCATTTCTCTTCAGCGTGATGGTGATGTTTTTGGTGCGGTTAACTCCTTTTGTGCTGATGAGATCACGTGGGCCGGGACACCAACCCACCAACTCTTTACCCTTCCCCTGCACATTTAAAACACTAGCAGGAAACAGAAGTAGAAGACATTGCTCCAGAGGCATAAACGTTCTCCATCACGGTCAGACATCCTCTCTGTTGTGTGTTCTGGTGAACGTGGGGGAAGGTCCCGCTGTAACCTGATCACCCTGAAGCCAGGAGCTAGAAGGTACCTCCCCACTCCAGGCAGCTGCCGGGACAGGCAACTGGGGAGTAGTGCAAGGTCAATAAAAAAGAAATGGCAAGATTCTGTGCAGGCAGAAAGATGTCTGTCTTTAAATTGGGAAAGAAACGTTTTATCTCTACACCCAGGAGCAATTATGCACCCAGAAGAAATGATCAGCCTTTCTGTGCCAGTGACAGGTGTGCGCTGAAAGGGTTAAACAGAGTCCTTGTATTTTATTTGGGATTAGTCAGGTTCCAAGAAAGATCTGAGCAGCCTACCACGATATATAAAATTCAAATCAAGTAGTTAAGTTTGTTTTGTCAGTTAAAATCAAAAGACATATAAAACAAAAATCTATCCACCACCACCACCACCCTGGATTACAGGCCTGCACCACCAGGCCTGGCCCCATCATGCAAAGCCTTTTTAAAGTGCAGAGGTCCGTAGTAGTAAATCTACCCACATTTACTATGCAACCAATCTCTATACTGTCAGTGTGTGTGTGTGTGTGTGTGCTTTTTCACACACATTATGAGAATCAAACTCATGTTTTTAAGGTAGGCACTTTACTGACTACACCATCTCTCCAGCAACACTAAACTCTACATCCATGAAACAGTTTACTGTTAACACGTTTTTATCTATAACAAGTTTGTGTGTTGACTACTGACATTAGTTGCACTAAATAAAGACTAACTCTGGGCATGGTGACACCTGTGACCCCATTAATAAAATTGTGATGTAGAAGGATTGCCATGAATTCAAGACCAGCCTGGGCAAGATGGCAAGACCCTATCTAAAGGGGGGGAAAAAAAAGAACAAACAAAATTTAATCATAGTATCATGGTCTTTGCTAGTCTTTATATTTTTAGTTACATTTGTTTGTTTACGTATATACACACAGAGAAACTATGGAAAATGTAAAGGTCAGAGGAGTCAATTCTTTCCTTCTACAGTATGAGGGATCTGACTCAGGTCTTCAAGCTTGGTGACAGATTCTTTTGATCCACTGAGCCATCTAACCAGACCAGGGCTTGCAATTCTTTATGGAAAGCTTCTAATTTGGGAGCATTCTGCCTCCCAACTAAACAATCCATTTGGATAACAAGTAAGGAACTCGGAGCAGAATGAAGCTCATAACATCAGGACATTAAACACACATGTTAAGGTCCGGTAGTTTGCAGGAGCTGAGCCACAGATGTCTCTGGCGGCCTTCAACAGCCAGTGTGAAAAGAGAAGCAGAAGCAGTTACAGGAATCAAAAGCTAATCTCCCGAACTCTCTTGAGACCAGGCAGAAAATGAGTTTCAGGCAGGACTGTGAGTGAAGAGTGCAGACAAAAGGTGTGTGAGGGATTAAAACCAAAGAAGCTGGAGGGGAATGAAAATGGATGGCTCCCATGCAAGAATCAAAAGGAAATTTGAGTATCCTTTTAGGGTTCACAGATGCGAAGGACTGGACGCAATTTACTTGCTCTAAGCTGGGGGTGAGAGAGTTCAAAGGCTCCAAACGCTAGGAAATGGCAAGTGCATTAGGAGATAGAAATGGTGTTGGTGGGAGGACCGTGTGTGTGTGTGTGTGTGTGTGTGTGTGTGTGTGTGTTTGTGTGTGTGTGTGTGTGGTGTATGTGTGTATGTGTGCCCATATGCATGGAGACCAGAAGTTGACTTTGGATGTTTTCCGTGTTTTCCACCTTATTTCTGAGATAGGATCTCTTACTGAACCTAGAGCTTACCTACTCAGCCAGACTAGCTGGCCCGCTAACTCTGGGGATCGTCCTGCTTCTAGCTTACCAGTACTGAGACACACACACACACACACATGAACTGCAGTGCCTAGCTTTTTATGTGGCTTCTGGAGATCTGAACTCAGGTCCTGAGTTGTGTAGCAAGCATTGTCTGAGCCATCTCCCCGGTCCTGAGGAATGTTGAGTTGATCATTACATACTGCATGTGTGTATCAAGTTGTCATACCATACCTGTACCATACTGACAAAAATATGCAGTTTCTGTGTATCCAGTAAAGGGAAAATATTTACGGCAAAAAATGCTGAGGTAGATTTTAGGTATCTAGTGGAGAGTGGGTTCAAAGTCAGGTCACAGGCAATTGGTGTGTGAATGAAGGAAACTTCCTCTGACACTACTAAGCCAGTCTGGATACAAGGAAAACTCACCTTCAAATTGATTTCTAAGCCAAGTACCTAAGAACTGTATCCCAGTGGCTCAGTTACATTTCCATCACTTTCCTCCTGTACTCTGCACTGATTTCATAGGGTTCCTGGCTGATCTTCTAATGGGGAACATCCTTCAGATGCTGGAACAAGAATCTACTAGAACAAAACTTTGAGAGAATGTCTGCTTCATGTCAGGCATAAACTGACATGAAAACCAGTCTCTCAGAACACATGGATGGTATGGATGTTCTCAAGAGATGTTCTTAAGCCATAGAAGAAAACAGTTACAGTCAGTGTTCAGGGCAACACTTGCAGCTCGACTTGGAAGGTATCTTAGCAGCATTTCCCAAATGAGGAATTTTCGAGCACAAGTCACAGCGATGTCACATAGCTGTCTCCCCGGTCTGTAGAGCCAGAGGACTGCTCCTGGACCTCTAGAACTGCTGCCACACAGTGCAGCTGGGTTCTAAGAGCCTGTAAACTGGAGGAGTCTCAGCTTTGCTTGGAGGATAAGTTCCAAGGACACCAGAGGAATCATTTAAATACCCCCAAACTTCCGGGATTTTTGGTGTCTATTTTTGTTGTTGTTTGTTTGTTTTGTCTTTAAATCTGGAGTATGACTTGATAAAAGTGTCTTAAAAATCATATGGGAAGAAGAGAATCAAATTAGAGGCAGGAAAGTGCTAAACAGGTTTAAAAATGGAGCACACCCCCTCCAGCAACGGGGCACGTGAATCTGAGATAGACTCATCCTTCTGGTTACAAAGATACATCTAGAAAGAACGACACTTGAAGCCAAACTCAGGGTCACAAGGGCTGGAAATGAAGGGACTTGAAGGCAGAAGAATGAAGAGAAGCAGCCCCTGGCTTTTCTCGGGGTTTGCTGGAAGAGAATGCTCTCTCCTGTGCGGAGAGGTGGTGTTCTTACCTAGAGAGGAGGGAGGGAGGGTGATATTCTGGATATAGAAGTCATGTGGTGTCAAAAGGGGCTGTTGGCTGGGGGTGTGGCTTGCTGATAGAATACTTGCCTTGCATGCTCGAAGTCCTGGGGTCATTCCCCAGTACTGCATAAAGAGGAGGACGACCCCAAAGAAGATGGGGACGATGATGGTGATGACAACAGTTTTTCAGCTGCTAGGGCTGTGATGGAAAGATGCTACAGGCTGGCTAGCTTAAACAGCAGAAATGTGTTTGCTCCGAGATCTGGGAGCCGAGCAAGATGGGTTTCTCCTGTGGCTTCTCCCTGGCTTGCAGATGGCTGCCGTCTTGAAATAATACAGCTGTGATGGATGCCCACATGATCTCTGTGCATGCATCCCCGAGGTGTCTTCCTCTTCATAACAGGACCTCGGTGCTATTGAGTGGTACCCATCTTCATGCCTTTTCCAAAATATAGTCACTTTATAAAGAAAATGTATGCATGTACATTTGGGTGAGGACCCAATTTATTATGTAACAAGGACCAGCCTCCCCCCCCCCACACACACTAGGCCTAGAGAGGCAGTGAGGGAATTAGGAAATCATGCTGCTCACCAGAGGCCTTACATGAGAGGGAAGAGTCAGCAGTCCAGCCTCTGTAGGTACAGATGTGAGCTCGGAACCTCTCCTTCCTGCACGATATAGAAATTGTGCCTAAGACACTGACATGCAATACTGTCCCAGGACCTTTGGTACCCTGAGTCCCCCACCAGAAAAATAAAACCTAAAAACTTCACCAGAGGGGGCTATTTTACAAAAAGGCTATGAGAAATATTTTTCTCAATCTCTCTAAAAATTGATCCATATTAAAAACACACAACTTAGGCTGCCTTGTAAGCGCTAGGCTACTAGCATGCGTGTAATGAGTCACTATCTCAAAACAAAACAAGCAAAACAACCCTAAGCATAGCAGCAAGCACCTGTGATATGATCACCCAGGGAGCTGAGACAGGAGAATCATGAGTTCAAGGCCAGTCTGGGATGTATAGCAAGCACTTGTCAAAATTAAAAAGAAAGCTAGAAGACAACAATAGAATAAAAGTACAAATGACAGGACCAGGTAAGGTGGTAAAGGCCTGTGATCCTAGTCCTTGGAAAGCAGAGACAAATGAGTCAGCAGTCTAGGATCAGCTAGCCTAGGCTACACGAGAACCTGTATTTAAAAAAAAGAACAACAACAACAACAAAAACCCAACTGACAAAAACTGCAATAAGAGCGATTGTAACAGAGAAATGGTTTTCAGTACATCCCCTCGGTTACTAGGGAAATTACTAGAGATAAGTACTCGCAACCCCACACTTCGAGAATCAGAACACTTAAAAGAGGACCTTACTAGTGTGCATTTTGGCAGTCCCTCCAGGATCACAGATGGTACCTGACAGGCAAGAAGCATTGCAACAGAGGAATCAGCTTTGCACCAAGATCATGGGATTCTGCACACTTCCTCCCTAGAAGAGAAGCCACAGCTTAGTACCGGTGCCACATTGTCCACTGCCCCATAATTGGCCTTATGCTCAATTATAGGGTCACTTTTGTCACTTCTAGCTGATTGCCCTACTCATTGTTTCTTCTCTGGCAAAGAGCAGGTGCCCCATGTGCTTTCACTGAGCTGTGCGGCACGAGTTCTTTAGAATGCCTCTACTCACTCTGGTGCTATTGTAAATGGGGTGGTCATCTGCTAACCCCAACATGGCCAAATTTAAGAATTACGACCATGAAGTGACAGAAACACCCCTGTAGGACTGCCCTGGCTTACAGTCTGTACAACAGCTGTATTTGAAAACTTTCTTGGGCTACTGACATCTTAAATCAGAGCCGCTGTGAGAATCCACTTGAGCCCTTCCTGAGATGACCAGAACTATTGACATTCCACGTGGAAGGAGAGGGAAGGGTTCCGAGTCCTTTAAGAGAGAGAGCCTCATATGGCCCAGAAATTCCAATCCCTCTAAGTAAGAGGTAAACAGTTCACTGGGGTGAAACTTGTCAGTGGTGCTGCTACCCATTTGTCACCCAGGGGATTTCTTGGTGACTGCAGGTGCCTGTGAGTCACCCCTACTCTCTTAGATATCTCCAGTAAACACATTAGCTCATCAATGACTTGAATGGAATCCTTTGGTCTATTGGTGTTCTCTCTACCTGGGGTAGATGTTTCTTTACATTTCCCCAGGAAAAGTCACACAATATCTCCAGTCTGCATCTCCACACTGGGAATCCTTCCCTCTGGAAATTCCTGTGTCTTCACACGACATCCATTCGGCATTCATTCCGTAGGGCACCAGCGGTAGGGACTTGCCCTACTGCTGTGTGGTAGCATCTGGGCTTAACTAGCCACAGCTGCAATGTACTTTTCCCAAATAAGGTTACAACCCAAAGTACTGTGAGCTTCAGAGAAGGAAGATGACACAATTCAACCTATAATAGACACATACAGTATAAAACATACATCTTAAATTACATGACATTGTAAATAGAAAGCAATGCCATGTAGTATTTATGTACACATAAACGCATTGTAAATGTATAAAATGTCTGAGAAGGAAAACAGCTTCAGGGCAAAACCTCCCTCCAAAGAGGGAGAACAGGAGGAAGCTGGAAAGGAGGTGCAACTGTGTTTTAACATTCAATTATTTAAAAATTTGACAAAACACAATTAAGCATTCAGATGTTATATTTCTATTGCTATAACAAATACTCATGCCCAGTTAGAATTTTATTCGGCTCATAGTTCTGTAGGCTGGGAAGTAAACCATGTCTGTTGAGGGTCCTCTTGCTACACTGTAACATCATGGAAGACATCACATAATGAGATAGGACATGCATGCCAGCTCCGGCCTCTCTTCACCACCATACAAAGCTACTAAAGCTGTCATGGGCTTCACCTTCATGACGGATAAACTGTGTAGCTCCTTCCTCCAAATTAAATATTCTTTCCTGGGAGGAGACCCACAAGACTCAGGAAGCAAAGAAAACATGCAAGGCTTAGGAAGTTCGTGAAAGCTATGAAATTCACATGACACTCCCCTGCCTCCCACGCAGGATATAAAAGTAGTCAATAATTCCTTACAGTGCAGACTTTCCAGTGGGGCTACCTGCAAATGGGGCAGGAAGCTTCAGGGATGCAGCTTCTGTGAATCATCATCCATGCCGTGGTAGACTTTTCAGTCATGCACCTACTCAAGTCACCCCTGAAAATAACCCCAGTAAACTCACTGCTTCACCAAGCTAAGCTAGACTTGGTTAGAATTGTTTCTCTGGTCTATCACCAGGGCCTATCTGCAATACACAGATATTTGTTTGAATCTACCCCCAGGAAAAATTATAAACAACATATTATCTTAAATTACATGCAAAGGTCCCATTAATATGTGAATTTAGGGGGACACAACCAGATTGTAGCTATAATTATGGTGGCTGTGACCTTGCTTTTGTATGTCTGAAATATTTTAATTTGTGTTTGTTTATTGGAGAATGTAGCAATAGGAAAGAAGTGTCGTTGCAATGATGAAGGTGAGGTGCTTGGACATGCCCAATATTAAAATACTAAGTTTGTTCTGGTAAAGACATCAAGAAGTACTGAGAAGCAGGTGATAGTTAAAAAAAGACTTACCTGTGAGAGTTAAATAAAGAGCCAGCCCAGACTGCATGGGGATGGATGGATTCCATGTCTAGCCAGCAGCCACAGGAATGGGACAATGGGGCAAGTTGACACAAAGAGAATGACAATACAAGTTGAAGAGACACCGCCAAGGTCAACAAGGAAGGCAAGCCTGCAACATAGGTATCAGTAAAATACAGGTTATCTGGGTCCAAACATGCCATCCAAATAGATAGATATCCAAGGGGCAAGTCAAGATGAGTTGACAGAATAGGAACGAATACTGCTGGCTTTCAAGCAAGATGGGGTTAGAAATTTTGTCTGGGTTCCAGAGAAGAAACCACGTTCCCACAGCTTCACCACTGAAAGCTGGAAAATGAATGACCAAGACCCAGCCGGACCCCAAACTCACTGGGAGCTAGGTGTTCAGAGTTTTCCCTGCAATTCAGAGCAAATGCCAGAAGATAGCACCAAGGAGGAGGTCAATGGGTTTGAACTGGCCCATTCATGAGTAGTTGGGAAGACACAATGTTGGCCAGGCCTGGATCCAGAGCCCATAACACTTACTATTTCATTTAGTACTTACATCAAACTTAAGGAGAGAGAGAGCTGGCTTCTTGAGATAGAGTTGCCTCACAGAAAGAGTGGCTGGCAAAGCTGAGACCAAACCTCAGCTGTTCGTTTCCAGCACTCACAACCTGGGTCTCTACGCATTACGAGTGTCAGTCTAACTTCATTCCTAAGCACTGGAGACACATCAGCGAATGATCCTGATAAAGTCTGGGTTTGCTATACGTATGTTTTACAAGTCAGCTCATTCCTCCATCTTAAATAACAAACATGGGACCGGAGGCTTCTTTTTAGTGTGTGCGTTGGGGTAGTTGCAAGGCAAGAAGGTGTAATCCAGAAATTGTACCCTTAGGCGGCTCTGTTCCCTGCGAAGGCCAAGATTTCTGAAAGACACTTCTAATTATTTTAGAAGGGACAAAACTATAATGATGACCTTTGAGCTGCAAGGACAAGAAGGAGACTAGTCCTGATGGGCTGTGTGCCAGCAGGGAGACCCTGGCCTGGCTGAGTACACAGTGATTATTATGCTAGCCTGAGGAGGAAAAAAAAAAAAGTCAATTCAAAAACTGCTTGTTCATGTCATGGTAAATCCTTAATGGTTTTAATGAAAATTCTTCTCCTTCATGAGATATTTTCCATTTTAAAGAAGAACGGCAAATTAATACAGCATTTCCAATAGCCTTTAAGTCAGGTTTAATTGGGGCAATTCCCTCCAGTGAATCGGAAGATGACATTCATCTTCACTGCCTGGGTGGAATGTTAAACTAGAGACAGGGGTGAAATGTCAAAGTAAAATAATGCTAATAATTATTCCGAATGTTACATTCTCCTTGACTTTGGAATTTAAAGGGCCAAAATGAAGGCTTTTTGTCAAAAGTCAAGAAGTCATCTAGAGACGTGGCTGACATTTATGATTAATGTAATCTGGGATTATTAGGAGAGAAATGTAGGCCTATGATTAGCTTCTCATAGCTCAGTATTTCATTTTTTTATTATTATAGGAACCATATAGTATATGGATATAAAAAATGCTGACATGCCGTGGATAATCCTAATCTCCTGGAAATTTCAAAAGGAGACCTCTAGAGAGAGGCTTTTTTAATTAAAGTGGCACTGACCAAATAATTAAATTTAAAGCACTGTAGTGAAAGAGAGAGAGAAGAAAATGACCCCATCCAAGGCTAGATAATGATTTCTTAGGCACAACACACGTGTGCACACAAAAGAAATCAAGCCTCTATCTGCCGGGGCCTGTCCCTTCAGAGAATTTTCTGGTTCATTTGCAGTGACAAAAGAGACAAAGCACAGCCCTCCATGTTATGCCCTGAGCTGGCAACTCCACTGCTTCAGAAAAATGAGGCTGTGACTAAGAGCAGGGGCCCTCTGGAGGAGGAGAGATGGCTCCCGGAGTTGCTGGGGAAACACAGCCCTCACTGAAAAATAAAGCTTCTGGTCTAAGGCTGGCTCTGGGAAGAATGCAGCAGTGTCGCAGAGCCTGCACCTTAGAACTCAAGTCCCTTGCTCCAGGCAGCTGCCTTCCCTGGCAAATGCGTGGCTTTCACTTCCCTTGCAGAAGTTTGCCTGAATGAAGCAGGAATGCCAGAGGTGCAAAGGAGAGGGACAGGGCAGGACTCATTCCAGGGAAGAAAATAAAAAAGAGAGTAGGGAGTAGATGTCTTACAAATAGGTGAAAAACTAAGGGTAGAACTTTTAAAAGAGATGGGGAATGGGAGATAAAATACTGAACCCCTCTAAGGCCCTGGGTTGAATCTCCCAACAGTGAAAAATCAAATAAAAATAAGTCACAAGTGAATAAAGTGTAATTAATAAAGAATTTAATAAAAAAAGAAAAAAGAAGTCACAAAAGTGAGAAACGTTATGCCACACAATCAAGCAGTGTGTTGTGTGTGTGTGTGCATATAAACACACACATAAATATATACATATGATATGTATACACACACACATACATACATATATGCTATGAATATATATAATTCTGCTATATGTTTAAACTTCAAACATATTGTACACTATACCTTATATTTACAGTAGTATTATTTGTATTTTTTTTCTCCATCAAGGACAGAGGGGAGACACAATGGGAACAGAGGAAGAAAGAGGGCAGAGGGCTGGAGAGAGGAAGATGAGGAAACAACAGACATGGAGAGAAAAGTAGGAGGAAGGAGAACGCACTGAGACCCACAAGTGCAGCTTTGGGTACATCCTGGTGTACAGTATTGGCATTCCTCTTAATGTCTGATCACCTCTCCGGCAATGAGGAAGCCGATTCTCTAGCCTGAAGTTTCTGTCTCAGGCTTCCATCAGCTCAACCAGCCCAGTGGTACTTCTTTGTGCTCACTCGTTCTCTGTCCCCTGTAAAAATCTGTGCTAACAAGAGAAAGGCAGGCTCTCCCACAGTTAGTGCTGTCGCATTTGACATCAGAGGGAAATGAAGAGACATTACTTGAGCCTTGCGTAGCTCTGGATACCGAGGCAGGAGGACTGCAAGTTTTACTCCAGGCTGCAGAGTGAGAACCTGTCTCCTAGACAAACAAAAAGAAAGACAAAAGAAAGGAGCAAGAAAGGAAGGGAAAAGAAAATGAAAACCCACCAAACCAAGGAACCACAACACGTCAACAATGAAGGTAGACCGTTGGAAAAGGATTCCTGTAAGCCCTTTTTACATCGTGTTTCACTAATATGCATGTGAATACAAATGGAAGTAGTATGCTTACAAATCCCAATGAGGTTGAGTCAAATTTGTTAAAAAGCCTTCGAAATTAATACAGCTAACACAAGACTAGAAAAGCCTTTAAAGCGTTCAAGTCCGAGATGTGACCAATATCACAGCTAAGTCACTCCAGCCCCTCAGATGCCACTGTTGGAAATGTGTCCTCCAGCTGGCTTCACCAGAACTTGGAAGGCAAAGCCACGGGGCACAAAGAAAAGATGCAAGTGGAATGATCTCTAACCATCAAAATTCGTCACTATCACGTGGCTGTGGGGGCTGATTGTGGCCACTAAGACTTCCCCCATAGCGCCTCTTGCATTTCAGCATTCTTGGTGGCCCTGGAATGTGGTGATGCAGAAGCCTCTGTGCCACATGAGGTCAAATGGGAGAAACAGAGAACGCAGACAGCAGAGAAAGCAGAGGCTGTAGAGAGCAGCCCAGAGGGACAATCCCAGAATACGGTTTAGGAAACTTCTCGCAGTAGTATGGGGAGTAGAGACAGACCTGAATGAATGTTTAAGGAGGGGAGAAAGTCCCAGGTGAATATATTGCTGATATGGGAACAGCCATGTAAGAACACTACTGTCTCAGACCCGTGGGGATTGGCAAAGGCTTCCTCTGGGTGAGGCTCAGAGGAGTGGCAAAGCGCTTTCTGGTCTCAGTACAAGCATTTATAAACAGTTGAGAAGTGTGTGCAAAAACTAGCAACTGCAGCTTCTTCCTCTCTGATGACTGCATCCAAAGACTGTTCCCCAGAGACCTCCTCCCAAGACTAGCTAATGAACATGATGAGCTTCAAGTGGTTGTATAATTGGTGCTACTTCATCCTTCCCCCACCTCCCAAGACTAGGATTCTTCCTTGGCTGTTCTAGAACTTGCTCTGTAGACCAGGCTAGCCTCAAAGTCACAGAGATCTGCCTACCTCTACCTTTTGAGTGCCTGGCTTCATCCGTGCTCGTTCCGGATCCCCAGATTTTCTGTACATGCGTCTGTCTGTCTTTTCTTCATTCTGTCCTCTCCCCAGTCAATATCAAAGGACCATGTCATACTGGATGCAGCGGGAGGGGGCAGCGCTGAGCTGAAGTTGTCAAAAAGAGTGGTGTATTCATTACTGTTCTCATTGCCATGAGGCCTGAACAAAAGCTTAGGGAAGAAGGGGATTGTTTCTGCTTACAGTTTAAGAGAACACAGCCGGTCCTGGTAGAGAAGGCACAGTGATGGGAGCAGGAAGCAGCTGGTCACACTGAATCTGCAATCAGGAAACAGGGGTGAGCTGTGGCATTCACATCCCTTTCTCTCATTTATTAAGTTCTAGATCCGAGCCCATGGAATACTGCTATCCATATTGAGGGTGGGTTTCTCCCCCTTCAGTTAAACCTTTCTGGAAACGCACAATTTAAGAAGTACTTAGGTGAGTCCTTTTCAAATAGTTCCTGTTCACTACTGTTGTTATCATTGATTGGTTGGTTTCCTGTTTATTTTTGCCCTGCCCACCCATTTGGTTTGTTTATGGTTTTTTGACACACAAGGTCTCACTATGTGACCCAGCTGAGGCATACCCAGAAATATGTTTCCATGGTGATTTGAAATCCAATCAAGCTGAGGATCAAGCTTAGCTATCACAAGCAGGAATTAGGGGAGTTTTCCTCTCAACCCAAGGAAACACTGCACAGGAGTACAGCAGCCCACAGCTCAATAAATGGCAGTATCAGCATAAGTGACAGAACTCAGATGTCACTTTAACCTCTCTTTTCATCTCTGTCCTGGTACACTGGTGTCACCCTCAACTTCATATATCACAGCCTGGTCCCCAAGGCAGTGTTATCTGGAGATGATGAAATCTTCAGGAGGAATGGCCTAGTGAGAAGTCCTCAGGTCATTCGGGTGTACCCTGAGCTACATGAGACCTTGTTCTAAAAAGTTTGTATGTGTGTGTTGTGTGTGTGTGTGTGTGTGTGTGTGTGTGTGTTGGACATAGTGTGGGGTCCAGATCCACACCCCAACCCCACCCGTCCCAAAGTATCCACATACCATGGAAGAAGAAGGGACTCATGGGTGTTACACGTGTCTCATTAAGGCTAGTACCTCTACTGCGGGTCCTTCTTTGGAAAGAGACAGACATGTCCAGCTAGAGAAAAAGAAGTTGAGTTGCAAAGGCTACTGCTTGAGGGTGGAAAAGGGTATCCCTCAGCAACAAGAGAAAAAAGGCAGAGTTCTACACAGAACTCTTAGGTCTCCAAAATATCAACATTAACAGGGACATGAAAAGAGATGACATGGGTAGGTAAGGGGAGCAGAGAGGAAGTGAGAAGTTGCTTCCACTCAATGAACTCCCTCTCTACATGGGATGTGTGGAGACTAAAGACAAGACACTCACAGAAGTTAGCTCACTGGTGACTTCAGGTAAGAGGATCATCGGTTGCAAGATTATAAAAATGAACTTGCCTGCAGCTTGGAGGACCACCAGTCACAAGATTTTAGACTTGAGGGAGCCACTGGAAAAGTCAAAGTGAAAAGACACAGGCCTGTTTTAAACATCACTCTTGGGGAAAAATGGAAAAAGCCAGAGCTTTGTCCCAGTGTAAATTAGAGGCTCCACCCTGCACCAGCTCTAGAGACAGAACCATCACATTGTCTGAATTTACAGCTCAGTAGTTACATCTTGGTTACTAACCCTAGGTTCAAAGATGTCCTCCTTCTACAGCCTTAGAAAGCCCATTTCTATAACTTTTAAATACGAAAAGCAAGGCTATAATATTAATTTCCACACCTCTTGAAACAGTTTATTAACCCAATAAGTAAACATACTAATACTGATTGGAGACATTCTGTTTTTAATTAAAAACTATATCCTCCAGACTGATAAACCAGTTTAATCATCATATTTGGCCCTGGAACTGTCTCAACGGTTTCCAAACATCAAACCAAACCTCTAGGGGAAAAGATTTGTCAATTTTATAATTTTAAAGAATCTGAGACAAATTATGACATGTTTTTTTAAAGCAAAACTTGTTTGAGCAACAGAAACATTTGAGCAACATTGTCTTAATAAGTTTATTGTCTCAGAAAGTGAAGAAATGGAGGGCATTGGGACATAATTTTTAGCATGTGTATTTTCTAAAGATCAGATTTAAATGCTGGGGAGATAGCTCAGTGGAGAAAGGGCTTTCCCTTCACCTTCAAGGACTAGAGTTCAAATCCCCAGAACCCACATAAAAGCCAGGCAGGTGTGGTGGTTGACTGTAATCCTAGCACTTGGCAGGCAGAGATGGGATCTTTGGGGAAGGGTAACTAACTAGGCTAGAGGTATCAACAAGCTCTGGGTTCAGTGAGAGAGTCTGCCTATATAAATAAAGTGGAAAGTGATGGAGGAAGACACCCACTGTCAACCTTAGTCCTCAACATCCATATGCACATTCATGAATGTGCACTTCCATAGATACAAGTGCCCCATGTATGTAAACACACATACAAAACTCATGCATGAATCATATAAACATGCAAAAAATATTGAGAGTTTTGAATTTATATTGTTGAATGTGTTTGTGTTCATTAAGTGATGGGGACACCAGACAGAGAATACCACATGTTCTATAGTAGAGACATTGTCAAGCTTGTCATAGAATGTTCTAGAATCTCACTCTTGAGATTATAGACCAAATGAAATGTCATGAATGCTTGTTAGCAGCCACACCATTGTCAGCCATTATGCTTGGTTTCATGTACAAGAAAATGATAATATTTCTTTGGCTCAGCTTCTGAACTTTCAAAAAACGACACAATTTGGATACATTAGTATAAGAATCCATTAAAAAGTCACCGAGAAAGACAAGATTCTTTTTTTTCTACGAATGCTTCCCCCCACCCCACTCCCGCTAGCTAGTCTGCAATGGCATCAGCCACATAAGCAAAAAACAAGCCAGTAATAGTCACTATTCACAGGTCATATCATTCTACAAGCTAATGGTTACTGTCTACAGGTCAGATCTTTCTATTGTTCATCCACGTAGTTACCCAGAGAATTACAAAAAAAAATCTTTTATAAAAATGAGTAATAAAATATTGGGGGTAGGTAACAAGCACTTCGAACAAAATTTACTTTCAGAATCTAATGCATTTCATTAGCATCTGCCTGATTACTCAGTTACACAATTTGTTTTGAAACCCTGTTGGCCAGTTATATTACCTACTACGGCATAATGGAGAAGGCCAGGACAAACGTCAGCTACAGCAAACACTAAAAATTACACTGTAAAGCAAAGAGAACTAGGAAATTTATTCATAGCTCTACCAAAATAACATGTCTGTGAATATCTAGACTTAGGATATCTTCAGGAGTATTACTGCAGGTATTAATACATACATTCACCCACTGTAAATATAAAACTCAAGGTGATCCCGGCATTTAGGAGACAGAAGCAACACTGTCAAGAATTGGAGAAACAGCCCAGGGTTCAAAGTGCTGATCTTTCAGAGAACCGGAGTTCAGTTCCCAGTAGCCACATATGGCAGCTTACATATAAATGTAACTCCAGATCCATGGTATCTGATGCCTTCTTCCTTGCCTCCTTGCCTCCTTGGGTACCCACACATAAGTAGTATTTATCCACACAGACACATGAATGAAAATAAAATAAATATTTTTAATTGCCATGAATTTGAGACCAACCTGTGCCACCAAGTGATAGCGAACAAAAAAGTTGGGAATTGGAAATCACCTAACTTTGTTTTATTCTTCAAAACCCTCTTTCTTTATTCTAGATCCTGTGCATTTTCAGAACTCTCTAAAATCAATGAGTTAATTAATCTCCACTAAAAACCCTGATGGGATTTTCATTGGGATAGTATTGAGCTTATTGGTTAATCAAAAGACAATTGTTATCCTGGCAGTATCAACTATTCCAGTCCATGAACATGGAATATATACCCATTTATTTAGGATTCCTTAAGTGTCTGTCATGATAAAAATAAATTTGAGCAATTTCTGTCCATAAATCCAGCTCTACAGAAAGCACTAGAAGAATAACTTCAGTCTGGAGTGAGAGTTAACTACACCCAAAAGGACAAGAAATAAATAATCCCAGAACAGTTAATTAGAAGCAAGGGAAACCCCACACTACCACAACAAAATAACAGGAATTAATAAATACTGCTAATTAATAACTCTTAATAGTAAAAGGGGATCAATCTCTCTGCTGTCCATAAATCATACCTCATCATCAAGGTCAGATATCACTTTAGGGTAAAAGAATGGAAAAAAATATTCCAAGCAAATGGAACAAAGAAGTAACAAGTAAAGCTACTTTAATATGACAAAAAGACTTCAAAGAAAAACCAGTCAGAACAGACATGGAAGGATGCTACATATTCATTGAGAAAAAAAAAATCTACCAAGAGGATATCGCAATTCTAAACATTTCTACACTAAACACAAAGGTATCCAAGTTCATAAAAGAAGCACTACTGCAGTTAAAAATCACATGTTGAACCTCACGCAGCAAGACTGGGTGACTTCAATAACCTAGACAAAAACTAAGCAGAGATATGTGTGGTGCTAGGTAGAGTTTCACTTTGTGATGTAAGCCTGAAATCCAATCAGAAAATGGTTGGCTAGTCCCATGACATCTGAGCCACTAGTCTATCAGTGGGCGTATCTTGTTATGGTATCCACAACCAATTTATTCTCCTCTGGATGTCTGGAAAGGAAGCTACAAACAATAATCAATGCTCTTAGCACTCTACCTCAATGAGCTTGCTGTTTCTTTGCAACATATCCGGTGCAGTCTCCTTAAAAAAAAAATGTACTGCTTTGCAATTTGTGTGTACTTTTCCAATTCTTTGAATAAGGTGGCAAGAATTTGGAAACACCCACTCCAGATAAGACCATTGGTTAATCTATATCATACAGATTTTCATTCCTCTGGATATGTATTTAGGAGTGGAATCGCTGGGTCTCTAGCAACATTGTTTAACTTAAATACTATTTTATCTAATGACATAGGTATTCAATATTTCTCATGGTTGCTATTTGCATAGTGTATCTTTTTTCTATCATTTTTACAGTAAATAAGTTTGTGTCTTTGTTGTAGATACAATATTGTTAAATCTTCCTTTTTCATTCATTCTGGAAACTGCTGCCTTTGGATTATTTAGTCTGTTTACATTGAATGCAATCATTAGTTTAGTTGGATTTATTTTTTTCCTTTTGAAATGTATTTCCCATATCTCAAGTCATTTCTTTCATTTCTCCAACTCATTCTTTGTAAGTTTCTTTAGTGCTACATGTTTTCTGATTTGTTATTTTGTCTCAACTGATTTTTAAATTTATTTTTTTAAAGGTTGTTCTATTGGACTATGAGCATTTGCGTGTGTGTGTGTGTTGTTCCCTGCAACAGGGTCTCAGATAGTTCAATGTACTTGAGCTCCCTATATAACCAAATATAACACTGAAGTTCTGACCTTTCTGCCCAGACCTCCTGAGTATTAGAATTACAAGTGTGTGCCAGCATGCTGGATGTATAGACATTCTAATATAGAACATTCTAATTAGGTCCAACTGCAATTTACTTCCTTCTGGTAAAACACAGTAGTTCACCTTCAAGAACTCTACTTCCTCTGTCTTCTACTGTGCTATCATCACCATATACACTATGCATATACACATTATAAACAAGGCAGTGTGTCCCACCAACTGTTGCTCTTGCTTTACACAACTTTACATAGGATAAATTTATCCAACCTTTTGTATTTACCCACTTATTTCCCATTCAACCGTTAGCTTTATTTTCTCCCCCAACAAATTCTCTGCCTCAGCCTCCTTATTTCCTTCCCAGAAAGTAGCTCAGCCACAGGAAAACAGCCTGAGATGATGAGCTATGACTGGCTTCTCCTGAGTGATGTTTCTGTCTGAATGGTGGAAGGAGCTTTTCTGGTAAGCATCTTCCTGGAAAGCGGCTTCCTGTCTAACGTTAGAGAAGCCGCTCAGTTCACAGTCTTCTGCTTCCCGGAGCTTCAGTACAACTCAAGAATCTTTGACCAATTACTGACTTGCTTCAGGGACTTCATTTCTCCATGTTTCTGACAATCGCTGTTTTCTTTGCCTCTAAGTAGTAGGTTTATTTCCCAGGTGTGATTACTTAGAACATTCTTTCCTTGTACTTTAAATGAAGGGATTAACAAAGAGACGCTTTCCTGAGGTACAACAAATGAACTCAGACTTAAATCTGTTGTCAGTATCACCATAGAAAGAAATCCTTCTATATTCAAAATATTCAACTCTGAGATAGTTAATAGAAGAAGTCTTAGACATCTAACTTTTCATGCCACAAAAATTTACAAAATCATTATTCTTGGGCCTGACAAAACTTGACTGAATATTTCATAATGATATAATAATTATGGCTTCAGGACACCACTATGAAAATAATCCAACATGCCATATCTGTTTAAGTATATGAAAAAAACCTCTGTATGTAATTTCATTGTCACTAAATACATATTTGTTTTTATGTCTTACCATTGTTATTCTTGCTGGTGGTTTGAGGTTTCTAAAATAAGTTCCCAGCTTCTTATCATTTAAAATATAAATCAAATGTTTGTAGTTATGACATTCTTGATAATAGAGTCTGTATAACTCAGAGAGGGGGAAGATAGCAGGAGAAAGAGAAAAGGAGAAGAGAAAGAGATAAAGAAGGGTAGGAGAAGGGGTCGGGAGAGGAAGGAGAAAAAGAAGGACAGAAACTTATGAGAAGACAGAAAACATAACCTAAGAAATGCTAAGTGAGAAGTTCAAGGAAATCACCTGCTTTTGAGTTGTTTGCTTCATCTAATTACTAACAAGGAACACCATGCGAGCCCTGAATGAAAGGGAGTCTAGAGAATGGAGTTTAGAAAAAAAAATCTAAAACAAACAAAAAAAAAACCCAGAAGAACAAAAATCCTGCCTATTAGTCAGTCACCAAAGTGCTTTAATTAAAAATAAAAAAATAAAGGAAAAAGAAGAAAAGGAAAAGAAAATCTTTTCCCCCCATACAAAAGACCCGTTGAAATGGAAGCAAGAAGTGTCTTCAGGAAAATAGAAAGGGTTCGATGCAGAAAATAGCCAACATCCTACAGAGTAAGACATTGTTATTGGCAAACAGAAAGCAATAGTTCAAAATTTATCAAGCTTATCAGTTCCACCTAATTAAAGCTATAGCCCAAAGGGCATGGCAAACAAAACTCTCATGACTCACTTCTGAGCTCCTGCCTCAGTGAACTTCAATCTCTCTCCTGAAATGTGTCGGATGGCATGGGCTCGTCCTGACCTCCATCAGAAGGCAGCCACATAGAAAACGTTGACTCCACATAGCCTCTGGATGAAATTAGGTAGTGATTACATTCCTGTCATCTATGACAGAAATGTGTTTCCAGCCAGACTTTTGCCAGAGGATGCATGACATTTGTATGTGAGCCTTTCTAGAAAAGGAGTGTCTCAGAAAGCTGGGAGGATAATTTGAGAATTTCCATCTTGTATACTGACACCCTCTCCCACTCTATTTGTTTAATATGAAGACCAGTGCTTTCCCAGAAAATCTCTCCTCTCACCAGAAGATTCTTCAGTGTGAAAGTTATCTGTTCTTGGGGTAGCTGGATGACAGTCAACAGAGGCTCTGGAAAGCTCAAATTAGAAACAATGGAAATAGAAGATGAATTCAAATTCAGACCCACACAGCTCCATGTTCTCTTCACACTTCCCCATCATCCGAAAGCAACTTTTCCTCTAGAAGGCACCTCTTACCCCACTTTGGTTCCTATGAAGAGATCCGCATCCTCAGGCACTCAAGACCGTGAAAGTATAAATGAAGTGTGTTCTCTCCCTCACCCCACCATGGTGAAGTGTGGGTAGAGTATGTGAAAGGCAGGAAACTTACTTCTCAGAGAAATCAAAATGCAGGACAGAACACAAAAAGCCCAAATCTCATATCCAGTGCTAAGTCAATGACTAAGAACTCACAAAGGTAGAGAAAAGGGCAGCGGATAGGTGGGGCTCATGCTAAGTGCAGACTTAGGAGGAAACTGTCCAGTACTTAAAACAGGCTGAGGGCACCAGGGGACCCGACTCCCTTCAGTGTGTCAAGGTCCCCATGCCGCTGTGTGTTAGACTCCCTTGCAGTACCCTCACACTATACGGAGCCCAAGTATGATCTTTGGGAGCCAGCAGGCACTGTGAAGGAGCGATGACGTGGAATGACAGACTCTAAAGCTAAGAAGTTTCAGAGCTTACTCACCTCCCTTAATTAGACAGATAAAGGGGGGGGGGTGTTCAGAGAATGACATTCTCCCTCCAGTTATACCATTAAGGGGTACAAAGGCAGGGGCTGGAGCTGTCTCAGCAGATGAGAGAATGGGCTGCTTTTGCAGAAGACCTGAGTGTTACCCTTCAGCTCACAACAGCCTGTAACTGCATCTCCAGGGAGATCCAGTGCCTCTGCCCTCCTTGACCACCTGCACTCACGTGCACATATCCACCCATGGATAACGCAACAACACATAACTAGAAATAAATAATAAAGGCAAAAAAAAAAAGAGTTACTAAAGTAATTGCCAGCAAAACTGAATGCCCATCTCAGCACCTAGCACTCAGTACTGCGATGTCTTTCCTCAAACAATGCTAGGAACATCTCTCCCACTCGGGTCTGGCTTAAGCCTGAGCTCACTAGCCAGGGCCTTTCCTATCTCCTGAGTGAAGAAACACACTAATCCAAACTGTGAATGGTCTGGAATCAAGCTTTACAGTTTTCCTTATAAGTTCATGTTCTTGTGAAAACGTTCAAGACTCGGAAATTATAGATGAAGTGTGTGTGTGTGTGTGTGTGTGTGTGTGTGTGTGGTGTGTGTGCCTGCACAAGTTCATGCATGTACACATACACAAACATTTTCCTTGGAAGCATTTTTAATTGTCTGTTTATTCATTTTTAGAAGATCAATATGATTATCCAAGTCATGGTTTCCAGAGACACCATAGGCTAGGACCTGATTCTTCCTGAGTGACATTGTGAGCAGTAGCCTGAGGCCAGCCAAGATGAGAGTGTTCACTACACACCCGTGAAGAAAATACTATTGTCTATATTTCAGGGGAGATAGAAACATCCCTGTGCCAATAACATTCAATCATAATGTCAGCCCCAATTTTAAGTAAAGGGGAGAATGTTGACATTCTTAGAAAGTTAAGTGGAAGACCTTAAGAAAATTCTCAGAGAGACAACCATTGTGGACAAAGGGAACTAAGTACACTGGAGCAGGAGACCACTGTGACTAAAGACTCCTCTCTTGGGTTACAAAGAACTTGGAGTTCTCCTGCTAAAGCACCACTGTTACCAGTTGTTTGTACTTCTAAAGAACCTAAGGGGTTGTCCCATTCACCACATAAAGAAATAAATGATACCTTGCTAAGTGATAGAAAGCCTATGGTCACAATTTTTTTCTTTTGTCTCTTTTACTTTCTTTTTCTTTTCTTTTCTTTTCTTTTCTTTCCTTTTTTTTTCAGGAATACTGTTTATCCTTCCCATTGGCATCACTTTGGCAAGAAAAGGAATCCAGGCCTGCGGAGGCGACTCTGTTGGTAAAGCATGAGGGCCTGGTCAACGGCACCTCTGTGATAGCATGGTGGCACATCCTTATAATCCCAGCAGTAGAGAGGTAGAGACAGGCTCTACCTGAGGCTCACTGACAACAGCCTGGTCTACTTGGAGAGACTGTCTTTATATAAAGCAAGGGCATGGCTGCTCCAAGGTATGGCTGAGGTTTTTACTGTATCTGTGAGGGAGAGTACAGCCAAAGGCACCCGGAAGAGTCCAGAAGAGAAAGTAGTAGACTAAATATGGACCAGCAGATGGGAACAGGCCATGAGAAATGAGACAACAAAAGACAAGGGGCTAAGAGAGAGAGACCAAGACAGAGGGGGCCAAGAGGACCAAGATGGTGCATGGCTGAAATGGCAGGGTTCTATAGGAATAAGAAGCTTGAGGAAGGGAAGCCCGTGACAGGTTGAGAGTGGGGGCTGGATGAGAAGAGGAAGGGTACCATGACCTCTGTAACAGGTAGTTGTGGTACTCAGAGCACCCGGAGGCCAGCATGTGCTTTGGCATGCTGATAAGGCACCACAGTTAGCCATTAGTCCTGAGTGCTTTTTTTCAACCTGATAGTCTCTGGCCTCCACATGTACATACAGGCGCACACACACATGAACATACATGTGTGGGCACATATACACACAGAATCCATTCATAGGTCCAACCAAGTGTGCATTTTAAGTACAAAAGAAAAAAGCACTCTCCCCCTAACCCCCACCCCCACCAAGAGTTCCCGTGTTGTCTTGGGAAGCCACACTCTGGGGCTTGGATTGCAACTTTGTCTTCCAAACCTTTTCAACATGCCAGCAATGAAGTGTCCTGGCCACTGCCCATCTGCAGGCCCGGCCCTCGGCAAATGTGTCAAGATTTAAAAAAAAAAAAAAAGTTGCCTTCATTAGTCTCTGCAAACTTTATAGCTTCGGGCTGCCGAAAATCGAGTCTGACAGCCACTGAGCTTGTGGTTCTCAAATCATATTGCCTGGCTAGTTGTAAAATTCTTGGAGCCAGGCCCTTTTCTCCTTTTGGCTACTGCCATGCTGTGGTGGAAATTTCACATCAGATCACAGATGCTGGTGCCTTTGGAAACTGAGGTTGAAGCACCGCCTCCGTCAGAGGTATGGGAAGTATAGAATGCGCCACTAGCTGCAGACTCAAAGGCTGGGGAGTGGTTGGAAAGGGTAGGGAAAGCTACTTTGCTTGTATGCACCTGCCATTTGAGGTACGGAGGCCTTTTCCTCTAATGCAAGGCAATGTTTAAGAAAGGGTGAGCAAGCCTGTCTCTCCAACGGGCGACAAAGTTCTCACAGAACTCCCCAAATATATATTTTTAATGCTTCCCTAAGCAATGTGTGTCTATATAAGGAATCGATCTACTTACCACTAAAAGAAAAGGGAAACTAAAGAAAACTTCAATTTCTACATGCAAAATGTTTATTGTTTAAAAGAAGAAAGCACAGATGTTGCTTGGCTCACAGTTGCAATCAGTCATGTAAGAGATCGCTTTACATGGGGACTCCCACAAGGCTCCCGCAAGGAGCCAGGAACCATGGACTCAGTTTTCATAAATGCCAGAGAATTGGTTTCAATCCCTTCTACACAACTTGCAGAGCTCCGGCTAATGCAAACCATACTGGCTTAGCTTCAGAAAATCGTATGCACAGAATAGTGAAGGCTTTTCATAAAATGTCCCCTCCTCAGTCTGGACTGTGGGCAACCCTAGAGTCATGTCATAAAGCTTTGGAGCATCTGAAAGTCGAGTCTATGCAGTGCTGCTTAGTTGTGAACAACCAGCTTCACCTGGACTGTTTTGTGAAAGGCAGAACTATCCTATCCTGCCCCCAACACACACACATACACCCAGACCTGATGTGATTGTCCCCACTTGGCTTCCCTCTGGCCAGGAAAGCTTTGGCAAGTTTTCTGTTTTTGTAAAAGCTTGAACAGAAGAGCTGAGGAAGATTCGGTCTGACAGTTAGCGAGTTTGTAGCCTTCAAATCACATTGTGTGCCTGGCTGTAGAATTCTAATATTATAATCAAGACATAATGTTTCTGTGAAATCTAATTTGGGCCAAGTAGTTACAAGCCATGGGTACTGTCAAATGAGAAATTTCATAATTCAAATAGACCATTTATCCATTTTCTGCATTTTGGGAAAGTTCTAGATGGGATTTGAGTTTTTCCATTTTCTTCCATACCCATTTAGGCATTGTGTGGTGGGCAAAGTGTCTGCCTTGACTGTAGAGTCCTCTGCCTTGACAAGAGAATCTGGGTCACCCTCACCCACCAGGGAAGTAAAAGGTCATCTGGAAGAGACCTTGGGTGCTGTGGAAGTGTAAGATGGCAGAGTGACACATTCTCCCTCTTCAGAAAAAAAAAAATTCTTAAGCCACCAAAACAGCAAAGACGTGGAAACTTGGGCTATCTAAACCAGACACGTCAGCAACTCCATCAACGTTTAAAGACAGAGCAAATGCAGGAGTGGTTGGTGGGTCAGCGCCCGGAGGAGGTGGGAAGGCTTGAACCTGAGTGCTGCAGGAAACAGCAGTGCTGAGCAATCAGCCAATCTACCTTCTCAGAAACCCCAAGCGCTGAGTGCGGGGTTATGTATTTATCTGGACTCACGGGGTGCACACATGAAACAGGGGCTGTGCAGGAAATGGACTGGAGCTCAGGAGGGGAGGCTAAGTGGCCTCTCCTCTATCCATACCAAGGACAAACCCCAAAGCATGAGGACCACAGATAACCCCTCTGTACCACGTGCCCCTCCCCTCTCTGATCCCAGAGATACAAGAGCAACACAGAAAGAAAATATATATATATTAGATTTAAGGATAAAGAGTAAGATGCTCTTTCCAAATACTAATAAGGTCTGGTAGTTAGAAGAACCTAAAAATTCAAAAGGAAAGCCAGACTTATAAACTCAATAAGGCACAAGAAAATAAGGTACATTTATTTTTAATTAAATAGAACAGTCAACAGTAGTTAAAGACAATAAAATTAAAGATTAAGCAAGAATGCCCCAAACTTGAATAATGGGGAACCATCCACCACAGACACATATCTAACCACAATAACGCATAATGCAACAAAGGTATTTTAAGAAATGATACAGCTAGATTGGGGAGAGAAGAGGGGGAGGGGAGGAGTTACTACCTTGAGATGCTGAGGTTTCACAATAGGAATTCAACATCCAAAACTGACCCAGTAGAAAATAGCATTGCAGTTATGGCAGGTGAGTTATGGCAGGCTCACTCCAAGGTGAGCCCAGCATTCCATGCCCATCTCTTTTCTGTCCCCTTAAGCCTGGGTATGCACGCTTGTGCCTACTTTATCTAGTTCTGTAGCTCCAACCCAAGGCCTCATGAACACAGGCAGGTATTCTACCAAGGTCGCTGGGCAACACATTTCCCATGTTAGGCCACTCCATTTGTGACATTTTGCTATGACAGCCTGAGCTCACTAGTGGACACCTACTTCTCCAGCGTGCTTTATAGTGCATGATAATGCTTTCCAAGTTTGTTTTCTTTCAAGGAAGAAGTTTGTTTTTTTTTAATGCTGAAAGTATTTCATGGATGAGAACAAAGAATCTGAGAGCTTAATATAGTTCAAGAGAACAACTAGAAACTGCTGTTGCTGAGTGAATACATATGTAACAAGCAAAAAGAGGGGGAAGATACAAGAAAGCCCAGACCTGAGAAGAACACATAACTGTCAACTGCACAGAAGAAAGCTCAGAGAACATTATTTATCACAGAGAGCCTGGAGACAGGCCCCCAATGCCTAATAATTACATTCGATTAATTATATAACAGTCATATATTAAAATGTTATTTGGTCATCTAAATGAAACATGATAGTTATCTAAAATGATTTTGGAAGAGCAGTTAACACCCTCAGAAAACACTAGCCATATTGCTAAGGAGAAAAATGTCACAAAAGATTAGGAGCAACACAAATCCAATATGTGAGTGAGTGTATATCTATGAGTGAATTGCAGGACTTGCCTTATCTGTAATGTACACAGACCGTGGGCAGTATGCTCGAGCTGTAAATAAATAGTCAGCAGCTAGTCGTGCTTCTCGTTTGTTTCATAAATAAGGAAGGTGGAGCTGTTGGCATCTCTAGTTTTAAGCTAGATGATCCCTTGCGTGGGATCATCTTTCCGCAGCACCTAAAGACAGGGAATATTGCCATGAAACTGCCTGTCAAACAGCTCAGGCAGTCCAGAGGTGGAAGAAGCACCCCCAGAAGTGCTCTGGGTACTCGTTTATGATGACTAAGGCACCTTCCTCTCTCCTCCTGCCCTGGCCATCTGTCCCAGAGCTATAGCTTCATGAAGGGGCGCTTGTCCTCAGACTTGAGACAGGAACATTCTATCGGGTGCAGAGAAAGGCAGGCGAGGGCTTCCTAAAACGTACCCCGTGAACTCACCCCACCTAAGTTCCACCAGTAGCCCTGGGGGGAGAACATGCCCCCTCTTCACGGGAGTACCAATGCTGAACACGTGTGGCTCGCAAAAGCATGCAGAACTGATTTCATGTTTATTAACTAAAGCAACCGAAAGCGAAGTTCAGCGTAGTGAGTGGAGAAACACGGGGATGAAGCAAGACGAACGAGCACGGTTAGCCTTTGAAAGGGCTGACAAATACAGCCTCAGCGCAACTCAAACTCCCCAAAGGAAAGCAGGGAAATCAGGGAAGAAGCCAGCGCACTAAGCCACAGCCTCGCCACTCTCCACTCAGCCAGCGCTGGTTTTATCAATGATACTGTATCCTTTTGCGAAACCTTCCCTAATCCTTCTGGGTGTAATGAGACAAGGGGCCAGACTTGCAGCAACCGAGTCCCAAACAATACTTGAGCTGATTTCCTCTTAGGGATTTAGCCAAGGCTGAGTTCAGTTTCTGCATGAGGAAAAACAGATCAAGTGAGTTTTATTGGTTGAACTGAGTCCATCCCTTCCCCACAAAAGATATGATGAAATTCCTGACTCTCAACATCTCCACATGTGACACTGTTTAGAAACGGGGTCGTTGCAGATTTCATTAGTGAGGTTAAGACGAGGTCACACTGGAATACTGTGGACCATTAATTCTCTATGACTGAAGGAGAGAAAAGGCGTAGACACGAATGTCGAAGACATATGGCACCAGGAGCAGAGGCTGAAGTAATGTACCGAAAAGTCAGAGGACACCAGGGTGTAGCGGACATCAAGGACACACACTCCCCAGAACCTTCAGCCACTCAGTCTTCACTGTTCAGCTATGGCACCCCTGCCATAGAAGACTATGGGGCAACTTGTCTCTAGTGATTTTGAGTGGAATGTAACTAACCTACCATGCAGTCAATTTAGTTGGGAATTATGATGAATAACTGTTGAGTTTCCTGTGCATAGATACAATTGAGCAAATGCTTCATGTTCCTATATTAGTGAGCTCCCCTTTCAAACATAGGCAAGGCCCACACAGCAGAAATGCTAATGAATTTAGCCTTCTCTCTGCAAAGAGCTGTACTCCAGAGGAACCAGTAGGTATGTTACCCAACGCTGTGCCTTGGCCCAGAAAGAACCCTGTGGTCTCAGACTAAGCCTTTCTGAACATGTCTAAATGAAAATGCAAATACTTAGCAAGTTATGACACAAAAGTCAGTATATGACATGGCCACTAACCAGCCCCCCTCCCTTGCGATATATTGGGAAATATTCTGGGCCTTGTGACATAGAGTGTTGCCAATGCTTCCAAAACAAAAGAGAGATGGCTCAGCAGTTAAGAGTGTTTGCTGCTCCTGGAGAGGACCTGAGTTTGGTTTCCAGGACTCAGGTCAGATGACTCAAGCACCTGTCACTCCAGCTCCAGGAGATCCAACACTTTCTTCCCACCTTCCTGTAAACCTGCAGTAACACACACATACTCCCTTACAGACATGTACACATCACATATTTAAAAATGAAATAATTAATGAAGGATGATGAACTGAGCACCTGCTATGTTCCGGATTAATGTTGTGTTTTTAAATGACATTTATTTAGTCATGTGCGTTTGCCCACCATGATGTGGGAACTATGGCAACCTAGACAAATAGTGCAGCTTTCTTTAAAAAAAAAATCACCTGACATAGGCAGATGAGCCATACTCCTGGGTTGGAAGCACTTGGACCCATGCAATAGGCATTTAAAGGCACACGCAATCTAGGTCCAAGTTGCTGCAGGGGGGAGCCAATAAGTTTCCATGCCAGAAATTTGGGTTGAAGTGGCAGATCACACCAGAGACCTACAGAGGTGGAAGAGCCAGGGCATCATTGTTCAACATGACTCATTTAGACTCTCTAACATGTATCATGTGATTTATAATTGCCTTATTCACCTTGAGCCGGGCAGATATTTCACTAACACTGTCTCAATACCCTACCATCTCTCTCCCAGCCCCCATCCAGTGCCGTCCACCTTAACCCTCCTCATCTGGTCTACCTCCCATACATAATCCCATGGTACTTGCTTTTATCCTTCATCTGGCCCTTTCCACACCATCACTGGAGTCCTTTCTCCCGGCCCACGTGGTTTCTTCTCCAGGCTACGCCATCATGGCGTCCTTCTTCTTCCTCTCTTTCCATCCGTCTGTCCCTCGATTCTCTGTTGAACCCAAAAGCCTGGGAACTTTAGCCATGCCTACCCCATTCTTCCTTGTCCAGGTGTAGGCCATCTAATCAAGCAATCAGGTGTGTCTTAGGCAGGTTTACAAAACAAGGATAGGTGTATCCAGATCATGAAAGCCAGGAACATGCATCAGACCAACCTCCAACAGTGATGGTTGTTCATCTCCACTGTAACATCTTCCCTTATGTAAAGCATCTAAGAACTTATGAGAAAACCAGAAGCCATGTGATTTGTACAGACGGTATGAAAAACAGGCAATCACTAACATCTATGTTCCCACCCCTACCCCCAGCCCCAGGTTAAAAAGCTAGCTGTTTTCTTCTTTTCTGATATAACTGACAAATTTTGAGAAGGGGTCAAAAGAAGACTCATGTAACAGCCTCCAAATACAAAGAGAACTTGATTAAAACTAGCCATATCCTGTATAAACTACAAGAAAAATTCAGTGTGAGGCACTCTATTCCTCTTGTCTGATTCCTGCTTACTTTAATGGTTTATTATTTAGCTCTTCTCAGACATAGTATTTATGAATCCTAGCACACTGGAGGCTAAGATAAGGCATCAGGATTGGTTTAACATCAGCCTGGGCTACATAGCATGACTGTTTGTCAATAATACGCACACACATACACACATGTACACATACATATAGGGGTAGCAAGATGACTCAGTAGGTAAAAGTTCTAGCCGCCAAACCTGACAACCTGAGTTAGATCCCTGGAACCTGTATGATAGGAGAAAAGTGATCCTTACTACTTGTCCTCTGACCTTTGTATGTACTTATACACATGCACACTAAACACATGTAAAACAATTAGTTCATATGTATATTCTCAAGATCCCATGTCAAATATGTAGTAAGATAAGTGAATATATGTATATATGTACATACACATACACATGCAGCTGTATAGCTCTTGTTATCTGTATAAGAGCAAGGGTTAGCGATACCTCCATCCTCCCCAGCCTCCCTTTTTTGGATCTACTGCCAGGCTTTCTGATGATAGGTTCTCCCACCCTATATTCCTTCCGCTCTCCAAGTTCAACATCACCCCAGTGCAATAGAACTATTCAGCGAAATGGTGACGTGCTAGAATCCCAGAAATTCCAACTGCCCAGAGAAAGGGTGATCATTTGAATAAATGAAGTAGAATCTTGCCTGCACATCAACAAAAGAATATTCAGAATTGAGAGTAGGAATAGCGCCTCCAGATGCTTTGTCAGCTGAGAGAGCCTCCCTCTCTCCTAGAACTGCTCTGAGAGCTTTGACTGTCATGCTACTGGGACCAAGTCTCCCTCTAGTAACTCGGGCTTACCGATATCAGACCGGCAAAGATAACTGGCAGTGTGGGGAAAGTCCCTTTTCTCTAGGTGTCTTAGTTAGGGTTTCTTTTGCTGTGAAGAGACAGCGTAACCATGACAACTCTTATAAAGGAAAGCATTTCATCGGGGCTGGCTTACAGGTTCAGAGGGTTGGCCCAAGAGTGGTGGTATGCAGGCAGACAGGGTGCTGAAACGGTAACTGGAAGTTCTATGTCTGGACTTGCAGGCAGCCGGAAGAGAGAGTGACACGGGGCCTGGTGTGAGCATTTGAAACCTTGAAGCCCACCCCCAGTGATGTGTTTCCCCCAACAAGGCAACACCCACTCCAATAAGGCCCCACCTACAAATTGTGCCCCTCCCTGTGAACCCACTGGACCCGATTTCATTCAAATCACCACATTAGGGGCCCATGTCTTCCAAACGTTTTCCTGTATGCTTGCTTCAGGTTTTTAGAAGATAAAGTTGAATCATGAACTTTGCTCTCAACGGAAATAGTCCTTCCCTGTGACCAGTTTGCTAAACAAATAAACAAAAAAAGGAGTCTACTTCTGAAGTTTAGTCACATACTTTCATTAAAAACATGCATATCTACCACTAGTTATAGATATATAAGATACTTTTAAATTAACACTGTTTTGTTAATTAATGTTTAAAAAATAATTTAACCTGGGATGCTAAGGCAAGGTGATCACTTGAACCCATAAATGTAGGGCCAAGCTTGAGAACAGAGATCTCATCCATAAGTAAATACATTTTAAAAGAGCATTTGAGGTTGTAGCTTAGTTGGTACAGTGCTGACAGAGTGTGCACAAAGCCCTGGGTTCTATCATGGGCACCGCATAAACCAGGTGTCCTAGCACAAAGCTGTGATACAGTCACTCCCAGGTGGAAACAAGAAAATCAAAAGTCCAAGGCCTTCCTAGATTACACGAGACCCCGTCTCAAAGCAATACAGAAACACATAGAACCTACAAACGTCAACTGAAGACAAGATAATAAAAACATTTATATTCTTATCATGGAATTTTATTCAGCTACATAAAGGAATGGAATGCTAGTGCATGGCATGCTGTGTGCAACGGCCCTGCCCCAGCAACAAAATAACACTGACCTAAAGGGAGCATGCTCTCTGGTTCCACGTTCATGAAATGTACAAAAAGACAAACCCAAAGAGACAGAAAACAGACTGGTGGTTGCCAAGAGCTGGGGGAAAGGAAATAGAGAATGACAGTTTAGTAGACATGAAACTTCCTTGTGGGGTAATGGAAAGTTCTAGAATTGGATGATAGCAAAAGTCAATTCTTTTACATGTATTTTATCATAATTTTAACATTTAATTAATTCTTTGAGAATTTCATAAATGTACTTTGAACATATTCACCACTCTCCCACCCTTTCCCATTCAGCTTTGAGATTTCATCATTGTTTTTCTTTTTCCATAGAGTCCAGTATTTTTTTTTCTTATTTACCTCTTTTGAAAATAGATGTTCTTCAGACATTTTATTTTGTTTACAGTTTCCCCTCTCCCAAATCCTCCAAGATCCTTCCCACCTCTCCTCTCATCTGGATACACACCCTTTCTGTCTCTTGTTAGAAAACAAAGAGGCTTGCTTCTAAATAATAACAAAAAATGAGACAAAACAAAACCAGACAAACTGTAATAGACAAAACAAACAGAAGAGCCAAATAAAAAAAAGCACAAGAAAGACATAGAGACACACACATTCACAGACACAGGAATCCTTTAAAAACACAAAAAGGAAGTCACAATATATTTGCAAAAGACCTATAAGGTAGCAAATGAAAGAGAGAAAGAGGAAAGAAGGAAAGAAGGAAGGAAAGAAAGGAAGGAAGGAAGGAAGGAAGGAAGGAAGGAAGGAAGGAAAGAAGGAAGGAAGGAAGGAAGGAAGGAAGGAAGGAAGGAAGGAAGGAAGGAAGGAAGGAAGGAGAAAGACCATGACAAAACATTATCAGATAAAGAACCTTCATGGAGGCCATTGAGTTCATATAGTATTGCAATCTACTGTTAGACATGGTGCCTGTCCCCAGTGAGACTCCTTTAGAGAAAACTAATTTTTTTATTTGCAGGCACTTACTGATTGGAGATAGTGTCTGGGTTAGGGATGGGTGTTTTCATTTACTTCTCCTCTCAGCCCTAGTACTCCATCTGGCATTGGTCTGTGCAAGCTGTGAAGTCTCTGAGAGTTAGTAGGTGCATCAGTCTCTCACTCTGCACAATGTCTGGCTGTGGGTCTCTATATATGCTCCCATCTCCTGTAGGAGGAAGCATCTCTGATGATGGTTGAACAAGGCACTGAGAGACGAGTAGAGCAGAATGTTGTTAGAAGTTGTTTTATTGCTGTGTTCCTTCAGTAGATCAGTAGTGCTTGGTTTTCTCCTAGGTCTCTGGCTTATCTAGTCTCAGGTTCCTGGCCACCTGAGCAGTGTTGAGGATTGGTTCCATTTCAAGAAGTAAGTCTTAAACCCAAACACATAGTGGTTGGTTGAGTAACCCACAAGCTTTGTGCCGCTATCGAAGTAGCATATCCTGCAGACAGGTTAGCATTTTATATCAAAGGATTTGTACCTTGTAGTGTTCATCTTTCTCTCCTGGTAGTGTGCTGAGAACCTTCTGGTATTATGAATACTGGTCTGTAGGGTGAAAGCTCTGTGGAGGTACCAGCTCAATGTCTCCATTTTAGATGAGTTGTGTAGGTACTGTCTTCAGCAAGAGAGCCTTACCACCAAGAGTCTAAAATTAGCCTGGGTGTCTGCTTTTTAAATTATATTCTTGGGTCTATCTTCTTTCTTATGCTGCAGGTAATCTCTGATATACTAATTGGTTAAAAAAAATTTAATGGAAATGTGTGTTACAGAAAAAAGAAATGAACCAATGTGCTGAGCACACCTTCAATGGGCTTTGGAGGTAGCAGCTACAACTACCAATGTATCACAGGCTTTTATTCTATGCCTACTCAAGTAAGATCTCCTAAATAAACTGCTAGTCACCGTTTACAACAAAAATATGAGGGTTAGAGTTAAAGGGTTAGATTCAGGGTTAGAATTAGGATTAGTGTTATCTTGTAGCTCAGGGGATAAAATGCTTGCTTATTAGCATCCTCAAAGCCCTGGTTCCGTTCACCGTACCACATGAGCTGGATGGGGTCATATATGTTCAAGATCCTAGTACTTGAATCTTGAGTAAGAGTAAGAGGCAGGAGAATCAACCATTCAAAGTCATTCTTGGCTACCTAAGTGAGTCTAACACCAGCATGAAATACATTAGACCCTGTCTCAAGCAAAACAAAACAACAAATACAAAAGCGGTCATCCATTAAACAAACAAAACCCCAAATGTTTATGAGAATTGAGAGGTTATAAATACTGTGGATGGGACTGAAAATTTGTGAAGCCACCATGGAAATCAATATGGAGGAGCCTTTAAAAATTAAAGCTACATCTGACACATGATCCAGCTATACCATTCCTGGTTATATACTCAAAGGGTTCTAAGTCAGTTAGCTATAAATGCCAGCAAATGTATGTTCACCGAAGTTAAATTCACAGTGGCCAAGTTATAAAATCAGCATAAGTATGATGAATGGATAAAGAAAAGCTGATATATGTATATTTGAGATGCTTTTATATAGCTTTAAGAAACCAAGAAATGCATAAGTCACAAAGAAAAAAAAATATCACCTATGAAAATGGGAACTAGAGAACATTATAAGGAAAATAAACCTGATTAACAAAGGTAAGTAACACATTGTCCTTCATATGTTGGATTTAGAGAAAAATAATAGATATAATAATAAAAAAGAGATGTGGACATGGAAAAGAATGCCAGGGGAGGGGCATGAAAAAGAGTCTATTGGAGGGGGAATATCATCAAAGTACATTATATACACCTGTTAAAATGTTATAACGAATCCTGTGATATGTGCTAATTACACACACACAAGCACACACACCACACAAAAGAAACAGGTAATTTGCATTTGTGGTACAATGCACAATGGGCTGGGAACACTAGACAGTTTTCACATGGTTGATTTCCTTGGGGGCCTCTCTCTCCTCGATGTTCCAGTGGCTTAAAGTACACTGTCGTTCAAACCTTGCAAAGTCCTCCTGGGGGTGGGGGAATGAAAGGCAGTTTGGCTCATATGCTGAGACTTCTCTTTTATTTAAATAACTCGCATCTCAAACTGCATCTTGTGTTTGCTTCTACAGCATTAAGCCCTAGTGTGTCACTGTCTCTCTGTTTTCAGCCGTGGAGACTGGAAATCTCCACACAGAACATTAACTACGTAGTTTGAGCTTGCAAGGTAATAGATCCTTGGAAACAGCCGTGGCAAAGCCTGCCTGGGCTTCCTCCCATGACAATAAAGCATTGTGGTTCTTTTATTGAATCAAGAGCATTTAAGTCACAAATACATCTATGCAGAAAACCATGGTGTCAGCTCCTCAAATGGATGACTGAAGGAACCATTCAGTCCCAGCCCTGATGGGCCCTGGTGCTAACACTGAAAATAATGGGCTAGATTATCAAGAACTGCTGCGACCCGCAGCAATCAATGACACCTCCAGACTGCTGATTCGAGCTGTGATCACTCTTATTTCACATGCAAAGCACACTGCGTTAGCAGCAGATGGCATCTTCCTTTTCCTCGCTGGACTTCCCACTGCTTCCAAAGGAAACTGCTTGAATTAGCTGACTTTCTCAGGCCAGCCGAATAAGGCTGCAGCAGAATGACAGGCCTGGATACAAAGAAAAATGAATCCCAAAAGATAAGCACAGCTATTTATTGGATTTAATAAGAAGAAAGAGAAAGAAGTAACAGTGTGTTCAGTACCTCCTAGACCTCCTTTCTAAACCCTGACAACTCATAGAACCCTCAGCCTGAGATGGGCAACAGAAGACAACTGTTCAATATGCTCCATTCATTTATTATCACTACATGACAAGTTATAAGTTAAACTTATAACTTACAAAGTGGCTTTGAAAGAATATTTTATTCTTCTTGTTTTTCTCTGTGTGTCTCACCTGGCTCTTCTGCTTTGGGGTCTCACATGTGATGAGGTACATGGACTATAGCACATGCAGGCTTGACTTGGGAAGGATCCACTCACTAGCTGGTTGGTAAGAGTCCTGTGGGCCTGAGTTTTTTACTTACTCATGACCATCGGCCCAGGACTTCCTTCTGTTCCTCGTCATTAGATGATCTCTCTACAGAGGTTTACCACAGAATAGCTGGCTTCCACCAGCAAGTGAAGGGCCAGAAAACTAACCAGGGGAAGCAGTTGCCCTCTCTTCTGCAGATCTGTCCCAGTGGGAACATCCCTCCTAAACAGATGATGCTCAGCAAGAATATGGGTACCAGGAAGCAGCCTGGGGCTATTTTCACATAATACCTGTGGGGTAGAAAAATTCTACCTTCAGAACCTCACTGGTCTCTACTCTAATTTCCACGTGGAAGAACATGTGACATCTTAAGGCAGCCAGTGCCTTTGATTTCAAAACTCTAACTGCTTAACCAGTTCTAATAATTAACCCAACTCCCACTGGCTTTGAAATACCTATAAAGTCTTAAGAGAACAATAATTCAAGACACATATGAAGGACTTTTTTTATAAATCAGAATTTTGAAGTATTTTGTATTGAAAATAAAACATTCCCCAAAGTCTCACGTGTTTGAACTCTTGATTCCCAGCTAGTGCTGCTGTCGGGGGAGAGTATGGAACCTTCCACAGGCATCCATCCTTTCCACATTGTGATACACCACTGTCATCTATAAATGTGTTGGGTCTAACATGCTGAGGTCCATAGACACACCTCAGACATACCTGTAAGAGGTGAGGCCTGGCTGGCAGAAGCCTATCACTGTGGGTGAATTTGTTGGTTGTAGCTTGCTGTTGCTCTGGTGGACCCTTTATTTCCTGTTGCTGCATAAATGTGACCATCGGCAAGCTCTACTCTAAGACCAGAGCCCCAGCTGCAATTACCTCCCCTGCCACGAAGCTCTGAGCTAAAGCAAACCTTTCCTCCACTACCCTGCTTCTCATTAGGTATTTGGCGGCAGAGGTAACTGATACATGAATGCCCAAGAGCTGTGTGTAAAACGGGAGTGACAGTGAGGAAACTCCAGTGACCCCTGTTTGGGTCCTGAACTCTGTAAGAATAGAGGAAGTATGCTAAGCAGTAAACACACAAGCATTCATTCTCTCTGCTCCTGACTGTGATAGGATGCAAGTCGCTCCTGCCCTGTCTTCCCTGCTGCGATGGACCATGGACAGAAAGTCTGAGCTAAAATAAAAACCCTTCCTCTTCTAAGTTGCTTTTTGTTGGAGAAACTAAAATCACAGCTGAAATCTAACAAGGTAGCTTTAAAAATTGTCTCATGAGTTAGGAACATGATTGATTCAGATGCTCTGCTATGTTCCACCTTGCAACCCTTATCTGAATCAATCACGTAGCGATATACAACTGAGACTGTGTACAGGGATATAACAAACATAAGCCCACACTGTGTTCAGATACCCAAATCCCCCTCAGCACATCTGAAGCATTTGGGAGTAGAGAAATCTTTTTACTATAAACCTAAATTAACACACCAGCCACAGACTAAAGATTTCCAGAGTCCAAGGGCTACCCAGGCAAACCAACTGATATTTCTAGTTTAAACACAGTTTAAACACAGTACACACCTGTACTTTACACTGTTTTCATATTTACAATGTATGTGCAATATAGATAAAAAAACAGAAAGATAAATTATTTCAAGATTAAATTCAAAAGAAAATTAAAACGTCTTCAATTAGTCCCAGGTATTCTACATCAGTGTTTTATTTTTTTTTTTATGAGTCCTTTATTCTGGCTCCAACGTAACAAATCCAAGGATTATCAGTGTCTTTAATTTTTTAAGAATGTATATAGCCAACCACTGGTACCATGTCGATTTTTCATGGATCCCCAAATTGGAGGATGTCCAAGCTCCTTATGCAAAATAACACACACTTTGAAGACATACTTTGAAAATCATCTCTTCTTCAGTCCCAGTATCTAGTAAGATGTAAATACAAATCAGTGTTATTCACTCCTATTCATGGAACAAGAAAACTATTCATTTTTAGTATTGGCACAATTTCCTAATATTTTTTTTATCCACTGTTGGTTGGGTCCACAGAATTAAACCTGCTGGTATAGACGGCTGTCTTGCCCATACTTCATAGACGCACCTAATGGCAAGGGGAGAGGAGGCATGGGGTTATTCCTCCCCAGACTTCTCTTCCTAGGAGAAAATGGATAGGTGGGCTGTGCAAGTCCTCGTGGCTTGTCAGCTGGTCTCCGGTGAGATACAAGACACAGTAAGGCTGATCTATGTTTCTGCTTCTGGCCTGACCTAATGACTCACTAATTGTAATTGACTGAACACCAGGCAGCAGCTCTCACATGTCAGGACTCATTTCTGTCACCGTTCTGGTTCCATTGTGTTCCGCTAAGAAACACACAGGGAGGGATCCAACGGGTCACCAAAACATGACACACCCAAGGTCAATATCACAATCCAGGAGATGAAGCCAGATGGTCAGAGAGCTGGAGGTGGGAGAAAGGACAGGAGCAGGGGGCAGCAAGTCAATGGAGCACGGCAGGATGAGCCACTGAGGTCACCAAACTTGAGCTACTGTTGACCACACGCTCTTATTGACACGAGAGGGAGCGCAGTTCTGAATAGTTGGGATGCCAAATAAATGGATTTCAAAACGGAGCCGACCTCACACTCACTACATAAGATAGGCTCAACTTGACGGTTTCTACAATCAAGGACCATGTGTGGATGTGGACTGGAACCCCCACACGGATGGGGCCCATGATAACTCGGTGTAGGACTGAAGACCCTATTCAGGGAAACAGGGACTGTTTCAGTCATGATCTTGATGGCTGACTCTTTGACCCTCCCCCATACAAGCCGGGGAGTGACAGACTGGCTAGATCCCAGGGAGGACATTGCAGCCAGCCCTGAGGAGACAGGATAAGCTGGGGTTGGATGGAAGGGAAGGAGGTCCTCCCCTGTTGGTGGACTTGGAGGGGGAGGGGATGAGGGAGATGAGGGAGGGAGTGGGAGGGTAGGAGGGAATGGGGGAGGGGGCTACGCCTGGGATTCAAAGTACCTAACCTGTGATTGAGATAAAAATAAATAAATTAAAAAAAGAAATAAATAAATTCATACAAAATAAAAAAAAGAAATTATACCTTAAAAAAAAAAGATAGGCTCAACTTATCTAAATACCTTCCTTCCTAAGCACCTCTAGTTTATCCAGCTATCTTTCCGTGCCTGTTGTTGGGCTATGTGACAATGAACTTGACCGGCAACTTGATTGGCTTGAGATCTTCCTGGGAGATTAGTAAAGCATATTCTATTTTTGTGAATGGACTCAGACAGGTCTACTGCTAGTGTAGGTGGTACCATCCCACAGGCTGAAGATTGAGATGGAGATGGGGTTGGGGAGAGAGAAAGCTCAATAGCCCAGGCATGGTCTTCTCTGCTGCTGTCTGCCACAAGGTGAGAAGCTGTGATGGTAAGTTTGTGTGAACTCGACACAAACTAGAGTCACCTGGGTAGAAAGACCCTCAACTGAGAAATTGCCTCCATAGCACTGCTCTGTGGAGGCATTTTCTTTATTGCTGATTGATGTGGGAAGACCAGGCCACTAGAGGTAGTGCAAGCCTGGGCAGGTAGTCTTGGGTTGTGTAAGGAACGCATGTGTGATGGTGGCACATGCACTTGGGAGATGGAGGCAGGTGGATCTCTGAGTCTGAGTCCAGCCTGGTATGTAGAGAAAGTTCTAGGACAGCCAGGACTACACAGAGAAACCCTATCTTTAAAAGTCAAAAATTTAAAACAAAGAAAAAAGAAAAGAAAGAAAGAAAAAAGGCAACTGAACAAGTGACGAGGAGCCAGCCAGTAGACAGTATCTCTCCCTGGTCTCTGCATCAGCAACCTGCCTTCCAGTTCCTGTTCATGCCTTGGATTCCCAGGATGATGGACTGTAAATTGTACCAAACAGGAAAAAAAAAATTCCTCCCCAAGGTGCTTTTGGTCAGGGTGTTTATCATGGCAACAGAAGCAAACTAGAATGGAGGCTTTGCTCTACCATGTAATTCCTGCCGTGATGTTCAGCCTTGCCTCAGGCCCACAGCAATGAATCAGCCAACCATGAACTGAAACCACAATGCAAAAGAAATCTTCTCTCCTCCTAAATAATTGATCTAGGTATTAGTCATGGTGACGGAAAGTCTAATCCAGGCAGCGATGCCTCTTGCCATTGTCTGTCAGCTACACATGTAACATTGTGCATTTATAAAACTACACAAGAGAGAGATCTGGGAGAGGCTAAGTTGTCACGCATACATGAGGCTCTAGGTTCAATCCCCAGAACCCATGTACACAGAGGAAATCCCATGCATAGTGATGATGCGTGCTTATAATCTAAGTACTAGGGAAGCAGAGGCATGAGGGTCCCTCATGTTCTCTGACCAGTCAGCCAGCCAGATTGATGAGTTCTAGACCACTGAGAGACCCTGTCTCAAAAAAGTACAGTGAACACTAGAGGTTGACCTATGACGGGCCCATACATGCCTGCAGCACACACATCACCTACATACACAAACACACAGCTTCAACACCTACACACATACGCTTTCAAAAACACCTACACCAACACACACACCCCTTCAAAAACACCTTTATGTACACCTACGCACACCTTTACGCTTATATGTACACACCTATATGCACACAAACACCTACACACACACACTAAGCATAATAAACAACTATTACGTATACCCAGTAGAGTGCTGTGCACCCAGGATTCTTCAAGGGACCAGAGAAAGGCAAATAAGAGATGCTTCTTGCTCTCAGGAAGCTTGTTCACCCCCTTCACTTCACCTCTGCTTAGATACTAATTTTCAGTCATGGTGAAAGACACATAACAGTAGATTCACTGTCTCAGCCGTTTTTTCGTGCACACTTTGGTGACAGTAAGTACATTCACATTGCACAACCATCACCATCATCTATCCATAAAAGCTGCAAAACTGAAACTAGGCATGGAGCTGTGTGTGTAATTCACTCTCCACAGAGACCAGTTTCCTTGGCATCTCAAGCACTGCTTGGGGTTAATCCCCCAACTCCAGGAAGCCTGGCTGGTTATGAGCTTCTTTATCTCTTCACACCCAGTGCCCCTCCAACTCTCCCAGGAGGCTGGGGTATTGGATCCAGCCAACAACCTTTGCTTTCAGTCCCTGCTCATCTTCATTGGAAGAGCCTGAGAGCAGCCTGCCCATATTCTCAAAGTCCTGGCTGCTTGCTGGGACAGATTTCTCCTCCTTACACTGTATTTATTACTGGGGTGTGAAGCACAATTTGCAGATCTCTCCTCTACTTGCCTGCTGTTAAGAGCCTGCTCCATCCTTTAGCTCTCTCTGCCTTAAAGACACTTGCTGTTTGGTACTGAGCAGAAGACAGTGTGGGATGCTCCCCGAGGCCTCCCAGATTCGCTTTTGCCCCCTCCTCTGCCTTCCTGTGCATGGCTCTTGCCATGGCTGGCTTGCGACTGTGAGAAAAACAGCAACTTAACCCTTTGCCAGCTGTAACACCACCACTCTTTCCCAGACAAGAGTTGTTCTTTCCCCATTAGATTACCACAGCAAACTGATAGTTACTTTAAAAAAAACTGTCACAATAGGAGACCCAACACTGGCAGCAGATAAAACAAAAGGAGGCACTGAGCTCTTTAATTAAGGCTCACGAAAGCATGCGAAGCCTAGCTTTGAGTTACCCTGCTGTGTCTCAGTCTGATTAGCTCTACTGCATCTGCTCAGTTTCCTGGCCTCCATCTGTACTGTGAGCAAGAAATGTATTTGGGCTGCCCCCATTCCCTGTGAGATGACTCGAAGGCATCGGCTGTAGCTAGACTAATGGCGATGTGTGTTGGCAGAGTGTGCTTGGTGCTCCTTGCCATGTTGACATGTAGAATCCTGTCACCTTACCTGGCCTTAACTGGCATCTGTGAGGCTGGCCTCAATGGAATGCTCGCCTTCAGGAAAACCCAGGCACCTCTGGATGGTTCCTTTCACCATTGTGGAGTCTGCAGATAAAAATGGACCCACACACACCCTCTCACAATCCTCATACGTATTCGGCAGTGATTGATGAGCCTTCTTCCCGTACACAGCAACATAAGAAACTCATCATTTCAAGGCAGTAAAAGTGTGGTGGGTTTTCTGCAACATTAGAGATATTGACCCTGGCCTTTGCACATGCGAGATAGATGCTCTATCACTGAGTTACACACAGCCCCAGACCCTTGAATAGGTGTTTGTGTATAGCATGTTGTTTACTAAAGACACTCTGGCCCTGTAGATTCTTCAAGAAGCTTCTTTGCCATGTGTTATAAAAACAAGATTCATTTTAAAGTAGCACTCCTGGAGGTTAAGGGGTGTAACTCAGAAGTGAGTACTTGCCAAGCATGTACAAGGTCCCAGGTTCTATCCCCATCACTAGAAGAAACAATGTAGTAGGTGAGAGGGCTCAGTGGGTAAAGATGCTTGCCCCCAGGCCTGAAGACTTGCACTTGATTCCTGGGACCCATATGGTAGAAGTTGGCCTTTACTTCTACATGTGTACTATGGCCCCTAAAGAATAAATAAGTAAATAGGCACAAAGTTCAATGGGTAAGAAAGAACGATTAGAGATCAGACAAGTTGGGGGAGGAATAAAATGATCAAGCATAGTGTACAAAATTCTCTAAGAACTAATAAAAATGTATCTTAAAATTAACAATAAGTTGCCAGGCATGGTGGGGAACACCTTTAATCCCAGCACTTGGAGAGAGGCAGCAGAGACAGGCGGATCTCTGAGTTTGTGGCCAAACTGGTCTCCAGAGTATGCTCCAGGACAGCCAGGGCTACCCAAGGATGCCCTGTCTGAAAAAACATAAATAAACAAACACATGAATAAATAGATAAACAACAATTCTTAAAAGCAGCCCTCTACAGCAATCTGTTCCCTCACCCAGCAGAATTGTTTACACATTTGTCCACTCTCCGCTGATGGTACCACCTTTCATTACTTCGGTATACTTGTGGAGTCTAAGAAATAAACAGTGATACGTTATTGTTAACTGAAATTCAGATCAGTGCCTTCTGACGAAGAATTTAAGCCCTGTGCTTTTGTGTAGCGGAGCTAGCTCGGATGCAAACTTAGGAAATCAATGTTCTTGATGCACAGATTGATGCATTGGTCATTGTAAATAATGCAGTAATAAACACAGATGTGTGGGTATCTCTGTGGCATGCTGACTACGAGGCCTTGGAAATCTTCTGACACTGACACTAACGTAGGGACAGTAGCCTCTTGTTGGGTACTCCCAGTTTCTTCCATTGTGGCAGGAGGTACATCAGATGTTGAAGAATGTCAGAGAATCTGGGGAGGAAGTCTAGAGTATGAACACTTCCGCGCTATGAGTGTAGTGAATAGTAGAGAAGATGAAGTTTAAATCAGCTCCAGGAGGCATTTCCCTTTTAAGTGACCAGGCCAGGAAACCAAAGTGCAAAACTCTGTAATACTGAGAGCCTCTGGGAAGAATGGAGGACATATGGTCTCACCATTACACGCTGGTTTCCCTATGTCTGGTTCATGCCATCGTGTTAAATCAGAGAGAAGTTCAGTGAGTGTTACCTTCCCCTACCTGCCACTTAAACGACTTCTTTTGGAACTTATACGTGTCCTCCCTAAGGACTTAGAGATGGGATAACGAATTCACCCCCTGAGGCCCAGAAGTAGGTTTTAAATTAAACAAGGATCCGCTGGCCTAGACGGAGGCAGCTCTTGGTATCAACAGTAATTATACCTTACCAGGCTTTGGGCTGGGATCACTGGCTGTTTAAGGCATGGAAGAGCCTAGAATCTACAGTGCCTGGGTCTTTTTAATTAATTATGGACGACACGAGGAAGTGTTTAATAAATAATCAGGCGATTGCAGAAGCGCTGTTTAATCCCAAGCCAGAAAAGAGAAAGGCTTGCTTTTCTTTTTGGAAAGAGTTAAGTCCAAAGAGAGAACATTTGTTTACAAGTTTGAAAGGGGAGAGGAGAGGCCCGCTTTTATTCCTGAGTGAAAATAATGCAATGGTTCATGCTACTGTGTCACAGCAACTTAAAAGTCATTCTTATGAACTAAGAGAAAACTGAGTGGGGAGAATGCTTTCTTTTAGAAATTTAATTCCCAAATAATTATTTGTAGGCCCCCACCCTCCATAAGAACACAAGCAATAAACTGCTTTGGACCAAGGTCATCCACCAGGAAAAGAAAAAAAAAAGTCACTCTTTAGACATTTTCTATCCCTCTTTCCTTCTTCCCTACCCTCGCTTCCCTTGAGCACACCAAAAACCACACCAATTCTCTCCCAAGGAGCTCAAGATCAAACAATCAAGTTCCATGCTGAATATCAACAAAGTCGATGGTGATGGATGAGTGGGAGCGAAGGAGAGCATTTCACATCGTATTTAAAATGTTAAATCGGGTTCTTATAATTCCCCTGATTTCTCTTTTTTAATTAAAAAATTCAAGCTTTATTCAACATTTGCATATTCATGCCTCTATAATGTGCACTGATTGCATTAAAGAGAGAGAGAAAAAAAACCCATGTAAGTGCATCCCGAATATAGTTGCTCATCAAGTGCACAGTCTATGTGTGCATAGATAAATATTTCCAAACAAATTAACATACACCCCAGCACAGGAGCTCTGGCCTCACAGCTCCCTCTAGCTATTTTGGTCTAACTCTTCTTTCAAGATCCGTGAGCCAGAACTCCTGTGTAATTGTGTACAGTTTGGTGACTTGAGTTTAGTGGAGCTTTTCTTGTGCAAAATCACTGGTCAGAGGGACCAAAGTGTGTGTGTTTATCTGCATTGTCCATTCAATACCAAACGCAGGCTGGGAGATAGCTCAGCCAGTAAAGTGCCTGTCACACAGCATGAAGAAGTGAGCGTGGTCACCAGTACCCACAACAACTGCCGAGCACGGCAACATACACATGTAACCCCATTGCTGAGAAGGTGGAGACTAGGGGATCACTGCGGCTTGCTGATCAGCCAGTCTAGTCAATGGTTGAGCACCAGGCTCTGTGAGAGAGACCTCTTCTTCAAAATAACTAAATCTATAAATGAATAAAGCAGTACGGTGGGAGAGATGGTTCTGTCGTTAAGAGCGCTTGCTGCCCTTCCAGAGGATGAGTTTGGTTCCTAGCTCCAGCTTGCCTGTAGCTCCAGCTGCAGGGGGTCTGACCCCTCCGGCCTCCCACCCACACCAGAGTGCCTGCACAGTTTTCTGTAATCAGCACAGAGCTCTGGTAGTGGCTCTGGGAAGGGGCATTTCTCATCACCAGGAAATGATTCCCCACCGTCCAGTGAGGCGGCACAGGGGGTGGCCATCAGCAGCTATCTCTTCTGCTTTTGCCTACAGGGCCATAAAGTTTCCAGCTCTGAGAAACAGGACAGGCCCTGCTCGATCTGAACCAGAGGCTGGGTACTGCCCACCCTGGCTTTCTAAACAAAGCTTTGTCAGGACACAGACATGCCCACTCTTTCTCCACAGCTGCTCCCACCCTTCCAAGAACAGGTTTTCATAGCATTGAGAGAGACAACATGACCTGTAAAGGCTGGACTATTTACTGTTTACAGGAAACATCTGCTAAGGCCAGGGGCAGCCGATCTGCCAGTCACCTTCAGCTGGACGGTATGGTGTTATAGAGAGCAGGTGCAGCCGAGGTATGGCATTAATAAGAGACTATATGTCAAAGCACTCACAGAAATAAGAGGAGTGGAGAGCAGTGCAGATGTGAGGAGAATGAGGAAAGCGGGCTGCATATGTGATCTGAGCATCTTTTAGACATTCAAATGTTTCAGCATAATGGGGGGAACTCAGAAAGCAAGCCTAGACTGTAGATCACAACATCTAGTCACTTTCTGAACTCAGACAGACTTGCTAAGGGTCATCCCCAAAACTCACACTGGAGTTCATCTAAGTGTAACAGGGTTGAGGCTTGGCAGGACCCTTTAGAGGTGATCAGCTCATTAGGAAGGCTGCATGTGTTTCTCATGGGACTGAGCTCAAGGGCTGATTGGTTTTCCTAGAGTACTTGTGTTAGAGAGAGAGTTCAGCTTTCCTGTGGGAACCTGCTGCTGCCCGGATTCTTTCCTGTGTGAATTCTGTGCATACTGCTTCCTTTTCTGCCCTAAGGCCCTCCCCAGAGAAGCTCATCTGCCAACATCATGCCCATGGATGACCAAAACAGTAAGTTAACTGAACCACTTTCCTCACATATTACCCGGGTTTCCGGGGATTTCTGATAAAGCAACAAAAAACAAACCAACAAAACAATGAAACAAAAACCAAGGTAATAAGACTTTTTAGGGTTCTTATCACCTATGACCTATCAGCCTTCCAGGATTCCAGGAATGCTAAACAGCTTTCTAACATTCAAGCAAAAAACAATCATTTTGATGCTTCCAGCTGTCAAATTTTTTTCTAGATCTTGGGTACTAAACATTTCAGAGATCTACAATGGTCTGTTTATTCCTGCTAAGAACACCGACTGGAAAGGAGGAGGAAATGAGATTTCCAAACCAGGGTAAAGGTTTGAAGCTGTAGTTAGTTGGTAGGATGTTTGCCTCGTATGTGTGAAAAAGGCCCGAGTTTGATCTCCAGCCCTACATAAACCTGGTATAGTGGTGTGTGTTTGCAATCACAGCACTATAGAAGCAGAGGCAGGAGGATCAGGAGTTCAAGGTCATTCTCTGCTACACAGTGAGTTAAAGGGGAGCCTAAAGACAGGAGACCCTGCCTAAAATAACCAGATACATAAATAAAAGTAAGCAAGCAGAGATAGAATTCTCCACCGTCCTTGCTTGACTTATTTAAGACTGGTAGCTAAACCGAGTGTACTGCTTTAATCCCAGCACTCTAGAAGCAGAGGCAGGCAGAACTCTGTGAGTGTGCGGTCAGCCAGGGCTATGTAAAAAGATCCTGTCTCAAAAAAAAAAGGTAGCTACCTAGCTGCTTAGGGTAATTAAGGAAGCATTAGAAGCCCATCTGTGTGTGAGAGTCCACGGGAAGATTTTTCTCTTTGTAGTAATGATTGGTTAGTTCGTGGGTTAAGAAGACTCTAGGGCTGACATTTGAATAGGAAGTGAGGCTAAAACCTACATGAGATCAAACTGTGAATAAAGGAGAATTAAAATAAAAATTGACAGCAGAATTCACAGAACTAGAGCTGTGGCTCAGCTGTCTGGAAGTCACTGCTATCATATGCTTTGGACAGGAGACATGAAAAATTGCCTAGCTCTGTCCTGGTGGAGAGCTTGCGAGAAGCGCATTTTGTCTGCACTTTGTCGGGCCTGTGACACTGGGAAGGCCGAGGCTGGTGAGAATGTTGACAGGGCTGATAGGTTTCTTTGGAAACAGCCTGTGAGGGCTGCCAGGAATGCAAGGCTTCGTGTCCTGGTTCCCCAGCTCTATCTCCCATGCACGCACAAGCACAGCAATGCAACTTTAAAATCGCTAGTGCTGCATTTGAAATCAAAAACTCAGCCTTCACCCTGCAAAGACCACTTCTCCCGTCTGTGTGTCCAACAATGGTGGCAGGTTGAGCTGTGAAGAGAAGGGACCTCTAGAATGACTTGGTTTCTCAGTAAGCTCAGGGCTAGGAAGGTGAAAATGCTTAGCCGGTGCTACCCCTAAGTACCTTAGGTTATTACATTCCCTCTTGCTGAAGTTTTAGCTTGGAGTGACACTCTTTAATGAGCTCTCAAAGAGCATGTGCACCACTGTGAATGTGGGCTTATTTAGGAAAAAAAAAAAAAAAGAGAGTTTCACATGTGCAACTAAAGATCTTCCAGACACAGTAACTATGGGTCCCAAATCCAATGACAGATGTCCTTGATGGTCACATGAAGACAGAAGGAGGGGCTCACATTTTGCAGCACCAAATACATAGATTCCTGAGAAGCTGACGGAGGTGTCAGGTGTTGAAGTTTGAGTGTGAAATGTTGAGCTAGATAGGAAGGTTTTGAAACCTTAGGAGGTAGAGCCTCGTTGGAAAAAGAGGTTCGCTGGGGTGGGCCTTGAGTTTGGGTGGCCCAGCCCTACTTCCTAACTTAAAACATTATGAGACTCTTTTTTTTCCTTCCATTTTTATCTTTGTAACTTGATCACAGGTTCTCAGGTGGGAACTTTGTAGAAAGACAGACGATGCCATGTTGCAATGTCAAAAGCTTGAAAATGCCTGTGTGGTTGTCATTCTACTCTGGACCCCCCCACCCTGCCGCCATCTTTGAGATTCCCCATTCTCCGCATGTTGAGATTCCTGTATTATCCTTTCCTCCCTCCCTCTTGGCTGTAACAAAATATGTTTATCTAGTAACACACTGTGAGCTTATCTGGAGCTAACTCTTTGTTTTTGTTTTTTGTTTGGTTATTTGGTTAGTTGGGTTTTTTTGTGTGTGCCTTTTGTTTTTGTCTTTTGGTTTTTCTAGAGAGGGTTTCACTGTATAGTCCTGGTTGTCCTGGAACTAACTCTGTAGACCAGGCTGGCCTCAAACTTACAGAGATCAGCCTGTCTCTGCCCCCGGAGTTCTGGGATTACAGGCGTGTGCCACCACCTCCTAGCTGTTCATCTACCTCTCAGCTGTCAAGAGCAAAGCTGCTGCAAACATGGGTGTGCATGTGTGCTGTGTTTTACTCTTCTGTCTGTGCAGTTCTTATGCTCATGTCTCAATCAGAACTAAAATATACCATTTGATCATTGGTTATGAATGACCTCAAAGAGAGTCTCAGGGCCATAAGTCAGTTCTCCTTGTGAGAATCCCTGCCACCCTCTTTCTCTAAAGCCCCTTTCAAATAAGCCCCCTTTGTACATTGACAGTTTCAAAAACTGCTTTCTTGTTTGGGCCTTAAGAATAAGTACAGTCTCTGCCTCTTTGCCAAAGGGTGCTGTTATTCACCCATCAGGGATGAACTGATTTCTGTCTTCTGCTTTATTTACATTCCAAAGTAAAATACTAGTGACATTGCCCCCGAACTAGGTGCCTTCTGACACCTAGGTTACCGGTGTGGATTCTGGATGGAATTCTGTAAGGAAAGCTGTGTGCTTTATCTTTTTATTCCAATGTATGCCTCTGTCACTTCCCTTCGGCCTGAACCAGAGATTTAAGGGTCCACATTCTCCCCCTATGTGTGCAGTAGGGCTTATGTGCACAAACTTACCTGTCTTTTGGGTTCTAAAAAGGTTTAAAGGCTAAAGCTTGTTATTTATATGAGACAAATGGGTTTAGGCTGAGGAGCAGTTCAGACCGATTATATCACACCAGCAAACAGAAAGGGTACAGAGGTCATGATGTGGGTACAGGGACCGACTATTTTACTCTGCTTATGTCTAAAGCTTCCCAGATGTCGTATTCAAAAAAGCAAAGGAGCCAAGTGTGGTGGCACACACATCTAATCCTAGCCCTCTTGAGTCAGAGACAGGAGATCATGAGTCTGAGACTAGTATCTACCACCTCAAAAAAGGCCAAATCTGTATGTGTGTGCACATGCAAAAACTGAAGGATTGCTTACTCATATCATTCAAGCATACCCCTCCCTGCCCCATCATGCTGTCAAGAGGCTTTGGTTCACCATGTAAACTTTCCCTGACTCAGTTTCCTAGTTTTCAAGAAAGAGTTAACAGCAAAAAACTGTGTTATGATTACTACTTGGCACGAAAGATGCTTAAAGGAATACATTCAGTCTTCAGTGATCGAAGCAGTTGTACCAGCAGATCATTACTGGGAAAGAAAAGACTACATTTTCTCTATATGGGAACGTACCATGAGCTCCCCGACACATACACACACATAAACACACAGGCCACATGCACACACACACACACACACATACCACACACATCATGCTACACAGATACACATCATACCACACACACATAATACATATAAAACACATACACAAACACACAGCCACATGCATACACACTCCACATACACATACCACGCACACACATATATACACACATCATACCACACACACATCACACCATACACACACATACGCACTACACCTACACACACACAGAATGTTGGGAGTAATGAGCTGCAGAGACGCAGGAGCAAGGTTGAATCCACTGAGGACTTGGAAGGACATAGAAGACCCCAAAGTATGTATAGGTTAAGACTGGTGTAGTTTTTACATTTTTCCCTGAGCATTTCATGGTGCCGATGTGTGAAATACACAGCACTTAAGAAAGGCGCTGTCTCCAACTCCACACAGGGTAAAGAGGTCAAATGGAATTGGCTTGCACCTTCTGGCTGGTCCCAAATTGGTGTGCCCAATGGGACCCCAGTGAAATGAGCATCCCTGCTTCCATCGGCTTCTCTTTTCCTTCTCTGGTCATTTATTTTGACTCCTTTCATGCTTCCTTCCTGCCAGACCCTCCCACTGATCCTCAAGGAATACCCAGAGCCTGGCCTGCCCTTATCTTTTACATAAACAGTCTTTTGACTTTTATGGATCATAAAGCTGCTTGCAGATATCCAATTTAGCACAACCTACTTCCATTAACAGTATCATTTAACACTTCCTTCACACTACAGGGATCTAAAAGGTTTAGTAGCCCAAGGAGAACCAAACCAAAGCAAACCAAAGGAACCTGTGCGGGGAAGAGCTTGCTTGTAAATCAGAGGTTTATGTTCCCATGTAGGGATCCTGACAGCTTTAGAAAACGGCAACAGTAGTTTTCTACGTGGAACAATTGTGTAAATGTGTGGCTTTTCAGAAGGTACAATCAAGCTGTAAGTCTGCAGGCAATCACTTGCTGTCTTTGTCTGTTGACTTGGGTGTTGTATCAGAGTACCTTCTAGTGCTAGGGCCTATGACTCTGCTAATGTTGCTGTGTCCTGTGCCAGTTCCTGTGGGTTCAGGGGATCCCTCTCATATTCAAAGGGTGGATCTGGCCCAGATTTTTGCCAGCTGCATTGCAATGTGTCCCAACTGACTTGTTCTGATTCCCTGAGTTTCGCTTCCCTCCTGAATACCTATAATCAGGATGACCCTTGCCCACTGTGACACACAGAGCTATAGCCCTGAGCACCCTGTTCCATCTTCCCCAACCCTTAGCTTCTAGCACCCACAATGCCATGGTTCTTCCAGTTTTTACCAAGCCTTAGGTATATGTCCTTCCCAGAATGCCTTTTGTAGAATGACTATGGGCCTCTGCCTTTTCCTGGGGTAGGGAGACCTTTTCTCAGACCCTCATTCTGAAACAGCAGACAGCTTTAAACGCTATATAGACGGGATTTTTTTGTTGTTGTTGTTTTCTTACCTAAGTGCTTGTACTTACAATCAATTCTAATTTATAAGCTATACACAGTAGTGAGGATTAACAATAATCAATAAAATGAAGCAATTGATGCCTTATGTCTGTGATTATCCTCATCTTTTCAAGACATATTTTAAATCTTATTCTTCTGGTTTGGGAAGAGTTGTGGTTTTTATTTGTTTGTTTCTTTGTTTGTTTAATACAAGATCTCTGTAGCCCTGGCTGGCTTTGAACTCACAGCAATTCTTCTGCCTCTGCCTCCTGGCAGTTGTAAACTACCATAGCTGGCTCAGGATATTTTATTATAGTATAGATCTCAACAACTTCAGCATATGATTTTTTTCCCTAAGCTACATTTTCATTTAAACACTGTAGCTTCTGTCTGGTGCATCTGAATTTCCAGGATTACAATTCTTGTGTACTAGGAACGTTATTGAGCAAAATAAGGGTTTCTTGAACAAAAGTATAGTATTCTCAAACTTCAACTGTGGCCTTGATATCGTTACTAACGGGTTGGTAGTGTATACACCATGGAAACTCTAGACAGAGGAATGACTCACATCCCCCATGGGACAAACCAGGAAAAGTTGAAATTCCACACTACTAAGAATGATGTATGAGTTTAAAACTAAGAAATAGCTTATACCTGGAAATCCCCCTGTAACATCCTCAGACATTGGTCAATTGAAAGTAACTGAAACTATGTAAAACAAAGCCAGAAGGAAAGGGGGAATCATTGTTTTTCTCCTCACCATTTTCCTGCAGAGGAAAGCGAACTGACTCTGTAGCTGAAGAGACAGCAGCGAGCCCTGAACACTGACACTCCTTATCAAACACCCTGCCAACCTTTCCAGACAGAAGAACAGCTGCTTTTCTAGTGAGGGGTAGCTATGGGGTAGGGTTGTTTGAGTTCGTGTCTTCCTCCCCTTTTCCCTGGCCTACTCTCTCTGAAGTTCTGCACAGAGTCTTGGGTAGATAGCATGACTCCTCCTTGGGCCCCAGGGCTGTCTACCCGGGCAGGGCTCGGGTCTGCCTGCCTTAGCAAGCCTTCAAAGCCCGGCATTGTTTTCTTTTCCACACTTTGTTTCTTCTCATTTGAGCCAGACCCTCATGTGCCTTCCGTCTTCTGTGCGCCACCAGGCAGGAGCCACCTCCTTGAGCTTTAAGAATTTTATAAATAGAAATAAAGGTAGAATAGACTCTTCTTTGGGAGTTGTGATTAAGGTACACATAAAAGCAGGGAGAGTGCACAAGGTACTGACTAATATCCTACTGAGTATAAATGCAAAGACGCAGAGAGTAAGATGGTAGAGAGAAATGCTGTCGTTATGGGCACAGGATTCACAGCGAGGAAAGCAGAAATTAATTCACACCTAGCAGAACAACACTGGGGCCAGAAGAATGATTTCATAGTATGCACGAGGCACTGGGTTCTGGTTCAGCTCTCCATGAACCAGAGGTCGCGGCACAGGCCTATGATCCCCGATCTGGAGAGAAGGAGGAAGGAGAATCAGAAGTTCAGTGTCATCCTCAGCATAGAGAGTTGGAGGCCAGCCGGGGCCAGGTGAGACTCTGCCTCACAAACAACAAAAGTGCATTTTTGTGTTTCCAGATTGACTATGCCTTTGTGGTACTTGTCAAAACTGCACGCACACTGTTGGATGTGTGTTGTTACCAGTCCCCAAGTTTAACAGGAATGTGCTGACTCCATCCTACCTCAGATCTGAGAACACTGAGCATAAACCATATCCATTTTTTGTTTCACACTTAGTGAGGGGTGAATGTGACTCCCCACCCCTACCATGGTTGACATCCCCGAGCCTAGAAATAAATATGTGCTGGGAGAAGTCATCAGATTGAGAAATTTTTAGAAAAATGCATACAGGTAGTTCAGCTGTGAGATTCCTGTAACCTTTCTTAGACTCTTCTTTCTTCACCTTGTCCTTCTTTACACAATTACAATTTAAGAAACTCCTTGAGGTAAGGCTAACATTCAAACCCGGACTCTGTCATTCACTAAATGGGTCAAATCACGCAATGTCAAATTGCTTGGTCAGATTCCGCTACTTCCCTGACTCCCCTTGTTTTCTTGTACAGCTTGTATTGGTGATTCAATAAGGCACTGCACAGGAGCCCAGCAGTGCAAAGTCATTGCTCAGTGCAACTCAGTTATGTATCTCTCTACCATAGCTGGGGGTAGATCACCATCAAGAGGATGTGAGTCTATTGCTGTGAACTCATGGTAGCAGGCAGTACCATGGAGGCAGGAGTATTTGGCTGGGATGCTAAACATCTGGGAAGACTAGGAAACAGAGATGGGGACACAAAATGCCGCCAAGCTATAAACCTCAAGGCCCATCCCCTAGAGAGCTACTTCTTCCTGGGAGGCTCTACCTCCTGAAGTTCCTCATATTCCACCAGCAACTCTAGCAACTCTAGCTAAGGACTAAGAGTTTAAACACAGGAACCTGTTGGGGCCATTTTCTGTCTAAACTGAAACAGTACCTATTATTATTGTAGTTCCCTTTTGATGCCCCCAAGGTCTGAGGCCTGGAAACCTCTGGATAAATTCCAAGGAGGAGTGAACAAGGCTGACATTTTAAGGAATGTCCCCAGGAAACTTCTTCGTGTGTGCTGTTCACAATGACAACCAGATCTATGCTGTGGAAGTCAAAACTTCCTCCTACTATAACACACAGTTAGTCTCAAGTCAGCTTTTTCTTGTCTGCTGTAGACCCGACTGTTTTTCTCTCAAGTGAACGCAGCTTAGTTTGTTCCTGAGGCATGTTTTGGGGCTTATGTTCAGGTTTTACCATATTGGGGGTGTTGTTTGTTTGATAGTAAGAGTTTTACTGTGTAGCTCTGGCTAGTCTGGAAACCACTGCATAGATCAAGCTGGCCTCTAACTCACAGAAATTCTGTCTGTCTCTGCTTCCTGAGTTCAGAGACTAAAGGCATGCGTCACCATGTCCAGCTCCTGGAAAAGTTTTGAAAGCACTTTTCAACCAATAACAAGTTTGGTTTTTTTGGAAGGAAGTATGTTTGTCGTAGGTAAGATAATCTTGCTCAAACACAGCAGAGCAATAATATTAAATTATTCACTGTCATTAATTATAAATAAATGGAAAACATAATTTCAGTTTTCTTCCAAGTTTTTAAATGGAAAGCAGTTGGGTTGTGAGCATGGCGTACTATCTCAGCAATCCAGAGCTATCAAGACAGGAATTTATATCCTAGGGCATAGTGGTGAACCCTTGTAATCTCAGGCTGGTGAGGCTAAAATAGAGATGAAGAGGTCTAGGTCAGCCTGAGCTGAACAATAAAACCTTGTCTGAAACAATCAAAATTCTAAAACATTGGCTGAACACAAATCTCCTAACTAGAAAGTGAACTATCCCGAGGCTAGCCCCAGGGGGAAAAGCTATCACACCAACCTGCCCATGATACCTTCATCCTCCTTCATTCTGTCATTAAAATATCAAAATCCATTCATCTGTTGCTCAAGCTCTCTCAAGGGGAATGAAGAGATATAAATGCCAACAAATGGAAAACTCCTCACAGGAGCATTCACAAACGTACATCTCAATTGTTAGTGTTTTACAAGTTCATAGAGGTTAAATTAACCTTCATCTTTGCCTTTGGGTAGCTTTTCCTGTCTCCTGTTTGTCAGTGGGCCAAAATAGGATAGAAGCCTAAGGCCTGGTGGTCAGATTGTGGTTTGGTTTCCAACCCAGGATCCATGATACTTCTCTCTTGTGTCTCTTGGCCTTGAATGTACATAGGAATTTCCTGGGAAATGTTAAAAACTGTGATTCAGCTCCTGGTACGATGATTCTGGAACTTTAGGACATAAGAGGACCACCTAGAGAAAGCCAGATACAGAGGCACCAGCTTAGCTGATCAGGGGATGAGGAGTTTCAGGGTCATCTTAGATGACATAACCAAAATTCAAGGCCAGTGAGGGTTACAGGAAATACTGTCTCAGTCAAGCATCTCTGCCGTCTCCTAAAACAGAATCACTTGGAGAGTTTCTAAAACTCTCAAAGCCCAGGCTCAACTCCAGACCAACTATATTCTCCTCTCCAGAGTAGGCACCCAGGCATTCCTAGCCCCCTAGGATGCTAAAGCAAGCCTGCGGTGACGTGGGAATGTTAAAACTTCCTGAAAGCCTTGGCAAGGTGCTGCCCTGGGTGCAGCCCTGAGCACAGGAGCGACACAGGGAGAACACTGGAAAGATGGCTGGAAGACTTTCTTGACTTTCATTCTCCTGTGACCTGTACAAGGTCTATAATACTCCTCACCAATAGTGTTCTGATGGATGCTGCCCTCCTGAAAACTTTCCCAGCCTGTCCTGAGCAGCAGATAGGCTTGGGGTGTGGCTTATTCACAGTAAAGGTGGGGAGTCTGGAAACGCTCTTGAAGAATGCCCTAAGGCTACATGAGCTCTTGGCCTCAGCTCTCTTTTTTCTGCACGAAGCTCATAACACCGGAAGTCAGATGACTCTCACACAACCAATAGATGCTCTTAGAATGTTGGGCAGATGCTGGGGAGAATGTGGTATCTACCAGGGGGCTGACAAGCCAGCCCAGCTGTCTATGAGAGGACTTCTTTGTTTCTTTCCTTCTTTCAGATAGGGGTGGAAGTAGACTTGGATGACCTTGAACTCAATACATGGCCAGGGTTGTACTTGTGTCCCAAATGCTGGGATTACCGGTGTTCACTAACACATGGCCCTTAATTTGTCTAAACTTTCCACCCATGTACATCTTTAGGAGATGCTAACCCTTCTAAAGAAGGAAGGAACAAGGGAAAACAAGTAGAAGGCAGGTATTCACAGAAATGTTTAACAGGGAAGAAAATAAGGATTAAAAACCGCGTGAGCCAGGCGCGATGGCTCATGACCCTCAGGAAGCAGGGCCAGGCTGGTCTGTGAGTTCCAGGCCAGCCTAGTATACAGACTGATCCAGATCAGCCCAAGGCTACATAGTGAGACCTCATCTTAAACAAGATAAAACAAGAAACAAAGTGAGGGCTGGAGAGAGGGCTCAGAGGGTAAGGGCGCTTGTACAAGTCTGAGAACCTGAGCCCAAATCCTCAGACAGCACACTAACAGCCAGGCATGCAGTTTTATAAGCCCTGCACTGTGAGGGGCAGAGAAAGGATGATAATCAGGGCCTGCTGGCTGCCACCCCATCTCCAGGTTTGCCAATAAGGGGACATGTAATAGAACAGGACGTCGGACATCATCCTCTGGCCTCAACACCACACACCACTCATGCACACACAAAAAAATTTTAATTGAAATTTAAAATCCAAACTGGTGTGAGGCAGAAGTGTGGAGCCAAGAACATTTATATTTGAGGGATTAAGTGTCTTAATACTAATGCTATTATTACTTCTCAGTGGCCATCTGTTAGGCCATGGCTCTTTAAAAAAATTTTTTTAATCTGGTTATTTTTCAATCTCTGTGATTCTAAAATTAGCTATGCATTTATTTCAAACTTATACATCCCCAAAGGAGAAACCTACAAACAAGGGAGATGGGTTTTTGTTTTGTTTTTTTGTTTTTCTAGTATTTGTTTTCTCTAATCTTAAAAGTGCTTTGTTTGCACGGCTTCCTTTCTTATTAAAGACTGCTGAGCAGCTGTGAACAACAAGTGGCCATGATTGACACTGACTTCCTTAGCACCTGAAGAGCTGACCACCATTAAGACAACTGGATGTTAAGGTTGGGAGGGGGAGTAGATGTGTTAGGAGGGAAGCCTCTCTGAGAGTGAGGGTAATTTTAATGGGAAAACCTTTTCCTAAATTAAATTTATAATTTAACTGAAACATAAAGACACAAAGATGCATATTAATGATACACTGTGTGATGCATCGATATACACACACACTCAACTTAAACACATCTCAAGTGTTTGTCCCCTCTTTATGGCAAAAAACAAACAAACAAACAAACAAACAAAGAGAAAACCAAAACCAAACCAAGCCAAACAAACAAAACCCCCACAAACCCGCCAAACCCCAAACATTCTTGGCCATAATCATTACCATCCCTGAAATGATGATGGACACAACAGATTTTATATGAAAGAGGTTTATTGGATGGAGAGAGAGTGAAAAGGAAAGAGCAAGACAAGATAGGAGGAGGGAAGGGGGTACCCCAACAGAGAAAGGCAGAGAACAGGAGACAGCAAGAGAGCTCAAGAACAAGAAGGCAAGAGACAAAGTGGTTGGTTGGTCCTTTGTTTTTAATTTTTATATATTTTTATTTATTACAGTTTATTCATGTTGTATTCCCACTTTGTAGCCCTACCCTTGTCAACTCTCAATCCCTCTCTCTCTCCCTCCCTCATCTTCTCCCTGCCCCTTCCCCAGTCTACTGATAGTGGAGGACCTCCTCCCCTTCCATCTGACCCTAGCCTATCAGGTCTCATCAGGACTGACTTTCATAGTTTTCCTCTGTGACCTGGTCAGGCTGTTCCCCCTCAGAGGGAGGTAATCAAAGAGCCAATCAGTGAGTTCATGTCAGAGACAGTCCCTGATCCCATTACTAGGGTACCCACTTAGACACTAAGCTGCTATGGGCTACATATGTGCAGGGGTTCTAGGTTATCTCCATGCATGGTCCTTGGTTGAAGTTATCAGACACAGAAAAGACCCCTGGGCCCAGATTATTGGTTCTGTTGCTCTCCTTGTGGAGCTCCAGACCCTTCCAGCTTTCTATCTCCCCCTTCTTTCGTAAGATTCCCTGCACTCTGCCCAAAGTTTGACTATGCGTCTCAGCATCTGCTTTGATACCCTCCTGAGTAGAGTCTTTCAGAGGCCCTCTGTGATAGGCTCCTGTCTTGTTGATTATTTTCACCTTCCGATGTCTATCCCATTAGACTTTCTTTTGTTTTGTTTTGTTTTTTATTTTTTAAAAAGCTTTTTCATATAAATATTAGCCTTTTTTATTCTTTTTTTTTCCATTAGACTTTCTGAATGAAGATTGAGCACCTTATCCAGGGTCCTCCTTCTTGCTTAGCTTCTTAGGTGTACTGATGTTCGCATGATTGTCCTATATTACATATCTAATATCCACTTATAAGTGAATATAGACTATGTGTGTCTTTCTGCTTCTGGGATACCTCACTCAGGATGATCTTTTCTAGTTTCCACCATTTGCCTGCAAATTTCATGATTTCCTGGTTTTTAATAGCTGAGTAGTATTCTATTGTGTAAATGTACCACAATTTCTGTATCCATTCCTCAATTGAGGGACATCTGGTTTGTTTCCAGATTCTGGCTATCATGAATAAAGCTGCTACGAACATGGTTGAGCAAATGTCCTTGTTGTGTTCTTGAGCATATTTTAGATATATGTCTAGGAGTGGTATAGATGGATCTTGAGGTAGCACTATTCCTAATTGTTTGAGAAAGCACCAGATTGATTTCCAAAGTGGTTGTACTAGTTTTCATTCCCACCAGCAATGGAGTAGGGTTCCCCTTTCTCCACATCCTCTCCAGCATGTGTTGTCACTTGAGTTTTTGATCATAGCCATTCTGATGGGTGTAAGGTGAAATCTCAGGGTCATTTTGATTTGCATATCCTTGATGACTAATGATATTGACCATTTCTTTAAGTGTTTCTCTGTCATTCAATATTCCTCTATTGAGAATTCTCTGTTTAGCTCTGTACCCCATTTTAAAATTGGATTACTTGATTTGTTGCTGCTTAACTTCTTGAGTTCTTTATATATGCTGGATATTAGTCCTCTGTCAGATATAGGGTTGGTGACGATCCTTTCCCAATCCATAGGCTATTGTTTTGTTTTGACAACAGTGTCCTTTGCTTTATAGAAGCTTTTCAGTTCTATAACTGAGGTCCCATTTATTGATTGTTGCTCTGAGAGCCTGTGCTGTTGGTGTTCTGTTCAGGAAGTTGTCTCCTGTGCCAATGAATTCAAGGCCCTTCCCCACTTTTTCTTCTAAATGGTTTAGTGTGTCTGGTTTTATATTGAGGTCTTTGATCCACTTGGACTTTAGTTTTGTGCAGGGTGATAAGCATGGATCTATTTTTATTTTTCTACATGTAGACATCCAGTTAGACCAGAACCATTTGTTGAAGATGCTGTCTGTTTTCCATTGTATGGTTTTACCATCTTTGTCAAAAATCAGGTGTCCATAAGTGTGTGGGTTTATTTCTGGGTCTTCTATCTGATTCCATTGATTCACCAGCCTGTTTCTATGCCAGTACCATGCAGTTTTTATTACTGTCGCTCTGTAGTACAGCTTGAGATAAGGGACAGGGATATCTCCAGAAGATCTTTTATTGTAGAGGATTGTTTTAGCGATCCTGGGTTTCTTGTTATTCCATATTAAGTTGAGAATTTTTCTTTCAAGGTCTGTAAAGAATTGTGTTGTAATTTGATGGGAATTGCATTGAATCTCCAGATTTCTTTTGTTAAGATGGCCATTTTTACTATGTTGCTCATGCTAAGCCATGAGCATGGGAGATCTTTCCATCTTCTGATATCTTCTCTTTCTTTCTTCAGAGACTGAAAGTTTTTTTCATACAAGTCTTTGACTTGCTTGCTTAAAGTTATACCAAGGTACTTTATGTCCTTTGTGGCTATTGTGAAGGGTGTTGTTTCCCTAATTTCTTTCTTAGCCCATTTGTCTTCTGTATACGGGAAGTCTACTGATTTTTTTGAGTTGATTTTGTATCCAGCCACTTTGCTGAAGGTGTTTATCAGCTGTAGGAGTTCCCTGGTAGAATTTTTGGAGTCACTCATGTATACTGTCATATCATCTGCAAATAATGATACTTTGATGTCTTCTTTAATAGAGCAATGGAACCCGCCTGTGCATCTATCTGGCAGGGGACACATGATGACATCATAGGTTGCTAGGCAACCCAGAAGCATGCTGCCTAAATACTAACAATCACCTCTTCCAACTGTGCAATATCTGTACTATATCTCCTTGCTCCTACCTACCTGAAAGCTTGCGCCCATTGGTCAAGCCTCCAACACACTCCTCAACCTCTGGTAACCACCATTCTCCGTGCAATATCCAAGAGAATGACTGCGCAGAGTCTCTCACACCTGAGCGAGGCCACTCGGCCCTGTGCCTGGGTCATTTTACCTCTCAGAACTATCTACAGTTCATCCATGTTGTCACAAACTGAAATCCATTCCTTGCTCTTAATGAAAAACATTCTGTTGTGTATATACCTACTGTTTCCTTCACTCATTTGTCAGCTAATGAGCAGTTAGGTTGTTTCTATGGCTTTGCCATTATAAACTGTGCTGTAATATACTTGGAGAACTGATGTTGCTTTGACATTCTGACTTCATTTCTAGGTACTCAACAGCAGTATTGCTGGATCATATTGCAAATTCATTTTTTTTAGGAAAGGAGAGGGGCTAGGTTCATGGCTCAATGGTAAAGTACTTGGCTAGCATGTGCAAAGCCCTGGCTTCAAGCCCTAGTACTTGAGGAATCTGCATGATGAAACAGTGAATCCACAGTCATTGAACAGATTTACTTTTAAACCACCAGTGGGCTGAGGCTCCTTTTCCTCCACATCTATGAAAGCTTTCTACCTGAAAACAAAACCAAAAACATTTATTTATATATTCTCTGTATGAGTGCAAGGGAAGGTCAGAGGACCTGCAGGAGTTGACTTTCTCCTTCCACTATGTGAGACCCAGAGAGCAAATTGAGGTCATCAGGCTTGGCAGCAACCACTGTGACCTGCTGAACTATCACAGGCTTTCTTTTGACTTTTTAAGAGCAGTCTAGACAATCCAGTCTTGCTGGAGTGAGATGATATCTAGCTGTGGAGTTTTGTTTGTTTCCCTGCTTGTTTATTTTGACACAGGGTCTCATGTAGCTCAGGCTGGCCTTCTGATCATTAGCATTAGTGTGGGCCTGCATACCTAGCTTTCATTGTGGTTTTGATTTGCATTTTCCCAATCATTAGTGGCATTGAGCATTTTTCGTCTATCCCCTGGTCATCTGCTTACCTTCTTTTGAGAAATGTCTGTTAGATCTGTTGCCCATTCTTAGATTATTTGTTTTTCTGTTATTGGGAATGAGCAAAAAGAATCTTAGTCTAAGTACTAACATTTTGTTTTCGACTTCATTTAATTATTGGGAGAAACTAAGTTCAAGGTCCCAGGCTCTAGGGGAGCTGGGGACTTCCCAATAGCTGAACAGCTTCTGTTGTAAGGAAACAGTTGTCTTGAGTCCAGACATCACTTGTAAGGAAAAAGTTGTTTGAGTCCAGACATCTCAAGAACAACTTCTCCATCTTGCTGCAAGGGTCAAACTAAGTTCATGTTCCCAGGCCCGGGAACCTACTCCTATCCTGATTGATGGAAACTCCCCTGCTCAACCCCTTATGTCAAAATGATTGGACAATGCCACAGCCCACCTTGCTCCCCTCACTTTGTGGTTTCATCCTTTAAATGTGCTGCACAAGGTCGCTTCGGGGTTGCAGGTCAGCTCCCAAGTCCTGCAGCCCTGATCTAGCAGTAGGAGCTTGACTACAATAAATCTTTGTCATCTGCCTTGACCTTAGTATTTGAATTCTGTTGGATTTAAGTGGACCCCACAGCACCATTAAGGTATTTTAAGTTATTCATATATTCTAAATATCTGTCCCTCCTGAGATGTGTACTTTGCTATTTCTTTCTCCCATTAGTAAGTTGTCTCTTCCTTCTGATGATTCTTTTGTTGTTGTTGTGAAGATGTACAAAGTTTTTGATGGAATCCATTTGTCTGTCTTGTTTGTTTGTACTGTTTCCTGTTCTTTAGAAAATCTTGGGTAAACAGCCTTGTAAATCCAGTGTCTTAAAATGTCCCCATAATATGATGTTGTTGTTATGTTGGCTGTACCGTGAAGCTTTGCTCAAGTTGTTTGTTTTAATAGGTTTTTGTCTGTCTGTTTGTTTGGTGGGAGTTTTTTTTGGGTTTCTACCTAAAAGATCACACTGTGTAGCCAGGCTCAGTGGCACACACCTGCAATCCCAGTACTCTGGAGGCAAAGGCAGCCAGCTCTCTGTATGTTAGAGGCCAGCCAGGGCTACACCGGAAGAACCTATCTCAAAAAAAGATTATGGCATATGCAAAAATTTAACTTCCTTTCCTACTTGGATATTTCTTTCTTTTTTAATTTTTAATTTTTATTAATTACAGTTTATTCACTTTGTATCCCACCTGTTGCTACCTTCCTCCTCCCCTCCCAATCCCACCCTCTCTCTCTCTTCTCCACCCATCTCTTTCCCCCAGTCAATAGGGGAGGTGTTCCTCCCCTTCCTTCTGATCCTAGTCTATCAGGTCTCATCAGGAGTGGCTGCATTGTCTTCCTCTGTGGCCTGGTAAGTCTGCAACCTCCTCAGGGGGAGGTAATCAAAGAGCAGGCCAATCAGTTCATGTCAGAGACAGTCTCTGTTCCCATTACTATGGAATCCACTTGGACACTGAACTGCCATGGGCTACATCTGTGCAAGGATTCTAGATTATATCCATGCGTGGGCCTTGGTTGGAGTATCAGTCTCAGAAAAGACCCCTGTGCCCAGATTTTTTGGTTCTGTTCTCCTTGTGGATCTCCTGTCCCTTCCAGGTCTTACTATCTCCCCCTTCTTTCATAAGATTCTCTGCACTCTGCCCAAAGTTTGGCTATAAGTCTCAGCATCTGCTTTGATACCCTGCAGGGTAGAGTCTTTCAGAGGCCCTCTGTGGTAGGCTCCTGTCCTGTTCCCTGTTTTCTCCTTCTTCTGATGTCTATCCTCTGTGCGTTTCTGAATGGGGATTGAGCATCTTACTCAGGGTCCTCCATCTTGCTTAGCTTCTTTACGTGTACAGATTTTAGTGTGTTTACCTTATATTATAAAGTGCTCAAGTATATAACAAGGACATTTGCTCAACCATGTTTGTAGCAGCTTTGTTTGTAATAGCCAGAAGCTGGAAACAACCCAGATGCCCCTCAGTGGAGGAATTGATATAGAAATTGTGGTACATTTACACAATGGAATACTACTCAGCAATTAAAAACCAGGAAATCATGAAATTTGCAGGCAAATGGTAGGAACTAGAAAAGATCATCCTGAGTGAGGTATCCCAGAAGCAGAAAGACACACAGGGTATATACTCACTCATAAGTGGATATTTCTTTCTTTCTTTTGCCTGGTTGCTTTGCCAAAGACTTCTAGTAGCAACATGAATAAAAGTATTGAATGCTGCTGCCCATTTTTAATTCAGGCCTTACAATAACAGTTGGCAGCATTTCGCTGTTGAGTTATATTGCTAGCTCTTGACATGGTGTTCATGGCCTTTCTCACATAGGGACCTGACTTTTCTAATTCTACTTTGCTCAGCATATTTTTTCCCTCATGAAGGTAAAGTTGAGTTCTTTCAAATGCATTTTCTATATCTATTGAGATGATCCTCTTACATTGTATTCATCTGCTACATCATGTTTATTGATTTGTATATGTTGATCACAGACAATCATCTTTTTAATGTGTTGTTGGACTCAACTTGGTATCATTTCATTGGCATGTTTATATCTGTATTTATCAAAGCTAATGGTTTGTTATTTTCTTTCTTTTGGTACCTTTATCTGGTTTTGTGTCAGTTTTGTTGGTTACATAGAACATGTTCTTCCTTCAAGTTTCTTTCTCTTTTTTGTCTAGTAATTTGAGATTGGTATCACACTCAATAGTAGAGCTGCCTTTGGTAGATAGCATTTTTTAACTTACTAATTCAATCTCATTAACAATGACTAATTATTAGTTTCTTAATGATATAATTTTGGTAAGTTGTATATATCCAGGAATTTATTTCTTCTAGATTATTAAATTTGTTGGAATATAAGTTTTCTTAATAATCTCTAATGATTCACTGCTTTTCTGTAGCATCAGTGGTAATGGCTCTATTTTCATCTTGAATTTTGTATCCTTACCCATATCCCTTCCCCTGCCCTGTCCTGAGTATTAACTGAGTTCTCACACTTGCTCTACAGCTGAGTTATGTCCCTGGCCTCCCTTTCTTTTAGTCTGGCTGAGGATTTCACAGTTCTGCTTAAATTTAGTCTTCTTTATGTCTGTATTTCTGTCTAATCTTTACTTTTTTCTTTTATTCATTCTGCGTTTCTTTTTATATGTTTTAGTTCACTGAGATGCAGGCATCAGTTGTTTAGTTAGTTCTGATCCTTTCACTTTTTTTTTTCCTGAGACAAAGTTTCTCTGCTTAGTGTTGGCTGTCCTGGATTGGCTTTATAAACCAGGCTGGCCTTGAACTCACAGAGATCCGCCTGCCTCTGCCTCCCTGAGTGCTGGAATTACAGGTATACGCCACTGCACCCAGCTCCTTCCACATTTTTAAATGTAGGTTTTGGTAGCTCTAAACTTAGCTCATAATATTGCTTTGGCTCTGTGTCATAGGTGTTTATATGGTTCATCTCCATATTCGTTTGAAGAAAAAAATTAAAACTTTTAAATTAGCAATAAGAATTCCTAGTTCATTTCTTGATTCCATCGGTTGCTCAGGAGTGAAGTTTTCATGTATTTATATAGTTTCCAACAGTTCTGTTGTTACGTAGTCCTAAATTTATTGCACTGTGGTCAGAAATGGTACTTGATATTATTTCAGTTTGTTGTTGTTGTTTTTATTTTGTTGAGTCCTGTTTTGTAGCCTGTTGTATGACCTGTCTTAGAAACTGTTCCATGTGTGTTCTGCAGCCGTTGGGTGACACTCCGTGGGTGTCTGTTTTAGGTACACTGGGACTAGATAACATTTAGCTTTGCTGTGCTTTTGTTGCTCTTTTCACTGCTTAAAGTCTCCAACTATTATTGCAATGGAAACTTTATTTTTCTCAGAGCTATTAATGCTTGTGTTAAATATTTGAGCGTTCTGATATTAGGTGCATATATATTAGGATTATTCTTTCTCCTGCACACTTGTAATGACTCATTTTGGAATTACTTCCTTTATATCTTTTTATTGTTTTTGGCTTATTGTCTTTTTTTAAATCTAATGTCCATTATAGATACTCCTCCTTTCTTAAGATGTACATTCATAGGATACCTCATCTCATCCCACACTCTCAGCCTATGCTTGTTCTCAGGGGTGAAGCTGGCTTTGTGTAAGCAAGACATTGTTGGATCTTGTTATTTTGGTGCTTGTTTTTATAAATTTTAATTGGATCGTTCAATTCATCAACATTTAAGTTAATTATTGATATTATAATTGGTATTATTATACATAATTATATACTATATATAATAAGATCTTATTAAAGACTATTTTGTGACTTGTTTTCTTTATTTTTTTAATATTAGTTACAGTTTATTAACTTTGTATCCCAGCTGTATCCTGCTCCCTTATTCTCTCCCAATCCTACCCTCCCTCCCTCATCTCGTCCCTGCCCCTTTCCAAGTCCACTGATGGGGAGGTCCTCCTCCCCTTTCTTCTGACCCTGATTTATCAGGTATCTTCAGGACTGGCTGCAAAGTCCTTCTCTGTGGCCTAGCTGGGCTGCTCCTCCCTCAGGGTGGGGTGGGGGGAGGTCAAAGAGCCCACCATTGAGTTCATGTCAAAAATAGTCCCTGTTCCCTGTACTAGGGCACCCACTTGGATACTGAGATACCATGGGCTACATCCGAGCAAAGGTTCTAGGTTATATCCATACATGGTCCTTGGTTGGAGAAACAGTCTCATAAAAGACCCCTGGGCCCAGATATATTTGGTCCTTGTGGAGCTCCTGTCCTCTCCAAGTCATATTAACTCTCCCTTCTTTCTTATGATTCCCTGCACTCTGCTGAAGGTTTGGTTATGAGTCTTAGTATCTGCTTTGATACACTGCTAGGTAGAGTCTTTCAGAGGCCCTCTGTGGTAGGCTCCTGTCTTGTTACTTGTTTTCTCTTACTTCCAATGTCCATCCTATTTGTTTTTCTAAGTGAGGATTGATCATCTTACTCCAAATCCTCTTTCTTGTTTATCTTCTTTAGGTGTTCAGATTTCAGTATGTTTATCCTATCCTATAGGTCTATATAAGTGAGCATATACCATATGTTTCTTTCTGCTTTTGGGATACCTCACTCAGAATGATCATTTCCAGGTCCCACCATTTGCCTGCAAATTTCATGATTTCCTTGTTTTTAATTGCTGAGTAGGTGACTTGTTTTCTAATTTATTCCTTTTCTTCTTCCCTCCCTCCCTCCCTCTCTCCTACCTGTCCTTTCTTTCACATGCCACTGTGTGGAGATGACAGAACAACTTGCAGGTGTTGGTTCTCTTCTTCCATTATGTGGATCCGGGGGATGGCTCTCAGGTTGTCAGGCTAGACAGTTGGTGTATTTACCCCTGAATCATTTCACTACAAGTGAATTTTAAATCTCATGGTGTTTTGTCTCATTCATTAATGTCTTTCAGTTTGAAGATCTCCCTTTAGCATCTTGTATAGACATGTGAAGTTATAACCTCTCAGCTTTTGTTTGACTGAGTGTGTTCTTTGAATCTTTCCATTTCTAAAGGGTAGTTTAGCTGGAAACAGTATTCTCGGAAATACTGTTGGAAATCTGTCCTCTGGGGAAAACAATTACTTCTTTGAATCAAAACAGCCATAATCACTCACACAAAACCCCCACAGTATCAGGCCAAGAAGGAGGTAAATGTGGGTCATCAGTAACATTCGCTGCCTCCTACCCCACCCCCACAGCTGGACATAATCCTGCCTCAGGTGCACGTGGTCATGGCAGGTGCCAAAGTGTACAGAAGGGGGACAGTTAACTGTGCTGAGTATCACCCAGTGGAGTGGATTTTCTGTGGCGCAGCTGCTTTTGAGTCACCCACACTCCTAAAAGTAGCATCTCACCCCGCTCTTATAAGTAAGCTGATCAATGACTTGCATGGAGTCATTTCTTCAGGCTGTCGTGGTTCTCTTCATCTAAGACTTAGACTTCAAGGGAAAAGTCACTGGCAGTTAACAGTTTCTTTCCCTAAAATCTCATGCCATTCTCTTCTGGGCTGCAAGGATTTCTTTTTCCCTGAGAAGCTGGTTGTCAGAAGCTTGTATTATGTATTTCTTCTTCTTATCCTACAGGTTCTTTTTATCTTTTACCTGTGCTTGGGTACTGTGCCAAACTTGATTGAGAAAAAACAAAAAGAAAAACAACTAAAAACACCTCTGCCTGATGGCCTTTTGGTCTTCATGTACTAGGATATTTGTATCCTTTCTTTTCGGGGGTGGGAGTTTTAATCATCTCTGAATATACTTTCTACCTCTTTGGTACTCTCAAATTTCCATGACTCTATAATCTAAATGTGTGTATGTATGTGTGTTTGAGTGCATCTGTGTTTGGTGTAGTTAGAGGTCAAAGGTCAGCCTTGAGAGTCATTCCTTAGATACATTATCTACCTTGTATTTTGAAGTAGGACTCTCATGGAGACCCATGGCTTACGGTTTTGGACAGACACAGTGAAAACCCCAGGTATCCACTCTCCCCTCCCCCAGTGCTGGAATTATAAATTTACATGGGTGCTAAAGATTGAACTCAAGTCCTTTCAACTTTTACCAACTGACCTATCTCCCAAGCTCCCTGATGATTTACTTATGGTGCTGTCTCAAAGTTCCTTTCATGCCTCTTTATTCCCTTTTCTGGGAGTGCTTTTTCAAGCATTGGTCACTGTTAATGGCAAGGATTTAGATTTATTCAACTTATGCTTTTCTAGTTCCACCCTATGACTACATTTCTTTAGAAAAGTTATAAAAAGACTTATGAAGGTTAAATGAGAACTATTCTGTTTCTTACTGCCATCGCCAGCTTTTTTCTTGAACTGTCTAGTAATATGGCTAAAGTCACTGTGTGGGGTGAGAAGAAATGTGACAAGGACAACTATTGCATGACCTGGTAGGTACTAGTGAGCCATGTTATGTCCTTGGCTTTGTTTTCATGTGAACGGCAAAGAACCCACGGCCCATGTTGTTCTTAATGTGTTGAAGCTCTGACCTCAGGCATTTGCTCTGGAGAGAACAGCAAAGTACTCTTAACATTTTGAAAATGGCAGGAATGCTAATAAGAGAAGCCACAAAGACCCAAGAAACTGGAATTCTCTCAGAATTAGGTGGGGGAATTAATCTTAAATCAAGTAAGCTCATAGTTCATTCTCCTTTTAAATCCAGTTTCATGCTAATGGCAAATGCCAGATAGGAATTATTTCTCATTAACTGTAAACTACAAATACTGATCTGTAAAGAAACCATGAGAATCTGATTAATTTTAAGAATTTATCAAAATAAATGTTCTGTACAGAAAAGCAAATCAGGCCATCGAGAGCAAATTTCCATTGGTAACTAGAAAGTTAGCCCAAGGCTGCTTTAACTACAGATATTTGCAGAAGATGAATTATAAGATTAGTGTTTATTGAGTACAATTGTTTGAGCAACTTTGGATAAGGCAGTGGTTTCACAAATTAAGGGAAGAATAGGGGCTGTTGAGATGGCTCCGCAGGTAAAGGCACTTGCTGCCTGTCTAAGTCAGTGTTCTACTGCTAGGAAGAGACTCCATGACCAAGGCAACTTATATGGTATTTAATTAGGACTGTCTTACAGTTTCACAAGGTTAGTCTATAATCACCACTGCAGGAAGCATGGTGGTAGCCAGGCATGATGCTGGGACAGTAGCTAAGAGCTTACATTTCATCCACAGGATGGGGGCAGAGAGAAAGCAAGGCTGGAGCTGGTGTGGACTTTTGAAGCCCAAAGCCCACCCCCACTGACACACCTTTTCCACCAAAGCCATGCCTCCCAACTCTTCCCAAATGGTTCTACCAACGGGAAAACATTCAAATGCATGAGCCTATAGAGGCCATTACCATTCAAACCACCACACTGCTAAACCTGAGGACCTGGGTTCCAGCTCCAGAACCCACATGGTAAAAGAGAACCAAGTCTACTAGTTGCCCTATGACCTCCAAACACATGCCATGGCATGGGTATGCCCACACAAAGATAATAAGTAAATGTATAGATAGATAAATAAGATACTGAAAAACAAAGAGAGCTAGCTCCTCCTAGGCAGTGAGGCTGTAGCATCATGGTAGATGTGGTTGACTTAGATGCTCAGAATAATCTGAGACACAACAATATATCCCAATGGCAACAATTCTCCTGTTAAGACATACAGAAAAAAAATATAAAACTCCTCCAAGCCATTGAACCTTTCCTTGTAACTGTTACAAACATGCAGCGGAAAACATAGACTATTGACACCCCCCACCCTCCAAAGCGTGTCTGATCTGTACATTGAGTGGCACAGCATATCTGGCCTGGTATTTATCTTACTGTGGGGAGAGAGTGGAGGCAAGTAAACTCCATCAATCCGATGTTGACTGGTACCCTCCCAGGGCTTTCTGGCACAGTTCACATCCTGTATGAAATAACACACCATGTGGGGCAAACTGAAGTCCTTAACCTATAGCTTCGCCTTCTACCCTTCCTGTTACCCATAGTCAGCCATCATCCAAAACTACCAAGTGTAAGATTCCAGAAATAAACAATGGCTAGCTTCAGCATTGTACATTGCTCTGAGTGATAAAATTTTGCACCATCCATTCCTTCCTGTCCACAGCATGAGTTGCCCTTTTGTCCAGCATAATGACAACCTGTGTACAACCCATCCACCAATCAGCAGGTCCCCACTTGATTTTAAGGCCAATGGCCCAGAAGACATCCCAGAGCTGTGTTCAGGTAACATTTTTACTTAATAGTAGTCCAAAGTACCCATATGAGGAAAGGCAGAAAACCAGGAAGGACAGATGAACCCTGGTGCTATGTGACAATGCTGAGAAGGTATATATAAAAAAAAAAGTACACATAGAGTTTGGTAGTTTTGGACATCTACTGTGGGGGGTGAGGGTAGGGAGGTCTTGTAATGTTCCCATGCAATAGACAGTAAAAGGCTACTGTACTGAGGAGCTGGATGTCTCAAGCCTACCCTACCTTTCCCAAAGCTGAGGATACCAGGGTTTTGAGAGTCTCAAACAGGGACCTGTTTAGCTTTTTTATTTTTCTTAATTTTTTTACTTCTTTCTTGTATTTTTGAGATTATAATATAATTATACCATTTGCCCCTTGCCCATTTTCTCTTTAAACCTATCCATATACTCCTCTTTGCTCTCTTTCAAACTCATGACCTATATTTCATTAATTATTGTTACATGCATATATAAATATCTATATACATATATGTTTCTAAATGCAATCTGCTCAATCTGTATAATGTTACTTGGATGTATGTTTTCAGGGCCGACCATTTGGTTTTCAGTAACCTAGGGAAGATCATTTCACCTGCTCTCAGCATAGTTGCCTCAAGTTCTTTTTGTGGGGTTGAAGCCTCATGGTCTTTCCCTCATCTACCTTGGCATGACTATTGTCTTTGTTTAGCTCATGTTTAAGTAGTCATGTTGGTGAGACTTTATGGGTATAGCTTCTGACATTACTAGTATAGAGAAATTTTAATCCAACAACATGGCTGCTCTGATCACATCCAAAGACCCTGTAGGTCTGTGTGATCTGGCTGAAATATAGACACACTGCACAACTTTATTCCCTCTGGCTGGAATATAGACATGCACCTCTGGCTGGAATATAGTATACACCTTTAATCCCAAACAATGAATACAAAGTTAGTTTGAAGCACCCATGTTCGAAAGTGACGAATCAGAGAAAGATTTGACAGAAAATGACTCAGAGATAGGATATCCCCAACTCTCATGAGAACAGACTAGAAAGAGCAGTAGAGCTGAGACAATAGAGAGAGAAAATAGAGTATAGTAGAATTCAGTAGGAAAGACAGTATGGTAGAGAAAGGAGTAGAGTTGAGCACAGGATTGTTTGTGGAGATAGTATAGTACAGTTTGGGAGTGCAGTAAAGTTCAGTGCAGTTAAATGCAGTTTAGTTAAGTTCATAAAGTTCAGCGCAGTTCACTTCATGGAGTTCAGAAGCAGAGTAATTCAGTGAGTAGTGAGAGAAGCCAGATTAAGTCAATCTACTTAGAGAAGAGTTTGAGCCAGAATAGCTGAGTTAAACCAGCCAGCCAGAGTTCAGAAAGAATAGAAAGGGCAGGTTATTCAGTAGTAAGTCTCAGAGGCTGAAACGTTCTAGGCCTAGGTTAGCACACAGAGACAGTAAGACTCTGAGACAGCAATTACAAAGCTTACCTTTACTCTAGTCAGTAGAGCATGAGACTCTTAATCTCACAGTTGTGGGTTTGAGCCTCACACTGGGTACCGGATGTAAAAGTAACTTTTATTCGCTAGAATAATTGTCATCTCAAAGGCTTACTGCTAAATAATACTAGGATTTCCCCAACATTTTGTGTGTGTGTGTGTGCATGTATGTATGTGTGCGTGTGGGAACCAGAGAACAACTTTCAGGAATTGGTTTTTTTCCTCCCATTATGTGTGTCCCAAGGATGGAACTGAGTCTGCCAGGTTGGCAGCAGGTACCTTTAGCATCTTGCTGGCTCAAATATAGTCATTTTATGGTTGAATCAAAATCTATCATTTTATAAGAATACATATTAATTTTTTAAATCATATATTTAAGTGGCCAAAGGAAGGCAAAGAAAATAAGCATCCCTTGATTCACCAAGACCTTAGGTATGCCAAGTTGCCATGTTCCTGAGAAGGGCAATGATTAGCCACTTGTGGAGGATATCACTTTGGCCTAAATACATTTTTTTTATTCTCTGAGAATATCATTCAACGAACATGCTTTTATCATATCCAGCCCTTTCATCCAACTCTTCCCAGGTCCATCCTCACTTCTCTACCTAACCAACTTTGTGTCCTCAATAAAAAAGGAAAGGAAGAAAGAAGGGAGGGAGGGATAGAGAGAGAGACAGAGAAAGAAAGAAAGAAAGAAAGAAAGAAAGAAAGAAAGAAAGAAAGAAAGAAAGAAAGAGAAAAGCAAAAGAAAGGAAAGAAAGAGAAAAGCAAAAGAAAGGAAAGAAAGAAAAAGAGAAAGAAAGGAAAGAAAGAAAGAAAGAAAGAAAGAAAGAAAGAAAGAAAGAAAGAAAGAAAGAAAGAAAGAAAGAAAACTACCAGGTCTGATTTGTGCTTCCCAAGAGGGTATGGGTCATCCCCTAGAGCCTGGTTGACCTACCAGGGACAACAACCTTAAACAAATGGACTCTCCCTCCCCCAGCAGCTTTCAATTGCTCCTTCACTCAGGGTGTCCGCTTCTCCTCCATGCTGGGATTTTGTTTGACTTGAGCTTGTATAGGCCTTGTGCATAGTGTCACAACCACTGTTGTGAGCTCATCTTTGCAAATGCCCTGTTGTGTCTGGAGAACTTTCACCGTAATTACCTACTGCCTCTGGCTCTTACTGTCTTTCCATCTGCTCTTCCTCCATGTTCCCTGAACCTTGTGAGGAAGAAGTGTGATATGTGTCCCATTCAGGGTTAAGCATTCTGCGGATTCTTATTCTCTGCACCTTGGTCAGTTGTGAGTCCCTGTGTTAATTGGCACATACTGTAAAAAGGCGCTCCTTTGATGAGGGTTGAGAGGTGTACTCACCTAGAGGCATATCGCAAGAAGTCCTTAGGAAAGCCTCGCTTGTGAGACACCATAAGGCAAGCACTTTACTGACTGAGCTACCACCAGCTGTTCAGCTGTTTTGCTATGTCCCGTGTATCATTGGAGCCTTAGCCATTTCAATAATCAGTGTTCCTTGGCTGCAAGAAGCCAGTTCTTGTGTTGTTGGAGACATGGGAGGTGAGGCAAGGAAACTGTGTGGTCATCAAACAATTCAGTTTCTAGAGCTTGTGGTTCATGGTGTACCGATAAAACTGTGTGTGTGTTTTCAAGACAGGTTTTCTCTGTGTCGCCTTGGCTGTCCTGGAACTTGTTCTGTAGACCAGGCTGGCCTTGAATTCAGAGACCTGCCTGCCTCTAATTCTTAAGTGCTAGCCTTGATTAAAGGTATGTGCCACCCATGCTTGGCTAAAAAAAAGAGAATGTATTAAAGCCACAACCAGGTACCTCTATACAACTGTCAGAGTGACTAAAATATTAGTAACCAAATGTCTCCTGCTAATAACAGCTGCTGGCGAGGACATGAAACAATGATTTTCATCACTGGAGGGAACACAGAATCATCTAGACACGTTGGAAGACCATTTGGCAGTTTGCTACACAAACAGCAAAGCTTGCTCTTAACGTAAAAGACTCGGCAATCTTGCCTTCTGATGTTTACGCAGAGAAGTTGAAGACTGTGTAGTAGCTTTCTATGAAATTGCTTCAATGTGCAGGCAACCAAATGCTATCATATAGGTAAAAGATAAAAAAAATGTGCTTTGTCCACACAATAGAATATTATTCAGTGATTTTTTAAAATGGCCTACAAGCCACAAAAGACATGAATGAGTTTTTAAATGTATATTGCTGTGGCTGGAGTGATGATCTAACAGTTTTGAGCATGTGCTGTTCTTGCAGAGGACCTGCGTTCAGGGCCTAGCACCTATGCCAGATAGCTTGCAACCACCTATAGCTCCAAAGGCTTCCCTACCCTTCTCTGGGCCTTCACTGGCAACTGCACTCACATGCTGACACACACATACATATACACGTAATTAAAAATCATTAAAATAGTAAAGAAAACAAAAACATTACTAAATAGAAAAAGTCAATCTAAAAATGCTACATGTTGTATGATTCCTACTATATAGCCTTCTAGAAAGGATTCGCCTGTAGGAGTTGATAGCTCAGTGGTTTCCAGGAATGCAGAAAACAAAGATGAGAAGATTAAATAGGCAAGTCACAGAAACAGTTTTAGGCAAAGCTCATTCAGGTTGCTGTTATAACTCTGAGCGTAAGACGTCTGCACTGTCACCTACATCTCCTCCTGAGCCCTTCTGGGGCTGAGGGACCAGTGTGTATTGAAGGGCAGAAAGACCAGGAGTCTATATTTTTTTAACTGAAAAATATTTCAGGTGATTCTCACAGCTGATGTTAAACCTTGAGAGTGACAGCTACAGAAACTATGTTTCTTGGGTGAAACAAAACAAAGGGTTTAACAGGATGTGCACCAAGGTACGGTTAAAAGAAAAAAAGTACCTGTAATCCCAGTACCTGGGAGACTGAGAAAGAAGGAGCGAAAGTCCAAAGTTATACACCCAACCCTTGCCAAAGGAGAGGGAAAGAGAAAGGGAAGGAAGGAAGGAAGAGAAATACTGTAAGGTAAAAGTTGTTTCAACATTCTATAATCCCTCTGACCTTGTTGTTGTTGTTTTCAGAAGACGATAGCATGGATCAGTGGTTCTCTAATGTTGCGACTCTTTAATACAGTTTTTTTTTTTATGTTGTGGCAACCCCCAACCATAAAATTATTTTGTTGCGACTTCAAAACTGTAATTTTGCTACTTCTATGCCTCATACAGTAAATATCTGATATGCAGGATAACTGGTATGTGAGCCCTGTTGAGAACCACTGGTATAGATAAAGGGAAAGAAATCAGAGCCAATCTATAGACACTAAGGGCTGGGAAACCATTGAGTGATAGGGTGTAGGTTTTTAACACATGCTCGGCCTGAATCTCTACACCCAGCACTCTCCTAAGAAATTAAACTAATCTAAACTAATCAAATAAAACGGACCCTGTTTGGAATTTTTTATTCAAAACAATCAAGCGAGAGACTATATTTTAAGATTTGGGAGAAATTAATTCTTGATTATATACTGATTGCTATTTAAAAATTTGTGTTAATTTTGTTATATTGATTTATGTAAAAAGATACTCCTTTCTATTTTGGATGTTTTTAAGTTGAAAAAGGATGGGGATTGCTTGATATCTGGTATTTGCTTTAAAATTCTAGGTGGGCCAACAGGATGGCTCCACGCTTGCCCACAAGCCTGACAACCTGAGTTCGGTCCCCATGATCACATGAGAAAAGAAGACAGCAGACCCTCAGGCTATCCTCCAACCTCGAAGTGTGCACAGTGGCATGTCACTGCTATCCCCCGTACACCTTGCACATAATAAAAAAACAAATACATAAATAGATGTGAATTTAAAATACATATTCTATAGAAAACAATTAAAAGCCAGAACGGGGATGGAGGAAACGGAGCACAATCGGTAAATGACATGATTCTGGGAGGCATGTGATGAGAGCACGGGGCTTCTTAGACTCTCAAGTTTTTAATAGGTTTGAAATATTTTGGAGAAAATTGCTGAACATATCTAAGGAAATGGAAATATATGATCCAATGGGAATGAGATGTCAATTCTAGAAAAATGGTTTGGGGGAATCCTTAGAACGTTAAACACAGTCTTAGTTAATTCTATTTCTAAGCTACATACGCAAGAGCTATAAATAGGTACTTAACAAATGTATGCATGCGTAAAATAACAGTATTCACAATAGCCAAAAGGTGGAAACTGCTCAAATGCCTTTCAACATATGAATGGGTAAAGAAAATGCACACATATGTGTATATGTATGTGTGTGTATGTGTATATGTATATATATATATATATATATATATATATATGATAAAACTTTAAAACAGTACACCAAGTGAAATAAGCCAAGCCAAACACAAGAAACATATTGAGTCATTTCAATTATTTGTGACATCTAGAATGAACAGGTGCATAGAGCCAAAAGAATCAAAATCAAGGTTTATGAAACGTTAGAGCAGAGGCGCCTGGGCGTGAGGACTAGTGAATGGTTGCTGAGTGGGAACAGCGCTAGATACAAACGGTGCAGCACAGGACTGTGACTGTGGAGTGGAGTGCCTGCCATTGGAGGGTCTGAATATGTTGTGTGAATATCACCATATTTAAAAGTGAACACTGACAGTCCAGCCATTAGGATGAAGGACTAGGTTAGCGTATGATGTTGGAGTACCTCACCCCACCACCCTTGTGACCATAGGTGACCTGAAGGTCCACACTTCTTTCTTGTCTTGACGGTTGGGAATGATGTACAAATAAGGAGAAACACAGTAATGGCTGAGCTGATAAATGTTACTTTTGATAAGGGCCCGTCACGTTTTAGCTATGTTAGCTTCTTTGATTCCTTGGTGTTTGCTTGTTTGTTTAAGTAATTATATTGCCAAGGCAAGAGTACTTACTCAGGAAAAACGCGCTGTTGATGTTTAATTAAGTGAAATCCACAGAACCAGACTGATTTTAATATATTATAGATTCTACTGACAGCACCATCCATCCCACTTACCAACTGTACCTGGCAGATGGGAGGAACAGGGGTGGCAAAACCTGTCAGCACAAATGCCTTCCCCAGTCCAAAGAAGACCACCTGAAGCTTCATGATGTGTGAGTATGATGTATGTGTGTGATGTGTGTGTATGATGTGTATATGATCTGTGTGATGTACGTGTGTGTATATATGTCTATGTAAGAACATGCGTACGTCATGATGGAGGTCAGAGGACAACTTTCAGGAGTTGGTTCTATCTTTCCACTGTGGGTCGTGGGGAGGGGCTCAGGCTCTCCGGCTTGTGCAGTGAGCGTTTTTTATCAGCTGAGCTATCTTTTCAGCCTTCTCTTTTGAACATTTACTCACTTGTGTGAGGGTACTTCTATGTGCGCAGGTGAGCTTGCATGTGTATACACATGTATGTGCGGGCCAGAGGTCAGCCTTAAGTGCCGCTCCTCAGGAACCAGCCTCTGTTTTTTGTTTGGTTGTGGTTCTTTGAGACAGGGTTTTCACTATGGGTCTCTGGCTGGCCTAGACCTCAATATGTAGACCAGGCTGACCTTGAATTCAGAAATCTACCTGCCTCTGCCTCTCAAGTGCTGAGATTAAAGGCATGAGCCACCAAGCCGGCCTCCATAGTTTTCAAGACACTGTCTCTCACTGAACTTGGGCCTTGCCCAATTTTGCTAGGCTAGCTGGCCAGCATGTTCTGGGCATCCTCCTGTCTCCACCACCCCAGCGTGGCAATGACAAACACTTACCACCATGTGGGCACTGGGGCTCAAACCCAGGTCCTCGTGTTTGGCACATTCCTGGACTGAGCCATCTTCTCCCCAGCCTGTTTTATTTTCCTTCCCAGCCCAAACACTTCTTCCTTCCCTTTAGCCGTCCTGCACTTCCATCATTAGGAAAACATCGTGTCTTCTACCAGCTTGTGGTATGAGTTTTCCTGGGAGGAGGCAGTGTCAGCTGACCTCAGTGTGAATTAAAACATATCAAAGAGTTGGGGTTTTAAAGTTTCCAGGCCTCCCCTGCCATGAGGAAGGACTCCAGTTACCCTTGTGCTCCAGAAAGAGATTAGCAGCCCGAAATCACTTTGACATCATCAGTTGCTCTACTCATACCACAGGGAGATTTAATTCCAGCCTGTGAAATTGTAATTGCTTCTCAAGGAGAAGTGAGGAATCCTGGGTGATGGCCACAGCCAAGCTCAATGTCAGAGTTGCCAGTTGCTGCCACATCAGATATGACTTGCTGTTATTCAAAAATCACTCCAGCTTTCCAGACGGGAAGCTGAACTGGGGAGTGAAAGTAAATTAACAGAAACTGTCAGCTGCTCAGAAGGGCACAGACAGCAGTGTGACAGAGGTGGGCCACTTCCCATCAGAAAAGGAACTTTCTCCCTCACAGTAGTTTAAGATAAAGAGTTCTACCAACAAATTTTATGACTTTAGGTGTGCAGCTAAATGATGTCACTATGAAGCCATGATAAGATGAAAGCTGACAATTTCTAGTCAACGATTCTTGGAAAGTGTTGGGGGAAAAAAGAAAGGTTTTGAAGAGTAATTAAAATAATGAAGATAACATGTCCATGTCAGATTGATGCTTACAGTGGATTAAAATTACCTGCTATTGAAGTTAAACTGTCTTGAAAAATTGCTTCTCTGGCTAGGCCTGGAAAAAGGAGAAACTGAAGTCTCCCCACCTAATCCCAGAACAAGTACAGACGGGGAGGTGACTGCGGTCAAAGAAGACCTGGAGCCTGACACCTTTAGAGACAGAGGAAGAGCTGGCCATTCTGTTCTCCTAAAGGACTGAAAGCAAAGAGAAGGGGCCAAGCATGGTTTCTTTTCTGCTTGCTTTCTTTTTTATTTTAGTATGATTTATATTTACTTAGCGTGATTTTGCACACACCCCAGTGAGTATGTATACCACAAACCATTCTCACGTAGACACCAGACCAGGGCGGCAAGCATCGTCTTCTATCTGCCTGGCTCACGGCCTCCAGACAGGCTAGTTCATCAAAAGAAAAACTTGCCATTCAGCTAGGCTGGCTGGCCGGCCAGTGAGCTAGCAGTATCCAACGGACTCTGTCTCCCAAACCTAGGGGTTATACGCATTCCTAGCCATGCCCAGCATTTTGTATGCCGAACTGTGATTTGAACTTAGATCCTCACTCTTAACCACTGAGACATCTTCCCATCCCTTTAAATTAAAAAAATTATTATTAAAAAATATTTAGTCTGGGGCATTGCCTATTTGTTTTAGAACTACAGAACGTTCAGCCGGCCATGGTATTACACACTTATAATCTCATCATCACCGTGGAGGCAAGAGGATCAATAATTCAAGGCTAATCTAGGCTGCATTGAGAGTTCTAGGCCAGAGTGAACGCAAACATAGTGTGTCTTTCTTAAAAAATCCAAGATGTTAGAGATGTCAGTCTGTGGTGGGTCATTTGGCCAGCGTACTCTAGGCTCTGTGTTTGATCTCTAGGCACCAAGACAAGATTTTACTTTTCCTGATTTGATGAATTTTAGAGCAGATTTCACATGCTGGAGTTCACCTTCTGAAAGGCTGGTGTGCCGACCTTCTTCCTTTTCAATAGAAAGAAGTGGAAAGGGATTGGTTTCACTGTTGTGTCCTTTTGTCACTCTGGCTACCGGTTAAGCAGCTGTTTGCTGAGACCTTGTGCGGGTCCACCGCGATAATTCAGAACAGATACACAAGCCAGATGTGGTGGTCCACACCTGCACTTTACAGGGAGAGTGTGAGACCAGCCAGAGTAGATTAGATAGCAAAACCCTGCCTCAAAAGAATACAACTACAACAGGCACTGTTCTTTGTTCTTGTTTCAATCAGTGGTTGTACCATGTGGGACAAGAACCAGAGCTCACCCTTCCCCTCTGCTCTGTGACCCTTCCTGAGCATCTGTCTCTCTGTACCCTCCCCTCCACCCTTTCAGTCTCCAGTGACCGTACCATTCTTCCCACGAGGTCATCCATTTAGTTTCCACAAATGAGTGAGCGCATGTGTCTGGCTTCTTAATGTAATGACCCTCTGTGTGTCTGCCAATGATAAAAATCACATGATTTCTGTGGTTGGATAATAATATTTTATAGTACGTATACATCGACATTATCATGATAATCCACAGTTTGCTGTAGGAAATCTATAACATCTATCTATGTACCTGTAGATAAATAAAGAGATACAACTTAGATCTCTCTCCCCACCCATACACACACACACACACACACACACAGAGAGAGAGAGAGAGAGAGAGAGAGAGAGAGAGAGAACTCACATTTTCACCATTCATCCACTGATGGGCATCCAGATTGATTACATTTTACTACAAACAGCACCACCATAAACACGGGCATGCGTGCACTTGTTTTACTGACTTTATACCCTTTGTATATACTCACTAGTAGTGTTATCAGATCATATTATGGTTCTATTTTCAGGTTTTACAGGACTAAGCATACCGTTTTGCATAATGGCTACGTTACTCTCCTCACCAGCATGTATAAGAGTTCTCTGCATCTGTACCAACATTGGTAATTTTTTTTCTTATTCATGACAGCTATGCTAACTGGGATAGGGCCATCTAGGATGTGACTTAGTAGAGAAGTCACTAAGCATGCCAGTGTGCCCTAGGTTCTATGTAGAGTAAGGTGATGTCTCACTGTGGTCTTGAGTTCTGTGTCTCTGACATTTTTTGGCCATTTGGAAGCTTTATTTAAGAAGTAACTATTGAGACCTTTAGCTTAGTTTTTAAAAATAATTTTACAATTGTAATTAAAATATTACTATAACACTCCCCCACCCTCCCTGCTTCCAGTCCCTTCCACGTCCCTTCTTATTTCCTCTCAAATTCATGGCCTCATTTATTATCATCGTTGTTGTGGTTACATATGTTTGTAAATATACACATACAGCTTGCTGCGTTTGTTTAGTGTTGCTTGTACGTATATGATTTCAGAGCTGACCTCTTGGTATTGGATAGTCAATTAGGGGGATCACCCCTGGGGAAAAGCTAATTCCGCCTTTCTCAGCAGTCCTTACTTGCCTGCAGTTCTTTTGTCTAAGGTGGGGCTCCTTGAGATATACCCGTTTCATGCTAGCATGTCTATCAGTGTTGGTATTAGGTCTCATTTAGGCAGCCATGTTGGTGTGGTATCATGTGTGTCTTTTCTAGGAGACAGTCTCACAGCAGACTTGTAGTCCCCTGGCTCTTACAGTTTTTCTGCTCTCTCTTTCACAATATCCCCTTAGCTTTGCATGCAGGAGTTGTGCTGTAGGTATATTGAGAATGCCGCTGCAGGATCAGTTGTTCTCTGCATTCTGACCGGTTGTAGAATTCTGTGATGGTCTTCACCTGCAGCAAAGTAAAGCTTCTCTGATGAGGAATAATGACTATACTTACTTATGGGTGTGATGCTTTCGAAAGAAAATGGCCCCCATAGGCTCATAGGGAGTGGTACTACTCAGAGGTGTGGCCTTGTTGGAGTAGGTGTGGCCTTGTTGGAGTAGGTGTGGCCTTGTTGGAGTAGGTGTGGCCTTGTTGGAGGAAGTGGATCATTGAGGGCAGGCTTTGAAGTTTCAGATGCTCAAGCCAGGCCCATTGCAGCATTCACTTCTTGCTGCCTGCAGATCCAGATGTAGAACTCCCAGCTCCTTGTCCAACACCATGTCTATCTGTGTGTTGCCATGTTTCCCAACATGGTGATAATGGACTAAACATTTGAACTGTAAGCCACCCCCAATTAAGTTTTCCTTCATAAGAGTTGCTGTGGTCACAGTACCTCTTCGTGGTAATAGAAACCCTCAGATAACAGGTATAAAGATAAGTATTTAGACTGTTGTAGTAAAGTGATAGTAGTGGATTCTTCTTTGAGATTCATGACCCCACTAACCCTGGACAGTTGGCTAAGTTTCCAGTACCAGAGATGATGTCTCTACTGTGAACATGCCATAAGTCAGGTCAGATACAGCTCGAATCTTCCAAGTCCAGTGTCTGAAGTACAGGGTGTCTTCAGCAATAGGTGCTTACCATCAACATCTGGTGGGTAACCAAGGGCAACAACAGTAGCCTATATTGTTTTGGAGTCTCTAAGATTTCCCTTACCAATAGCTCTAGTAGAGTTTCTCATGCCTAGAGCTGTTTTTGTTGCTGTTGTTGTTTGTTTGTTTGTTTGATGGTCTATGGTTTTTTGGGTAAAGCATTTTTAGCCCAAAATAGCATAACTTCATTTAAGATGTATTTGTATGTAATCCCAGGACTCAGGGAGGCAGAGGCAGGTAGAACTCTGTGAATTCAAGGCTAGCCTGCTCGACAAAGCAAGATCAGGACAGCCACGGCTACACAGAGAAACCCTTTCTTGAAAAACAAAAACAAACAAAAAGTTGTATTTGTATTCATATAGACTTATACATGTTACGTGAAATTTTAAACATTTTATGTTTCGTTAAGGTTTTCCCAAACATTCTTAGTGTTTTATTCCTTCTCCCTTTCAATCCTTCTATTTTGACATCCCCCGCCCCTTTTTGCAATGAAAGCCCTCTTCCCCATTTTCCCATTTCCTGTTTTGGATAATTTATATCATTTTAGTCTCTTCCTCTCATGCTCCCCACAACATTTTTTTTTATTGTCCCAGTTTCTGTGCTTACTCCAGATTATGTACTCATGTCTAAAGATTTGGAGCTAGGTATCATAGATGAGAGTGAACATGAAATATTTGTCTTTAGGGGTCTGGGTTACCTCACTCAATATAATAGTATTTAGTTCTACCCATTTACTTGTAAATTTCATCATTTAGTTTTTAGCCTTTTGAGAAGTCACACTGGTTTCTGAGTGCCTAGACCAGGTTGCCATCACACCAACAGTGACCAAGGTTCCCCTTTCCCACATCCTCGGCCACATTTGTTGACAGTTGTTTTGTTCATCTTGGGCCATTCTGACTGGGGTAAGAGAAAATCTGAAAGCAGAACTTTTTTTTTTTAATTTTGAGATGTTTCTTAGACATTTTTATTTCTTCTTTAGGGAACTCTTCAGATCCACAGCCCATTTTTGAAATAGGTCACTTGTTTTTCTTTGACTGTTTCTTGAGTTCCTTATATATTGTGGCTCTTAACCCCTTGTCAGATATATGGCTGGTGAAGATTCTCTCCTACTTTGTCAGCTTCCTCTTTATTGATTGTTTTCTTAGCTGTATAGAAATTTTAGTTTTAGGACGTGAGACTTGTCCATTGCTGGCCTTAATTCCTGGACAAATGGAGCCCTAGTCAGAAAATCTTTTCTATACTTATATCTTTAGGGGACTGACTATATTTTCTTCTAGCTCTTTCAGCATTCAGCTTTCACATTATATCTTTTGTCCATTTGGATTTCATTTTTGTGCAAGATAGAGGCCTAATTTCATTCTTCAGCATGTGGCCATCCAGGTTTTTTTTTTTCTCCAAGTGAACAAAATATTTTTAATTATTGTTTTTAATTAGAGGGAAGAGAATTTAAAATTCTGTTTCCCACATTCTCTCTCCAGTGCTAGGAGTTGAAGCTCGGCTCTCATCATGCTACACAAGCATGCTTCCCCCAATGGCACCCTGCTGCTGCTCCATCTCCATCCCATGTTTCTCTTCTGTAGAATCGCTATTTTACAAACAAAATTTATTTGTAGCCATCTCATAGAGTTTGCGTTAGAACAGGATCTAGAATACCTTAAATGTATTGTCATGTGACAAACATGTTCAATTTGTTTTGTTTCACAGGTAAGGACCAAGTGTTTTTTTTATACTGTGAGAGGACAACTCTGAATCTTAACCTTAGGATGCAACACATGGGTATTTGATTTGAAGGAAAGATAACCCCATTCTTAGGGGGCCTTTGAAAACTTAGGCCCTTCATCTAACGTTTTTGGTCATCTGTTGTCTGTGTATGCTGACAACATATGTCTCGTTCCCATGGATTCATTTGCTTATTCAGTTATTCTCTGAGCCTCTACTGTGGCATGGATGAGTCATGTGATACAGTAGTGAAACAACCACGATCAATCAAAAGTAAATGTCCTGGTATAGCATCTCCACATCAAAAGTAGTATTGGGATCCTTGCTTAAAAATCCCCTAAACTAGAAGGCTGGTGTCAGGCAAGTAGGTCAGTTCTTTCTGACTTCTGTCTCCCTCAGTGCAGTAAGAGCTCTATCTCACAGCATCTACGAGCCTCTGCCTTCATTCTGCGATGACCTGCAGGTTCTGCAGGTTTCTTCTGAGAAACATCAGATTCTGGCTCAAGTCAAGGGACGTGAGCCAGTTCTCATTTTTTCCCCCAAGCACTGAGAAGGAGCAATGGTTTTGCAGTCAACTCAAATCTCAACTGAAATTTCAAACATTGCTGCAGAGAAGTTTGAGTTCTCTGACATATTACAGAGCAACAGAGGCTGTTGAAGATTGATTCCCAAAAGACAGGCAGCAGTGACTTTTCACAGCTTTGTATTTGTGCTTTCAGTGCCCAGCTACTAGAGGTTTTGCTTTTAATATTCATTGCAGTTGCAATGGTTCCTTGGATAGACAGTTTGGCTTTGCCACACAGCAAAAGGGAAAGCTGCTGTTAAATTGCCTTTTCCTTTCCACTTTCTTTTTGATTTGGAAGTCGACAGCATTAAAAACATTCTAGGAAGGGGAAGAAGACCTCCTCTATCAGTGGACTTGGGGAGGGGCATGGGAGGAGATGAGGGAAAGAGGGTGGGGTTGGGAGGGGATGAGGAAGGGGGCTACAGCTGGGATACAAGGTGAATAAATTGTAATTAATAAAAAATTGATTAGTTAAAAAACTATTCTTCTACCTGAACTTGCACCCTTTTGAGCCACTTCATTTTCTTGCAGCTTCTTATCATTTTCACAGCCTTAGGCAATCTAATCAACTTGATAAGATTAAATGTCTTAGACCCGTGTCCATCTGACTTTTGCTTAAGACTGGAACATTCAACCTTCCTATCTTCAGAAGCCTTGCAGGATGTTGGTTGGAAGAGAGATCTTAATTGAAGGCTTGGAGATTTTACCTTGCATGGATAGCGTCAGCCACCTTACATTTGGGAGGAAAATTATTGGAGAATCAGAAATTAAAAACAAACAAACTAAACTGGGAAGATGGAGCAGTGAAGGGGCACAAGCACAGAAGGCCTTCCTTGGTGGGGAGGATGTCCTTCAATACAGCCTTCTGATAAAATACTCAAAATCCCATCTGTGTTCTGGCTAGTGCTATGACAAGTCAACACTAGCTACAGTCATCTGAGAGGAGAGGACCTCAACTGAGAAAATACTTAAGATCAAGCTGTAGGCAAGGCTGTAGGTCATTTTCTTATTTAGTGATTGATGTGGGAGGGCCCTGGGCTGGGAGGTCCCGGCTTCTGTAATAAAGGAGGCCTCGCAAGAGAGTAAGCAGCATCCCCTATGGCCTCTACATCAGTTCCTGCTTCTCCTTTCCTGCCTAGTTTTATTTTCTGCCTTGGTTTCCCCTCAGTGGACTGTGTGATTCAGGATATGTGAGTCCAAATAAACCCTTTCCTCTCCAAGTTGCTTTTGGTCATGGTGTTTCATCATAGCACCAGAAACCCTATCTATGACACTGTCCATCCTGAATGTGACAAAATAGAATCAGAGCTTCAGAGATGGTTTACTTGCAGGAGACCTTGAGTTTACTCTCCAGTACCCATGTTTGTTGGTGTTTTTTTTTTTTTTTAAATCAGGTGAAATGCCATGTGCCCGTGATCTAGTACTGAAGAGATGAAGGCAGAAGGCTCATCAGTGGGGCTGCCTGGTCAGTCATCCTAGCATGAACAGCAAGTCCTATGACCCAGTGAGAGACCTTGTCTCACAAACAAAAACAAGAAACAGTGGTCATCTCCTAAGTAATGACATCTGAGGTTGACCTCTGGCTTCCACATGGGTGAGCATACATATGTATTTACATCCACGTATGACTACACACACCCACACCCACACACCCACACACACCCGTGGAAGTTTGGGTTTATGATATGTAAACACATTTTTGTTTTAATCCCAGGTGTGGCATATGGGATTGATCCAGACTGCCCACCACAGCAAAGCATTCACTTCATGCCAGTTCTGGGAGGAGCTCTTAGCCAGCTGCAGATAGTCTAATTCTGAGGACTCTGAGAGCCTAAGAGTGTTGGGGGAGATCCAAGAAAGCAGAAGGCTGCTGCTGCTCCCCCCTGCTGCTCCTGGGTGCTATTGTTGCAGTTGCTGAGAAGAAGTCAGAGATATCCTGAAATGAAGACTGGACTTGCCCCAAGGAACCCATTGACCCTAACCAGCAGGAAGTAGTCAAAGAGAACTCCGCCCCCTCTCACTACTAACCTTCTTTCTTCTACATGCTGTTGGGGTGTTGGAAGGGATTAGGGTGAGGTGGGTTGGTGGAAGAGATGCATTAAGAAACCAAAATAAGGGACTGGAGAGATGGCTCAGTGGTTAAAAACATTATCTGCTCTTCCAAAGGACCACGGTTCAATCCCCAGCACCCTCACGGCAGCTCACAACTCTCTGTAACTTCGGTTCCAAGGGATCTAAAAACCAACCAATGCACATAACATAAAAATTAATTTAAAAAAGAAACCAAAATAAAATGGATTTTTAAAAGGGTGCAATACATAGAGTCAGTCATATAAACAATCAGTCTCTCAAATAATAAAATTAAAACTTAAAAGAATAATTTTAAAAGATGCCAATTTCTTTGAAACTGAACCAGTTCTTAGTTTGACTTACTGTTGAGCTCTCAGATATCGAATGAAATGAGACAAGATATTGACTTTGACTCTTCACCGCTGTTTCCTGGAGCAGAGGGTCCTGTAATAAGGCCCAAAGACCATACAGTTGTCTGTTTTTTACAGTTGTAAAATGGCAACTTTTAGTACTTTCATGGGCCAGGACTCAGACTCTAGACTCTTTTTATGAAGTTTGCATTTGCGTGTTCCTGTGGTAAAGGAAGTCCTTCTCTTGTCTCTCAACTGACTCCAAGTAAAGTTATAGAATGCACACAGGCTGCAAACACACACACATACACGCCAGAAACAACCAAAAAAAAAAAAAAACAAAACCAAGAACATCTACTTTTTACAGTCATCTTCCAAAGAAGTTACTTACCATGGTTGGTGTTTTTTTGGTAAGCATTCACATCCCTTTATTAAGGACAGAGGACTTGCATTCTTAACAGAACAGGTGTGGTAACAATCTGAGGTACAAAATGGTGGTGTTGATCCTCTAAATCACTATTGATGATCAGAGAAGGTTGCAGGTGTTGGAGGGATAAAGAGTTCCTAGGTTCCTGGAACCATTCTGTATGGGAGTGCCAAGGAAGAGATTAGGTGAGTATAAGAGATGTTAGACACCAAAGATGGACTTTGGTCTCACTCAGCACTTTCTTAATTAAAAGAATGATGGGATCGACACATCCAGTTCTATCTCTTCATTACAGCGACAATCCCAGGACAGATGGAACCAGAGTCAGCAGTGATGTTAAGTGTCAGCCATAACAGTAAGATTGGGAGCACTTGGACCTACCTGAGCTGGGGTACACCTATATTATGTCTGAAAATGGCCACACTGGGAAATTTGACTGTGGACAAAGGAGTAAAACAAAGGTAAGGATTTAACTCTTTCTAGGTCTTGCTTTAAGGATCCCAAGATGCAATGCTTTGTTGAATGTCTCCAGAAGTGTCAAAGCAGGTGAGGGATGCTCATTGACCCCAAGCATAAATAAGAGGAGCAGCCATTTTCACACCATCTCTGCTTATCTTACCAAATGTGGACCTCTTTATAGCCTGCAAGATTTAAATTGTCCGGAAGCTCTTCCTTGGCTATTGCATAAAGTTTAAATTTCTCAGCACAGGATCAAAATTCTGGGTTTTTGTCATTGCTGTTTTGCTGAATTTAAAAAATATTATGGGCTATTTGTTTTGTGTGTGTGTGTGTGTGTGTATTTTGGGAAAGGGAAGCACACATGTGCAATGCCATCCATGTGGAAGTCAGAAGACACTTTGCAGAAGTCAGTTCTCTCTCTCCTTCACGCGAGTCCCAGGAATGGAGCTCAGGTTGCTAGGCTGGTGGCAGGTGCTCTTACAGGCTGCGCCATCTCATCGGCCTGCCGTACAAGCTCTAATGTAGCTCAGACCTTTAATTTGATTCATAGCCAAAAATAACCTTGTCCTTCTGATCCTTCTGCCTCCACCTCTTAAGAGCAAGTGTCCAAGGGGTGTTCCATGCCTAGTTTGTACAAGGTTGGGGATCAAACCCATGCCTCTATGTGTGCTTGGCAAGCAGTCTACCAATGGAGCTAAATCCTCAGCCTCAAAACTCTTCATAACACAGACTGAGATTATTGCTTAGTCTAATTTCCAGTCCTGTCTCATAGGAAACACTTTTCTATATCCCTGACAGAAACTGTACGTTCATATGTTGTTATTCTCCTTTATCTGTCCCATCCATCACTGGGAGGCTCTATTCTAGGAAGCTCAGATTTGTTGACTCCTGGCCTTCTGTATCTGGTTTAATTATGTGGCCAAGGTTCCCCTGAGGCTGAGGACACAGCTCAGTGGTAGGGTGCAGGCTGATCATGTGCGCAAGGCCCTGGGTTCAGTCCTCAGCAAAAATGAGTGGGTGGATGAATGAGGGCTCATCTGCATTGTATATACCACACTCGTTTTCAGGGCCAAATAGCACTTGGTTGTATGTACTCACATCGTGTTTATGTGATGATGCCATGGACACTGGGGTAGTTTCCATGTTTGGTTGCTGTGAATAATATTACCATGAACGCTGGTGTTTAGATTCTTTTGGGTGTGTAGCTAGGAAATAAATTGCATCTTAAGGAATTTACATCTTGAGGGATGCACACCTTTGTTTCCAGTAGTTTTCATCAGTTTCTACTGCTATTGGCCATCTTTTCCAGTGAGTACAAGCCATCTATATGTCTTCTTTGGTGAAGTGTTTATTCAAAGCATTTATTTAGGTTCGGATTATCATTTTTTGTTATTGAGGTGTATGAATTCTTTATATACTGGACTCTTAACTGTTTTTCTAGATATTGCAAGTATTTTATCCAATTCTGTAAACTGTTTGTAGCCATTATGTTTTTGATGCATTAAAAATTCCTAATTTTAGTGAAGCTCAACTTAGTGTTATTGCCTGTATTTCTTTTTTGTTGTTGTTTCTTTTTTCCCATTTATCTGTCTGTCTATTATCTATCTATCTATCTATCTATCTATCTATCTATCTATCTATCTATCTATCATCTATCTATCTATCTATCTATCTATCTATCTGTCTGTCTGTCTGTCTGTCTGTCTGTCTGTCTGTCTGTCTGTCTGTCTGTCTATCTATCTATCTATCTATCTATCTATCTATCTATCTATCTATCTATCTATCTATCTATCTATCTATCTATCTTTCACTTTACAGCCTAGTCCCAGTTCTGTCCCTCCTTTCTTCCCATTCCCACCCTCATGCTCCCTTCTCTCTAACCCCCCCCTTCTTCTTCTCAGAGAGGGGAAAGCCCCTCCGTGGGCACCAACCCACCCTGGCACCTCAAATCACTGCAGGACTAAGTGTACTTCTCACTGAGGCCAGACAAAGTAGCCTAGTGAGGGGAAAGGGATCCAAAGGCTGTATTGCCTGTACTTCTGATAGCACATCTATAAAACCAATATCACGAAGTATTCCTTTGAAATTTTCTTCTAAGAGTTCTATAATTTTAGTTTTTAAGTTTTGGTTGTTAATCCACTTTGGGTCAGTGCAGTTTTTGTTGTTTTTTAATGGTGCAAGGTCCAATTTCTTTCTTTGAATGTTCATATCAACCCTTCACTTCCCCCGTAAATCTTTCAAAACACGAACTCTTCCTTATTGAATAAATCATGGCTCTTTTGTTAAAAATCAGCTTGTTTTAATGGCAGGCTGACCTCCCAAGACTAGTTGGATAGCACAAATGACTTGCTTGGGTTAGAGATGGAGGAGGAGAAAGAAAATTCAAAGTTGGTTGGGAAGGTATGGGAGGATGGCTGCGGTAGGAGTTGGGGACAGGAGATGAATATGGTTAAAATGCATTGTATGAAATTTCCAAAGAATTAATCAAAATATTGTTTTAAAAATAAATTAACTCCATATGCAAGAATTTACTTCTGGACTTGCTATCCTATTTCACTGCTCTGAATATAGGTCTTTATGCCCATACCAAGCTGCTGTAATTACTGCAGCATTTTTGCATGTTTTAATAAGTACCTTATTATTTTTTGTTTTTCTCAAGACCAGATTACTTTCTCTTTGTGTAGCTGTAGCTGTCTTAAAACTCACTCAGTAGAACAAGCTGGTCTTGAACTCAAGAGATCTGCCTGCCTCTGTCTCCCAAGTATATGTGCTACCACACCCAGTTACACTTTTTTTTTTTTAAATTAAGAGTGACACAGACTCTTTACAATGCTGAACATTCCTATTCGTGAACCTGGTATAACTCTCCATGATTTCTTTCTTATATAAACCTGCACTGTTTTTTAGTCTTCAGCATACAGATCTTTCACTTCCTTGGTTATATTCATCCTAAGTAATTAATTAATCATATCTTAAAAGTATTTTATGCAAATGTAGTTATTTTCCAATTATTTGTTGCTGACACTTGGTTGCCTTCTTTTGGCCTTTATTTTCCATCTTTACTGAGTTTATTTGTTAGCACTAGTGGCTTTCTTGTGAATTTCTATAGGGTTCTCTACAGGCAGGATTATGTCATCTGCAAATAGTTTCCATCCTCCTTTATGATTCCTTTTCCTTCTGTTGTGTGATAGAGCTCTCTCTTCCAGTACAACAGCGAATAGCAGTGAATCAATCGGGCATTCTAGGGAGAAGACTTGGAGCCTTTCAACACTGAGTGTACTGGTGACAACCATGCTTTTTTTTTCCCCGTTTTATCATGTTGAAGAATTTTCCCTTTGTTTCTTGTTTTCTATTTCTCTTATGCTCATGTGAGGCTGGCAGATTTTAACAAATGCCTTTTCTGTGTTGTGCCAATTGAGATGATCACATGTTTCTTACTCTTTACTCATGATGTACTATGTTAATTTTTCTTATGTTAAGCCACACTTAAGTTCCTAGGATAAATCCCATTTCATTACTATACCTGTAAACCTTTTAATATGCCGCTGGATTCAATGTGTTAATATTTATGTTGATATTCTTGGCATCTGTGTATTCCTAAGGAATCTGAGTTACATATCTCTTTTCTCATCATGTCTTTAGTTGACTTTGGTATCAAGTTCCTCTGGGTAGCTACTCTGCCTGGGATTTTTCATTATAGTATAATGGTTCTTTCTTGCTGTCTAGGGAAGTCTAGTATTAAAGGAAGAAAGTATTGCTGCAAAGTATTGCATTTTCTCAAGAGCTCTAAGCTCTAGGAAGAATTTTCCCAGGGTCCCTCATTTACACATCAAGTTCAATATGAAGCTCCACACACCAGATATTTCCATTCTGGTTATTTCAAAACAAACTACTGTGCAAAGGTGCAATATTTCCTTTCCTTGGAGAAGTGCAAGAATGACTTTCCGGGTTGACAGTGTCATCAGATTTACCCCAAAAATGCCTTTTTGAGGGAGATACTGCATGACCCTAAAGTTAGTTGTGTATTTGAAATTATGAATTGTGTATCTATTGTGTGCATAGTATGGTATACTTGCGCCCAAAATAAAAATGTCTTAAGTAAACAGCATGCTTCCTATTTGGAAAACCTTAGGTCTGTTAAAAGCCACAGGTTTTAGGTTTCGCTACAGAAGCAGTCTGGCATATCATACATAGTCATGATGCACTGGCCGTATTAAATGCAGATTAGCTATAGAGAGCTGAAATCCATGAGAGGCAGGCTTTTCTGGACTGCACATGCCCCTTATTTTGGCACAAGGCCATTCCTTCCTCTGTTACTTCCTTCTTGTATGTGTCTAATCAGGACTGGTGAAATTATATGTTCAGAAGCTTGGAAAACTGAGACCAAGTGAAATCCGCACCTCATGTTCTCCACCATTGGGGTGTTTCGACTGTAGAATTCTAGGAAACAGTTTTGGGAGGATAGAAACAATTATGGCTCTGCCCTCTCTTGCTCTTGAGTCGGGGTGAGGGTTGGGGGGAGAGGGTGGGGTGTGTGCTTACTGGGCCTCCCTTTTAATCTAGATGCCCTTTTCATCTCTGGCCACAAAAGTCTCCTTCTTGATCTTAGATCAGCCTTTCAAATCTGCGCTTGAACTTATGCATTAATTTGATCTCTTCAAATGCAGCTGCAATCCATTTTCTTTGAATTTTCCTTCCTTTGCTGAATTTGTTAGAATCAGACCCAAAGTCCCATGAGGCAGGAATCTTTTTATCCCTATGTAACTCTTTTGAGTGGTCATGTATTGGTATCAGAATCTAAAATTAACTATATTTATAAAATTGGGTTTCACCCCCTAAATAATATGAAGTTCCCTTAAAAGCCATGTTGGAGAGATGGATTCATTAGGCTATTCTTGGTCTACTTATTAGCCTCATTATATGAGTATCAGAAAACACTGAAAATCAGCTTCCATTAATCATCAAATTAAGAATGTCATCAGATTATAGCAGAATGTTCGGTTTTTCTATACCTCGTTTGTCTGCTGTCCCCACAAATGTGTTGAAAAGTAATTTGTTAAAAGCAATACTTTAGTGCTATCTTTTAGTCTATGGCTATGAAAGTTCATAGAGCCCACTTCCACAGTGCAGTGTCATTTGGGATCATCTGAATCCATGTTCCCATTCTAAAGGCATTCTAAAGTGACTCAGAATAAATCTCACATTTCCTTTGGAGCACCAGCTATCTTTTGCCTCTGAAATGGCTAATGTTCTGCAAGGAGAGGAAGTGATATATGTCAAGGATGTTGTGTATTTTTATTTTAGACAAAGTCTCACTGTGTAGCTCTGGCTGGTTTTGAACTTACTATATAGACCAGGCTAGCTTCAAACTCAGAGATCAGGCTGCCTCTACCTCCTGTATGTTGGGTTTAAATGCATGTACCATCACATCCACTTAAAGATATAGTATTTTATATACACAACACACTGCAATAAAATCCTTTATTTCAATTTTATAGAAGAGACTCTGAGAGAGAGAGAGTGGCCTGGTTAAACCCAAGGTTTGCTGATAGTAAACTCTTATACCTTTTTTAAATTTTTTATTTTTTAAGACTGTTTGCCTTGTATGTGTACCAGAAACCACTAGGACTTGTGTCATCCTCTGCAATGTCAACATCCTATAAATCAAGCTCTATGGTAGGGTAAGAACAAGTGCGTTCCTGGCTGGGCAAACTAGCACAAGCCTTTAATTCCAGCATGGAGACGGAAGCAGGCAGACCTCTGAGTTCAAGCCACTCTGGTCTACAAAGTAAGTTCCATGATAGCTACGGTTATGTAGAAAGACCCTGGTTTTATTGTTGTTTTGTTATTGTTTTTGTAAGAAGTGTATTAAAGATGGGTGGATAACTTGAAGTAATTAGGACCCCAGATTAAATGCGCTGAAAATGAATTTTAGGTGATACAATACAGCTGTTCTCAAATGGTCTTGAATCATGGTGCTGGCTAACTGAAGAAACAGCCAAAGGTTCCATGTACTGCACTGGTAGATCTTAATACACACTCATGTGCTACTATCTCATAAGAACTATTTTTAAGTATGTAACATGAAAAAAATCTTTACTTCATGTTAAAATCATCAGTGACTTAGCAATGGAGGTGTGCATCTACTGGCCAGCACACCACAACTTAAGCCTTGAACCAGGGTCCTCGTGTTCCTTCCCTTCCTGGCCATGCCTTGATTCTCATTTGATATATGCTTTTTATCACACCCGTGGACAAAAATCTGTTCTTACAAAGATATGGTATCAAATGTATCACGGATCACATAAATTAATGTTGAAATGGAACTATTTTTTTAAGCTCATTTGTGTATATGTGTGGTGTGTGTGTAGCACACTGCACGTGTGGAAGTCAGAGGATGACTTTAGGGAGTTGTGTTTCTCCTCCATGTGAGTCCCCTGGAGATCACAGTCAAGTCATCTGGCTTGGTGGCAAATGTCTGTACTCACTGAACCATCTCACTGGCCCCCAAATGGAACTGTTGTGAGCTAGCAGTTTGCATTACATTTGATAAATGCTGTTTCCTTCAAGAACTTGAAAATACCCAAGGCGCTACTGTGACCTCCCTGTGGTTTGTAGGGTGCTCTGGGGATCAAGCGAGCCTTCTTGATATGCATCTTCATTTTTATTGCATAGTCTTAAGACATGCCTGTAGTAATTTGGAATGGTTTCTCCAAGCAAGGATACTGACACATTACGTTTCATCTAGATTACAAATGTAATCTATCACATTACATTTCATCTTTGTTCAAGTCTAAAGAAGGTCTTTTTTCTTTTTTTTTTTCATTCTCCCATAACTTCCCTTCACTCCCCCCTCCTATTCTTCATTTTAAACTTTTTGTTTTATGCCAAACCTCTGAAAGTTTCGCTTATAGCTTGAATTTCCACGGCATCTTATATACACTGAAACTCTGACTGGAGTGAAGTGAACAGGGAATGCAGGGCTGTTGATGCAGCATGTGTTGGACATACGTTTACACAGTTTCTCAGCATAGGGCATGTTTTTCACTAAATCTCCACATTCTCAGGTGGGCCATTTCATGTTTGGTAAAGCAGAGACTAGAAGGAAAGAACAGAGTAAAGAAAAAAGCTTGATATCTAAACTTTTATTTAGTTTGTGCACTAAGTCCTAGAGTAGGATGTCACAGAATGGATGCTGGGCTCGCCTAGGTCCCAAGTATCTTCATGGTTAGTCCTAGATACATGTTTGTTGGCACAGGGTGGGTACACTATAAGGAGCTGACAGTGAGAGGTCTGCGGAAGACCTCAGAGGCACAGAGGAAACACAGGAGGATGGTTGGCTTCTTACCACCTGCTGGTGAGCTGGGAATAGGTACAATCAGTTCAGTGTCTACGATAGCTGAACACAAGCAAATGCTGTGATGAGGTAATTCCAAACTCCTCAGTATACGTTCAGCACATTTATGTGTGTCAAGGCATCTTAGCATGGCTCAAAATACAAAAGGTCAGAGACAAATATAGAATGGGTAAACACAATGTATTTTTGGATAGCAAAATGCTATTCTGCAATAAATGTCAACAAGTCACTGCTACATGTGACCGTTGGAATGATTTTCACAAAGCTGAGCAAAAGAAGGTAGACATGAAATAGTCTGGCTGCATTTGTGTAAATCCCTAGACAGACAGTGTTAGAGATAGGGACAGCGGTTGTGTTTTCTCTGGTGGAATTAATGGTGGGAGCTGTCTGAGTGGCCTCCTGGTATGGGCTTAAAATGTACCTCACTTTGTGGGAATCCAAGCTAAATTTCTTACAGGACTTTCTACTGCAGTACTGTATCTCTTCAACCCACAGGTCAAGCCCTGTCCTAGCAGACTGTTGGTATGAGTCGGGTCATATGAAGACAGCCATTAAGGCCCAGAAGCTTACACAGCAGCTCATTTTTTGCTCATTGATGTATACGTAGCTGGATCTGGAAAGTTCCCTGGATGACAAAAATTTCATTCGGCCACAAAGCCCACCATCACCACTAGGCTGGGACTAGCACGTGGCCAACTGTACTGGTTTGTTTTCACCTAGATGATCAAAGATGGCCTTTTGCACTTAATATTCACTGCTAAAGAATGCGTGCAGGCTGCTTAGCTTCAAAGAAAAGGCAGTAGGGCTGCCCTGGACAGGAGAGGCAAGGCAGAGGGCATCAGTGCCGCTGATAGCCACACACAGAGCAGTCCCTGGAAGTCTGTGCTTCCACACCCTCTCAATGGCTCAAGTGTAGAATAGGACACTCTTCTCTCCTCCCTCCCTCTCTCTCTAGGAGCAGGTCACAGGAAAAAGCAAGCTGGATTTCCAGGCCATTGCTGTCCCCTATGCAAGCTGGTGACCAACAGAGTGACGAACACTTTGTGTGACAGTTCTCTGCTACAGGGCCCAGCTGGTCCTACTGTAGACCAAAGAACGCGGTGGAGTCAGAGTCGTGGAGAGTCCTAACAGAGGAACCAGCACTTGAGGGTTATTATGAGTGTCTGTGTATGCCATTCTCTCCGAGGTATGAAAAATTAGGGGAAGACTAGAAGAGAGGAAAGCAGAGGGTTATAGAGGAAGAAAGGGATGGGGATGAGGAAGAAGAGAGATGGGTGAGAAAGAGGAAAGAGAAAACCTGCCTCCAGCAAGCTATAGGTATAAAGCCTTTCTGCTGCCCACTATAGAATGGCTCTGGGCTTGGAAAAGTGTTCTAATGTTTGCTAGGTTCTTATTAGATAACCACCACACTGGTGCTCACTGCTTATCATCAAAGCAATGACCATGCCTGTTCAAGAAAGGCTATCAGTGGCAAGCTCCCACCCCGCTGCTACATTTCCCAATTTCTGCAACCACTGTACATGCTGTGTGTGATGGTAGGGATGAGAACATTTCAAACATGCGTATTAAGGTCAGAGGACAATCTTGAATGTTAATCCTTGCCTTCTGCCTTTTTGTTCTCTGATGCATACAGCAGGTGGCTGGCCTGTGAGTTTCTAGGAATTCTCCATACCAAAGGAGCTGGGATTACAGATGCATGCGATATCACATCTGGTTTTCTGTGGGTTCTGGGAATCTGGATGCAGGTTCTTACACCTGCATGGCAAGCACTTTACCCACTAATCCATTTCCCCAGCTCTGATCTTTGACTGCCCTTTGAGAACTGGCTGGTTGCTTTCCCTTTCATTGAAGGTTTTAATTAGGAACTTATTCCTTACAGATGCTTCATTTCATTACATTGTAGGAATAGACTTTGACCAAGGAAAGCAAAAGAGAAGAGCAAGCAGAGCCAGGCTTGCAGGTACCCTCAATACAAAATGAATCCCTCCTAGAAGCAAGTGACAGGTTCAGGAGACTTATGTTAGTAATGAGTGTTCATGTGTGAGTATTTGTATATGCATATTTTTCTTTTTGCTGACATTACATTTTGGGGTAGGCTTTTTAGGGGACACATATAAGGAAGAGCTGACAGAGGGGATGGGTCTAGAGATGAAAACAATCCTATCATACCTAAAGGCATTTACTTGGTTTCTCTTTACCTACCCAATCCAAGTAATTCAAACTCTGATAAACGCAGGCTTTGCTTATTGCACCAATTCCATTTATTGTGAAAGAAGTCAATTCAGTCAGTAAAGACTCATGGGGTTGGGTCACAATTATAAATGTAGCATGTCTGGTCAGCCGTGTTTGGAAGTTTGTGGGTATCATAGGCATGGATTCTTCACATTTTCTAAAACGCCAGGAAGAGTCCTTTAAGTGGCAGACTTGGGTCCAAGTTCCCAAAATAGGTTTCTATATAAACTTTCTGGGAACACATCTGTTCTGAAAAAGACGTTTGTAGCACAGGGCCTCCAAACACAGCCGGAAGAATGTTTATTAAGGGCTGGATGTTCTTCCACTCGAGGAAAGGATGGCCAGAACCACTGTGGTGAGAGTCACTCTGCACTTAGGTTGGAGCTTAATGACCAGTAATTAAAAGGGGGGGGGGCACTTGCATTTGTTGCTAAAATGAAGTCAAAAGGTGTTTGATGAGAAAGACACGTTCCAGAAGCTGTGATCTCATTTGAGGTCAAATGGCTCAGCTCAATGTGAGACAGGGTGAGCCTCATTAGGAAGGGGGTCCAGACAAGGCAGTGTGACCAGTTCAGATGACCGCCTCTTGAGAACTGGTGTAGCTGATTTCCTGTGTGCTGAGGATTTTAATTAGAAACTTACTCCGTACGGACGCTTCATTTAGTTACACTGTAAGCATAGACTCTGGCCAGAAACGCAAACAGAAGAATGGCGAGAGCCAGGCCTGCAGCTACCCTCAACACACAGTCGTGCTGGGACATCTGAGGCACCATTCTGGGATATGCCGAGTCATGCCGAGTTGCAGCGCAGGTGTCTGAAGTTGAATTTAGATGACTCCCAAGCCTATTTCTGAATTCCTATAAAGAAAGAAACAGGTAAGAAAAATAATCTTCAGGAAAAAAGTTCCAGCTGCTGTATTAGCCATGGTTCCTTACTCTTTGAACACAGACATATTTGGATGCCCTGCAGGGTCCAGGTAGCCCCAAGGATGGCAATAGGTAGGTCAGTTTCTTTTTCTGAAATTAGAACACTGTCATGTTTTTAGCCTACATGGAAGACATTTTGTTCATCAAACATAGTCTTGAGGGCAGATATTCCAAGGTGGTCTGCCATTAGAGGAAGGCTGAGTCCACCTCCAGGAAGGCTTATAAAAGTCTGAGTGGCCAGAGAGGTCTAATCAATAGAGTTTCCTCTATTTAACTTGGTGTGCCAGGCACAGGAAAGCCTAGACAACCCAGCTTGAAGAGAATGCAAGTGATGAGTCAACATGACTGCCCTGGTTTTGGGGGAGGTCTCCTGTCATCAAGGTTTCTAGTGTGGCATGAGGGAAGTGAAAAGAAGAACATTTCTACTCTCATGGCAGTTTTAATATTTCAAAGCACACGTTGCCTTTTATTTTTTTTTTAGATTTTTCACATTATATACCTCCTATAGAAACAATGCCCCCAAATAGCATGGACACTCCTGCTAGGAACAATGGGACATGTAGATGGGACATGTAGATGAGCCAAGTAGATCACAAAGGATGAAGGAGAGGCATGGCACAGGCAGTGGAGCATAGCTTTCCTTGAAGAAACCGTCGGACTCTCTTGTTCCTCCCATCTGACCACCGGCAGTCCTGAACACCCCTGTCTCCCATGCGGAAGGAGCACCTCCCCACTGCAAACACTGGCTGTTGCCTGAGCAGGGGTGTGGGCAGGGGCAGAGACACGTTTTGGTGTGTTGGAGGTCAATCTGATGCGTGTTGCTGGCCCTCAAGATCTGGTCACACCTCTCCTTGTTTTGTAACCCTGCCTAAGACACACCGAACAGGGATGCCTGGCAGGGCAGAATGGTGTAGGCATGGCTAAGGTTCCCAGGCTTGGAGAGGACAAGAGAATCATGGAAGACAGATGGGAAGAGAGGAAGGAGGAGGACGCCACAATGGGTTAGAGTGGAGAAGAAACCATGTGGGCTGAGAGGGAAGGGCTCTAATAATGGCGTGAACAGGCCCAGATGAAATATACAAGCAAGTGCCATGGGATTATGGATGGAAGGTAGACCAGATGAGGAGGATTAAGGTGGATGGCACTGGATGGGGCCTGGGAGATAGACGGTGAGGATCTGAGACAGGGTAAGTGAAATACCTGCCCGGCCTGAGGTAAATAAGGCAATTATGAAACTTAACAGGTATCTGTATCTTATTATTTGTGATGGTGGGTTAGATAATACTGCCATGATAATCTCAGGGCTAATAATAAACATTATAGCCCAACATTCATTTATTATTTACAACAACATTGGTGGGAGATACTAAAGACTCAAATTAGGACAAGGGCAGAAGAACAGAAAGAATGGAATAACACTTAAACATTGTTGGGTCTATGGTTTTGTTTTCAAATTCAGATGAACTGAGTATAAAGCACAGAAAGTTGATGTCTGAAAAGATAGCTCAGTGGTTAAGGGTGCTTGCTGCTTTTGAAGAGAAATCAAGGTTCAGTTCTCTGCATCCACATCCAGTAGCTCATACCTATCTGTAACCCCTTTTGGACTCAAAGATTACTGTAGTCACATGCACAGACACATAAATAGACACATATACATATAATTTGAAATGGAACAGAAAAAAAAATGAAGGCAATGCTTATATTTTACCAGATTCATGTAGAAGAACCCTTGTTTTCACTGTAGGAGACCGACTGGGTTCTTCAAGCTGTGGGCTACCTGGGTGTCTTTCTCAACCCCAACTGTAGTCAAAGTTTTGCTTCTGCATTTCTCGGGCTTTTGGACCCAGGCCGCCAATGGTGGTGTCTATACATTAGCTGTCTTTAACAGAGAGCCACACAGGAGGGTAGAATGGAGTAGCATCTCACAGCAGGAGTGGGGCAGTGCTGTCCCTAACATATCACAGCCTCCAGGAGACAGCTCTTCTGTGAGGCTGGCTTGTGTGGTATCTGGTACAAGCTTATACTTCAACTGACTTAAAGAGTTCATGATAGGTTTATAGTTTTTAATAATATTAGGAGTTATTTGCATGAAACTGCTATCAAACCTGGAAGACTTCATTGATGTGTCCATCAGGTTCAGTACTGTTGGTAATGTGGGCATATGTTCACCAAGTAACCTTGCTTCCATGTGTCATATGACTCAATTCGCCCATATTCCTGCCCACAAATGTGCCTTTGGTAGAGATGTCAGGCTCTATTTTATATCAGGCACTGGAAAGGAAAAGGTGGAGAAGGAAAACGACAGCCTACAGACTGGGAAAGGATCAGCCTAATAAACTTTTCATACTTGGGGTTTTATCACAATGCTGGTACCAACAAGACAGACTTCGCTAACCTCCCAACTCCATGCCTTCTTTTCTCTTTTTCCTGTTTGAATATGTGTTAATACTTTCATTTCTTCCTGGGCACAAACTCCCTGCCTTCTTTTTTCCTTTCTGCTTAATCATGTTGAAAAGTCCTTTTCTTCTTTCCAGTAGAGAGCCAGCACTGTTCCTGTGGAGGCTTTTGCTTGACCTGCAGTCTAATGTCTACCATAGAGAAAACCAACCTTGCGGCCAGCCCCTCCAAGTGTTCATAAGTCTCTCAACATTTTGGTTCTTGTTTGCTTTGAGCCCCATCTTGTGTTGAACTCCTGATTCTCTTCCATCTACCTCACAAGTGCTGGGGTTATGCACATGAGCCACCATGCCTGCTTAGTTTTTGTTTTGTTTGAGCCATCTCCTCCACTTCCTCCCCCCTCATCTTCCTTCCATTAACTTTCTTCCTCATTTTCTCATGATAATCCAAATGATGTCCATACTGAGTATAACTTAGTCTATTCATTTTGAAGAATAGTGACAGCAACAGAGCTGCTGGGTACAGACTCTGGGGTGAGATGAAACTCAATGGTTGGATCTCAGAGACCTACACACTGACTCTGAGCAGCTCAAATTAGAAGCAAGGACAACACTTACATATGGCAACCTCAGGAAGAATGCAGACTGTTTCAGCTGAAGAGACAGAAGGCATGCAGCACAGGAGTGTGGGGAAGAGGCCACAAGTAAGTCCATAGCCTCGCTGCTAGGGTAAGTGGTCCCAGAACACACTGTTGTGCAGGCACCAGCACAGATCCTGTGGCCATCTGACAAGAGATGAGGGTACTTGAGTGGCCTTCCTAGTATCTGCTGCTATCCCACCACTGACTGGGTTGAGGATAAGGGCTCAGGCCCTACACTGTTGCTGTGGCAGAGCCAGCTTCCATAGTAGTGCTTATTTAGTATTATTTTAAATAATACGTTAAGTTCCATTTCAGAGTAGAAACACAGTACAGGGAGTGTTCTATGCTGAATGCTGCCTACATTAGCACTAGGCGAATGGCAGTGCCCCCACTCTTGTTCCTCTGGCCTGCCCTACGTTCAAACTCACTGACCATAGTCAAACTACAGGGAGACCATACCAATCTTAGCATGCTCCATGAGAATAAAAACCTCTGTAACAAACCAACACCCTGTAAAGCAAAAGATACTGTCATCAAAACAAAACGACAGCCTACAGACTGGGAAAGGATCATTACCAATCCCACTTCTGACAGAGGGCTAATATCCAGTATATATAAAGAACTCAAGAAGTTAAAAAGCAAGAAACCA
>CM053760.1:51708624-51772564 GCA_028658305.1 Pachyuromys duprasi
AACAACAACAACAACAAAAAACCAAACCAACACCCAAGATATACTTTCAGGAGAAAGCTGCTTCCTGAGAAGCTGCATTGTCAGGAGTCACCTGATCTATAAAATGATCAAATTTAAATGTAGAAACAAAGATAACAAGGCCTCTCAAAACAAGGACTAGATGCCATGGAAATTGAAATGGAAGAAAAGCATGCCAGAGAAGAATTTAAAAGAATAATGATTAAAAAAAAGAAAAGAAAAGCATCTCAGGGCCATGCATAAAGCTAGGGGAAAGATCAGAGCAGAAATGAATGAAACATACATGAAAAGAGTGAAAAAGAAAGCCTAATGACCTGAGTTTGGTTTCCAGGACTCACAAAGAAGGAGAGAAACTTCTGAAAATTGTCCTCTGCCACACATGCATAGTGGCACACATATTTATGCCCACACACAGAAGAAAGAAAATAAAACTGGAAAATGTCAAGTTGATCCTGTGTACAAATGATGTGGTTCTGCTCTGCAGAATTCAAGAAACTGTTAAAACTGATACACTTAGTAGAGTAGCGGGATCTGATCTTTCTTTATGTAAATAACTAGTTTGATGATAATGAAATCCATAAAGCAATTCCATTTACAAATAGCTACAAAATATGTGGGAGTAAACTTAACCAAGATGTAAAAAAGCTCTGAAATGAAAATGACAAGAAAGAAAGACACATGAATATAACAACTTCCCAGGTTTTTAGGACGAATTAGCATTGTTAAATGACCTTACTATCAAAAAGAATACTGAGACTTAATGAAATACCCACCAGAAGTTAACTGTCTTTATAAGACTGTGGAATATAATCCTATAGTTCCTTTGGAACACACACACACACACAAAACCCTAAACAGTCAAATCTATATTGAGCAAATAAGAACAAAATTGGAGGCATAATTTCTGGATTTCAAAACAATGCAGAGTCATCAAATAGCACAGCAGTGGTAGAAACATCAACTAAAATCTCCCAGAATGTCCACTGGAGTAAGGAAACAGTTTCATAAATGGTCATGGGAAAATGGACATCCCCATAGGAAACACTGAAACTTAACCACAATCTTTCTCATTCAGTACAAAACAAACAAAAATGAAAAAGAACAAAACTTCCCCAAAACTCAAACAAGCAAATAACAAAAGCCTATTCAAAATGGATTAAAGACCTAAAATTAAGACCTGAAATGAGGGCTGGAGAGATGGCTCAGAGGTGAAGAGCACGGGCTGTTCTTCCAGAGGCCCTGAGTTCAATTCCCAGCACCCACATGGTGGCTTACAACCATCTCTAATGAGATCTGGTGCCCTCTTTTGGCATGCAGGCAGAATACTCTATAAATAATAAATAAATACGTATTTTAAAGGCCTGAAAACTCTATAAATAATAAATATTTTAAAGGCCTGAAACAAAAACTACTTGAGCAAAACAGTTGTAACGTTTTGATATACTGGTGTTGGGGGTGACTTTCTGGATAAGGCCTCCAGACCACAGGAAACAAAACTAAAACTGACAATCAGGGTGACATCAAATTGAGAAGGTTCTTCACAGTAAAAACAATGTGAAGACCCAAAAACACAAAGTGAGAGAAAATCTGTGCTAGCTATTCATTGGACAAAGGGTTAATAGTAACTGTATGTAAGGAACCCCAAGCACTTAAAAATAAAACAAAACAGAAAACAGAGAGTGGGCTAAAGATCTGAATGGACTGTTCTCAAGAAATAAATGGCAAATCTATTACAAAATTTCTAGTATCATTAACCATAGAGGAAATGCAAGTCCACAGTTGACCTTAGTTAGAATGGATTTAACCATAAAAGTAACTGATGGCCATAAGCAAATCCCCAAATAAGGATGCTGGTGAGGACATGCAGAAAAGGGAACTATTTTACCACCACTTGTTAGAAATGTCAGTTACTGTGCCTGTTATAAACAGTGTGGAGGGTCCTCAAAGAATCAAATCCAGAGCTACCTACCATCTGTCCAGCTCCAATTCTGGGTGGATACCTAACATATATGAAATTGGAAGCAGGAATCATGATCAGAAAACAACAGAGCTTTTGTTTTGCATATGGATGTGTGATGTGCATATGTGTATGCATGTTTTCATTTATAGGGTATATATATTCATACATGTAGGAGCCATGAGTTGATGCTGCATGTCTTTCTCAATTGCTGTCCACTTTATTTACTGAGACAGGGTCTCTTAAATCCAGACCTTACAGATTGAGCTGGTCTAGCTATCCAGCTTGCCTTAGGGGTCCCCTGCCTCCACCTTCCAAGCACTGGGATGACATGCCACTACCACACCTATCCATCTTCTTCACGTGGTTCTGGGCATCGGACCTCCAGGCCTCATACTTGTGTGGCAAGTGCTTTATCCAATAGAGTATTTAATAATACAGACTGTATATAGGTAAAATGATTATAAATGGCAAAAAATAAAAGTTGACACACAATGTACATTAGAGAAAAACTTAACAGTGGACAATAGTACCAGAAAAAATAAAAATAAAAATAACCAGTAAGGCCAGACTTTCCTAAATCTTTTAACTACTGTAAGGATACTCATTCCTAAAATCCAAGACACTTCTTTAATATGACTAATTCAAAAAATTTTATTGAATCTTATGAAAGAAGGGGGAGAGACAAAGACCTGGAGAGGACAGGAGATCCACAAGGAGAGCAACAGAACCAAAAAATCTGGATTCGGGTCTTTTCTGAGACTGATACTCCAACCAAGGACCATACATGGAAATAACCTAGAACCCAACACAGATGTAGCCCATTGCAGCTCAGTGTCTAAGTGGGTACCCTAGTAAGGGGATCATGTCTCTGACATGAACTCTTTGACATGGCTCTTTGATCACCTCCCGCTGAGGGGCGGGAAGCCTTAACAGGCCACAGAGGAAGACAATACAGCCAGTTCTGATGAGACCTGATAGTATAGGGTCAGATGGAAGGGGAGGAGGACCTGCCCTATCAGTGGACTGGGGGAAGGGCATGGGAGGAAAACAGGAAGGGAGGGTGAGATTGGGAGGGGTAAAGGGTAGGGCCACAGCTAGGATACAAAGTGAATAAATTATAATAAATAAAATTAAAATGCTGGGGAAAAAGGCAAAAAAAAGAGAGAGAAATGTTATTGCTTATTTAAACTTTTAAGAATTTGAGTTCTCATAAAAATCTTTCTCAAAACAAATGTGAAGCAAGACAAGGTCTGATTTTCACATAATCAGGGATACACTAAGAGTTCCCACCACGTACCCTCCTAACATTGACTAAAGTGCTTCTCCCTCCTTGGAAATCTCACTGTTCTCTGATCAATTTCTAAGCCCACTTGCTAGCTTTTCCTGGTATCTGGACACAGGGTCTTTTCAAGTAGCCCAAGATGGCCTAGAAGTCAAGATTCTCCCTCAGCTTTTCAGTGCTAGGATTATAGGTGAGATTTACATAGTTTCATATCCCACAGGATAGCTTATCAAACCCCAACAAAGTAATAAATCAGCTAAAAACAGAAGCAAATACACCTCCAAACAACAATAAGCTTTTAAGTTCAGAAGCCCTAGGATGAAGCCAAGATTTCAAGACGTTACAGGTAAAGGCAGTTGGGATGGTAGCCCCGGCTGTCTCTGATTGCTTCTTCCCTAGGAAAGATGTATATTTTGGTGAGAAGAGAGAGAGGCCTCTTTAGTATGTTCTTAGTACCATGACTCTAGGAGGTGTGAATGCTGATTCTGGGCTCCACTCCCAGCTGCCCGTGAGGTTCTCGGATGCAGTCTCCTCTCATTATCAGCATTTCCTCAGCTATAAAGTGACGATGCATTAGTATTTGTGTATCACTGGGTTGTAATGAAAAATAAGTGAGATATGCATAAAGTACTTTGGGCATTTAAAATTCAGCTGAGATCAATGCATTCCATGTTATTCTGAGGTTCTAATGGACTATGCAAATGACCTCAAAAGTTCTTGTAAAATTACAACGCCTCACTTTATTCTCTTTCCAGATATGATTAATCCACTCATGGTATTTTGGTTTATTACAAACAGCAGCAGGAGGCATGCAGTATGACAACCAAGGGCAGGTTTTGAATTCTGAGTCAAAGTTTAGCTAGCCATGTGATCCAAGCCTAATTATTACTTCTATGATAGAAGAATACTAACCTCGGCCTTAAAATGGTATTAAAAGTTAGAAGATATGTCATGGACTCTTGCCAGGCAGTGGGCACATAAGAAAGGTGGTTGTTGCTTACTGGGATGTGGCACAGAGGACTGAAGACTGGGGTCTCTCATACTTAGCAGCAGTACCAAGATAATGATGTCCTGTCTTTAGTCATGTCTGCACTGACATTAACCCATGAGAAGGAAGCTATCCTCAGCACAGCCAGCACTCACTCACAGAGAGATGAGCAGTAATGCTCCCTGTCGGTAAGAAGACGTGAAGCCAGCCCTGAGGAGACAGGATAAGCTGGGGTTGGATGGAAGGGAAGGAGGTCCTCCCCTGTTGGTGGACTTGGAGGGGGCGGGGAGGAGGGAGATGAGGGAAGGAGTGGGAGGGTAGGAGGGAATGAGGGAGGGGGCTACACCTGGGATTCAAAGTACCTAACCTGTGATTGAGATAAAATTAAATAAATTTAATAAAAATTAAAAAAATAAATAAATTTATTAAAAAACAAAACAAAACAAAAAAAAACCCAAACAAAACAAAAGACGTGGAGTGAGCCCTGGGGGAAAAGCTCTTAACTAAGGCCACCTCCACCCCTTCTCTCCTTATTTTCTCAGGCTTGAACTGAAGACAGATATGGCTTAGAAAATCCCTGTCAACTATCACCCGCCCCTAGCACAACACATAAGATTTTAGGGAGTACATCTGCTTACTCCTGCCCTATCCTATGGTGACTCCTGAGCAGACCTTCTTAGTTCTCCAGCAGATGCTCAGGATCAGTACCATTTAGTGCTAGCTAAATGGACACTGAGATTTCCACCTGTTCCTTAGTGTCACATATTCACATTTTTAATGAACACGCTTTCCATGGAAAATGCCATGTGCCTGCTGGATTTCTTATTAGACCATCAGGTACAGGGACAAGTTCACTGGTGAGGAAATGGTACAACGTGAAGGTAAATTTCCATTTTCAACTAAATCTAGACTCATCTGGGAGACACAGTGCGAGGAGTGTCTGTGACAGTGTTTTCACCTAAATAAGGTAGGCGATATGCCATGGGCTGGAGTCCTGGGCTGAATAAAATGAGGAGAAAGAAGAAAGCCAGCTAAGAACCAGCTTCTCTCTGCTTCCTTACTACAGATAAACTGACGAGCAGCTTAGCATCCCTGCGACCATGCCTGCCTTTTAGACCATGATCCAAGACCACCTTCCTCCTTTAAGTGGGTTATGTCAGATATTCTACCACAACCACAAGAGAAGTAATTTATGACTTGAACAAATTACCCTAAATCTGGGATATTAAACAATACAAAACTATTCTTAGGATTCTGGAGGTCACCTGTTCTAAGGCTTTGCTGTAGATAGGGATGAACTCCTTGTAGAGGCTCCGGGAAAGAACACAACCCTTGCAGTCCTAGGTGGCTAAGAGGCTGCTTCTATCCCCTGGCCTGGCCCGTGCCTCCATTTCAAGCTGGTAGCAGAGGGGCGGTGACTTATCCTGGGATCATCCAGACTAATCTTGTCATCTCAAGACCCTTCCTTGGCTATGTCTGCAAAATAGGACTCCTCTCTATGTAGGCATCATATGCGTAGTTCCAGGGACTAAGATGTGGGCCTACTCTACCCACCACCGCACAGTCCCTCGGGCTCTTCTCCCACTAGAAAGTGTGCTAAGTTTGGCAGTACAGGAGAATATACTCCAACAGAACTGTGGTGCTCACACATGGCAGAGCACATGTAGGCAACTGTGTGCCTGGCTGACCATAAAGCCTCCTGGGGGAGGAAAGCAAGAGACTTTATGGGCCCAGCCTCAGTTAACCTTTCCCTTCCACCTATCACAGGTCTGACTCTGCTTACTGTGGGGCCTCCGGAGAGCTGTCCTACTCATGGGACTTGCAGCCACCAGAGGCAAGACTTTGACCAAAAGAAGAGCTCCTGGAAGGTGGTCAGCTGCTGTTCACTAAGTGGTGCCACATTTTACTTGTTTGTCTATAATCTGTATTTACGGTGCCAGCAATCGCAAATATCCTTTCGTTGGAAGCTGTGTGGGTTTGGTCTCCAGTGGAAAGAGGCTGGGTCATTTGGTGACTTCCCTGGAAGCCCCTGTCTCCTTACCAAGAGGACTGATGATCAGCAGCATGTGGAGTAGGCTACAGAAGCAGAAGGAAGCAATAGTGGCATGTGCATAGTAGGCCTCTCATCCTATGTACATTTTTTTTGTCTTCCAAGCTATCCAACAAAGGAGTAGGTAGAACTTAACTCCGTTAAGTCAGTCAACCTAACTCAGTATGATGAATAAGGAAGAGGCTAGGCTTTAGCCCTACTATGCACAGCACACACCATAGATGTATATGTGGTCAACTGTAAGGAAGAAAGTGCTATCAGGTATCTCATGATTATCAAACTGATTGACATGAACCCGGGTTTCTAGCAAATAGGCTTGATGCACTCTCCCTGAAGCTGAACCCTGTTACAGAAGGCCATTCCATGAAAGCCAGTCTAGGTTATGCACAGCCATTCCTCACTGCTTCTTTTCTTCTTTTTTTAACAGTTCTGCGCCACAATGAGACTGTGTCTGTACAAGGAGTATAGCTGCATTTTCTCAAGGCATACACATGTACACATGTGCACACATACATACACAACTGACATGCTCATATTAGGACATGCTGCAAAATGCATTTTAATGAAGAACAGTTGGTCTGGTTCTGCTCAAATGAAGACAGCCCTGTAAGAGAGTCACCACCTGCCTTCCCAGCTTGTACAGCAGCTTCCAAATGAGCTCTTCTGTCCCTGACACCTGCAGGTGTTGCCAGGGCCCTGCAATTACATTCCAGTGCCAGCTCTGTTTCTCAGACATTGGCAGGCAATGTCATTCCCCGTGATTCAGTCATTCATGCCACTAAGAGAAAATAGGATACACAGTGACTAACGGTACCAAACCATCTCAATTTTTCTTCTGGATGTCTCCTAAACTGGGAACATGCTACTATCATAGGAGTCTTTGATTCTCCTAACCTAGAACATGCTACTGTCGTAGGAGTTCTTGATTATCTCCAAGCCAAAGATGCTTCTAGGTCTTGATGTTTACGATGTTACACACAGAGCCTGACAGCTTAATAGGCACAGTGGAATATACATGACCTACACGCTAAAGTGAAGAGTTAACTGGGCCTTTTCATTTGAAAACCTGACACACAGCCATAATGAGAACACACTATCAGCTTCCATGTATTACTTTTAAGCATGAGTGATTCAACATCAGATATTATTGGGATGGAGTTCTTTCCCTCCCCCTCCCCCTAAATGCTTAATTACTATCAGGCCATTAAAATTGTAAGGAAAAATATTTTAAACATGAATATAATACAAAATCTCACTCTAATTTAGTATCTTTTTTTCATCGTATTCTGGTGATAGCAAAGGCTTGTATTTATTTACTTTACTAATAAGATTGAACATAAATTATTAAGCTATTGACTGTATGATCAAAGGAATTAGGGGTTATATTCTGAAATTTTGCCTTGACATCCACCAAAGGAATAGATCTGATGTGTCTCCGCATGGCCTTGGAGACCCCTCTCTTTCAGGATGCCCACCCTTTGGATGTGGGCTGTGCCCAGGGAAACAAACCACAGCCCAGCAGATGCCTGTCACCTTATTGTGACTCGTGGGGAGTCTGCATTTCATCTGACTCAGGAAACATGAAAAACACTTCCAAGCTCTGAACTTCTTCTAAGGGACTGAAGACATTTCTTATGTGTAAATTTGTCTCGTGCCTCACTCAGAAGCACAGTTAACAGCTGGAAGTGCAAACTAACAAGGATGGAGAGGATGCTTGCTAGCCCCTGTCTCAGGATAAGTAAGCCTTGCTATCAGCTGTGTCTCCTAAGGGCTTTCTGCTGAGCCTCAGCACATGCCCAGTGCCATGCAGCGTTCAGGGAAAAATCTCAACATCTGAGGTTTTGCTTTGAATATGAAAGTATTTTTGTGTCAGAAAGTGATCTACTGTTACTGCATTTTAATTCTTCAGATACAAACTTCAAGACCCACATCTTGCATCATTAATGCAAATTGCTCATCCATCCTTGACACACAGGCAGGCCTTCGCATAAAGACGGAATGAAGGGCCACACTTTGATCCAAAGTCTCTCTCTAATCAGTGCCGAGAATAGGAGCAGAAATCTGAGGTCATTTATCCTACACTGAAGTAGCATTAATACAAGTTAAAGCTGCTCTACAGGCAGGGTTGGAAAGAGGGAATTTGAATCTGGTCATCTGATAAGAAATACAATTTTGACACCACTGTTACCCCAGCACATCTTGCAGGCAGGGCAAACTGCAGGTAAAACGTCTTGTGGCTGAGTTGCTGTCCCAGTACCTGCACTGGGAGTCCTGTCTGGTTACAGGAGATGGCCTATTCTGGCTCCTTATCTCCCACTGGTAGAAGTCTCAGCTAGGGCCACCCTTGTAGATTCCTGTGAGTTTCCATTACACTAGGTTTCTAGCTCATCCCCAAGATGTCCCCAATTTTGGTTGTTTCTCCCAGTATTCTCTCCCTCCAAACTTTCCTCAACCTGATCTCTCCTGTTCTCGTCCCCACCTGCCCTCCCATCCCTGCACCCCCCCCCCTCGCCAACCTCATTATATTTTCTATTTCCCCTTCCTAGGGAGATTCATATCCCCACCCTTGAGTTCTTGTTGTTATTTAGCCTCTCTAGGTCTGTGGTTTGCACATGATTATCCTTTACTTTATAGCTAACATATTCTGGGAGAAAGGTGGTGCAGAAATGTTGTGAGAGTGGCCTACCAATGACTGGTCCAGCTTGAGACTCATGCCATGAGAGGGAGCCCACCCCCGACACTTCCTGGAGGGACAGGAACCAGAGGTGGGATAGCCCAGAGACCTAGGTCCAAACACGACTGGCAACAATAAAAACAAGTCAATGAATGATTTCTACTGATCCTCTACTCTAGCCATAGACAGGAGCCGTGTATCTTAGTCTTCTTGTGGGACTCCTAACAATGGGAGAAGGAGCTGTCTCTGACTCTTACCTGCTCTTGGGATCCTTTTCCTCTTACTGGGTTGTGTCATGCAGTTTTAATACAAGGGGAGGTGCCAGTCATACTGCAACATGATAATGCCATGTTTGGTTGATGCCCTTGGGAGGCCCGCCCTTTTCTGAACAGAAAGCAGGAGGAGTGGATGAGGTTATGAGGGGATGACTGGCAGTCGGGATGTAATATATGGAAAAGAGAATAAATAAATAAAGAGGCCAATTCTCATGGAAAGAATATTTATGTCTACATAAAATGGGAACAGATACTGCTAAGGAGCAGGTAGAAATCTCAATATGCATCAGTTAATACTGCCCTCTCCTTGGCACCAGGCCTTGGGGATCCACTGGCGAGTTAAGATCTTGCACAGCAGGCTCAGGACACATTACTGATGAAATCCTTTCAATATTCTCTCACAACCAGAGCCATCCTTACTCCAAAGCCATGTACATAGGAGTGGTGAGGATACTAGGAAACACAATTGAAATCTCCCAATGAATCTTTAGGTAATCAATCACACTCAAAAACTACTGAGAGTTTCTCTCCAACTAGGTAACCACGTTCATGTTATATTTTTAAATAAAAAAGAAGTCATAGGTGATGTTAGCATCATTGTCATTTGACGACCTCACAGGTTCCTAAGCATCATTTTCTCTTTTTTTTTGATTTTTTATTAATTTCTATTTTTTATTAATTACAATTTATTCACTTTGTATGTAGCTGTAGACTCCTCCCCTCCCAATTCTACCAGACCTCCCTAATCTCCTCCCATGCCCCTCTCCAAGTCCACTGCTGGGCAGGTCCTCCTCCCCTTCCATCTGACCCTAGCCTATCAGTTCTCATCAGGACTGGATGCATTGTCTTCCTCTGTGACCTGGTAAGGCTGTTCCTCCTTCAGGAGGAGGTGATCAAAGAGCCAGCCACTGAGTTCATATCAGAGACACCCGCTAATCCCCTTACAAGGGTACCCAGTTGGAGACTGAGCTGCCATGGGCTACATCTGTGCAGGGGTTCTAGGTTATCTCCATGCATGGTCCTTGGTTGCAGTATCAATCTCAGAAAAGACCCCTTTGCCCAGATTTTTTGGTTCTGTTGCTCTCCTTATGGAGCTCCTGTCCCCTCCAGGTCTTTCTATCTTTCCTTCTTTCATAAGATTCCTTGAACTCTTCCCAAAGTTTGACTATGAGTCTCAGCAACTGCTTTAATACCCTGCTGGGTAGAGTCTTTCAGAGGCCCTCTGTGGTAGGCTCCTGTTCTGTTCCCTGTTTTCTCCCTCTTCTTGTGTCCATCCCATTTGCCTTTCTGAATGAGGACTGAGCATCTTACCCAGGGGTCCTTCTCTTTGCTTAGCTTTCTTTAGGAGTACAGCTTTTAGTATGTTTATCCTATATTATGTGTCTAATATAAGTGAATATATACCATGTGTATCTTTTTGCTTCTGGGATACTTCACTCAGGATGATCTTTTCTAGTTCCCACCATTTGCCTGCAAATTTCATGATTTCCTTGTTTTTAATTGCTGAGTAGTATTCCATTGTGTAAATGTACCACAATTTCTGTCTCTATTCCTCAACTGAGGGACATCTGGGTTGTTTCCAGATTCTGGCTATTACGAATAAAGCTGCTATGAACATGGTTAAGCAAATGTCCTTGCTGTATACTTGAACATACTTTGGCTATATGTCTAGGAGTGGTATAGTTGGATCTTGAGTCTTTAACTCACTGGCACAGGAGACAACTTCCTGAACAGAACACCAACAGCACAGGCTCTAAGAGCAACAATCAATAAGTGGGACCTTGTGAAACTGAAAAGCTTCGGTAAAGCAAAGAACACTGTTGTCAAAACAAAACAACAGCCTATGGGTTGGGAAAGGATCTTCACCAACCCTATATCTGACAGAGGACTAATATCCAGAATATATAAAGAACTCAAAAAGTAGCAACAAATCAAGTAATCCAATTAAAAAATGGGGTACAGAGCTAAACAGATAATTCTCAATAGAGGAATATCGGGAATGACAGAGAAACACTTAAAGAAATGCTCAACATCCTTAGTCATCAAGGAGATGCAAATCAAAATGACCCTGAGATTTCCTCTTACACCCATCAGAATGTCTAAGATCAAAAACTCAAGTGACAACACATGCTAGAGAGGATGTGGAGAGAGGGGAATCCTCCTCCATTGCTGGTGGGAATGTAAACTTGTACAACCACTCAGGAAATCAATCTGGTGCTTTCTCAGACAATTAGGAATAGTGCTACCTCTAGGCATCATTTTCAATGCTACTAGCTAGAATCATGATTTAGTATCATTTAGCCCCGTGAGCTGCATAAAGTGAATAAAGGAGATTGTAGGTATTTTTGTTGTCTCAAAGAGCTTCATAAAAGATGAGCTAACATATAAAGGTGTCTCCTATAGATTGTGATGATGACAGATATTCACTTAGAAAGTGATAAAAAAATTAGTTAAATTGATTTTTATGGTATAAACTTACTATAATTTCAAAATGATTAATCAGAAACTAACTCAGGTTTGTTCTGCTTTTGTTCCCCTTGTTTCCAGGTTCAATTCCCAGCACGCACATGGTGGCTCACAACCATCCTGAACTCCAGTCCCAGGGGATCTGACACCCTCATGTGGCCTCTGCAGGAATTAGATGTATAGACATACTTGTAGGCAAAGCATTGATATACAAAAAATAAAATTTAAAGAGTACGTCTAAGCAAACCAAGTGTGGGTACAACTGTGGAGAGGCCAGGACACATCAACACTGCTGCTCTACATTCACTTGGGCACTTCAGGGAGCACTGTGGTGATGTGTAGTAAAGGGGAAGCTGTGAGCACTGGACCATGGAACAGCTCCACTCCTGTGCATTACGCACTCCAGGGGAAGCGATGCATGGAAGTGCAAACCTCACTTCCCCTGTGACCTATGTGCCCTGAGCTACAGGCTCCAGCAAGGTGTGGGTGAGAGATAAGGTTGGCCAAAGGCAGAAACAGCCCCAGGAGTCTGTGCCCAAGGCAAGCAGAATCAGACTTTCTGAGAATACCAACTCTCCATTTTTCCTGACACCTTTCTTTCCCTTCCTCAGCCCCAGTAACTAAACTGCCCCTTCTTCAATACTTTTCTTTTGCCACCTTCAGCTCCTAAACTATTCCTTGTCTAACTTCGGAGTTTAAAAGAGTGACATTCATATGCCACAAATGGGCCTCACTGGATTAAAGTCTCCTTAGCTGTCTGCCTCTTTCTGGAAAGTCTCAAGGAGAACCGTTTCCCTAGCCTCTCCAGTTTCTGTCCCTAGGCTCATGGCCTGCATCCAACTTCCAAGTCAGGTTCCCCCTATCATCCGAACCCTATTCTCCTGCTTGCCACTTACTTAAAAAAATAAAAACAAACAAAAAAACCCTTTGTGATTATAATAAGCCCATTTGAGAAACTCATTTTAACGCCAGTTATTAGCAAATTTGATTCCAGCAGAAACTTTTAATTCGTTCCTGCAATGCAACCTAACATAGTCACAAATTTGAGAAGTTAGGATGGTGTCTTAGTTAGGGTTTCTATTGCCATGACAAAACATCATAACCAAAAAGCAAGTTGGAGAAGAAAGAGTTTATTTGGCTTATACTTCCATATCAATGTTCATCATTAAAAGAAGTCAGGACAGGAATTCAAATGGCAGGAACCTGGAGGCAGGAGCTGATGCAGAGGCCATGGAGGATGCTGCTTGTTGGCTCATTCTCCATGGCTTGCTCAGCCTGCTTTCTTAAAGATCTCAGGATCACCAGCCCAGGGATGGCACCACCCAGAATGGGCTGGGCCCACCCCATCCATCACTAATTAAGAAAATGCCTTATAGCGGATCTTACTGGAGACATTTTTCTCAGTTGAGACTCCCTCCTTTCAGGTGACTCTAGCTTTTGTCAACTTGGCATCAGACTAACCAGCACAGCAGGGATACCTTTTGAGCTGTTGTCCTGTCTACCACAGGACGCAATAGTTAAACAGTGGCTGGCTAATGTAAGAAAGTAGAGAAATAAACATCTCTTTGGGCGCCCATTCACAATTTTTCACATTTTATGTAGACTCTCTAGAAGAGTGGTTTTCAGTCCCCTTTGGGGGTTGAAGGACCCTTTCTCAGAGGTCACCTAAGGCCATTCAAAACCACAGATATTTACATTATGGTTCATAACAGTAACAAATTAGAGTTATGATGTGGCTACAAAAATAATTTCATGGTGGGAGGAATCACTACAACACAAGGAGCTGTATTAAATGGTTGCAGAATTAGGAAGGTTGAGAACCACTGCTCTAGAGTAAGGACTAGCCCTGCGTTATTAACAAATGACCACAATCTATCTAACTGCCTTAAAACAATATACACTTAACATTTCCTGCTGAAAAAACAGTGAGAAGGCTCCTGCTCTTAGCATTCAGATTGCTTTTGAGAAGTCAGATGCTTGAGGTCCAATCCTTCTACTCTTCTATAGATATGTGGAAACAAGGCAATATCAAGCCAGATGTGTTACATCTAAGGCTGGGGCAGAATATTGTAAAATATGTGTAAAAAAAACCCCGACAATTTTAGCCATTTTGAAATGCAGTGTTTCATAGCATCCCTCACATTGACTAGGTTTACTTAGTGGTGCAGTTGTTACTAACAGTGCATCATCCCACACAGAAGCTGTCTCCTTGTAGCAGCCCATCCTCACCAGAGGGCCAGCACTCAAACAAACCTTCAACTCCACACCATACACACCGACTACTTACTATGATCCAGGCACTGCTTTAAGTATTCCCCATTCCTTATCTCAGTCTATTGTAAAAAACAAAAACAAAAACAAAACCAGCCAACCAAACAAACAAACAAAACCCTATGAATTAGGCTTTGTTGTTCCTAATTTGTAGCTGGGCAAGCTATCTAGAGAGGGCAAATGCCCAAAGGCTGATGGCACAATCTGAAAGGGTGAGGCCACAATGCCAAAGTCACTGCTGGTCCCAAGCTCATGGGCACAAGGGCTGCTTTATTCTTCTTAAATGAATGCCTTCAAGAAGGAAGCCTGATGAGCCAGGGGCCTGTGGGAAGGAAAGCGCTCCTCTTGATAAGGTCTGCACCAGTTCTTTGCTGCTAGTGTTCTTTGGACTTCTCTCTTAAGAGGCGGCAAATCTGAAAGTCACTGTATCCAGTTTTGCAGGATACCAGATAACTACCAGATAACTGTCCTAGATAACCAACTTGATGTCTGGCCTGAATATTTATGTTTCTTGGTAGTTTTATAGAATTGCTTTGGGAGATAAAGGGAAAGAAGAAAATTTGTTTTCCCAAAGCTGTTCATGGCAAACCATGTCAGAAAGCAAACACAGTCTATTCCTTTAAACATCTTCGATCTGATTTATTTTTAGGAAGCATTGTTTATTATTTTACACACAATTAAAAGCTGGTGCTGAGTATGACAGGGAACATGGGCTGTGCTTTCAATTAGTTCAAAAAAGGGGTAAAAGCTAGAATTCATGGTGGAAAGTATCCCTGCTCTGTGGTACTCATTCTTATAGTTCCCATGAAAGGAATTTAACTTTCCCAGATCATTATCTGTTTGAAAGGAGCTTTTGCAATCTGCTTATCGTGATGTCAAAAGACTTCAAGGAGTGGGCTGAGATGCTTACCCGAGTGTTCCTGCTCAAAGAGGACACTAACATGCTGAGTGGTACGCAGAAGTGTATTATATACTCCCAACCCCTCTGCTTAGACAGCTCACCATCCCAGCCTGCAGATCACTGAAAGCCAAGTGCATTCAACACAAACGGGCAGAGGACAAACTGGCGGTGGCCATGGTGTTATGGTCTGGAGATGAATGAACATATCATACCGGGTAGGATGGCCCTGCTCTTGTGAACTCCCCTCACATAGGTCTCCAGCATTTCATCCTAGTGTGTCTCCTGCCTTGTTATGAGGACTCAGTCACCAGGCAACTATATGGAGCAGACAATCTGCTCCACATGGCCCACTTAGTGTGGGTAGGATGTGGCTGTTGTGCAGGAACACTGAGATGTCAGGGTTAATCTGTGCTGCGGCACAGCATAACTGATTCTGGAGGAAGACATATCCTCTGACTAAAAGGTTTAGTGTAAACATTTAGCTTCCAAACCCAGTTCTCAGGCTTCATACTGAACATTACTTCCCTGCTTTGGGTGTGAAAGAACGTTAGACGTAAGCCCTGTGGATTCTGCATCCACTCATGATCCCTTCACACAGAGTATTTCATTCTTCACCTACCAGAGTCCTTCTCACCTTCAAAGCCCAGCTCTCATCTCTCATCCATGAAACCTTCCAAGCGGAAACTGAACTTCCTCTCTACAATGACAGTTCCCACTGTCAAGGCTATTTTGTCATCCATTTCACCAAGAACCCTTCTCAAGTGTCTCTGTCCCTAGGGGCAAACACGAGATGCAGGCTCTATAATTAGAGGTAGACGAGCATTTGGAAGACTGGGAAAGCAGACAGGGCATGGGGAAACAGAGGAAAGGCCACCGCTCCCACCAGCAGGAGGACAGTGTCTGCTTTTAAAATTTCTTTCTATTGAGGCTGTGCAACTGTGTCCCCTTTCTTGCAAAGGGCTCTGACCCTCACACCTCTTCAAAGACTTTCTGACATGTTACATTCTGATACTATGTAGCTTAGTACTGGGCATGTCACACATGTGACTGACACATGCACACTGTTTTAGAATAAAAGTGCCACAGACTACAGGGGACCATTTGAACAACAATGGAGTTTTGGAAGTCTTGATGAAGATTTGTCAGGGCTGCTTGCAAATTCATATATAGTACTTCCTTGCTGTGTCTTCACCAGGTATTGTAGAAGATTCAAAACTTCTGAACTGGGACCTCTGCCACCATACCTTGTATCCTAAAGTCTGTACCCTTTTCATGGTATTGATTGTTTCCACTTAGGAATTTTCAGGAGACATGAATACTAAGACGCACATTTCCCTTCCTTACTCTCTGAAAGGCAAGCCCACACCTAGACCTTTGTATGTCATGCAGCAGTTAATGCAATGCTGAGCATTTTTGGCACTTCAGAGTTGATGATAGAATTTTTCATCCAAACCATTTTTGGAGGGTAGGAAAAAGTACTAGCATGTCAGAACCACTGGTACAAACTGGGATGGTCAAATGAGAGAGGGAGTCTCATCTAGTATTAGAAAGTAGTCACTGAGTGGAAAGGGAAAAAGACATGTAGAGAAATAATGAAATGACACTGAAGATGCAGGAAAGCTCTAGAAATCTGCAACCCCCTCATCACAGGGGAGAGTGTTTTTAAGGAGTTGCATAGTTTCAGCCTTTGGGGGTGCAAATGGGACACCATTCCATTTTATGGATTAAGCAATCTGAACTTTCCGAATTCATAAGCTGCTGAATTGAGCTTTTGACCTAAGAAGGAAGCTTTCCCACCAAATGCTTTCCACGTGCTGAATAGATTCACTTTACATCTGAGAAAGATCATGCACAAATTACAGTTATGTCATTGGGCTAGCTGAATTCCATTGACTGCTAACTTGAATGGATTATAAAAAGTCCAGAGCATTAGCAAAGAACACCTTTGGGTATGGCTGCAAGTCTCTTTCGGAGATTAATTGAGTAAGGCCTGCCATGAATATGGGCAGCTCTATCATTTGGGCACGGGTCCCTGGCTGCATAAAAAAAGGAAAAGAGAGAAAGGGAGCAGAGAGCCAGCGTCACTTCCCCAGATGTGAGCAAGCCATTTCTGCTGCCATCAGCTACTCCTGACTCTGTGTCATGGCGGGATGTATCTTAAAGCCAAACTAAGTCCTCACTTCTTTGAATGACTTCTTGTGAGGTGTCTGGTGACAGCCATGGGAGCTGGGATACCTCTTTATGACTGTTACCCTTACTCTATTCTCTGCTCACCAGAGTCACAAGAGGGTAACACAGAATAATGCAGAACAACTACAACAGCCAGTGCAAAATCTCCACAGAGGTCCAAGATACTTTCATTGCTTGTATCTAATATCAAGTCCAGTGCCCAGATGATATATTCAGTGAAGATGAAAACATAAGCAGTCAGGAGGCAGCTGCATGTTGTGTATGTGAGCAATTCAGCCTTAGGTGCCAGATTCTTTGCTCTTGAACCTCCCTAGCTCTGGGCATCTGTCACTGCCTTTGTCTCAACTCCACTACTCTTTCTCCCCCATCCCATGGGGCAAAGGATACAGGTTATGTGTGTGAGTAAGCGTGCGTGTACATTAAATGTCATTGTAGGCACCTCTTTGCCATTGTGCACAGAAATGCTGAGAACACTTTCATGGTACTCAGCTGCCCTCCCCCAGACTACGGTAACAACCCTAGTTGTCTCAGTGCTAGGCACATAGTAGAGGCTCAGTAAATGGGAGCTGTTACTATTATTATCAAGGCATAATTAATCCCTTGATGCATGCCAACTCTCCTCTGTATGCCCAGTTCCAACCCTCGGGAGGAGGAAAATTATCATCGCTGATTGCACAATTAGGGTGCAAATGAAATTTAAGCTAATTGTTCAGCATCAGCTTGGCTGATGATGCTTTCTTTGATGGCACTCAAATTGGTACAGAAAGGTATCGTGAACATATTCTACACAGTTTCGACTAACATAATCTACATTAGTTCAGCGGTGTCCAAACGGGTTCAGAAGGAAGTGTGGAGTAACAGCTCTGCATCCAGCCTCTGCATCTCAATTGGGTCCTAACTGGTCTACAAAAGAAACTGAAGAGATGCAATATGGAAGACAGCAATGCACATGATATTACATGTACTACGGTTTTAATTGTCTGTGACACCAATTTAACACTCGGGCAATAAAGAATTCAGTCTTGCATGGTTTAAAATGAAAAAAGGAAAATGAACTGGAAAAACGTCTTGGGATTGTAGCCAACATCTTAGGGGTAGAAGGAGAATAGGAAGGAACACACCCTTATTTGCTCCTAACACGGTTAGCTGATCTGTTTGAAATTAGATCTACTTTCAACTGTTTTAACTTAATTATTAAGCCATTTCTTAACCTCATGAACCAAGTTTTCATGTGCTTTCAAATCTGGCCCCGAACTAATAGCCCCTTTCACTTCAGTGGTTTTGGAAATGAATGTGAGACGGGAAGGAAAGCATTTCAACAGTGTTTTTTCTAAGGGTCAAAGCTCTGAAAACACAGTATAGTCTGTACATAAAATTCAGTTCATCTGATGGTCTTGCTGGCCCTTTGTCAGTTAATGAGGCAAGCACACCACCCTAGAATGCCTGCTTCCTTACCAAGAGTGGATGCAGGATTGGAGCTGAGCTTTCTTGTTTGCTCAAGTGAGCCACACACACCATAGTGTATGTAGAGCTCAGAGCACAGCTTGCAGGTATTGGTTCTCTCTATCCCTCATGTGGGTCTCTGGGATCTAACTCAGGTGGTCAGGCTTCATGGTAGGTGCTTTTTTCACTGAGCCATCTCACAGGCCCATCTGTGGTTCATGTTAATATCATTCTCATTATAGTCTCTTAGGGTGACCTGCTTTCCTCTACCATTTTGTAAGAAGTCAATGGATAATGGGTGCATTAGAAATTATAGACTAGTGTGCAATTTCTATTGTCAGTTAAAGTAAGATCACGCCTTAGTGTAAATTGCACTAATGCTGCTGCTGCTGTTGCTAGTATCGTGGCACTGTTTACTGTGCTAAGCCTCTTGTGTTACATCCTGTAAAACAGGTGCTCCCATGGGTCTCATGAGCAGAGACCTGGGCTGGTGACGTTCTCCAAGTTCATACTGTTTGTAAGGGGTGGAACGAGGATGTAAACTCTGGTTATCAGAGTCCAGAATGCATGCTCTGAATGGCTGTACTTTACTGTATAAGAAAAGCCAATGCAAGCAAAGTGCTTTAAAGAAGTCCACAGTCAAAATAAAGGCTAGGAAAGTGCTGTTATGCTTACTAAGTTCATATATCCACTATGTCCATGTCCACTTTCATCTTGTCTACAAGAGATAATACCTATACTCTCTAGAGACACTGGGGAGTGAGTTATAACAGTATTGCAAAATTGTCACTGTAATTTGACCCAAACCTGTCAGACCACAAGCTCTCCTGGCCTTTCACAAATGGCCCATTTCTTTCTTAAACCAATTCTACCAGCAAGAAAGAACTTAACAAAAGAATAAATCTTTGTAAGCTTAAAATTCAGGAGAAAATGTTTCTGCTAGGCATAGCCCAGCTCACATTTTACGTACTGATGTAAGAACTGGCACGATCAAGTGCTTTGGGTAGGGTAAGTCACACAAGCCTCCAAGGGAACCATCAGCAGTTCTGCTTGCTGCTGTTACTGAGTACACAAAAGGTGATTAAGTGCTACCCACTTCTCATCATTTTCTGCCTTTCCTTCCTTCTCTTCTTGGATCCAGTGAGCTTAGTCTGCTATATAAAGAGGAATTCCTGACCAGAAGTTATCAAATAAGACTCCTGCAATGTAGAGAATGGAATTTGGCATTAAACCACTTGTCTGGCACACCTGGATGGCCTATTGCAAAACCATGAGATGACATGGGACACTGCTGATGGTGTAGTTTCTATGGAAAGCAGCACAAACACACAGAAAAATCAGCTCCTCAAAAAATCAGAAACCGAATTACTCTATGATCTAGAGCAGGGACTTAAGCAGACATTTGTGCACCATATTGCTAGGAAGCCCATGATGGAAGCTCAGATGGAAGACTGAGCAGAAGAAATGTAGTGGACTATTACTCAGCATGTAATGGAACAATGAAATGTCACCAGCCTTTGGGAGGTTGACACATGGTACAACATGAATGAAATTTGAGGACATCATGCAAGTCACAAAAAGGCAAAGGCAGCACGATGCCACTTTTATCAGTAACCTCCAGTAGTCAGTCATGGAGACAGGGAGATCAGAAGCTTCAAGGGATTAGCAGAGGAGCAGAAGGGAGTTACTACTTATTAAGTACAGAGTTATAGTTTTTATAACATTAAAGGGAGTCCTGGAGACTGGTTGCAGAACAATGTGACACTATTAAAATGGTTACAATGGGAAATTTATTCATATCCATTCTCCCTTCTCCTTTCTTCTTTCCTTTCCTCCTTCCTTTCTTATATCCATCCATCCATCCATCGCTGGATACTAAAACCAGGGCCTCCTGCATGGTAAAAAAAAGTTCTCTACCCCAGAGCCACAACCCTAGCCTTACTTTAATTTTTCAGATAGGGTCTTAGTAAGTTGTCCAGGCTGGTCCTTAACATACCACATAGCCCAGGAAGGCCTTAACTTATGATCTTCTCAGCCTCTTGGGTAGCTGGAATGACAGGCCTGTGCTACCAGGTCTGGCCAAATTTCAAATTAAAAAAAAATTATGTGTATGATGTTTTACCTACATATATGTCTATGTACTATGTGTGTGTCTGGTACCCACAGAGGACAATGTCAGATCTCCTGATATTGTATTTACTGATGGTTGTGAGCTGCTACATGGTGCTGGGAATCAAACCTCAGGAATGGGTTCTCTTGAAGAGCAGCCAGTACTTTTAACCACTGAGCAATCATCTCTCTAGCCCTACAGATTTTATGTTGGTCTTGAAGTTAGTAAGACCTGATAGAAAAAGTGACTCCTGTTTTCCTCCACCTGTTTCTTCTCATTTCATGACTCTGAGTAAGTAATTTATTAGTCTACTGATGTGTTGGTTCCTTATCTGTGAAATCTGAATGATAACAGTAACCTATCAATAGGTTGATATGAAAGCATGTAAAATATTTAGCATGTCACTTGATCCATGTTAATTACTCCCTAAATGTTGGTTTGAGCCTATAGTAGAATGCATGGAGAATTTAGCCAATGGTAAAGAAGAATCCTTATTTGAGATTTGATAATGGAACATGATTAAGTTTTTAAAAGGATTTTTTCATTCTGGGGCTATAGCTTAGTAGATTATAGGGCCTAACCAGAGGTTCTCAATTCAGTTCCTAGCATTACCTAAACTGAGGTGCTGAAGGCACACATGACTGAAATTTTAGATAGCCCAGAGGTGGAACCTGGGGGGATCAAGCCTCAGAACTCAAGTGAGGCCTTGGCCAGTTGCCACCTGGACTATAGTCTGTCCCAGGATAACAACAACAAAAGAAGTTAGACCCTCAAAAGGTCTTCCTTAAAAGGTTATTTACTGATATGTTTATAAATAAAATGATAAATAAAATTCTCTTACAAATAATTGGGGTAGGAAATAGACTGGTAGATGATGTAAGACTGGCTATATTCAAGGTGGGTAATCATGGGTATGTGGGTGATAATGCTCTGCTATTGTTAAATGTGCTTGAAATTCCCTCTAAGTAGATTTTTATCATGACTAGTAAAACAAAACCTGACCCCACCCTTGTCTGAGGAGTCACAGATAATTTTTCACTCTATTGAATGGTTGCAGATTTGTACAACTCACTATGCTTGCCTACCCATAGGTTTCCTTTTTTGCTTGTTGCTTGTGTCAGGATCTCTCTGTACAGCCCAGGCTGGCCTAGAAACTTACAGTAATCTTCTTGTATTGTCTTCTAAAATACTGAGTATTAGGATTACAAGTGGATGCCACCATGCCCACAGGTTTCCTTTTCATGTCTACCTGCAGTTTCTACATCTAGTGTGAGGAAAGCTGTGTATGATTACATTCAAATATTAGAATTGCTCCCTTTTGGTGTAGGATACTTCTCTCTAGCTTGAGAACCATTTTCCTGGGATGCAGGTCTTAAATGTTAATGTATAAGTGTCACCAAAAAGCTTACAAAAACCAAACCAAACCAAAACAGATTATGTAGCAGGTAGAGCATACATGATATGAATGTAGAAGGAAGGACTACTAGGGGTGGAAAGGTTTAAGTGGAGATGGAATTAGAAGAAGGGGGAAACAAGTGAGTAGAAGATTTAACCAAAATTAAAGATGCATGAAAAGGCCATATGGAAACCTACTCTTTTGTAAGCTATTATCTTTAAAAATGTAATAAAAAAAGCTTTAAAGGGAGGTTTTTTTACTGGGGTGGATAATGCTGCTCTCATATCCAGTGCCAGGTGTGGGATTTTATCTTCTGAGCTGCATTGTTGATCAGAGGGGACCCAGATAACCACCAAACAATAAAGAAGATTGCTACTGCTCTTGATTATCCACTGGAATTAGATAAAACCCTATGGCTGAACACACTTTGGTTCAGGTCTTAGCAAAATGAAGCTGGAACTGAGCTGGAAGAATCATCCCTATTGGCTAGCTTTCCTAGTCCTGGAGTACTATGCAGGCGGGAGGAGCTATAGACCCTGTGAGCTATGACAGCAACCAGGCAGGCAAGATGTGCTCCCTGGTGCAACAGTGGCCTGACTGCGAGGAAATAACCAACAAGCTGCCATTGGACCTGATGAAGGAAAAAATTCATGTAAGCCTGGTAAAAACCCATGGCTTGGGAGGTCAGAGTCCGTAGAATCCATGGGCTGTAACTGTTGTTTTGCTAAATGAACATGATATTTAATTGCCTTCTAAACATTTATATTTATATCCAGAGATTAGTGTTATTCTCAGCTTTGGTGAGAGGTGCTTCTGTTTGTAATGAGTGATGGTTAATGCAGACTCATAACTGGTCAAAGTGTTGAGAATAAGTGACTGCTGAATAGTCAACCCTAAGTAGGGCCTCTTTATTGTACCCTCCAAGGCTGACTGAAGTGAAGACAGAAGAAGGGCTGTGATTCTGTCTCTTGGACACAGCATGTTGCACTGATGAACTTACAGCAGTATTTGCATAAGACTGGGAAGTCAGTGTTTCATTATTTATTAGGAAGGGGCTCATTAGGCCCCATCCTGTTTAAGGAGCATGCAGGTTGAGTCACATTTCTCAGTAGTGTGGTCACTGATAAATTGTCTTTGCTCAGATAAATTGTTCCTACTTATGCTCATGTAAGCAAGTATAATTAATTGTAAAGGGATGTCCCACCCAACACGTGAACTGTATGATAGTAGGAAAAAAAACTCTCTGGAAAGAAGAAGAGGTTTAAAGGAAGGAGAGAAGATACTGAGGGTTCAATATAAGCAACATTTTGCATATTTATATGCATGTATATGAAATTGTGAAAAAATTTTTTTAAGAAAACATCATGTGCAATGCAGGTGTGCACCTATAATCCTATTCTTGAGGAAGAAGTGCTGTGAGTTCTGAGCCATTCCTCAGCTTCACAGTGAATTCCACACCAGCATGGACTACACAGGATGGCCTGATCTAAAAAACAAAACAACAACAAAAAAAACAGGGCAAGACAAAATAATTCCATACCACTAAAAAAAAAAAAAAAAAAAAATACTTCATTGAACACTCCCAGAGTTTTTTTTTTACTTAAGAGGATGGTGAGAGGGTGGGTATAAATTTGCTTCTTTCACAGTTCAGGGATGATGAGCATGAGGACCATAGTGAAGAATTATCATTTTAGAATATATGTCACCATCCCTCCCTCCACTGCAAGACCACAGTCCCCTGGCATAGCTCTTCTATAGGAAAGGCAGTCTGGGTTTCATTTGATTTACATTAGTCTCTGAGTTCAGATGCCTTCACTTAAATTATTCCATAACATTTTCTAAGTCAACCGCACTTCCTCAACTTGTTTCTTAAAGTTGTGAGTGGCATTTGACTTCCATCTTCCCTAAAAATAATCAGACTAATTGTATCTTTTTACTTTTTTCTCCTTCTCCTCCTCTTCTATCTTCTCCACCTCCTCTTCCACATCTCTAATAAAGCTAGAAAGAGGAGGATCGACAGCCTATGACATTTCTAATTGTTGTGATTGTGCACACCTGTAAGTCTAGCTTCTGGGGAAACTGAAGCAGGGAACGGCCTCAGAAATGGATTAAGACCCTGTCTCAAAATATAAATTAAAAAGGAGGCAATTCCATGTTAGAAACTTTGCATCATATATGGTAGGCCCTGGGTCCAATTCACATTGCTTCAAAGAAGAAGATAAAAGAAAGGAGATTTCTCTCTGTCCTTTTCCATGAAAATATAATTTCTTAGAGACAGCAAATTTACTATAGTTCCTTTCCACCATTCTCTGGGGGATCTAATCATCATTTAAAGTAATAGTTTTAACTTTTTATAAGTATTTAAGGAATTCTACCTTCTTCCACAGAGTAGCATTGAGTCTACTCTGTCAAGTGAGATTTTTCAATCACTGAATAGTAGAAACAGAAGGTTCTTTAGTGCTCATTATATATTACCATGTTGTATGTGAGACAACCAGCGTTTGGGGAGCCTGGTGGTATACAGAAGGCCAACAAGTCAATTACAGAGACAACCCTATGGTGCAGACCTCCTGCCCCCTTGCGTAGACTGCGTCCCTAATCAGCGGTCCCTCTCACCAGCTTCACTGGAGGATGTCAGCAGGGCCAAACTAGAAATGGAGTAAGCCCAAAGCACAGCGCTAAACATCTAAATCATGACTGGAGAGATGGCTTAGCGGTTAAGAACACTTTTTCAGAAGACTTGCTTTTGGGTCCTAACACGCATATTAGGCAGCTTACTACCTGTAACTCCTGTTCCAGGGGATCCAATGTTCACGTTGGGCCTCCTCAAGCTGCTGCACTCACACGCACATTCAGTTATGCAGGCACTCTCATGTATATAAAAAATAAGAAATAACTAATCATTATGACCATGAAATTATCAATTAGGGGAAAACAAATAACTTTAGGCATAGTAACTCCCTTTACATGCTTTGGGTTTCTCTCTGCATACCTCCTCTTTTTTGAGATGGGGGGTTCTTAGCTGTGCAGCCAAGGATGACCTTGAATTCGGGATGCTTTTGCCACTCCTCTCCAGTGCTGAGATTATAGACATTATGCTATTCCTTTTTTGTTTAAATTTCTTTACAAAGTGTGTGGGAAGGGATTATTCTAGAAAAAAAAATTAAAAACTACAGAGTTCAGATAGTTAGAAATTTTGATAGGATTGGCTCTTTGGTATCATTCTAGCAGAAATACCCATCCCTGCCAAAGACAAGAACCCTTTATTATGGCTAAAATAAGCAGCAACATCAACAGAATGGAGATGTTTTCCCTGAAGTCCCTTCACAAGATTGGGCAGAGGATTAAAAGCACACATAATTGGGGCAAGGAGACTCACCAGCAGGGCTGAGCTTATTCCTTCATCTACACTGCGAGGCAGACATTCCACTCCCACTTCAGAGGCAAAACGAAGGCCCTGAGCAGTTTAGACTAAGCATGTACTGGTAAAGCCAGGTGCAAACCCAGGTCCCTGTGACCAAACTCTAACCATACAGAGCTAGGTGTTTCCCCAAACAAATTCCAGAACCGTTACTGCTTGTCACAGAGCACACCATGCCTGAGGTGTGGTTAGCCCTCTACTCTCTGCTTTAAAAGCCTGTAACCTGCTCCCCTTAGTTCTCCTATTAAAGAATACAGTGTAGCTAACAGTACAAATTCCCTGGCAAAGCCTTCTGATCTAGGCATGTTTGGTATATGTTTAAAGATGAACAAATATAAATAAATAAAGAGTAAAGGAAAAACAGTGATGCAAGAAAGAACTGGGTGATGTTTCCTTTGACTCAACCCCCACTGGAGTCCTTACTTGCATTTTCATGCGTGTAGAAGAATCCATTCCTATCAGCCCAGGGAAGCCAGGGGCCACACGACCTCATCATACCTGGTTCTCTGTGCTGTCCTGTGCAAAGGCGGGCTGGTGGCTGGACTTTCAGACTTTTAGAAAGCACAAAGTATGCAAGAACAGTAGAAGGGGCTGCTTTCCCTTGTTCATGGATTGCTAGTAAACAAGAAGGCTTAAGAATGTGAGCCCTCATAAGAGATGCAAATGTGAGAACTAAGCCAGGCAAGGTCTTTAGAAATAGTTGTCTTTTCCTATAAATTCTTTTCACTACAGCAACTGAAAATGAAACTCATAGGGCTGTAGAAATAGCACAGTGATAGAGAGCTTTTCTGGTATATGTGAGGCCATGAGTTCAAGCCCCAGAATGGTAGATAAAGAAAAATAATCTCTTAAAGCAACTCTATAGGTTAGCTAATTTTCTTGAAAAAATATCCAAAGAATAAGCTGATAAAATTCAGTTTAGACTACTGTTGATTCAGGCCATTCTCTCCAAGTTCCAAATAAGATTAAAACAACAACAACAGCTAAAATACCTCCCAAGCTCCAAACAAACATTAGTGATTTTGTTTGTCAGGTTTTAGCAAGATGGGGAGCGTCACACTGGGTATAGTGGTGTACGCCTGTGATCTAAGCACTTGAGAGGGAGGGCAGAAGGATTCAGAGTTCAAGGCCAACTTTCAGCTACAAAATGAGTTCAAGACTAGTCTAGAGTATATGAGACCCTGTCTCAAAAAAAAAAACAAAACACTGGCATGAGATAGCTCAGCAGATGAAAGTATTTGCTGTACAGCCCTAACAACCCGAGTTTAATTCTTGGATCTCACAGTAGAAGGAGAGAACGAATTCCCCAGAGTTGTCCTCTCTGACCCCCCCCCCACATTTGTACCAAAATACACACACACACACACACACACACACATACAGTGTGTACACACAAAGAAAGAAAGATGGCATGGTTTTGACACACACTAATCCATGCCCGTCTGCTGTGGTCTGACAACAGGTATGGGTATCCTTCTAGGCAATTGCCAAGCACAGATGCTGGACTTGAGTTCGGAATCATCGGTGCAGACACAGGTAGAGGTAAGACACTTGCCACTATTCCTGAAGTAAAGCTGCATTTCTGTTATTTTAATTACGTCTTTACCATTCATTTGAAGTAAGAATTACATAGGAAAATGATCTAGGAATTGTATGGGAGATAAGTACTAGTTATCTTTTTTCCATATGTTAAGTCATTGCTACATACCTTTGTGAGAGTGGGATGTTTAACAATTGTGTTGAAGAAAGGACATCAAATGATGCTTAGAAATGTGATACACATTTTCATTTCACACTCCATCAGCTTTTACAACTGTAGCTCAATGAAATGTGTGAGAGAGGTTGGCAAACAGCCATATTTACCAAGGTATAAAACAGGGGCCAAGTTACCTTTTTTTGTAGAATGGAAAAAATGTTTAATTTTCACTTCACAGGACTCAAGTACATATATAGCTCACACTAGCAAGAGGCGCCACAGCCACACATATGCCGCAGCTTAGTGTCTGTCCACCTGTGGGCTTTGACTGTGTTATAAATAGCTTTGTCAGCATGAACACACTGGGTCCTCATCTCCCCCCCTTCAGGGGCAATGATACAGAGCCATACTAGATCTGTTCACCCTTGGTGTTGTATCTCTTACCTGCAAACAATGGCTTTTTACTTTCTACTTCTGGCCTGGGAAAGGAAGCAGTTTATTCCCTTTATGAGCATAGAAGCAGAAGTCTAGACATTAGCAAAGGTGCCCTGCACACCCAGATCTCCATCTGTCAGAGAGGAAGGAGCAAAGCCTTGCACATCCTTAAAAGGGGGACGGTAATTGATCACAGACACATGACGCAGGGTCACTGCGCTTCCCAAGATGCCATTTCGTCAGTAGCATTGGGGGAAAGAACTTCTAACTCACCTGTGTCAAACCTGAGACTTCTCCCTTGGCCAGTGGCTTGCTGATAGATGGTGTATAGACTCTGCTGTCTGATACTGGCTGTCCTTTCAAAAAGTGCTTTCCTGATTCATAAATGTCTACTTCAACCATTTTCCCCATGAATGCAGGATTCTTTGGCACTAAAACCTTAAAACAGATATTTAGAAATTAGAAGATTTTAACAATCAGCTTTATTTTACAGTAGTTTGAGGTTATAGAATAATGACATAGGAAGGCTTCTTGCTCCCCACAACACTCTCCCCATCATTAACATCTTACATTAGGATGGTGTGTTCGCCACAATGAAGAATGGCAAATGATATGCCACTGTCAACTTTATTCATATGCTCTAGGAGCTCATTATAGCCAGCTCTATTTCCTGGCTGCTCAAGGATTTGGAGCCTTAGAGCGTGGTAAGGCTTTTCTGAGAGGAGCTGAAGGGCTGCAGAGCCAGTGCCTCCACCACCAGATGACAGCTGTCCTAGAGCACAGTGACAGGAGGCCTGGGAAATTCCCAGCAGCTAGCCAACCATTTATGGACAGGCCTTCAAGACCCTGTCTTTGCCTGTCCGGCGCAATGAAAAAAAACATATTCAAAAATTATAAAAGCCTCACACTTCCAATACATTCCAAGTTAGCTATCAGAAAAATGGTTTAATAGATGCTTCAAATGAAGGTTTCTGTGTGTGTGTGTGTGTGTGTGTGTGCACACGCGCACGCGTGCAAAAAAAGGTAGGAAGAAGAACATTTCAAAGTAACTCTTTCAGTGACAGCACACTGGTGCTTGTCTAAATGACTCCTCCAGCTAATGGCTGCCATTTATGCCTTTTGTTGCTAGAAAAGGAATGTATCTGTTAGTCTCCTGAGCCAATCTCTGTACAGAAGCAGCCACTCTGAAGGCTACTTTGGCTGGCTCCCAGGGAACTGTCAAATGGTTCTTTTCTGCTAGAGATTGCTGACAGAGGTACACGTTTACTCAGCAAGTGTCTCCTCTTGGTGGGGACTTAAAGGCAGTTTGTGTGCATTCTCTCCCCTCAGACCTCGGCTTTAGTACTGTAGCTACTTGCCAACCTCTTCAAGTCAGGGTCCAACGCAAACAGACCAGTTCTAAACCAGCAGTACTTTGATATTTTGATATGATCTTATTTAGAAAAATAAAAGCTATGCCATCATTCAAAGGCTTAGTTATAGGGACAGGTCAGGGAATGAGCCTGTAGTAAAAAAGAAAAAAGGGAGAGAGAGGAGGGAAGAGCCTGCAGTTGCATAGCCAATGTCCTTGAGAAGTCACACTGGGTGTTGGTCTTTCTGTGGTTTTTATGATCACTACCCACACAGCTTCATCAAAGGGCAAGGAAAAGGTCACCCAAAGGGTGGCTGACTATTGGCCACCTATTATGGCCAACCAAAAAAGCAGTAGTACTGGGCCCTTTTAAATTAATTTTTATAAAGTAAGAAAATCCTTAGCCCAAAATATGTATAGAAATTTTGGTGCTATTCCTGGGGAATATAAACCTTCTTGATCTGCTGTGTTGACCCGAATGAAGGGCTCAGTGTTTCTTATTGTCCTCACACCCCTTGGGTTTTAATAATTGGAAAAAGCCCAACTCCCTTACACTGGAGGAAACAGCTAATGAGGCATGCCATTGCCTTTAAAATGAAGGGAAAAGGTTCCCTGCTGAGGTCAAGAGAAAGGAGAGGGAAGAGGTGACCAAATATACCGTGGTTCTCCCCAGGGCTGAGCAGAGGGTTGGCAGGCATAGGAGAATGGCTCCTCCTGAGATGGGAACAGGAGGAGGCTCAGCTTAAAGATGAGGCATGGATACTCTTTTCTTATCTGCAGCCTTCTCTTGGTACCCAACAAGTGTGTCTACTTAAGCTTGGAGAGGTCCCACTGAGGACCTGCTGCCCACTTTGATAGTATTTCATGTGGATAAGCAATAGTGAGGCCTCTTCTCTCCTTTCTAACTTGAGTAATTGTTTCCCTTGCCCAGCCTTATTTGAAGTGCCCATGTGGTACTCAAGAATCCCCAAATTCCAATTCTAGTCATGACCCAGAGGAAAAGAAAAAAAAAAATCCATTCTCATCTGATGAGAAAGAACATAAGGATAGGAAACCCCATTTGACATTAAAGAAAATTAATAGGACTCAGAACCATCTGCGGCCATCCTATGCCACTCCCAGTGTCTCCTGGGACATGCTTTCCATTGTCCTACATGGTCTATCCAGGGTTCTTACCTGAGGGAAACACTCTGTGAGTCATTCTGACACGCTTTCCCCCATTGGGGAAGTGAGGCCCAGGTACTGACAGAAGTCAGTATAAACCTCCCTCTATAGTGGCTATGTTTGGTTACTGGCCTGATATATCTTTTTAAATTCTAATTTGCTAAAAAGGCTGGGTACAGAAAAGAAAGGGAGGGTCTACTCTTTGGATTTCACTCAAGTCTGATGAACCACTGTGGAGGCCTTGAGAGGATGGAGCGACTTTCCTTGGTAGGTTTTAGAGGCTGCCGGGGTGCCCGCCCTGCCAGCCTTCCTTACCTGCTCGGGAGACTGAACACCTACAATTCCTGTTGATGTGCATGGTACACATACTGTTCCTGCCTTCTGAACAGGACTCCCCCTCTCCACTCACTCAGTGTTAGCTTCTAGGTTCCCAATTACCAGAAGCCTAAGGCAGTCCTGTCCTAGACGCGGAAGGCCTCAAGTACACTCTAACAATTACTCTATGAATGCACTGTTAGCCTGGTTTGCTCTGTGAATGCACTGTTAGCCCCTGCTAGCCTGGTTCCCTCCACTCATTTAATCCTTTCTTTTTCTTGTCCCTATTGCTTAAAATGAGAAAAGAAGTGAACACTGGAGTGGTTCTTACCTGCTCATAGAATCGGTTATGTGCAACATAAAACTTAGAGTCAAAAGATTCTTCTGTTACTAGCACTTGTTGTCTTTCACCAATCTGTGGGAGAAGAAAAGACAAGGATAAAGAAGCAAGAATCTGAAAATAAGTATCAGTCCATAGAGTGTCCTGGACCTGCTTCTTGAATTTAAAGTAGGATGCAGATGGTCAGTTGCTTAACAGATAACACTGTGCATAACTCATTCAAATCTCTTAAAAACATTAACTATGCAGGAATGTAAAATCATCACAGCACAAACCCTTACTTTTTTTTTTTACATGGCTATGAAATGAATTAATCAGATTTCTTTCTTCCACATAAGATACAACAAAAGCTTCTAAAATACACCAAGATCCAAATACCATTTTGTTTCTTGCAACAAACTCACACAAGTCAGAACAAGCTGCTTCTAATCCAAATGCAGGAAAATATTTTGGCAATATGGTAGAATAGTAATAAACATTAATTTGAGTTATAAGGGATATAACACTAAAGAAAATGCACCCAGAACTAGTCATTAGGAGCTGCAGAGATGGTTCAGTGATTAGACATGCACACAGCTTCTGCAGAAGACCCAGGTTTGAGTCTGGCACCCATACTGAATGGCTTCCAACTGCCTAGAAGTCCAGTTCCTGGGGATCTCCTCTCCTGTCTCCAGGGCACCTGAACTCACTCGTGAGCACATTCCCCCTAACACACAGTTCTCTGTGTAGCCTTGGCTGTCCTACTCTCGCTTTGTAGACCAGGTTGACCTCGAACTCACAGCAGTCTGCCTGCCTCGGCCTCCCTGAGTGTTGGGATTAAAGCCCTGTGCTACCACGCCTGGCTCACACATGAATTTTAAAATATACACATAATTTAGAAAGCAAAACTAGCTGTTAGATCGTTATATCTCAGTGTTGCACATATTCCATATAATTCTGAAATTATGACTAATTTGCCTAAGTATTTACTTATATTTTCTCTGTTGAAGGCAAGTGTCTCTTTGCTGTAGCTACAATTCCATGTCATTGTTATTTTTTAAAGAGCAAATATGAAATTATGAAATTTGAAGATCAATGGATGGAACTAGAAAACATTACATTAAGGTAGCCTGTATCAGACCCAGAAAGACAAATGTCACATGTTCTACTCATAAGTGGAATTTTAGATTTGTGTGTTTGATTGGGAACACCTGTAGAGTTCCAGAAAACCAGAGAGGGCATTGGTAGGGAGGAGGGAGGAGGACCTTAAGGTAAGGTAGGAAGGCAGATGAAGTGAAGGGGAAAGTGGGAATAAAAAGGGAATAAAAGGTCTAGGGAGAGAGATGGGAGGGCAGTGCAAAGGAGGGGATGGGCGATTAATACTGAAGATGCTTGAGAAAGGCGTCTGACACACATGCACATACATATACACACATTCATATCAAGAGTTTAATTGGAGTTACCCTACATAGGGGATAATGTTCCTTCCTGTAATGAATAGTTTTTTGTTTGTTTTTTGGCCAACTTGACAGAAGCTAGAGTCACTTTAGAAGAAGTTAACTCATTGAAAAGGTGCTCTTACCAGACTAGTTTGTAGAAAAGCCTGTAGGGCATTTTCTTGATTGATGATTGGTGTGCATGGGCCTACGTCACTGTGGGTGGTGCCAGTCCTGGGCAAGTAGCCCTGAGTGTATAAGGAGGAGGCTGAGCAAACCATGGGAAACAAGCCAGTAAGCAACTCTTCTCCATGGCCTCTGCATCAGCTACTTCCTACAGGTTAAGGACTTGAGTTACTGCCCTTACTTCCATGAATGATGGACTTACAAGTTGTACAATGAAGGGGCCTGGAGAGATAGCTCAGAGATTAGGACCACTGGCTGCCTTTCCAGAGGTCCCGAGTTCAATTCCCAGCACCCACATGGTGGCTCACAACCATCTATAATGAGATCTGGTGCCCTCTTCTGGCAAGCAGGTGTGCATGCAGAGAGAGCATTGTATATGTAATAAATAAATCTTAAAAGAAAAAGTTGTACAATGAAATAAACCCTTTCTCCTCCAGTTATTTCTGGTCATGGTATTTTATCACAGCAAGAGCAACTCTAAGAGACTCCTAGCAGTCATAGGTTGCCACATAAAAAGCCCAAGTGCCACATGTGGGATCAAGCCAGTTAACATTCAGGTAGCTGAAGAGCTACTGACAATTGATTTCTTATGGGGAAAGGAGAGTCGATTTTCTTTTAAGAGTGTAGTCCTTGAGAGCTGGAGAGATGGCTCAGTGGTTAGGAGCACTGGCTACTCTTCCAGAGACCTTGACTTCAATTCCTAGCACCTATACGGTGGCTCACAACCATCTATCATGGGACCCAGTGCCCTCTTCTGGTATGTAGATGTGCATGAAGACAGAACACTGCTATACACAAAATACATAGATCTTAAAAAAAAAAAAAAAAAGCATAGTTCCTGGTAGGTTGACCATGCTCCAGTGAATGGCCTCATACCATGAAAATATGGGCAGCATAAAATGGACTCAGGGGTAATTTAAAAGAGAGAGAGGACACAAAGCTAGGAAAGGTAGGAGGAGGGCAGATCTCTGAAGAGTTATGGCAATAAAAATGGGGTGTATATGTGAAAATGATTATATGAAATTCTCCAAGAATTAATAAAATATATATTTAAAAAACAACCAATGGGTCTGTTCAGCCTGTATTTCCAAATTTATGCAGCCATTTTAATAAGTACAGGTTAAATCACACAAACAACGGTTAAAGAAATGTGACTATGCTCCCTCCCAGTTGCCATTTCCAAGTTTATTCCATTGCAAAATACATCATTTAAAGGACCAATTACTGAAGAAACAAAACAAAACCCAACATTGTCAGAAATGTCTGCTCTATCAAACCAGCTGTAAAACTGGCTGGAAGTACTTTTGCTGTTGCTACTTGGTAAATACACCCCATGCTGGCAGGATGATTTTTTTCCCCCCAAGAAAGTCCTATTTTCATTTGTGGGGACTTGTCACTGTGTTCAGGCAGTTATCATTTAGAAACCATAAACACAGCTGCACTGAACAGACCACCTATCAATTAAAAAAACACAAGAGTCACCTCCCCTCTCCTCCGACATTGCCAGCACCCTCTATCTTACCAAACTTCTCAAAATGTAGTCCCCTTAGTCAAAGGCTATGAGGTATCTGATGATTTTTTTTAAATACAACTTGTCCCACTCTCTGAGAAGCATTGCATACTGCTATAACACATCTCTTTAAAAACAATCCAACTAGACCTCCGAGGAAAGTTGCCCTAATTTCTTTGATGAGCTTCCATAGTTTATTGAAAAAGACTGGAAAATAGTAGGTTCCACGGGTGTTTATTCTTTCGGAGAAAACTAGGATGTTTACACAGCTCACAGTGTGAGTTGCTTATGACTTAGGATAAGGAGCTGTCGATGGTTCTTAAGGTAATCTGCAATTATACTTCATCTAGCATTAACACTGTGAGAACACTGAAGGTGTCTGCTGTTCTCCGTTTCTCTAAGATGGTTGGAATTTATGTGGCCAGTTGTTCCCATATTGTTGAGCTGTTCTAGTTCATGTGGAGATACAAATGAAAATGATAATAAAATGCAATGTATAAGTCAAAAACCAAACCAAACTTCTGCACATTAATGTAGGCATCTGGGATTTTAACAAATCAGAGAATCATTTATAGCTGAACTTTTAACTGTAATTTGACAAAGGGGCCTAGAACTTGAGTATGTGGAGATGGACGGTAGCAAACATCTTTTTCACTTAAAGACCTTGGGTCATTGAAGAAAGCTGGGCACTGATCAGAACTGCTGCAATCCACCCCCATCTATAAAAGCTACAGTAGGAAATAATAAAGCTCCCCTTTGTAATTTTCATGAATGAAGACTTGGACTGGCTATTAGTCACAACCATAAAGAGAACTGACTGCTTCAAGTCACCTTAGAAGCCATAAGAAGTTAAAGAAAGGCATTTCCAAGAAGCAGTTGGCTATGGAAACAATAAGGACCTTACAGATTTGCTAAACCGTACTGTAAGCCCCATGTCTTTTATATTTTTTAAACCAATCTTTCAATGCTAGGCATGGAATTCAGGCCATAGCACAGGTCTGGTAATTGCTCTGCCACTGAGTTATACCACAGTCAACAAACCTCATTTTAGAGGAAACATTTATTTTATTTAATTTTTTTAATGTTTCCTAAATAGGATCCTTTCTCCATCCCCCAAGCTCCACTAAAGACTCATCCATCAAGATTTACAGTGACCAGCATGATGTGCCTTATCACGAGTGAGGAGGCCCCAGCCCAGAGATAAAAAGAGGGCATCTGGCAGGAGGGTCACGCCCCAGGCCTCTGGAGCTGTATCAGATCATACTTCCTAACTACTTTGCTAGTAGCAGGGCTGATCCATGAGAAGGGACCTTATCTTCCAGAACGACAGAGCAAGTACTGGGCCTTGGCCAGCACCAGGCCACAAGTCCAGTCATCTGACATTCTGCTAAGACTTGGCCTCCTGCAGCTACCATCAGTCACAGAACTCTGCCAAAGGCTGGAGCCACCCACAGGAATGCAAGGTCATGTCACCAGGTAAATTAACGAAACCAAATCCTGTAAGTACACAGGGGCTGGAAAACATGTTTTTCAAAACATTGCCAGTGGCAGCACAATACGAGACTCAGCAGAAAGAGTTAAGATGCCACTAGCAAGTCTCCAGATTGTTCTAATGGAGACTGCAGGGCAATCTTGACATTCTAGGACAGGAAGAAAGGCATGGCAGGCTACAAGAGCATGTGATCTAGCAGCACCCAAGGGGGAAGGAAAAACAAAACCCCCAAACTCCATAACCCCCACCCCAAAAGCACACTGAATGCTATGCATGTGGGTAGGAGAGAAGAGGGCTACCGGGCATCTGTCTGTCTGCAGATTGTTTTCAAGATTGAAGAGACGTGACTATGCTTTGGCCTTCACTTCTCCATGGGAAGTTGGGAGAATTGAGAGAGCTGAGAGGAAAAATACAATATTTAAAACATGTGGAGATGTGGATCCCAGAGCCTACACTAAGTGGCTCATAACTACCTGTAACTCCAGTTCTTGGGACTCTGATGCCCCTTCTGGACACATCTGGAACACACATATACAGGCACACAGACACACAAATATATAGAGCCTAAAAGACATTTTACACAAATATATAAATCCTAAAATCCTAAAAGACATTTTACACCAAAGTTTCTATCTATTTATTTTTAACTCTAGATCTGTACTTAGGAACTGATATGAATACAAGGCTTCATGGGACTCTGGCAAAGAAAACTGTAATCAAGGCTGTGTCTTTTCTCACAGTAAGCATGTGCAGAGAGTGCTCTGAAAATCACAGTCATTGTCTTCTGCACTTAAACCAATAACTTGATCTTTAATGACCACCAAAGAGCACTCATAACTCTCTCAAAGGGCTGCCCATGACTACAGTCTGCCAAAAATTTTTAACAACACCCCCCTTAAAAAAAACAAAAACCTTCAGAAAGATGCCTCGTCTTTCTTGTTTTATAAGTATGTATTTTTACAGTCAAATAAAATGTTTATTTATTTAATGTGTGGCCCCCTTAGAGCTAAAGAGTTTTGCGAGGAGTGTAAGTTCCCACCTAGGTGTTCCTATGGGAAACTCACTTTCCTTTACAAAGCTTTTAGTCTTCAGCACATCTGACAGGGAAACACCCTGGTCCTAACTTGGAATCAAGGGACAATGGGACCCACCTGCTTGCTTCCTAGTTCAGCTCTCTGGACTCTCTAGAGTAATACCTGGTGTTGGTATCTACTAAAGAGACTCTGTCATTTAGTCATCAAATGTCAGTGGAGAAAGTGATTTTTCCCCAGGATATACAAAACATTATTTAACCCATTTTAACCTAACTTTAAAAGTCACTCTGTGAAAGCTGAATTATGAAACATCCTGTAAGATCTGCATAACAGACTGGGTAATCAAATGAAGTGAGGACAAAAGTGCATAAATTCTCACAAGACTCTGAGTGAAGGGGAACCTCCAGGAGCTGCAGGGAAACACAGTTCTTGCCCATGACTATCAGTGTGTACAGTGGTCCAGGCCTTGGAGAGAACCAATCTCTGTACTCTCAAATGTTCCTGCCCTTATTGTCTTGTTCCCCTCCATCCTAAAACTAAGACAAAAAAGTAGAACCTAAAGCCAGCATTCCCTTAGATAGAGAAAGAAACTACGACCATGGAGGGTGCTTAGCAGTGTTGCATTTGAGAGAGGGATCCAGGCAGGGTGACTTGCACAGCAGCAGAGGCCATGAGAAAGAGGCCCTGAAACTCAGCCAACTCTCGTGTCTCCTGTTCAGCTGAGAGCTTCGCGGACCTCATTCTGCAGTCTTTGACTTCTCTGAGTCTGGAAACACTAGAGGGAGAACACAAGGGAGCGCTTTTCAGGTTCAGCTCCCATGCAGCTTTCGGCCTGTTACATCATCAAAGGTTGTGTCCCTGGCGTCACGTCTCAGCTTCCGGTTTCCCAAGGGCTCTAAGCACGCAGCCGAGGGACATGCTTACATAACACGGAAGAAAGCAGTGGTTGCCCACAGACTCTGGCTGCTGTGACTGCATGCTCAGTCAGAAGCGCACGGTCCCCTACTTCTTCTCAGGCAACACCCTGCAATACTATACAAAAATGCAGAGAGAAAAACTGAAACCAGCTGTTAGAAGAAAGGCAGCCGTTATTCAAATTCAAGACTAAATTGGGGTATCTGGGGAAATGCCTTTAACCTGGTAAGAGATGGAACTAGTTAAGCCCTCTTTATGTGAGATAGGCAAAGCAGTCTCTAAACTCATGTGAAGTCTTTTCCTTACTATTTCTTTTTCTTCTTTTTACTATTGTGTTACACTTAGAAAAACTCAGAAGTATACTTGGAAAATAATATCAGTATAATTTCCATTTTCAAATTCTAGGTTATAACAAGTTTTAGTATTTTAATGTAACTGTCAAGCAGAACAAAAATGTCACAAACCCCCACAAAGGTCAGAGTTAATTTGGAAAGTTTGTAAACATTCACGCACACACACACACCCCCTACACCTGTGAGATGAGCATCTATTGCTTGAAAAGCTGTCACGTGGGAAAGGAATGATCGCCTGAAAGAGCCAACATTTGCTTTTTCTACACGGGGCTTGGGGACAGCTGAGATCCCGGCACTTGGGTGGCTGAGGCAGGAGGAGGCCTGTCACAGGTTTGAAGCCACATGGCTACACACCGAGTTCCAGGCCGGCGAGGCTACAGTGTGAGACCCTGTCTCAAAAGCAAAACAAAAGAACCTTTCTATGCATACTTGTTAAGCTGTATGTGTTTATAATAGTTTATATCACAGTCCTAATCAACTTGAATTTTATCTCTGTCCTACAAAATATTATAACATGCTACCTCTCTGTGCCTTTTTTTTTCATTGTAGATAATAAAATACAATTTTTCTACCTGACTGACTTCTGAATGCATGTCTCTGGGAAATGTCAAATGTCTTTCATTAGCTCCAGTCAAATTAAGTTTGGGTTTTTTTTTGTTTTTTTTTTCCCCTTTTCCCTAAGCTGCCTGGAACATGTTAAACACAAGGCTGTGACCTTAAACTGTAGAATAATGTTTCTAGTGTCTGTGCAGAAGCCTGCCCTCACACACACCTGAAGACTAATTGCTGCAGTGGGCTGTTGCCAGCGAACCGCTGCCATTATACCTGGAGAGAAGCGCGGCCTTGTTGTCTGCTGACGAAAATGATGGCCTTTCCAGTTTGACTCATCACTCACAACAGGCAGAGCTCATGGCGCTGGGTCTCCAGGCACTACTCTCCTTCTTGAGTGTTTATGCACGCTTGTGTGTTCTCTCGTGCCAGGCGCTGGAATTAAAGCGCCAGGTGCACACACACGAAAGACAGTGAGCAGTGATGCCAGCAGCAGCACCGAGTCTCAACACCATCCTGACAGCACAGCGCCATTCTGTGTGAAAGAGGGGTGCAGTACAGCAACGTGTGTCCGAAGAGGCGATGCCTCAGAACACACGCAGGGAGGCCCAGCCCAACAGTCACAGAGCTAGCTCGCAGTCGCCTGGGCTACTCAAGTGCTCAGAGATGCTGACACTTATTGTTAAAGGAACTAGTGCCTAATTATGAAACGATGATAAAAATATTTCAGTGTTTTAAAAAGACATTATTCTCCACATGGAAAACCGTTGTTTAGCTATGCTTATTAACAGGGCCAATTTCATTCAAGAGGGAAAAATACTCCTTTGAAGCAGACTGCCTATGCTTTTAGAGCCATCTATATTTGCACACAGATTAAATGCTCTGAGGATCTCATCGGCTCTACTGCTTATTCCTTCCACTCAGAAAGAACCTAAATATGAAGCTATTTTGAAAAACAGGTCTTCCCAAAGTCCTTCATCTCAAAATGACACAAGACACAGAAACTAGACTCCAGACAGTTGAGGCTGACTAAAGCTACCAAGCCAGAAGCCTTAGTCCCTTTCCTTGCAGTGGCTGGCTCCCTTTCCTCTAGCTGTGTGACCACCCAGCCACATAGGCAAATCCTGGTAGTTTCTTCCCGGCTGGCGAGCAAGTCACTCTTCATTCCAGGACTGTTTTCACCTACTGACCAAAAGCAGAGGTGACTAGCTACTTGGCAGGTAACCATTTGAGACCTACACCTTTAAAGTAAGCTGTACACTTAGGGCTGACGAGACATGGAATTCAAAGACCTTTAGAGGCTTAACTACCTGCTTGGTATTGGAGAACACTTCAGAGTGCAGCCTACAGTGCTTTAGTAGAGAGTGTGTGTGTGTAATCATGGCACTGATGGACAGCATGAGATATATGCTGTCAATGAACTAACACAAATCCTTCCCCCTCATCAGATTTGGCATAAGTATATCAAACCTACTTTTCCCAGCCCAGGGAAAGTTCTACCATACTCAGGTAGTATGGAAAAGTGCTCAGCATCCAAAGATAACCAACTTGTTTGGCTAGATACTGGCAGTAAAATCTACCCATGGCATCTTATTAATGTGACAATGTGGCCTTATAGGAGATATGTGGATAGAGCTCCTTACCCTTTAAAGATTTATTTTTGTTTTGTATTTTTTAATAATGTGCATGTTTGGAGGGTGAGGGGTATGTATGTAGGTGGTATTTGATATCTGTATTGGTGCCTGTGGAGGCTTAAGGCATAAGATACCCTTGAAACTAGTGCTCCAAGTGCTTCTGGGCCATCTGAAATGGGTGCTAGGAAGAGAACTTGGGTCCTCTGGAAGAGCAGAAAGTTTTTAACCATTGAGCCATCTCTCCAGACCCCCATCCCCCAAAGCTCAATTCTAAAAACTTAACTCTTGACCCACCTCTATACTAACTACTGATCTTTCCTATTGGTCCCTTTTGGTCATTATTTGGCAAGTCTGGGCCAAATTTCTTTGATAAGCATCTCATAAAGGTAAACAAATACATTACATACTTTAACTATATGTAATTTATCAACCATACATCAGAAAGATAAAATATTTTTAACTACCTATTTATATTTTAATTGATAATTAATTAAAATTTTGTATATGTGCCCATGAAAATGTGTGCTGTGATGCATATATGAACTTGTGGGAGTTGGTTTTCTCCTTCTACCATGTGGGCCTTAAAGAGATCAAACTCAGCTAGGTTATCAGGCTTGACGGCAGGGGCCCTTGCCCATTGAGCTCTCTTGCCAGCTGTAAAATGCTAATGTTGAGAAGTGAATGTACAGTAGATCCCTCTTGTCTATGTTTTTCTTTTCCCCTGTTTCAGTGACACTTAGCCAGCCTCCGTCAAAACTCTAGCTTGAAATTACACACTGCTCTGAGTGGCATCACGTTGTCTGGTAACCTCCTGCTGTGTCCCACCCAGGACATAATCATCCATTGTCCAGAGGATGTGCACAGTAGGTACTGTTTGCCCATTAGTACCCACAGCACAGTGTGGGTGAGACAGCTCACATAACATTTATTATGCCACATCGCTATAATTTTATTAGCAGTTATTACTACTCCTATTATTATTCTCTTATTTATAAATTAAATATGTTTTATTTATAAATTAAATTTTATAGATTAAATGTGTCTTATTTTTTTATAAATTAAATGTATGTTATTTATAAATTAAATTTTAGTATAGCAGTGACACAAAAGTTTAGCTCGCGCTTCAAAGGGAATAGATAACTTATTATGGAACTAATATGAGTGACCATGACCAGAAGCACAGATTTAGGGTACCCTAAATTCCACGATCCAACTTAGTACCACTTTGATAAAGTGTTACAGTAACAGAATGAAAAACATCATAAGTCAAGTCACCTTTCAAGTCCACGGGTGGATGAGTCAAAGTACGGAAATCTCAGCTACAGGCCTCAGATACTATCTGAGGACATCCTCAGATTTTGATTGCTGAAAACATGGACTTTGTTTCTACATTTCAAAGGATTTACTTAATGCACAAAGATATTAGGCCACATACAGAGGAGAATAATAGATCACTGAAGTACTCCATAAACTGGCCTTGAAGGAGTTCTTTCCAGGAACTTCTGTGTAAGAGGAAGGTGTGCATAGGAAAACCTCATGATACATTTAGAGTTTGGTACAACCTGTGCTTCAAGGGTCCATGGATGGATCTGACTGTATCTACAGCAGATATGGGGGATTACTATATTAGCAACATGGCCTTCAAGTTAGGAAGAAACAAGAAAAATTTCAGCACTTCAGACCTACTAGTCACATACAATATCCTTTTTTTCCCCACAAACAGTTATAATGGATGGAGAGTTAAGAATGAATGAATGAATGTATGCATGCTCAGCTTTATTTTTTGCCATGCACTCATAAGGCACAGATGTGCTCAGGCTTATTTCTGAAGGGCTTCTTAAACAGGCCATCTTCTTGGAAAATACCTGTAGAAATTTGTTTCATTGATGAAACAATAAACTGAGAAAAACAAAGTAAACAAAAGAAAGAAAGAAGAGCAAATCTGCATTTGAGAGAGATCGAGTTTATGGAAACTAGTGATGTATAGTTACTACCTGTCAACCTGCTACCAAGCTTCCTTCATAGTCCTCATTTCAAAAACGTGACTGCTGAAAGATACCATCAGACACATGTCAGTAGTGCAGGGCCCAGGGGAATTCAGAGGATTTGTGTCTGAGGGAGGAGGTGTAGGCATGGTTGGTACACTGGACATTTTCCAACCACGGTGTAGGAAGTGGTTTTTCAAATTGTTAATCAGAGAACCTGGTTGGCTTGCATGGAATTTTCAATTCAGAGTTCGGATTCAGCGTGGCATAGATGAAAGGGAAGAATAAATAAATCATTTAGCCCGGACCCAGATGAGAAAACCAAGGCCCCTTAGAAAATGTGACTTGGTCAAGGTCATAAGGCTCAAATATTTAAATCCATTAAATTAAACATCCTGACAGGTGTACTCATCAAGTGGTGAACTGACCGATTACTCTAAACAGCCTCTGTTCAGTACAATGAACTCTAGTTACATATAGCCACAGGGCACGGCACAGGCAACAAATACATAGTGGAATGTGCTGCGAGTAAAGTACCTACTGGTTCAAAACAAAAAACCAAGAAACTCAACATGAGGCCAGGGATGTGGCTCAGGTGGTAGAGTGCTTGCCTCCTGTGCACCAAGTCCAGGGTTTTAACCCCAGCACCATCTGAAAAGGGTGTGCTAGAACGTGCGCGTAATCCCAGCATTTGGAGGCAGGAGGGACTTAAAAAGCAGAGTGGTCACTTTCAAACGAAAAAAAAAAAACCTTTAAGCCAAAAAAAAGAATTCCTGAAATTCAAACTGCCTTTGGTAAAATAAATCTTTTATCATCCACCTTTTTACCAAAGAAGTCAGCATACAGAGCAGTGATAAATAACAAGCGTTGTGCGACACAGCCCACTCTCTGCCAACCATTTGCCAGTCAGGACTGAGGCTGAGGAAACAGAAAGGATTAAGCAGAAATCAAAGACTGCCAAGCTCTAATGGTGTCTAATTAGCATAACAAAAGACACAGCTACAATCTTTCAGCAGTGGGCCATACATCTCATTAAAGAAGACTGAATGGCAATTATTCTCTCCAGCTATCCTTCCTTTCCCTTGCTTCTAGGCTTAGCTCTGGGAGACGGAGACCTGAGCTGGAGAGCCTCTGCTTTGTTGGCCATGCATCCAGGCTGCAGGGTGAAAAATCCTACTTTCAGGACCAGACACCTGCATCTCTCAGTCTTCTCTGCTGGGGAAATGGAACTTCTTCAAGTACAAATAAGTCCCACTATGGGTTTGATAATAATATAATACTGAGAAATATCCACGCTGACCTGGCAAAACAAAACCCTAAACTAAATCTCATCCTCCCCTTAAATGTCTGTGTTGGAAGAAAACTCCATCTATGTGTTTCTCTTCACCTACTCTAGCTCTTCCCCTTTAATGGCACTTCCCTGTCTGAGACATAATGAAGCTAAATTGAAATTCTACCAAATTCTATTGCAACCTGTAATTAGCTGGGAGCACATGTGCATGCACACATCATGCAATTTAAATGAGAGTAGCTTGGTTCAGACGCAGTCTCCCTGTTTCCTTTGGATGACAGACAAGTGTGAAAATATATGAAATTCAACACAAGAAGATGGAGCTTGTAGACAGGGGACATTTTTTGCACACATTTAAACCAAGAATAAAAGATTCCCCCTAAACAAGCAAGCAAATAAACCTATTTCTCTAGAGTGATTGCTAAGAAAACAAAAGTCTCAATGAAACCTTACATTAAACTATTCTGGGTTGAAAGAGGAGGTTTTTTTTGTTTTGTTTTGTTTTGTTTTGTTTTTAAAGGACACAGTCATTTAATCTGAGAATTTTTCAGTTCTGAGCATTACTTTATGATCAGCAATGCCTGTTTCAAAAGGGAATTTGGCGCAAGGGTTCTTTGACTTTTTTTTTTTTTCCTTCCCATAATGCCTTCAGCTGCCAAACACAATATTGCATTGTGGACTGAAGCCAAATCCAGCCAGGTCTGTGGCTGCTCTAGGAAAGCTGTTTATCACAGATGCAGACAGGAACCTCTGCTAGAGCTCCCAGAACAGCACAGGGAAAACCAGCCAACTGGCTGGCCTGGCTGGGAAAACCTACCAGGTCTATGCAGTGTGTCTGGGTTTTCCAAACTCCTATAGCACTACTGTATGGCAGGCATTAGAAGATTCTGGGACCACTTGAAGCCAGACTGAAAGCTGGGCCAGACATTTTCACACTATAATGCTTTGTGTGGAGCAGTATGCCATTAAAATAACCTTAGGAAAGTACTTAATTCCTAAATGGCTTTTTTTTTTTAATGTGGTAAAGGACTTGGAATTCAAGAGAACTCTAGTGTCAGAACACTGGCCTGTAATCTAAAGGTAGCCCCTAATTTATGGTCCCAACCAGGACTGGGCCATCCACGCTCCCTGCCATGTATGCTCGAGCAAATCAGGGTGAATGTTCCAGCCACCCTACAGGTTATAGAAAGCCAGACCTTTCCTTTTTCCTGGTGACTGGCCTGAGAGTCGCCAGGGAGACTGTCTGGGGTATGTATATAAACATTACTCTCTGAAGAGGCCCACCAGCCTCCACCCACCTCTCTTGGTGGTTCTCCTTGCCCTCTCTCATCCTGACCCTTAATGAAGTTTCTCTCCAGGTTTTAAAGTGAAGCCCTCTTCCCTCTGAGGTCTTATCTTGTTCAGACCTCCATATATTATCTTGTTTCCAGTCAATGTTTCTCCTTCCACCTGGAGGTCCAGTCACTGCTTTGAGAAGCTCTTATTCTAATAAATCTCGTGGAAGCAAATAACATGTGCCAGGCTCCTTTGTAGACCAAGCTACCGCTCATAACATGACTACTTAGTCACACTGGCAGCACAACAGGGTATTCTGATTCCCCAATGACTCTCAATCCTGTTTCAGAGATCAACATTATTATACAAATATATGTATTTACATGTTGATTTAAAGTTTTGACTCAAATATGCAACAACATATTATGAACAGCAGCTTGTTCTTTTTCTAAAGTCCATTCGCGACACATTTACATGTTTTGTTTGGAATTCTCATGTGAACTTTGACCTTGATGGGGAGGGAACGTAAGAGGACACAGAAGGGATACGAGTCTTTTACTGTGGACTCTGTCTGGGAGCCAGAACTTGGCACACCTGATAAAGTTGAATTTGCCTACAGGGACTGTGCACATATTTCTTAAGATATCACAAAGGACAATGTTAGAAACGACTTCTGCTTCCTTGCTGCCAGAATGTTTGTCGACCTCTCTTATTCCAGGCAACAGAGTTGGAGCAGCAATAGAGTTGCTCCCACATGTTGCCTAGGAACCCCTCTTGGGCATCTTAGTCCCATTAATAATTTAAGAACAGGGTGAAAAGAAAGCTCGGGGACAATTTTATCAGAATTTAAAAGAAAAACTTCCAGGTACATAAGCTGGAAGCTGCTTAGAGGAGAAAGACTGAGCAGGAAGAGACAAACCACAACCTCTGTAAGCAACCAGACAGTGAACCAGCAGCCCCACTGGAGAGAGAAAAACACCAAAGGAACAGAGAAAGCAAACTTAGGCTCCAGCCAGCATTAAAAGTCAGCCAGCCAGAAAACAGAGGAGGAGGGAAAAAAAGTACTGTCATTCTGCGTTAGGACTCTGAAAGGTGGCAGACTTAACAGAATTCATGGTTTCTCTTGTGTGACTGAGCAAAGAGCAAGGATTCTGGGCAGGAAGAGTACTTGACATTAGTAATGGGATGATTTTCCTCCCACCTCTTTAGCACCACTTACAGTGAATCAGCCTTTCTGGGGCAGTCCCTTTGGTAGGTGAGAGATTGGCCTAACTTGATTAACTCTTAAGGGATGAGAAGATGGCATGTATCCTCCCAGAAACTCTACTGTTTTAAAAAAATGTTTAATTAAGTTTTTATTTTTATATTAATTACATTCACTTTGTATCCCACCTGTAGCTCCCTCCCACTTTCCTTCCCAATCCCACCTTCCTCATCTCCTCCCTGCCCCTCTCCAAGTCCACTGATAGGGGAGGTCCTCTTCCCCTTCCATCTGACCCTAGCTTATCAGGTCTCATCAGGACTGGCTGCATTGTCCTCCTCTGTGGCCTGGCAAGGCTGCTTCCCCCTCAGAGGGAGGTTGTCAACGAGCCAGCCACTGAGTTCATGTCAGAGACAGTCCCTGTTCCCCTTACTAGGGAACCCACTTGGAGACTGAGCTGCCATGGGCTACATCTGAGCAGGGGTTCTAGGTTATATCCATGAATGGTCCTTGGTTGGAGAAACAGTCTCAGAAAAGACCCCTGTGCCCAGATTTTTTGGTTCTGTTGCTCTCCTTGTGGAGCTCCTGTCCTCTCCAGGTCTTACTATTTCCCCATTCTTTCATAAGATTCCCTGCATTCTGCCCAAAGTTTGGCTGTGAGTCTCAGCATCTGCTTTGATCCACTGCTGGGTAGAGTCTTTCAGAGGCCCTCTGTGGTAGGCTCCTGTCCCGTTTCCTGTTTTCTCCTTCCAATGTCCATCCCATTTATCCTTCTGAGTGAGGATTGATTATCTTACCCACGGTCCTCCTTCTTGCTTAGCTTCTTTAGGTGTATAGATTTTTGTGAAACTCTATTCTTTTCCCCAAATGAAACAGCTTCCCTTTAACTGGCCTCCATTGCTACTATAATAAAGGGACAATGAAAGAATGAAGTAACTTTTGAATGAAGTAACTTTTACTTTCTGAAATATATTATTACAATAATTATGTGCATGAGTCTTGTGTTTATTTCATATTGAGAGGCTGTGATGTGATGGAGGAGCTAGGCTATCACTGTAATAGAGCTGACAGCATTCTGCTGCCTTCAGATAACACCACAGCTATAGACTTCATTTAAGTGAAAGAGAGAACCTCAAAAACTTCATGTAACTAACCAAATTCAAACCTTTCATGAACCTTTCATTTGCTATGCAAAAGCAGCTCTGTGAGCAGAATCATTTCTAGCAGTGTTCTCTGTCTGTCTGCTTTATTTTGATACAAGGTCTCATGTAACTCAGGTTGGACATAATCTTCCTTTGTAGCTGAGGAAGGTTTTGAACTTCTGGTCATCCTGCCTTAACTTCCCAAGTGATGGGAGTACAGAAATGTTATAACTACCATGCCAGGTATAACATATTTATGGTATCTATGCTACTGTTGGATATCTTTAAGAAAGGAGTCATGAGACTGTTCTAAGTAGATAGCTGCCTAGAGGCTTTTTCCATTTCCTGCTTCCTAATGGGAGAAAGCTTAAAAAACAAATGGGAGGAGAGACTGTGAATATGGAGATTGCTCAGTGGGTAAAGTAAGGAACTGACTTAAGATCTCCAGCTCCCATACAAAACACCAGGTGGAACACCCTTGTAAGTCTAGTGCTAGGGCTGGCAGAGACAGGAAGATCCCTGGGATTTTCTGGCCAGCCAATCCAGCCAATCCATGAACTTCAGATTCAGTGAGAGACCCTGACTCAAAATATAAGGTGGAGAGTAAATGAGGACAACTCCGGCCTCTATAAGTGCACACACAAAAGTGTGCACCTGAACACAGGTGTACAGATTCACACATAAAATAACATGGTGGACTGGGATGTAATTACATTGATAAAGTATTTGTCTAGAATGCACAGGAACCTGGCTTTGATCCCCTGGCTTTGATCACATGAGACTGATTGTGGCACATGCCTGCAATTCTAACACTCACCCAGCAGTGACAGGAGGACCAGCAAGTTAAGGCCATCCTCAACTACACAGCAGGTGTGAGGCTAGCCTGCTGTTGAGACCCTAGTTTTGTGTGTGTGAGTTTGTGTATTTATTTATTTATTTTTAACACGGTATGAATATGCGACTCTAGATTATTTCCCAACATGCTAACAGAGTGGAGGGTTCCAGGAAGGAAAGGAGGAAGCTCCTGGATGTGAGGGGGCAGGTCAGCAGCCCTCTAGTACTGTGTCCTTACTAAGGAACCAGCTCAGAAAAGGCTTTAAAATGCCCCAGCTTAAAGCCTTGGCTCAGACAGACTGCCAAAAAGTAAGGCAAAATATATTTAATGGAAGGAAGACAAAGGAGTGTTTTCAATACTGATAATCTATAATTCATTTTGAAGCCATTTCTGGAAAAATGAATCGTGCTGGGGAAGAAAAAATAATCTCACAAGCAGTTTCCTGTAGTATCTAAAACTCAATCCCGTGCCTGCCTGAAAGAGTTAAGGCTGTGTATGCAATATAAATATTTATTATTCTTCTTTCAAAGGGATAAGAAAAATTTCCTCTGCATGCATGAATTTCAGATGGCCAAGCAAACATGCAGATATGGCCAGGAACCGTCATCTTAATGAGGATATGGTAATGATAATGATTTCTTTCCCCCCAGCCTGCTTATGTGTGATCAAAACCAAGAGGTTTTGATTTTATTCTAAGCCATGCACAGGCCCAGGAACGACTAATGCTCTTAGAAGCATATGGACAGGGTGACAGAAATACCAGCAAGGGCTTAAAGTGGGCCCAGGGTGAAAGATTCATTAAAAGTGATAAATAGGATAGGCCTTGTCTAACGCTTGCCATTGCATATTCAATATAGCATGTCAGTGACGATGCATTTTAACTGTCTTTATTTTTAAGAGTGCTGCCAGGTTTTAATTACAGATTAAACAGTTATTTGCAAATGAGTACTTCTTCATTAACAAACCAAAATCATAATAATAAACAATTCTCTGTGCTTAACCAGTACACCTGGCAGCATGAAGTTTCAGAGCAGTGCATGGTAGGAAAAATAGCCTATTCAATGTAAGCAAGCTAATCACCCCACCATCTCACATTGGTGTGTATGTGGGGAGCTGGTTCTCCCCTTCACCACATGGGTCTCTCACTGGAATGAACACAGGCTGTCAGGTCTGGCAGCAAGCACCTTTACCTTCTGAACTATCTTGCTGGCCCTACCTTGAACATTTTTGAGAGAAATAAACATCCAAGATAAAAAGCACACAACTAGATATCTATTTCTGCTTGTCTAGTTTTTGAAACAATGCTCTCTATCATAACACTTCTTAGTATTTCCTGAATGGTGGAATCATCTTTTAGTGGTTATATGGTTCTATGTCTGAAGCCGTACCATCAAACATTAATATTCTGAAAAGTGCTAACTTGGACTTTACCCATCAGTGGTATTTTTTCCCCCAGAGGGATTACTTCTGTAATGTAAAGTAAGGGCCTTAGAAAAAAATCGTCTTTTGGTTAGCACCTACAATAGAGAGGCTACAAAAACAATCTTATTTATGGGGCTCTTTATTTTTTAGTTTCTCATGCCCTTTTGCTGTTTGTAACTCATAGAAACAGAGTCTCCAAGCATCTTTGCTGGAGGCTACTGTGTGAGAGACCCCACCCAGGCCCCCAGTTCCCTGCAGATGCTTTTTGCAGCATCCAATACTGCAGTCTCTTTCTTGCTACTTGTTTAGGGGCCTAGAGTAATAAAAAAATAAGAGCAAACAAAGACATTATAATAATCACTAATGCCACACTAAAGCCTAGAACGATAGGAAATGAAAGAAGAAATTTTATATAATCAGAAATTTCCTGATTATATTTATTGTTCTGTATTTTGGATTAGTTTAGAGTATCAAATAGAGAACTGCACATGTCAAAATGCTGACTAGATAAACTGTTTTAGTAGTATCTTTCTCATTCTGTGCTGCTATCATGAAGACTCTGAGACTGGCTACCTTTAAAAACATTCCTCATAGTTCTGGACACTGGAGAGTCTAAAATCCAGGTGGGGCAGCTGCCCAAGACCCTCCCAAGGCATTACAACATTGCAGAAAGTAGAAAGGCAAAGAGACAGAGCTCCAAAGTTGAACATCACTCAGAGGCACATGCATTTGAGTACTTGGTACTGTTTGGCGCAGGAGGGTAAGGAAGCCTTAGGAGGTTCATCTGAAGGAGTGAGTTACTGCACAGTATGTTATAGTGGTTTAAAGTCTGACTCTGTTCTCTCTTCAGTCTGCCAAGAAGCAAGCAGCAGCCTCATGTCCCCGCTGCCCTCTTTCTCTGCCATGATGCACTTTCCAATCAGAATATCCTTCACCGAGGCCGCAGAGAAAAGATGACAGAGATACTGGCAAACAAACAAGTGTTCCGTGCTCCTCAGGCTGTTCCCACTATCTTGATAAACGTGCCAGTGAAATCATGTAGGATTGTTCAGAGACTGAGAAGACCCAAGGTGGGCTCAAAATACTCCTACTGCCTACTCTGCTGGAAAGACACTCTGACAGTACAGAAGTAACATGCACCTTACACAGGGTGAGGCTAAGACAGGCCCTGCTGGGCTGGGTTGAACTAGTCCAACCTAGAACCAGTTCCATTAATGTATTCATGCATATCAAAGAGAGAGAGACACAGAGAGAAACTGACTCACTCTGTGCTCTAGCTGGTCTAGTACTCACTATATAGACCAGACTGGCTTTGAACTCAGAGATCTACCTCCTAAGCGCTGGGATGAAAAGTATATGGTACCATGCCCAGCTGGTGTCATCTCTTAAAAGACTGGAAGCTGCTAGACAAAAACAGCTGGTTTATGACATTTAATGTTGGCAAAAAGGCTGACTGGCCATACCTGTTGGGATATTGATAGCATATTGTAACTGGAGAGGTATCTTTTTACTTTTTTCTTTAAAATAAAACAAACAAACCCCTCAAACTCTTTTTAACAGTGTGTGCACAAACATATTTTTTTCATGATGCTATATTTGCATGTTGAAAAACTGCAGGACCAGGGGTTGGAAAGTTGCCTCAGTGGTTAAGAGCACTGGCTGCTCTTTCAGGGGATCAGTTTAATTCCCAGTACCTATGGGATAGCTCACAACCATTTTAATTCCTGTTCCAGGGGATCTGACCCCTCTTATGGTCTTCGAGTATACACATACACACGTGAACATGCGTGCACACACACAGAGACACATATACATAAATAAATAATAAAATAAATCTTAAAAAAACCCTACAGACTAAAGCTTAAACATCAAATAATTCTCTGATTGTGTGCTCATCAATGAAATTATTAGTACATTTCATCTAAAAATACATGTCAAGAAAGACATTTAATGCTTTTACTTAGCACATAAACAACAGTTAGTGTTTTACTAATATGGTTAAATTTGGTGCTCAACACCACTTCAATCTGGCTGAACCCAAAGACACTAAGTCCCACAGCCCTGGTCCCATGGCTGGCAGGCGGTGACTACATTCACCTTCTCACCCCCTAGTCTACTCTAGAGTCTGAGCTACCATGCCATGCTATACCCTCAAGTTTAAAGTCAAGTTATAGTTATAAAGAAACATTGCAAATGTGTAATTAATCCTGGAAATCTGTTCACTACAGATAGCTGGTGAGGAGTTAAAATGATTTTTATTATCATTAGATGACCTTTCCTAAACCAATATGAAATATTCATGTTAAGAGATAAATATCAAGTGACACCTTGACAGCCACCAAGGAATCAAAGCCACAGCATGGCAAAGAGGGTGACTTTTATGCTCATTTACTTATTAGTAATTTAAATCTGCCTGGTCTTAAAAGTTGGATAAGCTGGTATACAATAAAAAGCATCCGTACCATATAGCCTTTGAAAATGAAAACAAAAGAAGAAATGTATGGAGGAAAAGCTTAGCTGTAGGTCTAAGCTAGGCATGCCTGTGCAGCTGAGCACGGCATGTACCCTGGAGCTTCGTGCTGCTGAAGCAGCTCAGAGTCAACAAGGCCATGGCAAGCCGATGAGCGAGAAAAATTGATTTCTAATTCTAAATAATTTAGTCAGCTGATGATTCAGTCAGCAGAGCTATTTTGTCATCTTTGCCTCGGTAAGCATTTTGTATAGAGAGCTGCCCAAGATCCGACAAAACAGAACACTAAAATATATTGCTACTTCTAAGTGTTTCTGGCTGGGGGGTGGCCATCACTAATGTTCAACTGGATTAACACTCTCCTAATGGGATTCTCTACTCCAGTTTATGTCTCTCTGATCTGTTTTCCATAATTCACCCAGGAAGATATTTTAAAAACTAAAGTCTAGTCAAGTCATGCTTCTGCTTAAAGCCCCACAGTGGCTCCCCATGCTCACAGAAGAAAGCCCACCTTTATGTTGCCTTGTAGCCCCTCCATACTGCAGTTTACACATGAGTGCACACGAGGTCAGATAATAAAGATGTTATAATTTATTTAACCAATTTCCTATTAGAAGACCCGTGGCTTGCTGCCAGTTTTTTACTATTAGCAACAACAACATCCCTCTTTGGATTTGTGGGTGAACATTTATCTAGATAGGGAATTATCAGGAGGAAAAAAATGCTTCAGTGTAAACATTGCCACATTTAAGTTAAGCTACCTTCTGCAGTGGCTGTGTCAATTTATATTTTCTTAGAGAGTTTATGGATACTTTCTTTTCTACATCCAACAGTGTATAAGTATCATTTTCAAAAATGCCATAGACCACACACAGCCACAGTCTTTGCTGACATAAAAGGTCAAGTATTTGTTGTAATTTTCATGCATTTTTGACTCTGACCATTTTTCTGTGAGTTACAATAACTGAATTTCTAATGCTTATCTGTAACTACATCTTGTTATTTATTATATAAAGTCTTTACTGTTTTGTACTAAAATTTACCAAAACCCCATTGAATTCTTTTATTAAGAGTATAGTGAGTCTACAGAATCATGTGAGCAAGTTGATATTAACATATTACACTGTCCTACACAGAAATAGGCTTATGTTTTAAAATTTAAACATATCATTTATGGTTTTCAGATAATTATCACTTTTCATCATATAGGCTGTGAGCAATTCTTTCTTCCCCTCCATTTATTTCTCTCTCTGTGTGTAGGCACATGTGTGAGATGGTGTATGTTTGTACCACAGCATAAAAGTTGGGGTCAAGGGCAACTTGGGGGAGTAAATTTTCTCCTCCTACCACGTGATTTCAGGGACTGAACTTGGGTTATCTGGCTTGTCAGCAATTGCTTCCTCACCGAGTGACCTTGCCTCCCTTTAATTCTTTTTGACATATTTCTAGAGTATCTCATTACTTAGGAATGAGATCTTTATCACATTTATTGTTATGGCCCTGTCACCCTAAACACACCTGATCTTCTCCACTTCTTTTACTTAAATTAACCTTTTAGTTAATTTTTACGCTATACAGATCTTGTATCTGGATCATACACATTTGTTTTAAAATTAATTCTCTTAGACTTCCTGTAATTGTTTTTGTTCCTGTATATATACTATGTTAGATTAAAAGTTTCGCAAGATGAAAACTAGTCCCATGACTTCTCCTAATACCTAGCATGGAGCTTACATACTGAGGCAATAAACAATAATTTTTAAATACTTATGTGTGGGGTATATATTCATGTGCGCCCCCACACACATATATGTAATATGAAGTGTGTGTAGAGGTCAGAGGGCAATTTCAGGAGTCATTTCTCTCCTTCCATCATGTTGGTTTGAAGGACCAAACACAGGTCATCAGGCTTGACAGCCAGTGGCTTTACTCACCGACCCATCTTGCTAGCCCAAACATAATTTTTAAGGGGAAGAGATTTAACATATTGATTCAGACATTTCTCTTTAAAATTTATAAACAAGAAAAGAATGTAAAGAATAATAGAAAGGTCCCAAGTAATGACACAAATGAAGTAACTAAAGACAGATGTGACTCTTCCTTCTAATCTTAGGAGACAGATGGCTTGTGAACTTCAGGGTTGGCGGGCTCCAGAGTGAGTTCTGGATAGCCTAAACTACAGAGTGACCGTCTCTTTCCAAAACCAGAAAGCATTTTAAAATCCGTAACAATCACATGGGAGCAAATACTAACAAGCCAACACTAACAAGCAAACTTTGGAGGTTTTCATCCTGACCCTGGACTCCAGCAGGTGGATTCTCCAGTAGCTCATCCTCCTGCCTCTCCATGCATACACACAAACGCATACAAACACCCCTGCATCACACACACACATACTCACAGGCACGCATGCACACAAACACACAATCATCAGATAAAAACCACCCTGACCAGGTGTGGTTTCCCTAGATAAGCAGCCTCTTCCTCCTTCTCATGTGAAGCTCCTCATAAGTCTCCCCCAGCATGGACTCTGTCCTATAGCCCAGCAGGTACACCTAAATTAAGTTAGCTCCTTTCTTGGGTGCAAAATATCATACTTAATATCTGTTTTGGTTTTAAAAGAAAAGGATATTTACAAACGGGACAAAAGGAGAGGTGAGCTGAAGAAAGAGAAGCCAGAGTGGCGCAGGGAAGGAGAAAGAACATATGAATATTGGCCTCTCTTGCTTTGAAGAGGATTAATATTTTACCTGAAAGAAAACTGATAAAAGTCTGCTTTTTACATGGTTTGTAAGGACCACAATATGTTAGATTTTTTGCAGTTCTTTGAGACTACACTAATTGTAAAAATATTCTCTTTAGGCCTTAGAAACTTATGGTGTGCTTTTATTTTGAAATTATCCCTTTTCAATTTTCCCAACTGAGGGTACTGCATGATGATATGGAAGACAATAGTTCTGAGTCCAAGGAAATAATGGCACACACCACTGTCCTCCTGTGTGGTTATGTCAGTTAGGCATTAAAGGCAATCTTACTGAAAAAACAAAGGTGCTCTCTCTGGAGCTTCCACATGTTACCTGGGAACATCTGCCAACTGAATCATCTTTCCAGGCTGGCTGTAGGACCCTTAAGGTGGCTTGAATGGGAATGGTCCCCATGGGTTCATATATTTGAATGCTTGGTTCTCAGTTAGTGCACTGTTTAGAAAGGATTAGGAGGTTTGGTTTTGTTGGAGGTATGTCATTGCGGGTGTACTTGGAGGTTTCAAAAGCCTATGCCTGGTCCAGTCTTCTGTCTCTCTCTTTCTGTCTCTTTCTCTCTCTCTCTGTGTCTCTGTCTGCCTACTTCCTGTGCATCAAATATAAGCTTTCAGCTATTTCTCCAGTACATGCCTGCCCACCTGCTGCCAGGCTTCTCATCATGATGGTCATGGACTCACTCTCTGAAACTGTAATCAAGCCCCCAATTAAATGTTTCTTTTTATAGGTTGCCTTGGTCATGGTATCTCCTCACAGCATACAACAGTCCCTAAGACAGCCCTCGTAATTGTTCCAGATTCCATCTCAATCTGGTCTCTTTTCTGAGCAGCAGGGATGAAACAGACAGAGCACTACTCACTCAGGTATGGGTTTTGCAGGAGAAGGTGACTAGAGTCCTGATGTTAACCAAGATGTTCTCCACTCCCTCATAAAGAAGGGCTGGTGTGATGACATCCACTTCACTGTGATGACACTGGGCTGCATGACTTTTTTATTTTACACTTTTTGCTTCTGATAGGCAAACACCATCTATGGCTACAGGTAGGATGTACCCTAAGAGCACTCCCACAACCATCCTGATTGTACACAGGGCCAGTCTCTAAAAGCTATGTCAGTAACCACACTCCTATGAGCTCATGGCTGCTATGACCGCGCCACACCTAGAAGATGCCATTCTACAAGGGCTACACCTTTTCGCTTAGCGTGTTAGATAGGATCTCTGGTTTGCTCAATCTCTCAAGAGCATTTTCTTCCCAGAGCCTGAGTCTGATGCTCTGGAAGCCTTTTGAAGTCCAACCATCATGTGTCCACAATCTTATGTGTGATATAAGCACATGGTGTTCTTCCCTCAAATGTGTCAGCTTGATTGCAAATATCTGGGCATGCCAGTACACATCTGTAATTCCAGCACTCATGAGGCTATGGGAGGAGCAGTAGGAATTGGGGGCCAGCCTCAGCTTTATAGCAAATTAGAGGTCAGCCTGGGCTACACTGAGACTTTGTCTTAGAAACACAAAGAAAACAAGTTAGTAGAGAAAGCAAATTCTCCATTAAGCACTGTACTATGGAACGCATAGGTGACATGTGTAACTTAACATGCAAGAGGCTCACAACACCAGGACTCTAAGAAGTACTGCTTCTATCAACTGTTTCAGGGTGTGTAACTATGATCAGAGAGGAGTTAACTTACTGCTCAGAGGTCACATAGTAAATGGAAGAGCCAGAGAATGAGTGCAGGGGTCTCTTTCTAGACTGGTCTCCCATCTGGAGAACAAAGTTCTGGTGCAGATCCTAATTCTAGAGGTCAGGTACTGCCTCTCCTCAGCACACTCCCAGCATGCTGAGTGTTCTTCTGCAATCAGCCGGCATGGCTCCTCTGCGAGCTGCTGAGGATGGAGGAAAGCTGCGGCTGCGGGCTTGGGACCTCACCATGTCCTGTGTGCTCAGGGTATGGCCAGGACTTCAGTGCAAGGAAATGAAAGGCATCTTCCAAAGAAGAGCTATGACAGCAGCACTCATTTGCTAGTGTCTGCACAGTGCTCCTCTACGGGTCTGTTGACATTTCCCGCAACATGACGCAAAGCAAAAGAGATGGGTGATTGTAAAGATTTTTTAAAGCCCGAAGTGTCAAATGGAGTCATTCATATTTGTGAAAGCTTAGTAGAACGGCTCCCAGGAACAAAAATGTGTTCTTATTAGCTATCAATTGTTTCTTGGTTCTTTACAATCTCAACTTAAACTCACATCACTGTTATTTTTGTTATCTCTTTCCTTTCTTGGTTTTCATCAGTGTGTGTTTACTGTACATGGCACATTTACACACAGATGCATTCCACAGTTTGAGTGTATTCTCCCCTCTCCTACTCCCCACTCCCAATAGTCTTCCTTGTTTGACTTCTACTTTCATGTCATATACACATACACAATTGTATATGCATCTATATAACATATAAAAACTGCAAATGACAGAAAACCTACTTGTTCGAGATTGCCTTAATTTTCTTACTGATTATCTCCAGTGGTAGCTATTTCCCAGCAAGGGACATACCTTTGTTCTTTATAGCTGAGAAAGATCTCAGTGTTCTTTTTATAGTACGACACAAAAACTCCCGTATGACACTTAGGAAGGCTAGACAGTAAAGACATTGGTGGCTTCAGGAGTGGTGTGTTCGGGTGGAAATCCTTAGACAGCATAATCATCTTGGTAAGCCAAGATCTTTCCTCTCCTGGACAGGACATAGGAGTAAGGGTCAAAGGAACATGTGAGGTCAGCCTCACTGTTGCCAAGGACTGGCTCAGTTACTTTGCATCAGAGCTTTAGCCAGGAATGAAGTGTGTAGGAAGGAGGGGGGAAAAGGGGATAGGGTTTCTTGCTATCACATCCACTGCTCACATCTTAGCTGCCTACGCATTTCTGTTTAAAAGGCAATTTCCAGGAGCTGAGAGGATGCCCCAGGTGCTAAGTTCCTGTCTTGTAAGAACAAGGACCTGAGCTCAAGCTGTAGGATCCACATAAAACGGCAGGTGTGGTGTTCGGTGTTCACAGTCCCAGCACTGGAGACGCACAGCCAGGTGGCTCCCTCAACTCCCTGGCCAGCCAGTATAGCCCACCTAGGAGCCCCAGCCAACAAGAGATGTCATCTCAATAAAGGTTAGCATTGCCTGAAGAGCAGCCGAAGCAGTCTTCTGGCCTCTGCAGGTACACAAGCGCGCGCGCGCACACACACACACACACACACACACACACAAAGTGTATTTGTATGCATAGGAACACAGAACTAAAAGCAAACTAAAGTGTGTTCTGAACCCATCAAGATGAAAAAGATGGATCTTCCCTATGGTGTTCCAGGGCTGTGGAGGCATCAGGTGATGGTGAAGTTGGGAAAGTTCAAGGGCCAGGAACACTGATTCACTTTACACAGGTGAGACAAATGTTTCTCCCAGGGAAAAGCCCAGGAAAAGTGAGGGCACTTAACCTCACCTTCAGTGAGGGTGAGTTCTGGTCCCCCTTTTACAATGCCAAGCTTGGAATTTACATGATAATGTCATTGATGGCTCTCTCCCCAACCTCCCACCAAGCAGTTACAGGCATAAATGCTGTCAAGCTGACTTTGTAGCACTGTTTTTAAATTTTTTCTCCTTAATTTGGGGAGTTTAGGCCTCTAGTTCTCTTCCACCAGCACCACTCTCCCAACTTAAGGAAGGGAGAAAGAGGTTAGTGGGGAGAGAGGGCCTAGATCCCTTTACTTTGGCTATTTAGGGTCGAGGGGTTCTTTTAGGGCTCTATACCAATCTCCATCAATCGTGGACACAACTAACAGTCTCCTCCACACTGCTGAGCCTGGAAATGTTTCTCTTCATCTGTCTGCTCCAAACTACCACACTGTCTCTGGTCTCTGAAGAATGCTACATACCCCGTGCCACACCGAATGCTATGCCTCCGCGCCTTCGCTTTCTCAGCTCTCATAATTATACTCTCAGAGTCCTAGACCATGGCCCTCTCCGTGCCACACGTGGAAGGCCATTACCAGCATGAAACAATTAACAGGTGTGGACAAACTATAGCCCAATTAAAATCCCACACTTAGGATTTAAACAAAAGCAAATTTACATAGCATACAAAGAAACCAAAACTTCTATTTTACAACTTAGTGTTAGGACTGGGAGTGGAGGGAGACACTGATAGAGGAGAAAAGGGGACCAGGGAGGCTAACCTGTGCTTGCTTATCTGTGCGAGGTGAGGCCCCAGCTTGCTACAGATCAGACTGGCTGCTCTAGGGTGGCAGAGATGGCGCTGGTTAGGCTAAGGTCTGTTTTGGCTCAATCTAAACTTCCTAATCTTATAGATTCTAAACATGACTAAAAAGGAATTAAAAATATTCCAAAATCTGGGTCTTTTATAAGGGTTCCACTTTTTATTTCAAGAACAAGGACAATTAAAATTATTTAATAGCTAGGGCCACAATCATGTCATAATAAGAGATTCTGATAGATTCTATCTATCTATCTATCTATCTATCTATCTATCTATCTATCTATCTATCTATCTATCAATCAATCATCTGGCAGGATCTCATGTAGCCAACACTTGTCTTAAAACTGTGAATAGTGAAAGAAGGTGGTCTTGAATTTCTGATCTTGTCTCTACCACCCCAGAGCTGGTATTAGAAGCCTGGGCTACCATGCCTAGCTAGAAAAGCCTATTGAAGAGTCAATTTAAACTGACTATATTGTAGTGTGTGTGTTTTAAATTATGCCTGCAGATTGGCAAAAACATCCTTTGGGACTAGTATTCAATACAGCAGTAATTAGGAACAAGGGAATAAATCATTCTGGGGCCGTAATTAAGCCAGAGCTAGAAGGACAATAGTAGGAGTAGAGAATCCAGTTAATAATGAGGATAATAGCATCATTTTAATGACACAAAGCATATGAGAACTCAACTCCATACACATTTTCCTAATTTTTTTTATTTAATAAGTATCTATATAAGTAATTCAGGAAGATTCACAGAGTTAGAAATTTGAAGTGATTAGCAAGGGAATGTTGAGGAAGAGTAGAAGTCACTGGGGAGGAAAAGAAAAACTGAAAAAAAAAAAAAAGAAGAAAAGGTGGCTTGAAGTCAAGGACCTCTAGATCAGTGGTTCTCAACCTTCCTAATGCTGGGACCTTTTACTACAGTTCCTTATGTTGTGGTGACTCCTAACCATAAAAGTATTTTATTGCTACTTTATAGTTGTAATCTTGTTCCTGTTATGAATTATAATGTAAATATCTGATAGTGACCCCCCCAAAGGGTTCGTGACCCACAGGTTGAGAACCATTGCTCTAGGTTATTCTCTCTCTGATCCACAGTAGCCAAAGACTGCCATTTGAGGGGTCTGATGCAGAGACTGAGGGGTTGGGCTTACTTCTGAAGTAAGCAGAGCTGTGTGTAAAGTAGTCTCAGGTGGCTGGGAATGAAGGGCCTCGGAGCAGCTACCTCTTCTATGGCCTGTCTAGCTATCCCAGTCACTGCTTCAAAAGACAGGACTGAGCTGAGCACTTCCAAGAGGCAGAAAGGGCACTTAACCAGCCTGAGACATGAGGTAAAGGTCAGACCGTGTGTTGGGAAATAGACCTTCTAGCATCCTTCTGTCCCAGAGGCCTTGCTGGCTAAGTGCGGCATCAATCCCAACACAGACTGTCTCGGAAGGGGTTAGGTGTGGTTCGGATATTAGAAACAGGTTCTTTAGAGAAAGCAAGAGACAGGGACCTAAGGATGGGGATGCTGAGCCTGAGCACAACAGGTGGCTTCTGTTGTCTCTGGTAGGGAAATGCTCATTTTTTATGACTCCTAGTAGATTACAATTTTATGGGAAATACAGAATCCACATGAAATGATGCCAGCCATGTTGCTGTGGTCTCTATATGTCCCCAGTAAAGTTCGTTTTGGAAGTTTACTCCCCAGTGAGGGAAGGTGGGAGGTGTTTTTGTCATAAAGCTCCACCCTCACGAAGCACTGGTGCCTATTACAGAAGGGTTAGAGCTGTGAATTTGTCCCTGTGCATTCTTGCCCTTTTGCCTTCTACCATGAGATGACACAACATGAAAAAAACGCTCATTAAAAAGGAACCTCTGGGCTTTCCACCATCTAATTGCAAGAAATAAACCCTACTTCTTTATGGATTAACCAATTTAGGGAGGTTTGGTAATAGCACAGAATAGACTAACATATATTCAATCTGTTTCCCAACAGCCATGTGATGGCGATATGCTTGGATGTTCTCCAGATTTTGGGGCCAAAACAATAAATCTAGGTTCACAGTGTGAGTGTGTGTGTGTACCTGTAGAGGCCAGAGGTAGATATCAAGTGTCTTCTGTTATAGTCTACTTTACTAGTATGAATTTAAAAAATATATGTATGCCATGTGTTTAGGGGTGTGTTGCCTGTGTGTATGCCATGTGTTTAGGGGGTGTAAATACACATCCACATGTGTGCAAATGCACATGGAAGCTAGAGGTGAGGTACCTCCTTCTATTACTCTTCCTTATACATTGAGGCTGGTTCTTGCATGGCACCTGGAGCTTGATGGTTGGCTGCTCTAGCTAGCCAGTTAGCGGTGGAGAATACCATCTCCACCTCCCATGCGCTAGGATTTCAGGTGAGCCATCATGTCTGTGCAGCTTTTAGGTGCGTGCTAGAGTTCCACACTTGGTTCCCTGTGCTTATGTGACAAATGCTTTTCCCTTTGAAACACCTCCTCAGTTCTCTACCTTCACTTCTAAGAGAGAGTTCACTGACTGGCTAGATTGGTCTGGCCAGCAAGTCTCAGACATGCCCCTGGCTCAGCATCCTAGCACTGGAATTAAGCAACACCTGTAAAAATGACTGGCATTTGATGTGGGCAAGCACTCTGCTGATGGAGCTATGTCCCCAGTCCAAGGATTTTCTTTTTAATTTAAAATTAAAAAAATTGAGTGGGGTCAGTAATTGACCATTAAGCAAATTCAGAAAAAAGATCCAAACAATAAAAGATGTCTTCACCAATGTTTTGGGAAGACATTTGGGGGTGGGGGGGGGGAAGCTAAAGCTGTGTCAACCGAGTGTAAGCAGAAGACAGCTGTTCTAGAGTCTCTACTGGAACCCCGGACTGACCCTAGTGTATTTCTCTTGAAAGGAGTAAGACTGACTCTTAAAGTAAGACTCAAACTGTCTTCTCGAATTAGAGTCACTTACATTTCTAGAGTCTGAAAGATTCTCTTACTTCCACACTGAGGCACAGCTCAGCCTGAGCCTTGACGTCTTGCACAGATTAAGTCCTGTAAGTGTCTGCACTCCTCACTAAAAGCCTCTGCTAGCAGCAATCGACACCTGAATTCAGTTCCAGGTTAATAAAATAGCCCTTTAGATTTTCCATCTGAGTCTGCTTTTCCTTTGCACAGAGACTGAACTTATTTCCAGGCGTATCTCTTACTAGGAAATGACAACAATTATGAGCCCCCTGAGATTTAAAAATTGAAACCTGAATCATCAAGCCTTAATAAAAGCCTACTAAATTCCTTTATGTGTTATGTCTGCTTAATTACTCCGAGGCCATCCAGGAAACAGTGTGGATGTTAGCTTTACAGAAGAGTAGATTGAGGATCTTTTTCTAAATTAAAATTTTATGCTCATATTTAAAACACACATATTAAAGTGTTATAAATCCAAGTGTAGGTCACTGCTATAAACATAGCATGTGGATAAATTCTCTTAATAAATGAAACGTGCTTTTTCTCTGAACCAGCACATTCTTACTTCAGTCTTTGGTTGAAATGGCAGGTACTGTACCTGTGAGAACTACATACTCAGCTCTGGCTCCAGAGCACAGGCGACTTTGTATGGGAGAGCAGTTGCTCTGAAGCAGTCAGGGTTAGCTGCTGCTTAAGAACAGGGAGCACGCAATATTACTTTCACTGTGACAATGTTAATATCATGCAGTATTTTCACAGGGAATGGCAATGAAGTCTTGTGAGGTAGAGAGGGGAGACGGGCTTTCATCATGCTTTGACCAGGAAGATCAGTGACATGATTGTGCAGAGCTCATCTGCCTTGATGGCAACACTCTACTCCTGTTGCCACAACAGATTATTTTCCCTTTTAGTAACTTTTAGGTTTTCTTTAATTTACACTTGAATGGTTCTGAGTCCCCTTTCCTTTCTTCCCTTTTCTCTCCCTCCCTTCTTTCTCTCCTGCTTCCTTCCTTTCTTCTTGCACTGAAGGTTCAACGTAAGGCCTCATGCATGTTAAAGAAGCAGGTGCTTTACCACAGAGCTCCATCAGCGGCCCACAGGCTACCTTCCTGATAGGCTAGCTACTGTGAGCTAAGCTGGGTTTGCTGTGGATTAGACAGAAAACATTAGTCCCTCTGCTCTCCTTCAAGTGCAGGAGTGATAGCGAAACAAAGAAGCGCTGCCAGGAGCACCAGCAAGCCTAAACTGAAACTTCAAGATTTCCACACTGGGTTATAAGAGAAGCTGTCAAGCTCCTAGCAGGACTTTTTAAAACACCAAAACTAGGGGCTGGAAAGATGGCCCAGAGGTTAAGAGCATTGGCTGCTCTTCCAGGGGTCCTGAGTTCAATTCTCAGCAACTGCATGGTGGCTCATAACCACCTATAATGAGATCTGCTGCTCTCTTCTGGTATGCGGGCACACATGTAGACAGAAAATGTATCCAGAGTAAATAAATAAATCTTAAACAAGAAAAAACAAAATATAAACAAACAAAAACCCACCCAAACTGAAGGTAAGTTAATCAGAGACCACAAGAACAAACTGTGAGCAGTGGGGCAGTGTGGTACACACGCCTCCTGGAGGCACGAGAATCAGGCTGCACTGCCAGGATCCTCCTCAAGAGTAGGAAATAAAAATCTTGTCTTGTCTTTTTAATTTAATTTAATTTTTTAAAGATCCACTCTGCACCCTGAACTGGCCTCACACACCTATCTCAGCCTCCCATGTGTTTGGGATTAAAGATGTGAGCCACTATGTCTGGTTTCTTCTTGCCTTAATCTTGATCTATGATGGAAGGAGGGGAAGGTGTGACTCTCAAACCTGGTGTGAAGTAGTTTTCATTTTGAAAGGCAAGTCTCCAGGACAGATCCAGCACAGGAGATGAGAGCTCGACAAAGCAGTAATTGAGTTGAGGAGGCAGCAGGCTGTCTGTGTGGATCAGCTTAACAGAGGACATGATTTCACAAAACCACCGTACAAACACAATTCTCTTCATTTAATCTTTTGTTTTCATAGGAAAAAAATGTTGATACATAACTGACTCAATTACTCCTCTACTTTTCACTGAGCAGATACTGTATGTTAGACGTGGTCTCTGTTCTTCTGGAGTTTATACTATAATGAGGGAGACAAACAGCTAACAAGTCAATTTTTAAATATTAAGCAGTGTTATAAATTGGATCCCATCAGAAGATGAAAAGACCTCCTGTGCTCATGGATCGGTAGGATTAACATAGTAAAAATGGCCATTCTGCCAAAAACAATCTACAGATTCAATGCAATTCCCATCAAAATACCAACACAATTCTTTACAGACTTTAAAAAAAAATTCTCAACTTCATATGGAGAAACAAAAAACCCAGAATCTCCAAAATGATCCTGTACAACAACAGATCATCTGGAGTCATCTCCATCCCTGACCTCAAGCTGTACTACAGAGCAATAGTAATAAAAACTGTATGGTATTGGC
>CM053760.1:51773064-51801866 GCA_028658305.1 Pachyuromys duprasi
ACCTGGAGAGGACAGGAGCTCCACAAGGACCAAATATATCAGGGCACAGGGGTCTTTTATGAGACTGTTTCTCCAACCAAGGACCGTTTATGGATATAACCTAGAACCCTTGCTCGGATATAGCCCATGGTAGCTCAGTATCCAAGTGGGTACTCTAATAAGGGGAACAGGGACTATTTCTGACATGAACTCAATGGCTGGCTCTTTGACCCCCCCCCCCCGAGGGAGGAGCAGCCTTGCTAGGCCACAGAAGAGGACATTGCAGCCAGCCCTGAAGAGACCTGATAAGCTAGGTTCAGATAGAAGGGGAGGAGGTCCTCCCCTATCAGTGGACTTGAAAAGGGGCAGGGAGGAGATGAGAGGGATGGTGGGATTGGGAGGAAATGAGGGAGGGGGCTATGGCCGGGATACAAAGTACATAACCTGTGATTAATATTAAAAAAAAAAAAGTTCCCTGATGGGAAACACCTACCCCCACTGCACAGTCTGAGAACTGATGCCTAAGGCATCAGAACTTCAGGGATGTCTGTAAAGGCATTTCCAAAAAGGATTAACTGGGGGTTGTATGTGTGTGTGTAAAATGCCCTTAATCTGGTATTATTATCCCAAGAGCTGGAGTCCTGAGTGACTAAAAAGAGAAAAAAGGGGAAAACAGTTGAGTGCTCGCATTTGCCTTCCTTTTATAACCAGTCTCCAGGGATGTGGGCAGGCAGAGGTGCCTGTTGCCAGGCCGCCCCTACTTTGATGGACTTTATTTCTGGAAAGCATGAGATAAAATAAACCTCATCTTCTTGTCTGGCATTGGTCATGGTGACAGGAAAAGCAGCTGATACAAGAGAGGAACAAAAAGGAACAGCTAGGGGATCTATCAGGAGGTTGAAAATACTGCCTGGGCTGTATCCAAGTGGGAGAGTTTCACTAATGTAGATTCCCTCTCACCTGAACAAGAAGTTGCATTCTAACTGGGAAATAATCTTGTTACTCTAAATTCTATCATATTCATTTTCAACAATACTTCAGAAATGAACTTTATGATGAGATATAGAGCCTACTTAAAAATATTTTTAAAAAATTCAGAAAACAAGGATTACAAGACCTTATATTAAGGCATTAAGTAAACGATTATCAAGCGTGTCGATGATGGTCAAAGCAAATATATTTGGAACATCAGTTGTCACAACAAATCTGCATGATGGAAAGGCACACCATGTATTACAAAAATATAAAACTAAAAGCACTTAATTAGTTTGTATGTTTCCAGTTGAAAAAAATGACAGAAATTGAAAACAAAAGTTACATGGGAATTTCATGCAAATGTTTAGTTATTCCAGCATAAAGGATGAAATATCTCCACTTATCTCAATTAAACTGTTCAGATTAGAGAACACTTGCTTGTTGGCAGATGAAATTTACAGGAGCTGCTGAGTTTAGACTGCAATTCTATGGATACCATCATATAACATAAGGCTTACGGATAGTCAAGAGCACAGAAATAGAAATATGAAAAAAACTAAAGATAATCCTAACACAGAATGCCTGTCTGTGGCTTGCAGAGAAACACAGAGGGCATAAACCCACATATTTGGTCAAGCTCTAGCTGTGTTGCTGACTAATGCTTGCCCTGTTAGCTGGCTTACAGCCTTCATGAAGCTTGATTGAGTTGCCTCCAATCCCAAGTAAAGTGGTGGCAGACTGGATCCTGGCAGAAGCCGGAAGCTGATGGCAATGGCAACTGGGCAGGAGGACAGAACAGGCTCGAGGAAACAGAAGTACGAGCAGGATGACTTATTGCACTGGGTCTGTAAGTCTCCAGATTTCAGGCTTATCTTGGGATGGGAAATAAGGAAGATGAGAGAATTTCATGTCCTGACTGAGACAGCAATGTATAAAGCCAGAAACACAAGCCACCTATGCACATAGAATCCAGTGCAGTCAGTCACACAAATACACAAGGACTTACAGAGGCTTTGTGTAGTGTTCATAATTTTACAAACATATGTCAAACATAACACACATATGAATAACATACAACTGGTCTCCTGGTCTGATAATCTATGATGGTAAAACCACAAAGAAAAGTGAATCCTTGGAAAGAATCTAAGATGAAAGAGAGAAAGACAATACTAAGTTTGCTTAGTATCACACAGCCCCACCACAGCTACAAATAAAATGCCCCAAAGAGCGGTTCTTTCCCAAATGAACAAGCACACGCAGAGATAAATTTTGACTGTGAAGATTTAATTCACAACAGAAGGATGTTGCTTATGGAGTGAGAAGTGAAATCGAAGTCCCTCTAGGCATGTCCAGGTGACTGGCTAGTTTTCCACAATGATGAGCAATGTACTCACTTTTCTCAGGGACTGATTTCCATAAGGCCAGTTTAGGTGACAGATCAATGTCAGGAAACATAAGAAATACCTGATGCCTCATCCAAGCAAGCAGTCTGCTTTTCCTTGTGGAGTTTTTGACTCACCTATTTCTTCTTTTTTATTTATTTATTTTATAATTTATTCACTTTATATTCCAATTGTAGGCCCCTCTCTCATCTCCTCCTGGTCCTACCCTTCCTCCCTCTTCCCTGCCTGTCCTCCTCCCCTACTCCACTGAAAGGGGGAATCCTTTTCCCCTATCATGTAACCCTAGCCTATCAAGTCTCATCCTCTTCCTCTGTGGCCTGATAAGGCCACCTGCCAAGGGGAAGTGATCAAAGAGCAGGCAACTAAGTTCATGTTAAAGACAGCCTCTGCTCCCCTTCCTAGGGTACCTACAAGGAGACTGCACTGCCTATGTGCTACATCTGAGCAGGGGGTCTAGGTCCTCTCCATGCATGGTCCTTGGCTGATTCATCTGGGGAGGACTCCCTGTGCCCAGATTTTTTGGTTTTGTTGCTCTCCTTGTGGCACTCCTGTTCCCTCCGGGTCTTTCTATCTTCCCCTTCTTCCACAAGACTCCCTGAGCTCTGCCCAAAGGAATGTGTTTCGATCCCCTGCTGGGTGGAGTCTTTCAGAGGACATTTATATAGGCTTTACATAGTATAAATCTTTCACCTTTCGCCTATATCTATTACTTAAGACTACTCCCTACTCCAACAACAAAACATATCCCTAACAACAATGACAACTCATACAAGGTATCTGCTCCATCCTATGGTCTTGATTTTATAATGCACATTCTGTGTAATCATGACCATGAAAAAGAGCCTAGCAAATACCACAGGTAACAATAGTTAGCCATCTCTTACTGAGAAGGTACAGAGCTGGGGAATTTATACATATCTCTCTTGTTTGAACTTGAAAATGATTGCTAAAAGCTTCATTTTACCACTACAGACTTAGAGTGTTGAAGCAAATGTGTGTAAGGTGATGGAGCTTATAGATGATAAAGCAGGTTCAAACCTGCATTGCCTGAATTCTGTCATGCTCTTAAAAAGCCCATCTTGTTCCACTCTACCTACCCTCGTTGTAAATATCACAACAAAGACAAGTGCATATGGGTGGGGATGTAGCTCAGTGGTGGGGTTCTTATACAGCGTGCACAAAGGCCTGGACCCAATCACAAACACCAGAAAAGTAAAACAGAAACAGAAGAAAAAAATAAGCAGAATAGGGTCTAGAAGAAGAAACTAATAAACACAAAGGAAGACTTATATGAATTTAGAACCAGTACTGATGAAACCAGGCTACAGCAGCACCAGACCCTTCTTGGCACAGCTTAGTAGGTGTCTAGGTTTCTGATTCCCACACAGTTCATACTTCTATAACTCCTGGAAGAATTCCATCTAGAACAAGGCCAACAGTACACGTACCTGCCCCATTCCCAGGGGACCAGGGTCTTCTGGGACCTAAGTATCCAACCGTACATATGCTTGGTGGCCATGACTCTAAAGAGCCGAGCTGTACTCTGTCCTCCTTGTGTGCACACTCTTCCTCTCCATGTGGCCTGGTCTGTTTCAGTTCCTCACAGACGGGCTGTCCTCTCTGCCCCACAAAACAACCCCCTTCCCCTTTCACAGAAGGGATTAATGTTCACTTCAGACAACTTCAAAAAGAAAGCAAGGTCACCTGGGTATATACCTCCACTAACATTATGCTATTGTTTACCAGCCTTAGTTTTTCTTTTCTTTCTTTTAAAGATTTTATGTATTTGTTTATGCATTGAGTGCTCTATCTGCATGGATGCCTGCACACCAGAAAAGGATATCAGATTTCAGCCTAGAGGTTGTGATCCACCATGTGGTTGCTGAACTCAGGACCTCTGGGAGAGCACACAGTGCTCCTACCAGCTGAGCCATCTCTCCAGCCCCAGTCTTGGTTTTTCTAAGTAAATGTATATTAATTTTATAAAGTTGATATCACACATTCAGGCTACAACAGTTCAATTTTTGACAAGTCAATGAAAATTTCTTATCATTGTAACTTGATTAATTGACCACCTTGTACTGTATTATATAAACATGGTATATTTAACTTATCATCTACTACTGACTATTCAGGCTGTTGTTCACACTTGATCCTTATGAAACAGTTTTGTGTTGAACATCCTGCAGATTTATGTTTGCTTGGCCATGACTTACATTATAATATATTCCTCATTTGGCTTGCTTTGATTTGCCCTTCTTACAGTTTATGAAATTTCTTTCCCAGCAGAACTAATTACTAATGCATGGGGAATGGGTCTCTTGAACATAATGAATAATCACCAAATTGCACAATGACTTATAAGTGAATTAACTAATTCATTTAACAAATCCTCATTAACCTTCTATACATACTAGGGACTGAGGCTACAGCAGGCAGGCTTTGTCCCTGCTCTCAGAGAGCTTTTGCTGTCTCCAGGGCAAGGGTAACAATAGCCTGTGAAGAAGGAAGGGGCACCACCTGGAACTGACAGGAGGGACTTCTAGCAGAGTTTTGCTGATCCTTCCTCACACCAACTTCTTGCCCTTCTGGCCACCACAGATGGCATCCCTCACCCTATTTTTCCTTTTGCTAGCTTGAGTTGAAATAACATTATTTCATTTCAAAATTGCCCTCCTACTTATAAAAAGAATTGTTACTGAATGATAACAATTTCTTAAAACTGCCTCCCCTCAACAGAAACACTGTCTACAAAGTAAACAATGTTGGGCAAGAACTAGGAAAACAAAACAAAACAAAACACAAACCACTTAGGGAAATGTTTTCAAAATATTTTTGAAAAATCTGAATTTCAATGTGTTCTAGCTTATGAGTATTTGAATTAATATTTCTCATAATTAATTTTAATTTCAAAACTGGCCAGAGGTAAATGACCTAAATATTTTTTAACTGGAAGCAGTCAAAAACAGCTATTATATTCTAGGTTAACTTCACCACCTTGTATTTCTGTAATTTTCTATGGTTTGGCACTTGACCACTCTAGAATGTTAACCACTTTTACAGAGTGGTTTGCTTTTCTACTCTAGCGTCAACTGAACAGAACTATCACTGTGTCTGAGAAGACCTGCCGCACCACTGATTTAGGAGCAAGCCCCACACCTTCCCTAAGAGCAAGCATAGAGGCAGCAGGGAACATGTCAAGATCTTTGCAAAGTTTTGGTCTTTGTAAATACAAGATGACTGAGACTGAGCCAGATAAAACTGGTGCATAAGTAATGCATTAATTAAAAATAAATTAATTGATTTGTTTAGAGTGTATACTGAATACATTAAATAAGAAATGAAGTTGATAGAAATGGAGAATGCTGAGCCCATTTTATCTCCTGAGAATGAGTTTTGATGTATTTTTTTTCTTTGTTTTCAGCTATAAATCAAGGCAGGTGTGATGGAGCACACCTTTGGATCCCAGTACCCAATACAGAAAAGGGTGAGGACAGGCTGGGCTGTATAAGGAAACCCTGTCGTGAAGAAGACATATGTTTCCCATTAAGTTCTACCACATGTGTATCTCTATTTATACAGAGATATGTATGTTCTATTTATCTGACTATTCACTGAGTGGATGTATATAACACACCCCCAATCTTCACTAGTATTAATTACCAAGAAAAACCAATGAGGAAAAAGTACTTTCATTATTTCTACTTTGGAGATGCAGAAGCTGAGGCACAGTGCAACAAAGCATCTGCCCCAGAGTCACAGCTGAGGAGTGAAGGCAGGCAGGAGCATCATGGAGCTCAGCTGTCCAGGGATGCAGGCAGAGAGGCTTCAATCTCCCTACATTGTCCCATGGGGAAGAATTTGGTTCCCTTCCTTAAATGATTTTAAATATCTTGAGAACTTGAATCATTATGGTCCTATCTTGTCCCAAAATTTTGCTCTTCTGATTTCTGTGATTAAGTAGACACAGGAAAGAAACAAATAAACAACAATAACAAAAACCCCCAAAACAAAACCTCAAAACACCTAAAAGTAAATACTGGCTATTTTTCATTCTTCTTCTCACTCTCTTATTTAAAATTTTAGAAATTAATTTTCTTTTATATTGATTCTTTTTATTTTTTAATGTATGTATGTGTACCATATGCATGCTTGGTACCCACCGCCACAGGTGAGAAGCATCGAATCCCCTGGAACTGGTCTAGGGTAGTGGTGAACCATCAGATGGGTGATGGGAATTGAACCTGGGTCCTCTTCAATAACAAGTGTCCTCAACCACTAAGCATCTCGCTAGCCCCACTCTTTCTTATTTATGCTAAACATACAAAAAAACTTTTTGAAAATTTTCACTGTAGAGCTGCTAGATCTATCATAGTCTGTTTCCTTCTGTGGCCTCGGGTTCTAACTGTGCCCTGAAATGTTTATTGGGACTATGTTCTGAGCAAAGGCAACTTTATTTCTAGGAGGAATTCTTTTGAGAGCTAAGAGAAATGTATCCATACATACCAGGCATATAGCATGAGATGGGTAATAAAGCATTGCTACATGATTAATCAGCTGCTACCATAGAACAGATCTGAGCTACATTCACTTACACCAGAACAAGGCAGAAGCAAAGTTCAAAGGACATTCAATTAATTCATTAAAGTCTTAAATAAATCTATATGCAAGGCATTATTTTTCTTTGTATTTCAGAATCTATGGTTAGAAATGACAATGCTTAATGACAAAAAAAGTCATATACCTCTATCCTGCCAATGAGGCTGTCAATACAGACGACAAGTGTCAAAACACTATTAGAAAACAGGTGAACAGTATAATTGGGGGCATACACAAATCACTAAATCACATCTATCTAAGTCAGATAAATGTGAAATTTCAAAACATCACCTACACCTGAACCTCTGCATATGACTTAGTCACATAGCTTTATAGAGTAGGAGGATTAAAACAAGAAGAAAAGACTCAACAATCACTTTTAGAAGATGGAAAATGGTTCTCAAAGTGCTGATTTTCTAGTCAAATGCAGACATAATATTTCTTGAGGAGCAAGAATGGGTACTTGAGTGCACACAAATGGGTGTGTGCGCTGCTCTAATGGACGTCTGCAGTTTATGGTGGGAATGGCTTATGAAGAGGCCTCGGTTTGGGGATACTTTTTGGCAATGGTCAGGGAAAAATACATGGGGATTTTTAAAACTGAGAAACAGTATTTGCCTTCAGCATGGTTTTGCTGTGGGGTTGGGAAGATACTCAGTGGTGAAAGGGCTTGCCAGGAAAGCGCAAGGACCGGTGTTTAGATCCCCAGCTCCCATATAAAGCAAGCCGGGCACCCAGTAATCCCAATGGTCGGAAGGCCAGCTGCCTAGCTGTAGAGGCCAAAATTGGGGAGATCTTAATTCTGTACAAGTTCTTTCTCAATAAATAAGGTAGTAAGGGCGGATATAGACTTCTGGCCTACACGCACGCACGCACCAAGCATATAAGCACAGATGCAAACACACACACACATAAACAAACACGGATGCACTCACACACACATGCATGTGCACAAAAGGATTCTGCAGTGATTGGAGGACATTAAGCACACTACAGATACACATAGAACATGCTTTATAATTTGGGGTAGTAAATAAATAAATGTTCAGAATGAGAGTTACAATTTGTATAGGCAGTAGGAGGAGTAAGTGCTTTGTCTATCTTGAGAGCTCGGTAGGACTTCCACGCAGGGGACTTAGCTCAGTACCTGCCTAGTAAGTTGAGGCTCTGGGTTTGATTCATAGACCCTCTAAACTGAAAGAAAAAAAAAGCAGCCTATTACAGGAGAGTGAAGACTGTCATTGTAGCCAGTGTTCTCTGACCTTGACTTAGCAAATGTTTGCTGAGTGAATGTTTGTCCAGGTGATAAACAGAACAGGGTACCCACTAACTAGATTTGGCAGCAGAGAGCTGGTTAAGAGAAAGAACTCCGGAGTTGCTTCTTACTCCTTGGCTCCATGCCTGTACCTACTGAGTGGCCAATTCACAGCTAGCAAATTAATGACAACTAGAAGACAGCAGGCTAAATTGAGACTATTACTAAACTCTGCCACCTGAAAGCAAAGGGCAAGGTGTACACATATAGACTCCTGGGGGCAACTGGCAAAGGTCCAGCCAAGGCCTGCCACAGAGGAAAGGGAGGAGGAGCCAGGTTAAAGAAAAGATATTTTTTGAGATAGAATGCAAGGGGTGAGGTCATGACTGAAGCACTGAATTGGGGGTGAGCAAAAGAAAGAAGGGAAAGAGTTTTGTTTTTGAAGACAGGTTCTTCTTACTCTATAGCCCTGGTTGGCCTTGAATTTTCTATGTAGATGAGACTGCCCTTGAACTCAGACATCTGCCTGTTTCCGTCTCTGCTGGGATTAAAGGCATGTAAAATGATAATATAAGTTAAAAGAGTGCATAGATGATCTTCAGTCAAGACTGCTGCAGTTACTCAGCTCAGCAGACTCTGGAGAGAACAAGTAGGATTTGGGCTTTGAAAATGGCAGAGGATCACTGTGTAGCTGGGAAAGTGGGGTGTTGTGCAGAGCTAGGAAAGTCAGGGCGTTTTTGATAGAAACCATGCTTTTCTAACCAAGGCTTTAACTGTTTCATGGTTTTATCAAGAACTGTGCTAGGCACTGTGGGAGATTCAGAGAAAGGTAAGATATGGCTCCTGTCCACAAAAGTTAAATAACAACCCTGAGATATTCATGGTAGAATATGAATGTATGTTAAAAAAAAAAGAAGAAGAGAAAAAGAAATGACAGGGGCAAAATGTTACATGAGGAGAATTCAGGACACACCAATTCTTTTCTACTCTACCAATGGTCTCCAATGTTTCTGATACTTTTTAATAGGAAGTCATTTACTAAGTTTTTCATGTGGAAGATGACATTTGAGTTCTCTGTGTTGTGAGAAAAGTTGGGGGGTCCTGAGATTTGATGAATAAAACAGGTCATAGCCTTTGGTTGAACCTAGGATCATCTTTTTAGGTGGACAGATTAGACGTCTGTTTCAGAATGGCCTTTTTTGCCAACAGGTGGAATGATGGGGCATGGCCACACAGTTGCCACTGTCTGTCCACACTGAGGAGGGAACAAGCACATAGCAAGCTATCCTGCTCCTCCTTTGGGTCCATCCAGCTTTTCTGTAACTCTCTAGAGCTAGCTAGGCAGCTGACAGCATGGATTTTTATTGAAGAAATGCTATGACATTTGTTCTAAATGTCACATTTCTCCCCCACAAACTAAAAATAGCTTGTCACCATACCCCTACCTCTAATAAAATTGTTGGCTTGGAAATGACATTGATAAGCAAAATGAAGCATATAACCTTTTCTCCCCTTTTCTATAAATGTTTTATTTATTCCCAAGCAACATTTCGTGTCTTTTGTAGGCTGAGATCAAAGGGACAGAGCAGTAAATTTTACTGCTCCAATAGTCTCCTGCAGTATGGGACTGTCATTTGTAAAGCACGTCTCAGCCAGGCACGGCTGTCATTTGAGTAGTGATCTACTGACTGACAGAAAATATCTGTAGAAATAATATGTGCTCTCATAGCCATGTGACATTTTATGAGCAGTTTGACTGTTTTCATTACTCTGATTTCAGTCTGGTGAGGAGGAAGTTGGAAAGCCTGTGACGGGCACATGCACAGCCTGCCAGGATGAAGCCGACAGGACAACCTTGAAATTGGGCTGCTGCATTTAATAAGAGCATGTGGCAATTATCTGAAAGCATTTTAAATATCAAGTTGAATGAACTGCATAATCTGATCAATTCCAAGGTCACCAGCTTTATTGATAAGAATACATGGCTAGCTGAGAGCCTACGTCCAAACTGCACATAGACATTAATGACAACCTTTATAGGACTCGCCTTCAATATCCCAGCTAGGATTTTTCTGGAGTAGGGTAAGGTGGGAAGGGTGTCAAGTAGCCTATGCTGGCCTCAAACATGCTATGCAGCCAAGGGCAATCTGAATTTATGATCTTCCTGCCTTCACCTCCTAAATGCTACCACAATTGGTTTATGCAGAGCTCGGTAGGGAACTGAGGCTTCAAAAACACTAGGGCAACTGCCATACTAACTGAGCCCTTTCCCTATTAGATTTAAGAGATAACATTTAGATATTACAGGAAAATCTCCTTTTAACAAACTTTACATTGAATGTGCTCTTGTTAGAAATGGAATTTCACTTACAACAGAACATGTTGCTAGAAGACATGTTCTAGGAGTTTTGACTTGGTTTTAAAGCAAGACAAATAAGGAATAGTTGTGTACTGAGCTTGTGAATACAACACCTTCTCTTTTCTTGTTTCTGGAAAGGTTCTACATTTGATGGAGGGAATCTTCGGCCTCACAGCTTCTGGTGTGATCAGTTATCGGGGCCTGTGCCTACTGTACCATTTTGCTGTATCTCTCAGACGGCTTCCAGATCAGCCACCTGATGAGTGACTACAGCCAGCTCTACATTTGCATCTCAGTTGGCTTCTTGATTGCCAACAAGAGTCACTTTCAGAAAGGCAGGACTTCAAATTTTCAATGGCCTACCATTCTGCTACATAAGGCATGCTAACAGAGCCCTAACTCTAATAAAACTCTTGGGAGAATCTGAGGACCTATAAAAGCTTTGGGATGAAAGGTCCAAAGGAAGTCATACCCAAACTGTTGCAAACAGACAAGATGCTATCTCCATGGTCTACTACTAAAATAATTTGTGTGTGTATTCAGTTTTTAATGTGTGGGTTTAAAATAAAGCGCTACACTTTCTACTCTATTGTAATTCCCAGTCCACCAACTATCTACCTCATTGTCAATCGTTCATCACCTGCATGTCTCAGCCCCCAGTACAATACCTACTGATGTTTCCCTGACAGCAATATAGCAAGTGTGCTCCATGCTTCAAATGTGAAAAATTCTAGGTCTTAGTTCAAAATTTAGCCTTCATCCTGTTTATTATTTTTAGCCACCAATTAATAATAAAAATTTCAAACAGAAGTATTTGTACTTGTTTTCCTGTCAATAAGTCTGCAATTCACAATGTATCTTGACCCATTTTTATTATCTGTTACCATATAATTTTTCCAACATATCATTCTTGAACATTATCTCAGATGCTTTTAAAATTTCTCCTCTTTTCTTTAATTTTGAAATTCAAAAGATGTGTGGCAATTATTAGTAGTGACAAATACTGAATATTTCTAATAAAATAGTAGAAAATTTATTTAGACCTCAATAGTACTTTGAGTCTATGTTTTATTCAGGATATAGAAGGCATTAAAGATATATGCTTCTGAATTCTATAAAATAATCATACATTCTTCTGTAAATAAAGTCTGTCCAACATGAATAAATTATATTCTCTGTATGTATAGGTGTGCATGTGCATGTATGTGCAGGTGTGCATGGAAGCATGTATGTGCATGTGGAGGCCAGAGGTCAACCTTGAGATGACCTCATCACTCAGGAGCTGTGCACCTTGCTCTTTGAGTTAGGGTCTGTCACTGGGGCCTAGCACTTATCGATTGGGTGGGGCTGGCTGGCTAATGAGTCCTAATGATCCTTTTATCTCACTTCCTAAGCACTGGGATAGAAGCACACATTTGCCTTTCTACTTGGATGATGGGCTCACACAGTTCCTCATGCTTGTGTGGCGAGCATAATTGAGCCACTTCCTCAGCCACAGCCATTAAGATTTTTGCAAATCTGGTGGTTAACAGCATCTATTATGTTGGATTTTGGTTAAAGCTGAATTAAGAGTATTCTCCTGAGTAAATGTAGCTATAAAGTGAGACAGAGAAAGGCAGCCAAATTTACAGTCATAAAAGTCTAAATTTTCACTCTGTGACCCCTTAGTTGAGGTGTTGTTTCTTTGATTCATTCATAAACCCCCTCAGATTCCAGCCTGTTTTCCCATCCCCCTCCAAAACAAAACATTTATTAACCAAAGCTTCCAACTGTGACAGAAATTGCAGTCAGGTTAATGCTACAGATGGTGTAAAAAATGCAATCTAAAAACATGATTAAAAACTCAGGAGCTAGGTAACTCAAGTTCCTCTCCAATATGGCTGACCAGACCTCTGGGAGGAAGGAAATGCACATTTTTGGTTAATTAGTTTGCTTTTATCCATCCCTGTAATTAGAACATGCTTTTTCCCTACTTAATCCTAAGCAGTCATTAGATTTAATAAACCTTTCTAGATTGTCATAAGCAAGAAAATGAATCAGTTAAAAAATAAGCACTAAGCTGTATTAGCAATATGATTGCAACATCACGAGGATAAAAATGTTTCTGTTTAATTATTAAAGATTAAATACATCATTTTATAGCTTGTTACAAACAGATTATACAGCTCCCCCCATTTTCTCAATGTTAGTTTATATAGCAGAGAAAACACTGTTACCTCCACAGATTATAGCCCACCAAACAGAAGTGACTGTTAATAATTCTTTCCAAAAAGGAACCTACAGTTAGCTTCTTCTCAGGTGAGGCGGATTCTCACCTGGCAGAGGAGAGAGAGTGGCCTTTACTGGGGCCCTGACTAACGGTCGGAGGGCTGTGCTTTCTCCCCAGGTTCTTGGTGGCTGCGAACAGGACAGCTTGTGCTGTCCTCACCGTTCTTCCAGCTAAGCTTTTGAGTGACAGCCTGAACTTCTCCCAGACAGTCCAACATGGTTTTGTAAAACCACACGTCTTACCAGCCCTGAGCTGCTTGACTGGCCAAGCTGGTAAGAAAGTTAGTTATGCACATGACACTGCTTTTTGGATGACCAAATTATAAAACTGATTTTAAAGGGAAGAGGCTATACAAAGTCACAGACCCAGCTTTGGAGTCTTCTACCTGTTGGCTTTCTCTACAGTGAAGGAAGTTTTTCTTTTGTTCTATGTCAAGAAACATTGGAATCAAATGACCTTATGTATAAAAAAGCCAGGGGTAGTGCTCACCTGGATTTTATGACCCACACAGCGAAGTTATGCTTCTTAGATGGCAGGTTCTGTGGCCCTGGCATGGAGGGTGTGTCTCCTGCAAACCCTCTGCCTATGTTTTCCTGAAGATGTCCTTGTTCATAGCTTCTGTAAACATGACTGCTGATAGCCCACTGGAACCCAAAGCTTCCACAAATGAAGCTTTGAGCCTGCAGGTGGAGAGTTTGATCATAGGAGGATGAGAACCCTGCACAGGTTAAAGAGGATGGGGGAAGAGTCTACCACTCCAACAACACTGCGGGGTCTACAAATGACACTGTGGTATTTTCTGTTTGTTTATTTTTGTTTCTGTTTCTCCTACTTCACAACTCACACTGATCAACAGAAAGGCAACAGGGCCTTTCCACATTTATTCTGAGCTGAGCCTGGCTGGAGTTGGTAGCATAGACTGGGAATGTCAAAGGAAGAAATTATTCTTATATGCACATTCTCTGTGGGATATGAAAGAGGAACTCTATCTAATTCTCTTCTCTCTCTCTGCAATCTTGAGAGCTGATTGGCCACATTAGCCATATTGTTTTTCTAATTTCAGCCATTTTAGTTAAAAAACTCAAGACCCAAAAAACATGTCAGAGTTCAGACAGATACTGAATGCTTTTTTTTCCCCCAGTAGGCAATTCTGTTACACACAATCAGACCCACTGTTACAGCAGAATGTTGTCATACTGGATAGCTACAGCTGAGCTCAGACCCACCCCCATCAGTTTTCACGTGCATTTAATTTTGATTAAAAGTGTTCCATTCCAGTCCACCAAACCTTTCAGAAATGAAACTTTTTGGTTGCCTAATGATAACAAATGGTCTTAAACTAAAGGTTCAGCCACAAATTAGCTGAGGGACTAAGAATAAGCACTTCTGGCCTGTGACATGGCTTGATAAGATGATCTCTATGATTTAAATTTTAAAATTATCTGATTTCACACTGTCTCTAATGCATGAACTGCAAATCTGAGTCACTGTTTTGTTTTGTGTCCCCCCCGCCCCCTGGACAGATTAACAAAATCTTGTTTCTTAAAAAGAAGGGCTGGCCTGGTACCATGCTGGGAGTGTGGCTCAGTGGCAGACAGCTTGCCTGCATCTATGAATGCCCTGGGTTCGATCGCCATCACCTCCAACCAAACCAGGAGGAATGAGTTAAGGATCTTGTTATTAATGAGATGGACTAACAGAGCTGCATGTTGAGATGGATGCTTGATGGAGCGCTGAGGGAGAATTCTGGCTTTCTAGGACTTTGGAAACATTCCAGACAGAACACAGTTCTCTTTTCACAGCGCTGTGACAAAGCGGGTGGCACTGAGGAGTCACTGCAATTGTTTACTCTAACTGAGGAACGATCAGCTCAGTAAATAGGGATGGTTATGTCAGTGGCATAATCTAAAAATTTTTTATATAGACTTTCTGGTTTTTGTCATTGGAAGCCAAGATGAAAATCTGCACATTCTCAACAGTTACAAGGATGAGTGGCTTCCTGGAAACCAAGGCGGGCTGTGTAGCTGCCACCACTTCATCTGCAGCCCACATAGAACACGTGCAGGACGTTAAACTCCTGAAGGCTCCAGGTCACTTAAGGCGACATGGCCACCTAGGGCTCAGGACCGTCAGAACAGACCTGACTCTGAACACATGATACGTTTAAAGTAGTTTGGGTTTCAGGTGGTGGGCAAATGAGCAGACTTCAGACAGAACGGCTGTGGAGACTGAGGTGCTGTGGCATTCCCCCATGCTTCAGCAGCACACCTTCACCCTGCTCACCTGGTCTAGTTTCCTTGAGACTTTCATTTACAAGCTTTTTAAAATTTAAATTCTGGGCATGTGTTTGGGCATGTGTGTAGCACATACACTTGCTCATGCACACATAAGTTGTGTTTAGAGGCTTGTTCTCTCTTCTTTATCTATTCCCCTTATTTGTTTGAGGCAGTGTCCTTTCAGTGAACCTAGAGCTCGCTGATTGGCTAGATTTGTGGGCCAGTAGGCCCAGGGGATTCAAGCCCTTCCCATCTCCTCCATTTGGAGCAGAAAGTTTACAGAAGTGCACCACTGGGTCCAGCATTTGCAGGGGGCTGGGATCCGAACCCGGGTTCTCATGCAGCAGACACTTTCCCAACCAATGCTCGTTGGGTTTTTAAGAACTGGTATGAACTATCACTGGAATGCACATGTACTACCTGCCTCTTAGCTCATGTCACTTGTTTTAAAAACAAGAATTAGGGGAGGGTACAGGTGAAAGGTTAGAGGAAGAAAAGGGATCAAATGAAATATGTTATCCTCTCAAAAAGTATTACAGAAAAATGTGTTAATTTACATGACTTCAAAGCTCTGCATCATTCCCCCTTCACAACTCTGTGAGGTTAAGAGCACTGCTTGCAATGGTATGACCACTTTACAGATTAGAAACCGAGAGTCAAGAGAGAATAGAAATAAACCTGTTACAAGTGCAAGACTTCATACGGAGATGATTCATCCCTATGGATGCTATAGAGCACTGCATAGATTAGAGTGATCTGTGTATGTGTGGGAAGTGCATATGTGTGCAGGTGCATGAGTGCTCTTGTAGATCAGAGGTCAACTGCAGGTGTCTTACCTTAAGGACTGTCTACTTTGTTTTTTCAGATAATTTCTCTCATTGGCCTGGAGTTTACTGAGTAGTCTAGGCTGGCTGGCTTGCCAGCAAACTTAGAGATCTGACTACCTGTTGCTCCAACACTGGGATTACAGATTTCTGCCACCATGTCTGGCTTTCTACTAAAAAAAAAGTTGATGTTTTTCATCTTTAGGCTCTCTCTTCTTCTAGCCCCCTTGGTGCCAGAAAAGCAGGCAGCTTGGCATTTGACATGGACTGTTGTTTGTCTTGAGTTCTTCTAGATAGGCTGTTACTGGCCTTTCAACAGAAAGCAGAAACAGACACAATTAACCTCCCAGGTTGGGTCCTTCGTGACAGAGGGCTGGAAAATTATGGTGTTTGGTACAATCAACAGTCTCTCAGGTTGACTTAATGTGGAAATAGCATCAGACAATCGTCCTATAGCTGATTATTCTATATAAGAGCACAGTGAGTCATTTCACGGTTTCACCAAAACACATTTACTTTTGCGAAGCACAAATACACCCAGAATACGAGCAAGTCCTGCACAAGGCATAACCCTAAAAGTCTGGTAAGTGTTAGCTTCTTATTATGCTCTCGAGTCAATTTTTATTCCAACACAAAACCTAAGCTGTTGTTTGTATGGCTCTTCATCACCCTCACTTTCCTTCAAAAGGAAATAAGCGATCAGAACCTGGGTGAGAAAATGCTGATAGTAAGAGTTATATGGTTCACCTCATCCTCAAAAGACATATTTATCACAGACACCTTTGCTTTGATGAGGTACCACTTAAAAAGCAGCCCTTCCCTACCCCAACAAACTATAGAAATGGTGAGAGGAAAATACACTTAGAAACTATTCCTGTGCCCCCCACTCCCTTCATTCAGGGCATGGTTAGCGCCTCCCTATTGGGTGCTCTAAGAAATGAAATGTGACTCCACAGAATACGCATTTTGATGTTTTCATTCCGCCATCTGACAGCGAGGACCAGGGTGAGCCAGTAGATCAGTTCTCTCCCTGTGTTCTGAGCTGGACAGGACGATGATGTGGCCACATGCTGATAGATTACGCATTCCTCTGTTACAAGGCAAATTAGACATTAATGCTTCTCTTCCAAACAAAGCAGGCATGCTGTCTGGCAAGACTTTTTCCTGCCCTCGTTAGAACTCTTGCAAGTGATGCTGGCGAGTTTTATTATCAGGCATGCCAGCTCTGCGCCATGGACGCCATCTTTATGAGGGCCACACCACTCAATACACAAGTCAAGAGACATGTGGCTGCCATCACCATCTCCTGTGTCTTCCAGGAGCTTCATGAGAAAAACATTTCCCTGCTTAAATTTGCTCACAAAGTAGTTCATATGTGCTCTTTACAGCTGAAGTATATTTTGTGGTCCCGCTTTCTCTCAGGTGTTTCTCTCAGGTGACATCGTCACCGTGTGACGTTATCATCTACAAAATTCACACTGGAGAGCTGTACCAATGAGTTACAAAAAAAGAACTGCAAGAAAATTCCTGTTCATGGTTTTCCTGGTGAAATGAGCAGAGCTGTTCCTCAGCTGACTAGGCCCAGGGCACCAAACACTATGAGACCTGGCAACCACAGCCTCATCTCCGCTTCCCTATTAGGGCCCAAGGGGTCATAATGTCTGACAGCAGTGGCCTTCCTCAGCTCTCAGCTGTTCTTCAGGTGTCTCTTCAGATGGACGGGGGTGGCTTAGCAGTGACCACATATGCTGCTGTGGAGTGGACACTGGACATTCGCTTCTGTGAAGCCCTGGCTCCTTACAGAGCAGCCTGACTCCCAGGAGGGGCCCTGGGCTTTCTGGGTGGCATGATAGCTTTGGTGAGGTGCTACTGCCTTCCCTTGAGTTCTAGGTGATCAGAGTGGCCTCATTCTAGCTACATTTATCCTAGTCACAGCAGCAGCCCCTGGCCAGAGCAGAGGGAAGAGAAGAAGTCACAGGCAAGGGCAGCTTCCTCAGCACTTAGTTAGGTGTCTGCTGTGAAATGTCACAAAAGGGGACACCTAATGCCACCAACTGCAATACCCCCCTTCTTTGAAAAAAAAAATCAGATCCATCAGGAGCCAGTTTATTTATAAAAATAATGGCCAGAAAAAAATGGAAATAAAGTCAGGTACTTTTGTTTTTAGAAGATTTAAACAGCATGAAACTATTACCGAAGTCCAAAATATTCATTCTAAATTATAAGTTTCGGGTCCTTACTATTGTAAATATGCTGGGTCCAAGAATCATAGTTTGGTTACTGCTGGCCAGTCCCTCTTCCCTCTTGATGTGCCCTGTCCTGGTCTTAAGGCCTGAGCTAGCCCCAGTACAAAGGGCTAGCCTTTTCTTTATTTATTCACTAGTATTGACAAGAAAGGTTCCTTAACTTGCATTGCTAGGGTTACTATGATCCTGGAATACCGGGTATTAGGTTCTTTCTAGTCAGGATGAGATAACATTCAGTGTTCTCTAGATAAAGTAATTCCTACTTGACAATGTCACTAACAGGTTCATTTAATAAAAATTTACTTATCAAGTAACCAGGATATGATAGGCAGTGGATGAGTTGCTGGGCCATGCTTTTAGTCTAGTGGGAGAAACAAAAGGTCACAGTCAACTGAGTATTCAGAATGTCAAGGAGCCACGTATCCTGCTCTGGGTGTGAAATCAGCAAAGGCTTCACTGAGGAGCTTACAGCTGAGCTGAGTCCAGAAGGCTTCCAAGCCCTTGCTGGAGGAGAAGGCAGGGTGGGAGAAGGAGCGACGAGCCCTGCAGACATGTGTGGGAAGACAGGAGGATGGCTTGGGTGAGGATGAGGTGGTTCAGCTGAGTTTACACAGAGTGTAGGAGTAAGGGGCAGAAGAATGAGACTCAAGTGTAATTCTCAGTACACATTTTGAGAATTCCAGCTGCTATTAGCATGTGCCAGGGGCTATGTGTTTTTTTTTTCTATGACAGATGGCAACATTCAGGATGTTTAGCATCCTTGGTCCCTGCGCACCAAATGCCACTGGCATCATTACAAATAATATGCCCTTTCTTCTTTCCATATACTCTCTTGAGAGAGTGGTATTAGCCCTGTAAGATCCTAACGCAGGTAGGTGAATTGGTCAGAGAGTAGACAAGCCCTGTAGGGAGAAGAGCACTGTTTTGCCTGAATGAAAGTATCATCCTAAGGTATGTCCAAAAGGTGGACTGGAGGCACAGGACCACAATGTGTCCATTGAAAACTACATCAAAGTCCTCTAGTGTTTGTCTATGGTTTTAGTGTAAATAATTTATATGTAACATAACCATAAATTCAATTCCACTCAACAAGCATTTACTTACAACCTTTTAAACCTCAAGTCCTTTTCTAGGTTCCTTGAGGGGTATTTGAGAACAGAAGACATGTTCCCTAATCTTGAGAAATTTATATTCTAGCAGCTAAGGTATAATTAAGTAAAAACACAAGGCCATATATAACCCAGCATTTGACAGTATTATTCATATGCTTCATGGGTACATTTAGCCATTAAGTGGATTCTGCTCTGTTCCTACCTTGATCTTTCACATTTACCTTAAATCTTCTACCAGAAAAGAACAACAAAGAAACAGAGTCAGCAGAAAACTATGACTGCCTTTAACCCTGGTCTTTTGCTTATTAGAGACTGTGGGGAAAATGCCATCTTGAGTTACCTTAGGGGAAAGCTACATTCTTGCCTGTAATGGTATCTTCATAATTAACGAGATTTGTAGTTGTGTGCTGTACTTTCTATGAGCACAGATGTTAAGAAAAGGCATCCATCCTGAGAATTGCACTGAGGGTTGGAGCAGACTTTCTTCTTTCAGTTTCACCATATTTTTGTTGGGGCGTGCTGATGACCTTGAGTGATGGCATTAAACAGATAACCATCCTATGTTCTGTGCCAGCTACCTTCTCAAGCGATACCACTATCCCCTAGTCACTGACACCAGGGTCTTTGGGAGTGATTGCTTCTGTGTGAAGAAAGCAGTTTCCAGTGACTTATGGATCTCCTTCATCTGGTCACAAGTCATGAAAAGTGACTTCTTATAGGGGCAAAAACTAATTTAAAATAGGTAGTTTTACAGGCACATCATGAGGACACATTGCAGAAAACCTGCTTACAAAATAGGAGGGCTTGCTATCGCAGAGCATCAACAATTCATAGTCTGGATGTCAGCTTAAATACTGTCCTCTTTTCAAATTGAACATAGCCAGGAGTCTCTCCTGCTGACTCTCCTTAATAACTTATACCTGGAAGTGGCCATGCTCATTGTGTGGTCCTGGAAGCAGGTGTGTTTGTTGGGAACTAGGAATTAGAAGAGGTAGCTGAGGTTCTCAGCAAAGAAAAGGGCGTGCAAAGATGAAGAGACACTCATTGCCCTGTGAAGCTGGTGTGACTTCAGGTATTCCCAGGACTGGGGATTTGTACTTTGTACTTTGTCTGACAGTAAGATCAGCTGAGCTCTTCCTGGTGTAGCTCATCCTTCCAGTCATTTTGTCTAATTGCCATGGAAAGATATAAGAAATAAAGCATAAAATGTATTTTTATATTTAATAATTCAGTTTTTCCAATGTCTAGACTAGATATATGACATAGAAATAACCTAGCAGGAAGGGAAAGGAAATGGGCAGGAGATTTTATGAGCTAGTTCTACAAATCAGTTGTGTGCAGATTCATTTGCCACAAAAGAAGACAGTATTTTTCCCTTGTTCACAGACGACCAATGTGTGAGTCAGAAGGATTAGAAAACGTGCCCAAAGTTCCCCCAAATAGTCAACGAGTGTGTGGACATGCTGTCCAGGGCCAGTTGGATGGAAGTACTTGCTTTTCTCGATCTATGATGCTGCCTAGGGTTTTAGCAAAATTGGATTACAAAAAAAAAAAGTTAGAAATGAAATCATGTCTGTTAAATGTTAGAGATTGTAAATGCTTTGGGTTGTGGTTATCTGTGAATGAAATGACAACAGAATGTTTTGCAAGAAAGGATGAGAGATAGGGAAAAAGGAAGAAAGGAGGAATCGGGGAGGAAGAGAGGAGGGAAAATGGTGATTATTTTGGCCACGTCACTGAATTTATTTGGAGGGCTCATGTTCTTTTTCATGACAAAATGCAGATGGCAATAAAGTACCTACTCATACTTTATTTGAAACAAAAGTGAGACTCTAGTAGTACATATAGAAGTAAATGACTGGTTAATGTGAGAGAAGAAACAGACACAAAGAAAAGAAAGAAGACTTTCTCCGTGTTAGAGTGCTTGCCCAGCATGTTTAAGGTCCTGAGTTCAGTCTCCAGCACCACAAAATAAAAAAGTAAAAAAAGATATAAAGAGAAAAAAAAGATAAAAGGAAGGAATGAATGATAAAAGGAACAGGAGGAGGAGAAGGAAAAGCAAGGGAAGGGAGGCAAGGAATGAAGGAGAAAGAATAGGAAGCTAACAAAACAGCAAGAATAAAATTGAGAAAAGACCAAAAGAAGTGAGGAGAAGGCTCTGGCACAGGAGCTTGTGAGTAGTACAGAGTGGTCTCAGGAAGAGACCGTTTTTGTAATGGGAAGCTGAATAGCTTGACAGTGAGATTTATGCCACTTCTAAGGAAACCATGGCTGCCACGCTGTTTTGATGGGCAGCTTCTTGTCTCCTCCTATGTTTACTTACATTCACTGTATTAGGGACACTCCCTTATTAGTCTGCATTTCTGCCAACTCACCACATAGACTCAAAGAGCAATCACACTCAGTGTACACTGATAATTCTAATGAAATTATTGCTTTATATATATATATAAAATTCTCACAGTGTTTTAATTCAAAGACTCCAAAGAAAGCTCTCTCAAAAGACAAGTACCTCACTATCTTGTCTATATAAAAGATAGCTTTAACCTGTTGTTTGGGGGCTTTTCACATTTTAACTAGCTTTTGAGAGCTTTAATAGACTGTGGGAACAATGAAAGTAGCTTTGTTCTTTATGTCATAAATATGCTTTTGGCAGTAATGGCCAAAAACAAACTGTCAATAACTGAAATACTCATAATTACTAATATTCTGGGTTATCAAGTATGATTAAAAATAGACAGCTTTTTTTTTTTTTTGCTAAGAGCAGTATCTTCTACTCGAAACAAAATAATTACAGTACTATAGGTCAACTATGCGACAAGGACTTCCTGAAAGCAAGAATGCCATCACTACAGATTATACTTCAGCTGAGTCTTGTGGCCCCTTTCGCTCCTGCACATGCTGACTGAATGCTGTTGTAGTACTGTCCCTTTCTGCTTGCTACTTCTGCTACTCTATATTCTGGAGGATGCAGTCAGATTTAGTAAGATGGAGTGTGATGACAACAGTGACCATTGCTGTGGCCCACTAAGAACGCTAGAAGCTTCTAGAAGACCAGGTGAAAATAATTTATTGCAGCATTGGATAGATAATTCATCCACGTAATTCATCAGTGTGAACATCACCTGAATGCAGACATTAGCAGGGGAAATGTACATGCTTTTTGGTCTAAAGGGAAAAAGAATATATTTCTTTGGCCCAAGTAATGAGTCATAGTTCTCACAAACCTTTTTAGGCTTGATGCTAGTTGTGAATTCTTCATGCTTTCAAAATTCCAAGAGCCTTCGGCTAAGCTTTCACAACGTGATTTCTTCAAAATACATTTAGACCTTGTTATGAATACTACTGGCAGCTAACAACAGTGGTGCCTCTGGTCTTGTGCATGAAGGGTGGAGTTTAAAGTAGCTGTTTGCCCCATCCCCACAACACACTGACAGTGTGCTAGGACAAGGGGCACACAGAGCCTTACTGTTTCTATTTCCAGAGCCTCACACACAGTGCTAGAAGCAATGAATGGGAGTTTTATGATGTGTCATAGAACAACTACTGAGTCCCACTTACAAAGACAGACTGTCCACACACTGACACTGATCTACTCTGTGACATTAAACACAAGTGGTCCGAGGACACCTGACTTCAGCTAATGGCCATGGGAACAGAACACATAGCCTGTAATGGAAGTACTGTTCTCTGATTTGGAGAGCTGCACATATGTCTGGTTGTTTCTTGACAATATGGCAACATTAAAAACTATAAAATAGGATAATGAAGAAAAGTGTATTCCTATGCTTCTGATAAGGGAAGAATAAAACAAGATAGATGTATTAATCCAATACCAAGTGGTTAGCCCTGAGCATATACAAGTAACATCATACAGAGCAAGCAGGAATTTTTTTATATTTAGGAATGTATGTGTCTCTGTTATGCTAATTAAAGAATTAGAGGTCATGAATTTGAGAGAGAGCAATAGGGATGCATAGGAAAGTTTGGAGAAAAGAAAAAAATGGAGAAAATGATGTAATTATATTTTAATTTTTAAAATATTTGAAAAGTATTTCAAAGAAGGTCTGAGAGAAACCAGCAGTTGAAGTGCATCAGAACGTAGGTTCAATCACTAGAATCCAAGCAAAAATACCAAGCATTGTGGCACAAGTTTATGATTGCAAGGTTGGAGCATCCCTGGGGTAGCTGGACAGCCAGTGGAACCAAAACGACGAGTTCCAGGCTAAGGAAACCTCCTGTCTCAGAAGAGAAAGTGGACAGGACTCAAAGAATGATACTGTAGTTGATCTTTGATTTGTATGTGTGTGTACATGCACCTATACATACATGTGTACATACACAAGTGAAGTTACAGATACAAAAGTTAGTTTGTTTAGTATTTACAAACTATGGAGGGGTTATTCATAAATTTGTTGTACATTCAATCAAAATCCAAGCACTGTGGAGGAAGAAGAAAGCCCTCAGCTTCCAGACAAGTCTGTCCTGTCCTGATGTAGAAAGCCAATCTGTGGCATCTTGGAAGCCTTCCTGAGCTGATGAGCTGATATGGTTTATAAGATCTAGTGCAGCGTCCTGCCCAGCCTTCACTATGCATGCCCCTAATTTCCAGAAGCACAGTCCAATAGCTTATATGTTGCTCGAAGAAAGAAATGAAATCATGCTGCATTTCACCAGTGTTCGGCCCCTGATAGGTTATGAATAGTTTTTAGCTTGAACAAGAAACTCTCTGAAGGGAACTCATGCAAGAAGTGAAATTCAGGCAGCAGAAAGCCGGTTGGTTTTTCACAGTGAATGGAGCATAAAGAAGACTGGATCCCAGTGCCTGTACTCACACATGTGACAGAAGCAATGCAGGAAATGTAAATGAGCGTGCACCTTCATACATGGTTACACAATAGTTTAACTGAATGACCCTTACAAGCTATTAAGGAGAACCCAGGTAGGGATCACCTCTCTTTTCAGATTTGAGGTCACTAAGGTTTTCCTTTATTCCTTTGTAACAAAGCAAGCCCACTAAGACGATAAATCTCTTAAAATGGGGTTAACCTGGAAACAGCCTAGCTAGTTGACAGCTATTTTTAGATCATCCAAAGATGCACAGCCAAGATGCCATCCCGTGTTCTCTGGCAAAGTCAGCACTCTGCCTGCATTCAGAGCTACAGGAGAATCGCCACAGACGGAGACTGATACTGGGAGGTTCTGCTTTCTCATTTGTCTATGCAGTGTTGGTGACTGTGAGTGCATTAGAAAAATCAATTAATAAAGGGAATTAAGCAATAATGAATTCTAAATTATTGGAAGAAACATAAAAATGAATTTAAAATAAGAAACAGATGAGCTGCATGTTAAATGATGGATTTTACCCCTAGAATGATTTTTCCTAGCTCTCCACAGGCCATCTTAATGTGACAAGCCTTAAGATGACAGTTTTTGAGCAGGTAATATCTTACATACATTCTATGGCTATTGCTCCTGGTGCTGAGGCGACTAATTAAACCTCATGAAATTACGTTTCAAACAGAAGCTTCAGTTTGCTTTGTTCTCAACACAAACTCTGAGTATGTGCCTTCTTCCCAGGCTTTATTCTGTGATTGATCACTATTACAGTGGGTGCTGTATTCTGCATTCTGTGGAATACAAACATTAATCTTCACTCACACTATAATACTATAATTCATTAAAACACATACTTTGAGTTTGGCACACATATAAGAAGATGTAACCACACAGGAATATGGTATTGTTATGACAAAACACAATTAATAAAACATAAAATGTGTTTTTTGAAGTTATGGTTTTAATTTGCTACTGCAAGAAATATGCTCCAGCAATGCTGAGCGAGGTAACTTCCCAGGAGAGTTGAAATCCATTCCCTCCTTCCTCTCCATACTGAAGGGATTATGATTAATACTCACTAAATCTCTCCTCTAGGAAAATGCCCTAGCAAAATTCAACACCAGATTTGAACTCCTGATAAGGATGGAGCCCTAAATTTGGAATCTACTCTACTTGACTTGTGAATTCCTATCTTGCCATTCCTGGCTCCTCTTCTTTCTTCAGATTATTACACAGAAGGGGACAGAGCTTGTCAAGAGTGGGGCCAGCCAGAGAGAGCACAAAAAGAGCACGGCCACAGCTGCCCCCAGCAACTGCAGATACCTACATTTGGTACAAGGAGTTCATAGAACAGAAAAGCTATCAGTTTACCACTTGCATTTAACCTGTACTCCAAGAGGCAACTGGAGAAGATAGTAAACTCAGGGAATGGGGAGACGGAAATACATCATTCTAAATTCATGTGAGGTGTCACCAGAATGTGGTGTGGTCATCCAAATTGTGTACACAGTCTTTTTCTTAATTTCTCAATCTTCATAAACAAATGTACAAGGAGGAGGTTAGCACAAGTGAAAACAGCATTAATGGGTCGTATATTAATATTTATGCTTTACTATATAAAGACCTTGCGTATATTATGACTCTCCCTTGCAAGCTGAATGAATAACTAATGTTACATTATGTATGGGTACATATTAAGCAGACATGTCTACACTTTCTTAGTTCGGGATATGATTAATGCAGCCTATCAGAAGCCAGATGGTGCAGAACCAGAGGCATCAATCAAAATGAAAAGACCACTGCGTGCTATCCACAATGAGGTTCTCACAAATGGAGATTCTGTTCACAGACCCTAACTGGTAATAGGCAGAAAACGCCAGGAACATAGCTGCACTGTCCCACTGGGATGAAAACTGGTAGCTGAGGCCTGGCTAGATAGAAAATCTGGTATGGGAATACTGGACCTGGAGTCCTCAGAACCAGAGCCATGGAGGCCTGGACAAACCAACAGCCCATCCTTAAGCTTAAAAAAGGAAGCGCAGCTTTTCAAATTATTTTAATAATGTTCACACTGATGACAGATTCTGTCAAACAGCACCCATCTCCCATCTGATTTAGGAGGGGACAGAGTGCCTCGCAGTAACAAAGCAGCTGCCACTGCCCGTCCGACATGGAAACTGGCATCTCACTTCTTTTGGATGGACTTTTTATTTTATTTTATAAATAACCCCAAATGCTTCAGTGTTACATTGCAGTGTTTTTCCACAGCAGTTTCAGGCTGCTGTTGTGTTTAATACTAATGACTATTTCTGGGGCAGCTGTAGGGAGAAAGGCGGCCGAAGGACATTTCCTGTTCCTTTAATAGCTTTACATAAAACCAACTATAGAAACACAAGGTGCTTTGTCTTTGTAAATGTGTGCTTAGAAAATGTTGAATGATCCCTATGCACTGTAGGACCTCACAAAAAATGAAAATAAATATATAGGAACTGCCTCCTAATAGCCACTGGAATTCTAGTTTGGAGGAGAGAGACATGTACAAGCAAAGAGAAAATTCCAGCAAATACAACTTCTTTCAGAAGGGTTGTGAGGCAAAAATGTTGAGATACTTAAATGGTATTTTTAAAGTACAAGAATAAAGGTTAATAAAATTGAAAGCTTTAATATGTTATGTAGAGATATGTTCCCTGTAAGATAAAAATTATATTGTAACTGGCTAAACTTGCCATGAAAACAGTCTGGAAGGGAGAGTTAACAACAATGGCATTTCCTTCTATTCCCATTGTGCAGTTCTGAAACAGGACAGAATTCATAACTTATGTAGGATACTTTTCAAGCATCTTCTCCTAGCACAGGAGCATCTTCATATGAGCATCGTATAGATTCTGCACAGATATAGGTCTTAGTTAGGTGGTACTGTGGCATACTGATCCCTCCATGCCATCTTTGCCAAACAACCTAGATGTGATATAACTAGTTTCTTTAAAGGCAAATATTTATGGCTTTTCTCCCTCCCTCTTTCCCTCTCTCACAGTAATGCTACAGAGAGATGTATTTTTGTCTTGAAGATTATTTCCTTAGGGTAGAGTTTTCAGAAGCTGAATTACTCTGCTAAAGCATATGAACTTTAAGGCTCTTTCTAAAATTAATATTCTCATCCTATACTGTAGTGTCAACTCAAAAATCTCTTTTAATTTTACAAGGAGAAGAATGATTTATAGTTATTTAAATTTATGTTGCTTTAGTTATCATCTGTGCTAGAAATTTCTCTGTGGTTACATATTTTCATGTTAAGTCTTATTGATACCGTCATAAAGATATGCTATCTATTCATTCAAATGATCACAAATCAGGCTGGAAAAATAGCTCAGCAGTCAAGGGGGCTTGCCGCTCTTGCAAAGGACCCAAGTACCATTCCCAGTACCCACATTGATCTATTTCTACAATTCAAGGGGGCCCAACACCTTCTTCTGGCCTCTAAAAGCACCTGGATTCATGTGCACATTGCCCCAAACACACATACATACATGTGCACATTATCTTTTAAAAATATTTTATAAAGAAGAATCACAACATGCATTATTTTAGAGTACTAAATACTCATTCCTTGAGAGCAATAAGTTGTATTTCTTTTAAAATATCCACAAATAAAGACTTCAGATAGGTCTTCTCTGGAAGCAATTCCAAATTATGCAACACAATTTAACACTGTAGACCAATCAACAATGCCTTCTAGTTTCTGGCTACGATTTTCCCAGTATTGGGAATGTTAGATGAGAGCTAGTCTTCCCAAGGAATAAGTCTTTGTTTCCTGTCTACCAGAGCTCATACAGTTAGCATCTAAGTGCTCTGGCTTATTTATGAAAACTTTTCTGATTTCTGTATTTCAATAAAGACCCCACAGATAAGGAAGATACATGACAAGAAAGAAAAGAATAGTAGCTGTAGGCTTAAATTGAAAAAATTAAGAATTTTCAAACACCTACTTTATTTAAGGTTCTTAAACACCTGCACCTCTCTTTCCACATCCCAACCATGGGTAGGAGATTAGTAGGGAAAGGGGTTGTAGATCTCTTTTATCTACTCCCTGCTGATTAGGGTTGTTGGGTTCTTTGGGAATATACCAATCTCAGTTGTCAGGATAGCAGCAATCCAGTCAAACAGCAAAGCATCAAACCACAGCAGCAGCCATAGCAACAGTGGTGGTACCACAAAGCAAAAGCAGCAAATCAATCTCAAATGTTTCAAACTGTAGAGATGTAAAAGGCATTGTCTCACTATCCATGGACTTTTATTTATCCACTCTCAGAGTCTACACAAGGATGTTTTCCAGCTCCCAAAACCCACACCCCTCACAAGAGATAGTTTCCAGCTGACAAACATCACATGCCTTTTCACAGGGGCTGTTTTCTGAGGGGCGGAGGACACATTACCACATACCACAATTAGAACCAAAACAAAAACATATTCACATGACACAACTGAGTTTCCAAAGAAACCAGAAACTTCCACTTCAAATAGCTGCATTCAAATGTGTAAGAGAAGACCAAGTGACCCCAACAAAATATCACACTGGTTCAGATACAACATATAATTTAAGAGCTAGGTGTAACTGAGGCAAACCACTTGACAGGAAGTTACTACCACAGACAACTGGGAGTTCTAA
>CM053760.1:51801966-51852766 GCA_028658305.1 Pachyuromys duprasi
CTGAGGAGACAGGATAAGTTGGGGTTGGATGGAAGGGAAGGAGGTCCTCCCCTGTTGGTGGACTTGGAGGGGGCGGGGAAGAAGGAGATGAGGGAGGGAGTGGGAGGGTGGGAGGGAATGGGGGAGGGGGCTACGCCTGGGATTCAAAGTACCCAACCTGTGATTGAGATAAAAATAAATAAATTAAAAAAAAAAGAATCATTTATGCAATTCCCTAAGTAGTCTTTGGGATCACATATTTTTCTTTGGAAAATTTTGGAGTGTGTGTGTGTCTGCTAGGGTGAACCATGTGGCGGTCAGAGGACAACTTGTGGGAGGTAGTTTCCCTTCTACCATGTTGGTCCTGGGGCTCTAACCCTAAATCAGGTCATCAGGCTTGATAGCAAGCATCTCTTCTAACTGAGCCACTTTGCTGGCCTGAGGGATCACAGTTACTTTAGTAATACCATCGGAGGTGGTACGGGGCCAAACCCGAGCTAACAGTTCTTATAGCAATGACAGTCACTACTAACTGGCAGGTGATTTCTGCTACATCCTCAATAATGCTTGCTAAAAAGTGAGGTGTACCGGAGTTGTGGGCTGCAGAGTAAGAAAAATTAAGGTGCTCTCCAGAATGTAATTTTGGAAAGTCACAATATCTAGAAACAAAAATTAATAACAGTGTGTTGTTTAGGGGGGGGCAACCTACAAAAAAACCAAACAGTATGAGGTGAGGTAAAAATGTCACCAGACTAGGTGTCAGCTAATCTGAATTTAAGGTATAGATTTATCATTATGAAGCCAATTGCCTGTGTGCCTCAGTCTATACATATATCACAAAGCAAGAAAAGTTATGGGACTGTATTACACTGACCCCCCCCCCCTAAGCTTCCATCAGGGCCAATGTTTAATGACTTCACATACATACTCTGTTATTTTTATTATATTTAATAAGCCACCTGCCATCAACATATAATCACATAAAACTAGGTAATCATGTTTGGGGTTATTCCTAGAATTCTCAGTACAATTTGCTCCACTGCCCTATGCCTTTATTTATTTAGTTTTTGCTAAACTAGAACATGAAGTGTCTTCCTCTAAGTGGATGGCTGTACCACACATACTAGGTGCAATATGTTAATGAGTCTACATTCATGTTCATACATGGCAGTACAAAGCCAAGGTACAAAATCTCCGAGGGTTCACCCTGAACTCACATCAGTCGGACTTTGATCCTGCCAACCACAGGCTTTCTCAACTATGGAATCTTTGAGAGTCTCAGTGCTACTCTCAACTGTCTTGTTTTCAAAAGCACCAGAAAGTTTTGATTGGCTCACAGAGCACCAGAATAATATTTTCATCTTTCTTCATTAGATTTCCAGATGGCTGGATTTTTAAAATCTACTTTAATGACCCTGGTGATATTTTGGAGTTCTCAGTCACATGCTTCCTTTAATAACAATGAGATTATCTCAATGTTAATATTCTTTTCAAGATAAGTAATTATAGCAATAAATGTTTATTGACAGAATTTACAATACTAATTACTATAACAAGAAATACTTATGGAGCCTTTACTGCTTTCAAAGTACTGCGCTCATCACTTCAACAGCGTTCTTTTGTGTAATCTCTATGGTGACCCTGTGGGGTAGGTACTGCTTTTTATTTTTTTGTTCCATTTTAGAGATGAGAAAGCTAAGCCTTAGAGAAGGTAAATTATGAATGCTGTACACAACAGGTTCAGAGCCTGTGCACTGTCCTGCTACCATGCAAAACAGCTTCAGATCTTACTAATGTGGATTTTTACGACGGAGCAGTCCATTACGCTGTTCAGAGTGCTCTCATAGAAGTCTGTGAAGCATGTAGTCTATTTAGAGACTCACCCCAAGGAACAGTCATCACTCCTGATACACTTTCCATTAGCACAGTGTAAGAGCTGTGCACTTAGTTGTTTGCCTTTGCTTCCCAGAAGCCTAGGCTTTTATTCACAACTGTGGCCAGAACTCAGATTTTGTAGCAACACAGCTACTCTTATTATTACAATTCTCACGTCCACCTGTCTTAAGACAGGTGTATCTGAAGTGTGTATCTGAAGATGATCTTCTGATCCTACTAAGTGCCCCACCACATCTACTTTGTGCATGCTAGACAAGCTCTTTACCTACTGAGCTACATCGCTTTTAATTGATTGTAGACTTTTCATATGGAGAATTCTATGGTTTCTTTGGAAAAAAATGCAAATATTTTAAGTATTAAAGGTAATGTTTTGGCCAAACAGAATCATCTTTTAATCACAATGATATTTTATATAGCCAGTTAAACCTCATGAGGTAGTGAATATCTAAAGTAACATTAAACTCTTGTCAAACGGAAAGTTTGCTTTAACATACTCTCAGAGATTCTGTGAGTCATGTTAATTTAGCATGAAGCTGGTGATCAGAAAAGACAACCTACTCCAAATTGTCAAGGTGGGTGGGTAGCAGAGCATGACTTTGAAGTCAGTCTTCAGACTCCATCCTACAAGTATTCTAGAATGTCAATGTAGTAATAATAATTGAGTAAAAATAGCTCATAAATCAGTGACTTAAGTTTCTTATATTGTTAATAAAACAATATATGGCACACACACACACACACACCACCTGATTCCCTAGAATCTCAAATGGTCCAGCAACACTGAACAATTGTATATATCTATGTGTATGGCATCTCAAATTAAATACATATAATTCAAATAACTGGGAGAGATTCATATATAGATAATACTATTCCCAAGATTTTTCAGTGGAAATTCAAAAAGGCTCAATATGACCAAAAAATTCTACTATTTCTATGTGTATGACATTTTAGGTTAAGAATACACTGTTCAGATGTTAGTAAAATTCTTAACTATGGATAGTATGATCACATGTGATACTGTGAACATTAACTCTTTCTGCCTCCTTTTTCCTCTCTCAGAGAACTCACTAAACCTTCATCCCTCAGCCACTGCAATATGAAGGGGTACTGCACTCTCAGATCTTGGGGTGAAAACCTTGACTGGGTTAGTCTCAATTCAGGGAAATAATATCTTTGTAAGTCTAAGTCAATTGGGCATAATGAAATTTCATTTGATTTTTCTAAAAGCTCTGAGATCTTTCTCATTTTTGATTAAGCAAGGACCAGCAATTGCCACTTTGCCATTTCCAAGGAGGTGAGCCCAAGAAGAATTGTGCTATTACTGAGTGATCTTTGATACCACTCAAAGCAAATGCCCTGTGTGAGGACTGATAAGGATTCTGACTTCAGAGTCGTCTTGATTATGCAGAAACCACCATGATAGTCAGTTAAGCTGCTAATAAGTTATAAACACAAGCCATCTCTGTTAATCAAGAGCATATGCTGAGTTGTTCACAATACAGTCATGAATAAAACCTTCAACAAGCCAATTAAGATCCTTAGGGAAGAATGACATCATCAGAATGAGTAAGGTGATGGCAAAGTAAGAGATCCAAAGGGTACACTCAAGACTGCAGTTCGAACAATATCAGTAGAGATCAGTTTTGCACTTGAGGGGCAGAGAGAAGGTATTGCATGTACAAGAGTGAGGCAGGAAGACTAAGCAAAGTGATAAGATTTAGGGCAAGTACCAGGGCAGTCAGCAAAAGAATGAACTGCAGATGTAGAAGATTCTCAGTAGGCATGGGGATGTATAACTTTCTAATGAAGCAATTTGCATAAATTCTTCATTCAGAACATTCAGAAGCAAAGCAACATTATGTACATGTGTAGGACCTCAAGCATCAGAACACTGCAGAGCACCCGAGAGGATTCTAATGACCCATTAAGGCTGAGAATTCCTGCAGTCCAGGGAACATCTTGCTGCTGTTAGGAGCCTATATACTCATCACATAGCTGCAAAGGGAAACAAAGACAACTCAGAGTCATTCTACATTTTATATGAAAAGGGCAATAGAAAAAATGGAATTTAAATTTGAAATATAGAATTACAAGCCTTTTAATTTCTTATATGTGCATGGATCACAAAAGTAGAAGGTAAAAGTGAGATGCATTGCTCAGATATTCATATCAATAAAAGCCATGTAAGAACTAGACTGCTAAAAAAACATTATGGTGGCCAGGCATAGTAGTTCATGTCTGTAATCCTTGCACTCGGGGAGGTAGAGGCAGGTGGATCTTTGTGAGTTGGATGCCAACCTGGCCAGGGATAGCCAAGGTTACACAGAGAAACCCTCTCTCAAAACACCAAAACAAATAAACAAACAACCTTATGCTCTGTCCTGAACCATACTCCAACCCAGGAAAGCACCACTCTCATTCACACTGAACATCTACTGTATGTCAACCAATACATGAATTCAGCAGGGACCTTTCCATCACAGGCCCTGTCCTCAGAGAATTCCCAGCTGTCCATAGAGGCATGGTCCATGAGGCTGGGAAACAAAGCCAGGGGGAAGACAAGAAGAGTACCTAGAATCCTGGGAGGAGGTGAGAGTAGAAGGCAGGGCTGATTGAATTCTGCAAGATTAAACAGTGGCGTGCTAATAAACCCTTCCAGAAATGGGAAGCAGTGTGTATTCAGATGTGGAGAATGGAGAATGTAAGGGAAAGTCAGAATTTGGCAAGGAAGGCATAGAAGACCAGAGGTAAGAAGCTACTAGTAGGGCCAGAAAAATGGCTAATGGTCAAGAGTGTTTACTGCTGCTGCAGATGATCCAGGTTTGGTTCCATGTTAGTTCACAAATGCCTATAACTCCCTTCTGGGGGTCCAATTCCTTCTTGTAGTCGCTACATGTTCCTGCATATACACAGTGTACATAAACTCACACAGGTGCCCCCACACAAATAAGAAGCATAAATACATTATTAAAATTAAAAAAAGAAATTACTAGCTACAGAGAGCCTTGCTAGGGCTTTGTTCTTCAAATGGTCCAGAACCATGAGGTATTTTACAGTGGGGACAAACATGTCTGGACAGTAGGTCACAAGTCTCTGCTTGTCAAAGCAGTTGAAGAGTGTGTTGGATTTGGAAGAGGTCATTAAGAATGAAAACAGGAATACTAGCGTGCAGGAGAAGAAACTCACATGAACACTGTCAAAGGTTGACTCAACGGTAATGACCACAAAGAAGATGAGGTCCGATCTGGGACAGACAAAAACTCAGACTGGTTTTCTGCTAGTGGTTGAGAAGCTAGGTAGCTATGATGCTCTTTGGCATGGTGAGCCTGTGTTACAGGGCAGGTAGGGAGGACCTGAGGAGATCAGCTACACACCTGGGCAGGGGCATGACTTAAGAGGAGCCAACATGGGTGATCAAGGCCAACAGCATCAGAGAGAGACTCCAATGAAGAGAAGTCTGGAGAAGAGAAGGGAGAAAAGGGCAGAGTCTCTGGTGGGCATGTGTTAGGAATCTATCACATGAATGTCATGAAACTTACAAACTTAGGTATGTGTTTTGCCACCTTGAGAGAAGAATTAAGTACAGGTCTCTTATAGATTAGACATTTTATGAAAACACAGGTTGGAAAAGGTGTTTCATCCAAGAATAAAAAAATATTTGGTTTTATGTGAAAATGAATACATTTGAATTACAACTGTTGAATTTAGGTTCACACAAAAAATAAAAGGGGGAAAGTAAATTAATAGTCAACCAGAGAGGTAGCTTGGAGTGTGAGCGGCTGCTGACCTCCAGGGCACTCATTTGCTGACAGCTGAGGAGCAATTTTAATCTGCTGCCCTAAGCCTCACTGGAGAGTCAGGTGGTGTTTTAACAGGAGACACTAGTTTCACCTCAGCTTTTCAGAGCAAACTTTCAGGTTTTGACCTTTTTGATATTTTTTAAGGAAGTAAAAGGTGATTGTCAAGTCAGATACACACACTGGCAAATGGATTTGTGGTAAAAGTGGTCCTCTGTGACACACCGCGGTGAATTCTAGTCATGCTCAGCACTCATGGGAAGGGAGAGAATGATGGATCTTTTCACAGAGGCCTGAGAGAGGACTGGCCTCAGTGGGATGGGTGGGTGTAGACAACTCGGCTTAAAGCAGTAGTAGGGGGTTTAAATCTGAGCATGCTCAAAGCAGTTCAGGATTTTCCCACCACTGACAAGGTAGGAAAAATAATACCAACCAAAAGGCATGGCCTTTCAGGAGAGTCAGGACAGGCCAGCTAAGGCTCACATGAACTGAGTTCATGTATCCCTTAGCATGACATCTTATGTACAAGATACCTTATGATATCTTAAGAATCATCCACACATCTGCCAATCTTCTCTCATGTAGTTCAACACGTTAATGTTTATAAAACACTCTACAGTTTCATTTCATGTCTCTCCTTTTTAAAGGAACTACATCAGTTTTTTCCTTTTAAGATTTCAAAAGACTAAAAGAGATCTATGTCACGTCACCAAGTTAAATGAAGTCTATGGCAGATGGCAGTGAGAGAGTATGAAATTCAAACAGAGTTTAAAGGGAGCAGAACCCATGTTGCAAAGAACATGCTCTTCCGGCCATACCCAGCAAGTCTGGAAGAAGATGACAACTCTGCACAAATTCATGTTACTAGAAAGAAAAAGCCTTTATTCCTCTATTCTTCCAATAGTGGAAATATACTCAACAATAGTCCAAGAATTCATATGTTGTGAAAATTATTATAAAAATTTAAATCCCCAAAGGTAGGATGTATATAAATCTGGTGCAATTCTTATCAGGATCCCATATGTATAATACACTAGGACCTTTGGAAAAAAAATTCTTACAGACAATATTTTGATGAACCCTTTCAATGTAAAGTTTTTGGTTTATGAGTAAGGATTCTTAAACATTTAACCTCAGCTTCAGAGTACTTGTTTATTTTTAAAATAAAATCAGGCATTTGTGGTAAGGCCAACAAGGGGTAGAGTGGGATCAAGACCACAGAACCTCAAACTCTATGTCTGCAATACTCTGCTTAAGTTTTGGAGGAGGAAACAGATGAATTCTTTCAGTCAGTTCTTAAGAGCACAGCACTTCCCATTTTCTACCATGTTAGGTATGGGGAAATAAGATTCACCAGGGACATATCACTGCTCACATTTCTAAAACCTATAATATCACACTAGTAATCATGCTGCTTGACAGTACACTGTCATTCTGTTTAGTACTGGGTGCTACCGCATTTCATCCCCAAATCCTATTGCATTCGATTCTATAAATAGGTAAGCTTCATGGACTCAATGTCTTAGTTACTTTCCTATTGCTGTGATGAGACACGACCATGACTAGGGCAACGTATAAGTGAAAATGTTTATTGAGACTCAGAGTTCCAGATCATTAGAGTCTATGACCATCATGGCAGGGAACAGCAGCATGGTGCTAGAGCAGTAGCTGAGAGCTTACATCCTGATCCACAGGCACGAGGCAGAGAGAGCACGAACTGGGAATGGCACTGGCTTTTGAAAGCCCAAAGGCCACTCCCAGTGACATACCTTCTTCAACAAGGGCATACTTCCTAAATCTTTCCAAACGGTTCCACCAGCTGAGGACCAAGCATTCAAACATTGACACCCAAAGACCCTTGTATGTATTAGAATCTCTCATTTTAACATGCGCCACTCTAATGAGTAGTGTCTTTTTTCTTTCACAGCATTATGTAAATTAATAGTGAGATTGAAATACATAGCATCGCAGTGTGAAAGAGTACTACTCTTAATCCTATAGAGGAAGAAACTTCGGTGAAGAACACACATCTTGCCAATATCACATAGCTGGGATGTGCAAAAGTCAGAGGCTTCAATTGTAGAAGTTGCTACTTATAATCAAAGATCTAATTATATTTCAGAGTTATTTATATTAATTGAAAAAAATCATTTTTAAGAGAAAAACAAATTAAAACAACAAGGCATTGTTTGACACAGTGTGCCGCGTGTGGAGAAACAAGTACTGTCTTAGAGCACTGCTAGAAATGAGTGATAAAATGGGTGCTTGATGATACCAACAACAACTTAAAACACATACACCTAACACCAAGACATTCTTCTAGAGTTTTCTTACAAGTAATGGCTGCACAGGCATGCAATGGCATATTTACAAGATTATATGGTGTGACACTGTAAGATCAAAAGACCAGAAACCACTCCAAGATCTGTCGATAAGAGTCCACTGAAATAAATATGGTCAACACCTGTCTGGAACATACTGCTATTTTTTGAAAAAGGAATGTGTCAGCTCTTTAGGTTACGATTGAAACAATCTCCAAGATAAGCTGTAAAGTGAAAGACAGAAATAGAAGAATTCACAGTGCTTTAATGTTTGAAATTTAAAAAGCATGTATCAATATGTGTAAAATAACTCTAAAAGCATGCACACAAAACCAGAAACAACTGTTGTCTTTTGAGAGGGGTGCAGGAGTCTGCAGGACACGGCCAGCAGGGAGATTGTCTTTGAATATGGTGTTGAGTACATGGATTGCCTGTTTTATAATTGAAAATGAAAAGCCGTCTTAGCATGCTCTCCCACAGCTGGGGAGCATGCAGTATGTCTAACACTCCTGGGCTATTACCACATCCCTGCTGTGTCTTCCCAAAACAAAGTAGAATAAGAAGACTGAATCTCAACCCTGTATCAGCTGTGCAATGATGAGCAAACACCCTGTGTTACTAATATATGAACAAAATACATTTCATAAGAAAAAAAAAACAATGTTGTACCTTGATTCAAGGTCTTTCCCTGGTGGAAGGAGAGGAAATACAAGCTATGATACCAATACCCAAGACCTTCACAGAACAGTAAGGTAAACTGTGACATCAAGCAAATATGTGACAAAGCCAAATAAATACAAAGTGATGCTTGCCCATGTCCCGTTGGATTGCAAGCATCACATCTGGTCTCTCAAGAAAGAAGAGTATGGCATGCCAGATAACAAGGGTACACACAGGTTAGAGTTGTCGGAGAAAACCTTCTATGTATATTAGATAAGATGGGAAAGAGGTAAGATTAAGGATCTTATTCTTATTCTTATTCTTATTGAAGGATCAATAAGAATTTAACAGGGCGAGAATACTCATTGTTTCCCAAACAGCAGAAGTGTGAGTCCTAGGGTCTCATTAGTCTGCTCTCAGCAGCGAAAATGGACACATGTACTGTTGATTGCTCATGGTGCCCTCTCCAGCATTAGCTGCAGAGCTCATAAGGGACACCCCCAGAAGGAACAAAGAAGGGCAATAAGCCAGACCATTGAAGCAACTGTGTGGGGAAATGTTAATAAAATGTGGGCTAGGGACAGGGAAAGAGAACCAGACTGCAGGGCAAGAGAATGAAAAGACAACAGAAAACTTAAACTCTAGTTACTAATGGGAAGAAAGGGTGGGAGGCAAGGACCTCCAAACCATGGCTGCATCACTTAAAATTTTTATTTTATATTAAATTATGACAAAATAATAAAGACAGATAAGTAGTGTTAAAAGCCAAATTTCACTTAGAGATTTTTATTTCCTTGAAAATAGCTAGATTATTATACTTTCCAATGATTAAAATGGAATACACTTACATACAAAAGAACTTGAGTCTTTACAATTCTTTTATTTTTATCTACATTTAAGATACACCCAGAGGTTTGATCAAAGTATCTTGCATGAATTTTTTAAATACAAATATTTGAAAAAAGAGATACATTTAAGCCTTAAAAGGCACCTAAAGACCAAATGTTGGAAGCAGAAACTTTCACCATCATTAGCAGCAGGTGGAAGCTAATTTTCTTCTCAGATGGTGAAACTCTAGTTTTCCAATTTCAAAGAAATACAATGGAAGCTGTGCATAGTGTAAGCCCAGTACTTGTGAGGCTATGGCAGGAGGATTGCCAGGAGTTGCTGGCCACGCTGGGTTACAGAGTGAGACTCTGTTTCTACTTCTCCTATATGCTCCAAAAGAGTACAAACACACACATTTTTGAAATGTTGCAAAGAGACCCCAGAGGGACTGAGCAAATGGCCGATGGAAACACTTTCTGCTCATTAGTATCTGGAGACAAAATTTTGGTTATTCTGTGTAACTCAGAATCTAACCTCAAAGGTGGCAATCATTTAATGTGGCCCATAGATGAGGCCTTTCAGTCATTTGATAATGTGCCGAGGAAGAGGAGCCAGGCCTGGGGAGTCCCTTCCCCAGCTGCATCAACCCAGACACCACCAATTACAGGACTCTCGACAGCCTCAAAACAGAAGCAGGAGAATGGGAGCCTGTGACGTGTCGCTAGCAGGAATTTTCAGCACATTTCAATAAAACAACCAGCTAATAATAAGTCATTAATTTTATTTTCTGATAAGCTGCACTTCTGAGAAACAAAGTGTACCATCCTAGGGGAGGTAGTTAAAATTATTCTTTCTTGGAAATATGATAACAGCACTTTTTAATTTAATTTCTCTTTATAATTTCAAGCAACTTTAAAAAAAGGATTTTCCAAGTTAATATGTTTTCATAAAATTCATGAGAGTCTGAGTTTAGCAAGTTGTTTTTTCTTTAAAAAAAACTAAGTAAATGCTTGATAAGCTGTGTCTGACAGTTGTTAACCTGATGGTATCATTCGGTGCTCTCGGCAGAAAATGAATGAAGTTCTGAAAAATATATCTGTCTGCCTCTCTCTCTCTCTACCTACCTACCTATCATCTACCTAGTCATTCATTCATTCATTCATTCATTTAAAACAATGTAAACATGTGTGGGGGGTGCAAATATGTGTGGTATCTGTGGAGATCTGAAGAGAACACTGGAGCCCCTAGAGCTGGAGTTCAGGTGGTAGCAGCCTGCCCACCATGAATGCTGGAAACAGAATCCAAGACCTCTGCAAGATCAGCAAGTGAATTTGATGCATAAGCCATCTCTGCGGTCTCTGAAAAATCAATCTTATTCTACTCTATTATGTTTAGTATTTTTCTTTTAATGTTTTGGGTCAACCTGTCCAAATGTAATGTGTAATCCATGTGGAACACGTGTTGGCAAAGGAAGACAAGATGTGCAGTTAGATATCTATTTCAGAAAGAACAGTGAATAAATTTTTTAGCACAAGTAGGTCCCATGGATTACGTGGAACACATATAATTAAACTTATGCTAAAAAGTGCTCACTGTTTACCTGAAATTGTGATGAAGTTGGATGCCTTGTGTTCTTAAGACTGGCATAAAAGTGGGCCTACCACAGCAAATGAACAATGGGCCAACCCCAGCTGTCATTTGACTGGGGACGAGAAAGGTTTGTGAGTACAATACACAAAGCTGGTGAGACATGGGAAACATGGTTCATGGGGTAGGGTATGTATTGAGACCATGGCAGTGTCAAGAGAGAAAGAGAATAGGCGCACAGACTAGCTGGACTCAGGGAGTCAGGGTGGAGGGGACGCTCTAGTGACATGAGCAGCAGGGGATGAGCAGTGATGGACCTGGTGCTGGGTCCAAGGCAATCCCTCTCTACACCATGCCAGAAGCAGTAAAGCACCAGGGATAGGAGACACAGAGGCTTTCAGGGTTATAAATATTGAAACTTAGGAACTAATATCTCAATTAAATTTTAGAATCAGGACTTTAAAAAACTGCTTTGCTTATGAACTTTGCTTTTCCTTTATTACTGCTGCTCCTTTGGGATACCTATAAAAGGAGGGTACAAAGTGAACTTTTACTTCCTCCCCCATGCAAAACTCTCTTGCTACCCTCTCCCGAGGGTGGTGTTCTCATATACACTTAAACAGTCCTCCAAATGTAACTGAGATTATGTCTTAATCTCACACAAATCAAGAGAATCACTTGTTGGCTCATGGAAATATTTCCATCCACAACTTTTTGCCAATAGAACCTGCATTGAAGGGGTGGGGTTAGGGTCAGGATGGCTTTTCCCTGCACTCACCCTGCCCTGTTATCACTTGCAAGCTCCATGTGTCATGCCCTTCTTTCCTCCCTCCCCCAGCTTCACCCAGGGTTTTAGGTTTTTGAGCTCTGGCTCAGCCCATTTCTGTTTAGCCAGCTCCTGTGTTTTGGGTCTGAGGCCACTCTGCCACTTGACCTCCATAGGACCATGAGGAGAATCAAAGAAGGAAGTAAGTTAGACAGCACACAACAGGGATGCCCAGCATTGCCCAAGAGGCTTTGGCTAGCTTCTGTAACACATTAGCCCTAGCACCCAGCGTAAGGCAGCTTCCTCTGCCCAGGCTCATTTTGAATTAATCAGGCTGTTCATACCTCCCTGTAGACTGTGATTTGGGGTTAAGGAGAGAGAAGGTAAGAAGGCCCACTTGAGTGTAAGTTGTGTTTGCCAATCTACCTCTTATGAGAACAATGGTTACTGTTGATTTCCAGTTATTTGTGCCACAGAGGCAATGGGCATATACTCTGGAGCAAGACTTCTCTGAAAGTCTGGCTGAGCAGCTACAACAGTTACTCTCTGTGTTTCAGGTTCCTCATTGGTGGGACAGGGTACAATAAGCCCAACCTTAAATTTATCTGTCTATTGTTTGTAGTATGTATGATATATCTATCTCTGTCTCTATCTATCATATGTAGTATATGTAATCTTATCTATCATGTGCAGTGTATGTAATATGTGTAGGCACACATGCCCCAGAATGTATGTGGATGTCAAAGGACAACTTTTTGTAGTTAGTTCTCCCCTCCTGCCTTCATAAGGATTCTGGGAATCAAACTCAGACTGCCCGGTTTATGCAGCAAACAACCCCCCCTCCCCCGCCTTGCCTACCCTGCCCCCAGCTATCCCTCTGGCTAAAGGAGACTCACTTTCAAGCGCTAGTATGAAGGCTGAATAAGGTATGTGTATGCGAAGCTCTGAGGGGGTTCCAGCTACATGGCGGCCTTTTAATGGTTTATTATAACCCACAGCCATAATAAAGATTCCCTTGCTTTCATTCTCATCGTAAATTCTCAGGCTAACTGGCAGAGCAGAATTCTGGTATCTGTGGGTCACAGGGTGCATCACTTTAACATTGAAGGTCAGTGTCCTGTGCACTACTTTACCTACTCATCCCTGTAGCTACAGCAGTCAAATAAACTAGACTAATATGTAAAATATGTTTTACATTAATATCACATTGAAAAGAAAATATATACATATACCATCAAAGTTAGGCTCAGGGAAACATGACCTGATACTTAAATATGACGCAATTAAAAGGGGGCCAGAGCTTTTGGATTAGATTGGCAAAGTGAGACACGCCATGAAAGCAGAAAACAGCTGAGCCATGACTGCAGCCGTGGTGACAATCACATGGCCATCTCCTAAAGGGAGGCATTTTAATAAATGGAAGCAGTTTTTATATTCAAAAGGTTGTTCATATGTGCTTTATTCTGAGGTGAGGTAATTTGTTTGTCTTTAGAGGGGAATTGAGAGAATGAATTTAATCTTTTCTCAAAGTTTCACATCCCTGTATTCTGAGGCCACCACCTGAGTGTGACTTTTGTATAAGGACGTGCGACACTGTAACAGTAAGGAAGTGCCGTCAGTTAGACATTTGCTCAAAATCTCCTGATATTTAGCAACATCCTTAAAATTACTTTAAAAGCATTTTTTTTTGTCTTTGCCAAAGATGGAAAATAGAGTCACATGCACAAATGACTCTGGGCAATCTGCTACAGAACTGTTTTAAGCACGGCATCAACACGCCAGATCAATAACTTGTTTCTTTATCTGCACATGCCATGAGAAATCTGGCTACTGTAGAGTGCCGGATCAATTAAAAACTGAATTTGCTATTTCCAGACAGCAGATAGCTCAAGGCTCTGTAGGGCCAGCAGGCAGGGATCCAAATCCCATCTCTCTCTGGAAGCACAGCTCACAGCACTCAGATGCTATGTTATGTAGGAGCATGGGGGAAAGGGAGATGAGGACTTGACAACACAGTGGCTGCCTCCAGATTGAAGGAGGCAGCCATCATTCCTCAAACAGCAGGAGCTGGGTACCAGAGCCAGGTGAAAGGACTTTTGCTGCTTTGCATCTCTACAATCTGATAAATAGACATAAATATACTGCTTTTGAGATGAGACTGTACATTTTGGTTACAAGTATGATGGAGGTATTTATGAAACTGATGTCACCAAGATGCCTAACCTCTTAAGGAAGAAAAGGACAGCAGTATAGCCCAAGACTGTAGATGCAGATTTCCCTTGTATACTTCTGAGCAAAGTGGAACTGATGAAATTTGACCTCATATATTTAGGGTATAAAATTTCACTGAGCTCTAGTAGAAAAGGTTCCAAGATATGTTTGTATAAGCAGTTCTTAAAGTATTTTTAGGAAGTGTGGATTATTGAAATAAACTCCTTTTGTATGGTTGGTATTACAATTAAAAAAATATGCTGGCTTGTGGGGAGAAATTGCTCAGTGGTTAAGAGCTCTGGTTGTTCTACTGGGTCCGATTCCCAGAACCCACATGGTGGCTCACAACTGTCTATAACTCTAATTCCAGGGAAATCACATGTCCTCTTCTGGCTCCCACAGTCACTGTGTCCACACGATACACAAACATACATGTAGGCAAAACATACATACACATAAAGCAAAATAAGAACATAGAACTGTGCTTGGGCTGGGCTAAGTGAATAAAGTGCTTGCCATGCAAGTGTGAGGGCTACAGTCAGAACCCAGGTAAAGCTAGGGAGATGCGATGATGTGACTGCCTGAAATACAGACATCACGGATCCCCAGAAGAGCTAGCTAGCCAGGGTAGCTGGAATTGGTCAGATCTGGGTTCAGTGAGAGATCCTGCCTCAATACATAAGATGAAGAATAACCAGGAAGTAACATCAACGTTGGCTTGTGCACACATGTGCATACATGTCTGGACAGTCACACATATGTCCATACACATGAAAACATAACAGACAAAGAAAATGCACTAACACATCATTACAATGTTAGCTTTAGAGAAATCTTTCTGGTTTGTTTGTTTGGGTGTGGGAGGGGTGGTTTGCTTAGGGGAGCAGCCATGGTGCCAGGAGTGAGCTAAGGGCCTTGTGCATACTAGGAAAGAACTGTACCACTGAGCTAGTTACTGAGTTCCTGTAACAATCTTCTCATATGTGTATACGTGTGCACATACACATGTTTATATGGGTACACCTATGTGTGGTACATGCACACATGGGTATATGTGCTTACAGAAGTCAGGTCAAATTTAGCTGTTGTTCAAGATCTATGTTCTTTTTTTATATTTTTGGGACTTAGTTTCACTGGCCTAGAGGTCACCCAATATGCTAGTTCATAGGCCAATGAGCCCTGGCATTGGTATTAGAAGTGTGTGCTACCATACCCAGCTTGCCTATTTATTTATTTGTTTGTTTGTTTGTACCAACTGTGTTCTCTATCTACCACCCCTCAAACAATCTTTATGATGAAAACATAGTAATTTAAAAACATTCGTATGTTTTACAGTACCTTATTTATAAATAATTAGCGTGGGGCCACACTGGTCATGCTTCAGCTCTTATGTTCTCTCCCATTTGCTGTCCTTCACCTAACCGCTTATACATGTCCTATCTTTCCATGGGGATACTGCATCTACTCAAACCTTTTCTAAGAATGAGCCATTCCTAAAAGTTTTTTAAGACAGGTACATTTTTGTCCCCCAAACATCAATGTTTCCAAAAGTAAAATACATACATCTATTAAAAAAAATGTTTACTTCATGATGTAAACTAATGCTAATGATTAACCCTGGGGTTAACAAGATTGGGTTGTGAAAATGCATTAAGGTATCTGGGTCTTGGGGTTTAAATTAACTGGTCCTGGGCAGCTGCAATTTCAGAGGTCCTGTCATTACAGCCCACTCTTTTATTTGTAGGCTGCCATTTCTTCCTAGAGCTCTGCACTGTTGAAGCAGTAACTACCCTTTTCTAAATTGCTGTTGGGGCTGACTGTGTGGTTTGGGCAAGCAGACATATATATTGGTAAATGTGGATTTACATAAAAGAATGGACTGTTGGTGGATGAGGAACCAAGGCGAAATGAGGTGGGGGAAGGGATTTTAGCAGTCCTCTGAGCAGTCCAGGCCAGGTTGGCTCTCCTTCCAATTCTGAGCTATATTTTGAGTTAACCAGATCACTGAGTAAGCAAGATCTTGTGCTGAAACAAGCACTGGTGTTCATTTTTGTTCTATTTGGAGGTGAAGTTGTCAAGCGCATTCATACACAGCTATTTTCTTAGACATAAATTTGTTGAAATATATATTAAAATAATAACCATCACCAAAACACAAAGAAAAAGCCCACTATAACAAATTCAGAAGATGTATGCTGAATTTTTTTCCTGCAGCATGTCCATTAGCTTATTTCTATGTAAAGAGAGAATTTCTCAACACAGCTAGCTGCTAAAGGAAAGATGAGATGGGCCTCTCAAAATTTAGAGAGCATGACAGTGACAACCCAATAGAACTCCCTTTAGAACAGGAAGATTCACGTAGACTACCTAGCTTAGAATGTATTCAGCTTTGCAGATGTTATTCGCTGCTGCAGACCTGCACAGGGGTTTTCTAACTTTTTTCCTTCAAAGCGATTTCATATTTTATAGCGGCTTTTTTTACATTAGCAGATTATAAACATCTGTGTTCCGCTAATAATCCTAGATTTCCCCTGAAGACATAAATTCTGATAAAATCTAATAAGAAAAAGCAAGGCAAAGAGAAGAAAAAGAGATGCACCTTTTATGTGCATCGGATTTTCCTCAGGATAAATATATACAGCACATGTTGACCAGCATGCCTTTACTAGGACTGTTCTAATTAGATCCTGCCCTAACTTACCTGTGACTTACAGAAAGGAAAAAACTCAATTCTGGATTGACACTGTGTGCCCTGGAAGGCCTGCAGGTCTACAGTTAGTATGCTGTTTTCAGAAACTATAAACTCTAATTATTAAAACAGCAGAGTGAAAACACGGATAAAATATAACCAGATTCTCTGCTATTCTGGGCTGCCTTTCCGGAATTAGAATGGATAAAAGAGAATATGCATTGGTCAAATATGTTTATATGGTCTTTTTAAAAAGTTATTATTAAAATTCTTGGCAACAATTTTTAAAATATGGAGAAACTGATCCAAAATGAATCTCTCTATATCCCCAGCCACATTTCGAGTCAAAAAATATTTTTCAACATCTATTCAGGTATACCTTGCTTTTGCTTGCTTTTTGCAAATAGCATTTAAGAGAAAACTGAGTGACCATTTGCCACCTACACAAGAGCGTTAGGGTGTGATTACAAAATGAACCAGCCTCACGGAAATAGCATGTTTGTTTAACCTGGGGACTTTCCTATGTCTGTGCTTAGGAGAAGCAGGCCTGGCTGTGGTGAAGGGGGAGGGTGACAGAAGAGCAAATACACCTGACTCACTGAGACAAGGCTGGAACATTAACTACTCTTTGTAATGACAACTGTTCTAGCACTCACCAGCGGGCAGAGTGATCATTTCATTGACCCACTGTAATTTGGAATGAAATCCGAGGAAATGACAGCAGCTGAAGCATAGCAGTTCCATTTCTGAGCTCACTTGGCATAATGAACCCACTGAAACGCTGAGTTTTCCTTCTTCGGCATACAAGGACATCAAGGGAAAAAATTAACATTGAAAACACAGCCAGAGAGAGACGAATATGAGAACGTTCACTCTCAAGTTCAGGCCTACGTTTATTTTAGTCTCCCATCTCTAGTATTATGGAAAATTTCAATCATATAGAAAAATACACACAAGAACGAACCCCCACAAAGCTGTCACTCAGGTTCCATAATTGTCAACACATGGTCCAGCTTCATGTCATGCACCATATCCACTCCTTCTTGAAAAATTTTAAAGAGGTTTTCAGATAGGCAATGTTTTATTTTATGTAAGCTTTCATTTACAACACACGTATATTTTTCTAAAGATCACTCCAGACATCTCATTGAGCATAAGATGTTTGAATCAACTTTAACCACATCTTGTAAAACATTTTATACTCAAGCCTATCTACCTAGAAAACTGATTTGCCTGACTGTAATTGGACAATTAAAATGACAAAGTAGTGTGAAACACAACTTTATTATTCTATTTATGGTAGGAGGGAAGCACACTCAAAGACCGAAAAGAGTACATGCTCATGTCTCCCTATGGTTCTAGGCTTTGTGAACACTTCAATTAACGATGAAATAAGTATAGTTAAGATTTGCCTCCATGGAGCTTAGAAAAGTGAGAGGAGCTATTAAGAGGCCCTGGAGCTGCCTACCACCCCATCCCCTTCTCTACAAACATACAAAATAACAGACAATGCCAACAGACCAACTTTTATAGGCCCAAAAATCACTCATCTAGCAGGCTAGCTCCTCATAATAATTTACTACCAATCTGAGAGCAGAGATCAAAAGGAATTCCATCCAGCATTTCTATTCAATTCTTCATTGCCAATGACTAATTTGTAGGGGAATGAAGTCCTTACAAGATGAAGCCAAAATCATCTGAGGTGACTTTGATACAATGCCACAAAGGATATGAAGAGGAAGCCAGTGGGCGCTACAGATGGCTAGGCTCCATTAAGAGTTCTAATAAAAGAAAAAAGGAATTTCCCTCATCTGTGATAGAAGTAGGAAAAATTCAGACAACTCAGGCAAAACCTTTGATTTGTCAACGCTTTTGAAAATTTGTTGTTAAATGCTACCTTTAGTCATTAGTGCACTTATGCTAATTAAATGGTCTCATGAAGGGCAGGCAAAACTCCTCACAGCAGTTTGGTCAGTCTTGGTCCAGTGCTGTCGCATTACTATGTCACCTTCCCAATGCATTTCCAGATGTCACTGGCTCCCAGTCTCTTTCAAATGAATTCCCTCCTTTCTGCAAGTAACTGACTGAGGTTGGAAAACATTTCTATGAAATCATACTTTATAGCATCACACATCTCTACAAAGCATAAACACTTCTGTTAAAATTTTCTGGTGCTAACGTCAATTAGTCCCTTGTTATACATTAAAAACTCTAAGTTCTTTGAAGTTATATCAACTGCTGGCACATTCATTTTGTCTCTTGAGTCTAGACATCTCTGTATTCTCAACTGAGGAATGGGACTTTTACATTAGTTATTTTGGCTGGTTGAAAACTTCCCACCATGTCTCCTGCAAGTTCCTAGGTAAAGACTAAAATTTATAGTAACACTACAACTGGGTGATTTTTTTGTTTGTTTGCTTCTGAAATCATCTCAAATTAACAGATTTATTGGAACATTCATGACATTCATATAAACCTCCGAGAACCTGTGAGGTGTTTCACCATGAGGATGTGGAATATTAGGAATTCTCATATTGGCCTCAAGCTTATGATTTTTGAACTTCAAATTGTCTGCATGTGTCCAGTTCCTGTGGAGGGGAGATGAGGGCTCTGGATGCCCTGGATGGGAGATATAGATGGTTCTGAGGCACTATGTGAGCATGGGAAATTGTACCAGAGTCTTCTAGAAGAGCAACTGATACTCTTAATCTATGAGACATCCCCCCAACTCCTGATTTTTGTGCTTTTTAAAGGAGTTCTTAGTCCTTTACAAGTATATGGAGAAATGCTTATAGGTAAAAATATAGCTGGAAGCCCTTCAAGTAGGCATAAACTGAAGGGGAATGGCTGTAGGTCTTTTCTAGACAATAGGATGGAGTATGCGAGGCCTCACACCTTGGTCTTCTGCTGTATTAGTTTTGGGAAGAGCATTTCAGAAGTCCGGCCATGTGCTGCTTCTTATACATATTATTTATTTAGTACAGTAAGTAGCTGAAAAATAAAGACTCAAGATTTAATAGTAAAGGTCTCACCCACCTCTACCAATTCTACAGCCTCATTCACTCACCTTTGTATTTCAAAAGAAAACACCAATCACCTAAAATAGTAATCACTACCTCCATCTCAAGAGAACACCCAAACTGTGTCTGCATACTTCACTGATAATGTACAGCTGGACTTTGTTTGGTTTGGGGCAAAGTTGGGGAGTAAGCCTGGGCTTCATGCATTCTGGGTAAGAGCTTCCACAGAGCAATAGCTCTAACCCCCTGTAACTACATTCTAACTTGAAAAAATTGCAAGCAATTCAGTTCAGAAACAGAAAATTTCAGTTTAAGTTATAAGACATTTTAAAACTTGACTATAAATGTAACTGGTAATGTATTTCAAAATCACCACATAGCAGTGAAACCTGTGCTACCCATTTAGGAAGATCTTGGTCTGGGAGGCATCACAGCTAAGCATTCGCCTTACATGTTTAGAACAGGGATTGTCAAACACTCTAATCTCAAACACACTAATCACATGTTTTTTCTTACCTTGTGATCATATGGATTGTAGGAATGAAACACCCGAGAAAGATCTTTTGTCCTTTGCTTTTTCTGTGGAAGAAAAAAAAAACACAAATATTTGAGTTGACAGGTATGTGTATTTTTCTATCTACCTACAGATGGATTATTGCTTGGTGCAAGTGGACACCAGTCAACTGATAGTTATATAGGTCAACTGTCATGTAGCAGGCAGGATACCTCTTCCTAGAATAGTGCTTTTCAACCTTTCTAATGCAATCCTTTAATATAGTTCCTCATTTGTGGTGACCATCCATAAAAATATTTTGTTGCTACTTCATAACTATAATTTTGCTACTGTTCTGAATGGTAACATAAACATTTTTTGGAGACAGAGTTTTGTTAAAGGGGTCATGACCCATAAGTTGACAACCGCTGCCCTATTAGGTTTTGTAATTAAAGGTAATCATCATCTTAAACTATTTCCATGTACACATCTAGAAACTAGAGTGAGGAGAAAGAAACCTTAGCACACATTTGGGGTCCTTTCAACTCTGTAATGAAGCTACCAACTGATCCTCAAGCACTAGCATCTACCTGAGTGACATTGCTACACCAGGTTGCCTGAAACATCTTGAGTTTGTCTGCTTGAACCTGCAGCTGCAGTTGGGAGGCACTTTCATTATGAAACTGTTCTACAGCCTGGTACCCAGCATGATGTATCCTACACACAGTATGTACTCAACAAATAATGGCTTCATAAGTCAATGACATCCTTGAGACAGAGAAGCATTTACTATCATAAGCCTCACAGGCAGCTATGAAGAGACAAGGCCCTTTATTTCTAATGAGGTGCTCTTCTCAAGCTAAACCCAGACTCTATGCAAGAACTCTCAAGCTTGCTCCCCAGGCTGTGACAAGGATAAATATGGGGTTCTGCCATCACAGTCAACTTGAAAAGAACCTTGTTTGCTTGCCGCTGTATGCTTATATGGTTCCATATCAACTTTGTGTACATATAATGCACAAACACAGATGGAATTATTACTGTCAAAGGAGGAAGGCTGTTCTAGATTGTTGTGACATTTGCTTTCTAGTTCATACTCCACCCTTGCCAAACTTCCATGCTGTGTATACAGACTCTCATTCATTCATTAGGCATTTTCAAACCCCAAAGCTTTAGAAATCCAAATGTTTTCTGTGAATCATTTTCTGGTTTGCTTCTTTTTTGAGGTAGGCTAACCTGGAACTTCCTATCCTATTGTTCCAGCCAGCTGAGTGCTAGGATTGAAGGTGTATTCTGCTATACCAGGCTATACATCATGTTTTGATACAATGACAATCTTTGCACAAACTTTTCTATAAGCCTCAAAGTTTCCATTATTTTAAGAAACAAATTGTGTATGTCTAGTTTCAGGATCAAATTATGTGCATGCTTATGACCTTGATATGGTCAAATTGCACCCTCCACATTGTTTCTTCCAATTTGCCCTTGCACCAGGAATGAATGAGCAATCACAAATTGAGAAGGACACTCCTGAGATGTTTTCTCCTCCATTTAGGTTAGAATCTTTCTAAACTTACAAAACTGATTAAGTGTTTGTTTTTTTTTTAGAATAGATAATAAATACTCTTTCTGCTTATTGAAGAATTAATAATATTTATTTCTTGTACATCACAGAATCAGCCTCTGTTATATCTTATAATTCTGTCATGCAAGTGACTCATAATGTTCCTAATATCCAATAACAAGCAACTGTGTACTCTTGTTTGAATGAATCCTTGCCAACTATTTATGAGGCCTACAGAGGCATGAAGACTTCAGTGTCTTCATGGTTATTTCCACCACCTAACTCCTGACTGCCAGGATCTGCCTTAGATCTAATCATAATTAGGGTCACATATGTAAAACCTTTATACATATTCAGCTGTGAAACAGAACAGCTCTGTAGGAAAACTATTCTGAGAGAACAATTTCACAGGCTGCATTTCCAATCAGTTGGCATAGTCACATTCTGATGCCCACTGATGGACATCTTTTCCTGCAGAAGTTCCGGCCTCTTCTACCCCGTCTCACGCAGTGCTTCCAGCCATCTCACTGCAGCGATATACCCCCTTTTTCTTTTTGCCTACCCAGCAGAGATGTGTCTTTTAGGAAATAGGAAACAATTCTCTTGATTAATGAAACATTAGTCTTATGAGCCTTGGACTCTATTAGGAATTGTCACTTGTCCACCAGAGTTTTCAATTAGCTTATGCTTTTCTCTTTCCTTCATTTACTTGGTTCTTGGCTATACTTCAGTCAAAAGAGAAATGACGAATACTAACACTTCCTTCAGTGGGAGACTTGATATAACACATTGGCACACTTTTTCCCCCAAAAGGAAATTATGCTAGTGAAGATAAGATGGGGAAAACACCAATAATCAACTTAGGAAGCGCCTGAAGGCTGAATAGCCTCACAAATGGCCCTCTGACCAGCTTGAGCTGGCAGGTGGGTAAGAAATGGCAAAAGTTCTTTTGTGTGATCTTTTCATGTGGGCCTGGATATTCCAAATCCACAGGTGCCTTTTATTTTAGTTTTCTTTTCTTTTTTTAAATTTTATTTTGGGGGGGGGCACTAGGACTTCCTGCAAGTTAAACACATGTTCTTGCATTGAGTCACACCTCCCAGTCTTATACATACCTTTGTCATAATATACTTCAAGTGATTTGGAAGAGGAAGGAAGGTAATAATAATGCTATTTAGATCACCCCCCCCAAAAAAAACAGGAGGTAAATAATACTCTATTTCTGACAATAAACTAATTATACACACATGCAGTAGAGTCCCGGCCATGAACAACAAAAAATAAATGCATCAACAGAGCTATCTGAATGTCATGGGTATTTCTCCTCTGAAGTCAGTTACAGAGCCAACCCTGCATTTTCTGGAATGCAGAGAAAAGTAAGTTAAGGTTTGTGTGTCAATCCAGACTATCTCCTGGTTCTTATAAGTAGGTTTTGTTGAGGACTAGAGAGATAGCTCAGTTAGTAATATGTTTACCATGGAAGCGTGAGGACCTCAGTTCAATTTCCAAAACCCATGTAAAACGCCAGACATAATGGCACATACTTGTAATCTTGGCTCTGAATAGGTGTAAACAAATGGTATCCTAAAGTTTTCTGGTCAAATAGCCTAGCCTAATCCTCAAGCTCCAAAGCAATAAGAGAGAAGGGTCTCAAAATATGAGGTGAACTCTAAGGAATGACTTCTGAGGTCTGTGTATGCCCCCCCACAGAGCCCCACATATACATTCAGATTCTCTTGCACATTTACAATCAGGTAAATAAAGTTTTATTGAAACATAGCCATACCCACTCATTTGTGAGTGCTTTCATGCTCCAAAAGCAGAGCTGGATTGTCACAACAGAGAGTGTGGGTCCCACAAACCATAAGTTATTTATCACCTGACCCTTTGTTGAAAAAAGTTAGTGACTCGGATTTAGAGTCTATGTTCCTAATGTATCAGCCAGCACCCCCGCTCCCTGGACTGACTATCAAGCAAACAATTTTCCAAAAAGATGCCCAGCTCCTTCTATCTGTTCTCTGAAGATAGAGTACAAGCCATCATAGCCTATATCCTGAAGCATGACAATGAACTAGTGAGGCAGAATACTTCCCAGTTGTCTGGTTGTTATGACTTGACTTTCCAGTGCATTCTATAAGAAGGTAGAGAATATTGCCACTTAGGATCTGGAGCATGCTGAAATAGATTTGGGGTGTTCATAGCCTTTCTACATGCGTCCTGTGACTTTTGATCACAGAAGCTTTAAAAAGAAATATTTTACTAAGTTTTGGGCCTGAAGCCTCATGAGTTGTACATACAAATGATGACGACATGGCCATCATGCCTAGCCAGCATGCTTCTCAGACAAGCAACATGAAGAGAGCTACTCTGCAGGAAATATTGAGCTTTGCTCTCAAGACTTTTAACCAAGACCAAAATGAGTAATTAGGCATTTTCCTATTGCATAAGAACACATGCCTAAATGACCCCCCCCACCCCTTTTCAACCTCTTAAAACAAACATCTCAGTCATGCAAGCATTTAAAAAGTAAACATTAGAACATGCCACATGATGGACTTATAACCAGAGTGACCTGGAGAATGTTTCTCCCAGAATCTTGCAAGGTACCTTCAAGTCACCTTCATCATCAGTTCCTATGCATGGATGGCAGAGCTAGAGAATGCGGAGCTCTACTGTCTATGCGGGCTGCATTTGGGTTTCAAAACAAGGCAGTATACAAGTTTGTTACAACTTCTACATTCTCTTTTTTTCCCCTTTTTCACTAAGGCCTCAATGTTTAACTGTTTATTTTTTATTGACAAGCTACCCATCTTCCCCCCACCTCACATCACAAACTGCTTTAGTATTCTCTCTTAAGGTCAGAAACACCTCTGTCCTCCTTTCCCTATACTTATGTTCAACTTCTTTTTATAGAAAACCAAACAAACTTTACCCCCTCCCCCCCACGCTGTGAACAGTGCAGGTTACCAATGTTATAATCATTTCAATCTCTATCACAAGTATACACCTGGGCAGCCTTTAATCCCAGCACTCATGAGGCAGAGGCAGGCGATTTCTTCTGAGTTTGAGGTTATCCTGGATTACTGAGATAGTTGTAGGACAGCCAAGGCTACATGAAGAAATCGTGTCTTGAAAAACTAAAAGAAATAATAATAATAAAAAAGAGTATACTATAGAACACACAAGGTGATGCTCATTGTGCACAGAACCTGTTTCATGTGAGTCTGTGCAATGTCTGGTACTCTTGCTTCTCTTCTCTACTGTTAAGTCAAATTCTCTCATTACCTTTCTTTAGATGTGAACTTCATGAATAAACTTGCTACAAGAACACAGAATTTCACTTTTACATGTGGATTCTTAAGAATGATGAGGGCTTAGAACATATGGTGCCTTAACACAGCATACTGTGTGGTCCCAAAGGTGAAAGTGGCCAGCTTGAGTTTCAACACTCTTTTTCTCTGGCTCTCTTATTGATAGGGAGTCTAAGAAGCAGTTACCTGGGCAACTGGCAGCTCACAGCAGAAGGCTAAAAGGAGAGAATAAGGGGTCTCTACACTACTAGGTTCTGAGTAGCTGACTTCTAGGACACATACGGACAATTAAGAAAACATGGCAGTGACAACCTGGTGGGTACTAAGAGAGCTATGTCTGGAAATAATGTCAAAAGAGAATAAAGAAAAAGTAATAGCTAGGGATCCAGTAGAAGCCAGGGACAGACCTCAGGAGAGAAGTCAGAACCACATCCTAAGTTATCAGGGCCATAGCAACCAAGAAGTTTAAGTAGAAAACAACAAATCGGGCCAGGAAGATGTCTCAGTGGGGAAAGGTGCTTTCTTGATAGCCCGGGAACCAGGAGCTCAAGAACCCATGTACAGGTAGAAGGGGAGAATTATATAAGCCCGTTATTTAACTTCCGCAATCACACAGACATACAGAACATAATTTAAAGACATATAAACAAACAAGTGAGGGTCACAGTGGTTCAGGGTGAAGTTAGGACCTGAGAGAGTCAGTGAGAACCAGGTTTTAGAACAGTGGTTCTCAACATTCCTAATGCTGTCACCCTTTAATACAGTCCCTCATGTTGTGATGACCTGCCAATCATAAAATTATTTCATTGCTACTACATAACTGTAATTTTGCTGCTGTTATGAATTATAATGTAAATATGGATATCTGATATGTGACCTCCAAAGAGGTTACTTACCCATAGGTTGAAAAGCACTGTCTTAGAAGCAATGGCTACTAAGTCAGGGACAAGGCAGGAGATAGCCAGGGGACATTGCAAGGAGCATGCAGATGCTAAGGTAGGTTTCATGTATGTCTGGTAATCTTCTGGCCTATTTCCTCAGAGGCAGGTCCAACTCTTAGACTCCAGGGTACGGACAACATGGGCCCACTAAGTTCACTCTGCAATGTGATGGCATTTGGTTGAAGGAACAGAATGCCACATGCTCAACAGTTTAGGCTTTCACACAGTAGGAAAAAAAGCAGTGGTGTCGTTTACAGATAAGGAAGTAGGCTGAGTACAGTCACATAGACAAAAATAGACAGAGGAGTCAGCTGGATTAAAGGAAAGGCTACATGAGCAGAATGTGCATTGATATAGCAACAAATGGTCAAACTTATGATTCAGAAAGAAGTCCTCAAAGATACAACAAGACCGTCCTTCCCATGAAAGAGTAAGAGGCTACTGAAATCATCCCAATCAAATGACAATACAAAGGAAAGCTGGGATGAGGTGAGAGGGTAGGCTGGATGTTGGTGACTAACTTATGGTGTAGAGGAGAGCAATGAAAAGAGGAGACGCCAGGAGGTCGGCTTTAGCACTGGAGTAGAAGCACTTTCTGTGGAGTGAAGAGCCCACGTGAACAAATATCAGGCGGACGTGGGGAAAGAATTTCAGTGTTCAGTACCATGAGTTTAAGGTGGCTGGAAACATCTGGAGAGCAATGAGAAGAAGCTGGTGCTCAGAAGAGGGTACATGGGCCATGGGCTTGGAGGTTCTGAGTACGCTGGTGCCATTTAGAGCACGACTGGCCAGAGATCACAAACGAAGCTAACGGAGTGAGGAAGGAGAGATGTGTGTCTACTGACCCTGGCTAGCTGCTTGCTCGGGGCTTCCTAAGGCCAAGCAGGCAGCTGGAATATATCAGTGGTATCGACCCTTGCTGCAGGCAAGAATGACTGATACTCCTGTACTCCCCAGTGTCTCAGAGTTAATTGGTCTTATGGGACCCTAGCAAGCTCGCTGTATTTCCAAGTCATGGTTAAAGTTTGAGGTCCAGGATGCTCCAAAAGGTCACTTCTGACTTCGATGCCACTAGGCCAATTCCCTAACATCCTTTGGCTCTTGCCATCATCAGGAACTTTTGATCTTCAGCTCTACACCATGCCTTCAGCTTTGCCTTGTTTCCTAACCTCTTCTCTTACTTAGGACATGGTCTCTTTATCCACAAATCCCCCTGGGCCACACTGAGTTTGGGCTGCAGAGCAGGCTGACACTACATGCCTAAGTTAGTGAGTGCTTCTGAAAAGAAAGGGAAAGCTAACTTAATAAGCCTGGCCCTTCTCTGTGCCGTGTGTGGAAAACATCAGAAGCTTTATTAAAAGCATCGACAATCCCAGCTGTCAGGCAACAATCCCACATTCCTATTGTCAGTTTGTTAGTGGTGGTCCTGAGATAGCAATCCTCCATCAAAGCCCAGTGAGGAGGAGGAAAAAAAATGGTCTCCAGAATTGTGGAATTTAAATCACAGTCCTCAAAGTTTTAGAAACCAGATGAAAAACTGGTGTGAAATCAGTGCTTTACACACACACACACACATACACATACACACACACACACACACACACACACACACACACACACACTCACAGAGCTACATTCACAATGCCTCTGCTTTTTCTAAAGCATAGGAAGTATTTTCTTACTGCTTTTTTGAAAGACCTCTTCTGCGGGAATAGGGAAAACAAAATAAAACAAGACTGCTATGTCCAATGTAGATTTCACTGCTTAGTCTCTAATAAGAGCTAAAAGGTAAAGAAGATAATCCTTCACATCACTGAGTGGCTGCTCCACTTGGCTGAGGAGGACATGACAGTGAAAGTATTTTCTGCAGGACAAGATGGCCAGTGTTAAGGGCAGAATCAGGGTATAGACGAGTCTGGGCACCCCATCATAACAGTATACAAATCAGGTAACAGGCTGACGCTAAATGTACAGCTGATAAGAAAGCAAAGAGGGCATCTGTGGGAAACATCTTCTCAGCTTTCTCATTTCTCAAATAACAAGAACACTGTAATGACCATCCATAGGGCCAGGGGAAGGTGACAACAGAATAGCCCATTTACCCTTAGGTCCTCAAAGGCAACAGCCTGGGTAACCTGCTGGGAGATGGTGATATGTGAGGAAGTGGAAGAAAACAGCTATGCCTTTGTGCGGGCACACTTTATTTTCTACAGAGAACATTTATTTACAAGGAAAAGTCTTTATTTGACAACAAATGCATAGTGGGCACAGAAGGAAAGATTCAGTTTTGTCACAGTTGTTTCCCAAACGAGTAGTCATTACCAGGAAAGTCCAAGTATACCAAGAAGCAGATTCTACACAATGGTTCATTCATGCATGCTCTGTGTACATACACATATGTGCAGGCAAATACAATTAATTTTAAAACATCTCTTCCATGCTGTCAATCTGTCCCATCAGAAATCCTCTCTGCAGAGAGCTACTAATTACTGTCACTGTGTGTCACTTCCGGGCACTCAAAATGAGCAAGAGCACGGGTGGCTCTGATTAGCCACTCAGTATTGCCAGTCTTCACTCTGCCATCCTGACTGGCCACAGTAGAAGACAAGGTCCTCGCCTAGCTACACCATTATCTCACTGATTCCTTTCTTCATTCTATAAGTAAATCGCTTCCCCATACGTGATCTGTCGGACAAATGGATGGATGCCCGTTTCTATACTTTGAAGTTTGTCTTTACATTTTCAAATGTCTTGAATATGACACAAAGTGAAATTTGCATGTATAAGATATACTGGGATTCAGCAGGGATCACTCCTTCTGTAGGTAGCATCTGTCTCTCCTAACTCATCTCCTTAATACTATTCCTACTGCCTGGAAGGACCCCAGTGCCATTTTCAGGTACTGGATTCATTCAACCATCTCTCTGTGGCTGGAGAGATGGTTCCGCAATTATGAACTTCCCTAACCCTCATTTGATGTCCAGAACCCACATTGTGGCTTACAACCATGTGTAACTCTAGTCTCAGGAGAATAGATTCAATGGCCACTGTGGGCACCAGGCACATACCTGGTACATACACATATATGCAGGCAAACAAAATTAATTTTCAAATCATCTTTTCCATGCTGTCACTGCCCATCCCAATAGAAATCTTCTCTGCATAGAGCTCCTAATTAGTCACTCTATGTCAATGCCTTTTTGAGAAAAAAGCCATAATTTGGTCACTGTGTAGCACTCCTTTCCTAACACTAATAAAGAAACTGCATGAGGAAGATGTTCATAAAGTTCACTTATTCTATTTCTCAGTCTCTATAATGTTGGTTTATCTTCATTGAGCCATCTGGGTCCTCTAACTACCTGGTCCTCTCTTCCTCTAACACCTCGATTTATGACATAACACTTCAACCTATTTCTGGTTAGTAACCTTAGCTTCCCCATTCTCCCCTTCCAAGTCTGATCAGTCCCCCAACCATGTAAACATTTCAGTGGAGCTTCTACCGTGGGTTGTTCTGCTGTTCTAGCTCTTTTTTTCTATGAGCCTCCTGACCCATTTTTCTTCTTCCGTGATGGCCTCCTTCACATATAATCCATTCTCTGAGCTATGACTACACTAATTTTTGTATTTAACCACTTTCTGCAGGCACCATACTAGTGTACCTGAAAGTAAGCCAGCTGACACTATTGACTTAGCAGAGCTCATGAACTCAATAGAGTGGAAAGACAAGTTTTGTGCATACTTAAACCAGCAGCTAAGCACACAGTGAGTGCTGACATGTTGGCAAAATGAATCCCAAATGTTCTGGATGGCAATGTCTGGGATAACTACTGCTTAATAAGAGTATTTCCCACAGAATGGATATCTAATTCATGACTCCCAAGCATATTGTTGAATCATATATCAATCACCAGGTTGGGCAGCACTATTATTATTCAGACAGCTATGGATGATGCTTCAGGACTTCAAGACTATCATGGTGAACAAGTCACAGTTTTAAATTTGTCATCCAGGGAGTTTTACTTTGATTCAACTTATACTCAAAGAAAAAAATTTAATTATTCTTACATTTTCATAAAGCTCCTTTCTCTGATGACAAATCCTACATAGGATACAGAAATGACAATATTCAGGAGCTTCTGTGGGACAGAAAATATCATGATGGACAAAACCAACAGGTACACTGTGGCTTCTCCTTACATAAAGACTAAGTAAAACAACCAATGACCATTCAGGATGTGATCAGACAGTATGTGCTCTATGATACCAGGTTTCACAGCAAACAAGAGAATGCTACATCCCACTGTCTCAGTTTGGTTTTACTGCTGTGATAAACACCATGACCAAAAGCAACCGGGGGAGGGGAGAGTTTATCCTAGCTGACAGTTCATAGTATATTATCTAGAGAAATCAGAGCAGGAACTCAAGGCAGGAACCTGGAGGCAGGAACCAAAGCAAAGGCCATGAAGGAACACTGGTTACTGGATTGGTCATAGCTTCCTCAATCTGACTTTTTATAGCACCCAGGACCACTAGCCCAGGACTGGCATTTCCCACAGTGAACTGGGCCCTCCCACATCAATCGCCAACCAAGAAAATACAGCATAAGTTGCCAGCAGAAGCCAGTCTGGTAGGGTTCTCAGTTGAGCGTCCCTCTTTCCAAATGATCCTAGCCTGTGTCAAGTTGACATAAAACTAGCCAGCACACCTACCAAGGCTCCTCTGGCCCTTCATCACTTGATAGCTGATTTGCTAGATAAAGCAAAGAAAATGGGACTTCATTTCACTTCCAACAACCTTAACACTAGTTCGGCACCCTTATCCAAGTACCTGACGCCTTAAGTGTTTTCTGTTTCAGGGTCTGGTGTAGAGATGTCCAGTTAGTTGAATCTATTTAAATAGTCCCCAATCCAAAACCCCCTGAATCTTGAAACTCTTCCGATCAGAAACATTTCAGAGAAGGGAAACATCCCATGGACAGAAGCTTCTGTGCAGAAAGACGTTCCTATTATTTCTAGCCTTTATAACATCCCTTTAGTGTATGATCACTCTTCTCCCAGGGATATTTTAAACAATCTATAGTTACAGTGCTAAAGCTCTTGATGTCTACACTATGTTAAGAAAACCACAGGTAACATGGAACAACTCTTGTGCAGCTGGTGTCCAACACTGTTATCTTTGTCTTTATAAACATCTAATATATTTTTTATGGGTTAAAGAAAGCAGGACCAAGCAGATTTATTTAACTTTTCCCCACTTCCTAAATAACAATATTTGACGGCCATGAATTGCTTTAAAAAGAATTATATTTACAATTGAGCCAAAAAGGAAAGAAGAATTCAAGCTACAGATATGTGTGAGAATAACATTTTGGAAGTAGATAAAACCAGTGAGGATGAATTTTGCTCATCAGTGCCCTGGCATTCTGTGCATTTTTTAAAATTGCCATCTTAGTTATTTTCCTGTTTGTTGAGGTTCTGTCCCTGCACTGAATCTAACATTCAGCAAGGCTGAGGCTTGGAGAGAATCTTTTAGACATGGAATCTGGAGCTACCCAAACCCTATTAACACCCACAGCTTTGTACCAGCTTGCAGAGGCCAATCTGCAGTCCCCAAGAGAAGTGGGGGTTGGGGTTGAAAGAAGAATGGAGAAACTAAATTTCTCTGACCCACAGATAAGCTGCTGTATAGTTCTTAAAACTGTTCAAAACCAATGCACCTCCTCCGTGACCCCAAATAAGCCCCTGTGTCATCCCATTTGTGGAGAAGCTTGAAAACTGTTCCATGCCAGTTATTGCTGCCTCTCTCGATAAGCCCAAGACTCATTTTTATTATGATCCCACGGCTGTGACCTGGAAGGTCAGACATGACCATGGAAGCTTGATAACTCCCCTACTTTCTACATCTAATTTAGCACCTACTGTAAAAAATCATTTCTATCAGCAATGCAGCCATCACTGATCTCTCCCTCAGACCTATCACACCAATAATATGGAGTCTAAAATTCATTTCAAGGGTGGCTAGGCTTTTTGACCTATCTTCTCTTCAAGTACTATGTCAAAAAATAGAGTTATTTTTGTTCTATATATTAAACACACACATTTTTCTTTTATCTTTGGCCTTTATGACAAAGAAGTCTTTATTTGATAACCAGAGGACAATTTAATAGACAGTTCAGCCTTCCCCATTCTCTTGTTTTTATGTCAATTCAGACATCAGTTGATGCTTTTTTATGTTGTAGAGCAAGGCTGCTACACAGAGGTCCACTGGATGTAAATTCTGAGGCTGACCTTTGCCATGCAGAACTGCAGCTACCAAAAGGGAGGGCTCGGGCATGTATAGATGGGAGTGGGGGGAGAAATTAGAAAATGTATGAAATAGGACAGATGGCCAAGCTTTCCCCTGTGCCGTTCAATATACAGAAAAAACACTAGCTTCTGGGTGCCGGCACTTGAAGCCTAGAGCAATGGGCTTTGGCCTTTAGCTCTCAAGGCTTTGGCTGTAAGCTTAGGAGTTTGGAAGCTCAGTTTTTGAGTGTGAGTTGCTCCTTGTCCATCTGTGATTTGTGTTTGCAGCAGAATATAGAGACAACCATTTGAAACAGAGCCATTAATGGTAGTGAGAAACTATCTGCACCATAGCATATTCAACCCAACGCCTTTCCAACTAGTTACATTCATGTCCATCATCTATTATTATGACAAAACGCCTGAAGATCTGTACATTCTAATCATACTTTTGGAGGGTCAAGAACATGGCACTGAGGGCTGCACCACAGAGATGGGAAGAAGGGTATGTATGGGGTGAGGCTGGGGCCTCCTACTCGGTCACACCTCTTTCTGTATTGCTGAGATTAAGCCCAGGGCTTCACGTATCCTCAGCAAGCACTTCAGTTTTGAACCGAGCCTACTGGGCTCATCTTTAATGGCTCTACCACTTCAACACTGCCATACTAAGTGCCAAGCCCTCAGTACAGGGATCTTTATAGGGCATATTCAAGCTATCACTAAACCACAGCAGCATCTAACCAGGTTGAAGAGGCTGCCTCATCATAGACTATCTTGTATATATGATTCGTTTTCAGAACTATTTACCTTGACACTTCTAAAACATTTGTTGATTATTTTTAGATTTTTGTGTGTGTCATTGTTCAAAATCACTTTATATCATTAGTTAAATGTATGAATTCCTGTTCAAACTTTGGATATCAACCACTTCTCAGACATAAAATTTACATGTTGCACAGTGTAGCTGTCATTTCATTGACCATTTTCCTTGCTGTACAGAGCATATTGTTCAATGTGTCCTATTTCTTTTTAGCTCTAAAGCCTACATTTCTGAGTGATCTTAAAAAAAATTGCCAAGATTTTCTGAGGAAGCCTCCACCCCATGGTTCATTTGGAGCTTGTGGCTGAAGTCTTAACACCTCACTCTTTCCAAGTACTTGGGGTTAGGTGGGAAAGGGCTTCAGTTAGATTCTTTTGCATGTGGGCATCTAGTTTTCTCACAGCTACTTATTGGACATATAACCTTTTCCCCATTTTGTCTTCTGGTGCCAAGGTTGGAAATAGTTTGCCATATGCTTGGAATCATCTTTCAACTCTAGTCTGGCTCATCCATCTATGAGTCTGCTTTCATGCAACAGGACAGTGTTGCTTTTAACAAAACTTTATAATACAATTTTAAAACATACTTTGTGATGCCTTTATCATTATCAGAATTCCCTTGTCTGCCTGGTCTTTGTGATTCCACATAAATTGTTAAATGAGTTTTTTTCATTTTTGTAAAGAGTATCATTGGGATTTTAACAAGGGTTTTGCAGAATCTGTGTCTGATAGTTTTGAGCCTTTAGAGAATATGGTCGTTTAATAATTGTTTTGGCCCATGAACATAGGATTCTTGTATCTTCTTCAGTTTCTTCTATTAGTGTTTTAAGTTGTTTTTTTCTACAAAGATCTTTCACTTCTTTGGCTAAGTTTATTCTCCTCTATTTTATGATGCTATTATAAAAAGAGGCTTATCTTCCAAAGTCTATCCTGTTTGCCCTTCTGAATGAGGATTAAGCCTCTTCCCTAGGGTCCTCCTTGTTGTTTACCTTCTTTAGGACTCTAGATTTTAGTATGTTTATTTTATATTATATGGCTAATATCCATTTATAAGTGACTATTTATCATGTGTGTCTTTCTGCTTCTGGGTTACCTCACCCAGGAAGTAGGAGAAGACAGGGCCTTTCACAGGGGGCCTCGGAAAGATTCTACCCATCAGGGTATTGATGCAGATGCTAAGACTCATAGCCAAACTTTGGGCAGAATGCAGGGTATCTAATGAAAGAAGGGGGAGATAGAAATACCTGAAGGGGACAGGAGATTCACAAGAAGACCAAACAGAGGCAAAAAAAAACCCAAAACAAACAAACAAACAAACAAACAAAAAAACCTGGGCTCAGACAGTCCTGCAAAGACTGATGAATCAACCAAGGATCATGCATGGAGAGGACCTAGACACCCTGCTCATCCATGGGCAGCTCAGTCTCCCATGTGAGGTCCCTAGTAAGGGAAGCAGGGGCTGTTTCTAACATAAACTTAGTGGCTGGCTCTTTGATCACCTCCCTCTGGGGGGTGAGGGGGTGGGATAGATAGTGTGGGTGGGAACATGAGGAGATGAGGAAGGGAATTACAGCCAGGATATAAAGTGAATAAATTGTAATAAATAACAACATTAAAGAAAAAAATTTTTAAAGCATTATCTTAATTTATTTTTCAACTTAGTATTTTCATATGAAATTTCAAGTGGATTTTTCAAGTTGATTTTGCATCTTGCAACCAGTGAGTTTGTTTTGTGGATTCATAACTGCTTTCCGCACAGAGGGTAATATCATCTTTAAGGATTTCCTTCCTGTCTTATTTTCATCTTTATTTATTTATTTTTGGTCTGATCACTCCTTAGTGTTTTCCGTAACACAGAAAGGCGACAGAAGCAGCAGGGCTTGTCTGTGCCAGACACGAAGGAAAAGGTTTTCAGTTTTTTTCTCTTATGAACTAGCTACACGATGTTGAGGACTTTCTTTGAACTTCTAAATTGCGGGTAGCTTTGTAGCAGTTGTTTTGTTTTTAATCACGAAGAGAATATGAACTTTCCCAGTGCCTTTTCTTTGTCTGTGAGATCATCACTGTTGTATGTGCCACAATCATGACAACCATTAATCCAGCTTTGCAACCAGTGGGTCATGGTATACAATCTTTTTAATATGCTTTGAATTTGGTTTGTTAATTTCTAACTGAAAAATTTCACAACAACGCTAACGGCCCATGTTTTTCTTTCCATGATTTAGATATTAATATAGTGTTAGACTTGTGAGATACATTTTTTTTAATGGAGTTGGAGCTGGATATGGTATCCTAGATCTTGGATATAATGGGCAAGCACATTACAAGTGAGCTACAATACCAGCCCTCCCTTTTCATCTTCTGGAAGAAGATTCTTTCAAAATGCACTGGCTAGCTCTTATTTGATCTGTCTGCTCTTAAGGTCTGACACACAGCTGTCTCCTCCAGCATCCTGGAGGTCTGCTCACCTCTTATCTGTGCTAAGCTGTATATTTCCTTTATCCCATGTCCTCTTCCTTCTCCTACTCTCTTGTTTGATGATGCCCAGGCTGTCTTTAAAAGCCTTCTGAAAACTACATAAAGTCATAGACTGGAGAGCATTTTCTTTTAGCATCGGTCACTGAATGCCCTCTGGGTGCTGTCCAGATGTCTGAGCCACTCTGATCCCTGATCCTTTCAACATGAACTAGCTCTTCTCCCTTATCTTGGCTTAAGTTTGCTGCAGACTAATGATTCAGGCCTCTGGTGGCCACTTTTGCCTGGCAATAAACACCCTTGAGTCAATGGAAGTACTTTTGAATTATTTCCTTATTTTTGTGTTCAGTCTTTTTAGAATTCATGCTAATTTTCTAAAAAAGTATTTTCAAACTACTTTTTTCTCAACTCTATGGTATTTTCCTCTTTTTTATTTATTACAATTTAGTCACTTTGTATTCCAGCAGTAGCTCCCTCCCTCTCCTCCTAACCCCACCCTCCCTTCCTCTTCTCTTCCATGCCCCTCCCCAAATCCACTGATAGGGAGGTACTCCTCCCCTTCCATCTGACCCTTGCCTATCATGTCTCATCAGGACTGGCTGCATTGTCTTACTCTGTGGCCTGATAAGGCTGCCCCCGCCCCCCTCAGGGGTTGGTGATCAAAGAGCCAGCTACTGAGCTCATGGCAGAGACAGCCCCTGTTCCCCTTACTAGGACACCCAGTTGGAGACTGAGCTACCATGGGCTACATCTGTGCAGGGGTTCTAGGTTATCTCCATGCATGGTAATTGGTTGGAGTATGGTTAATATCCAGAATATAGAAAGAACTCAAGAAGGTAAACAGCAACAAATCAAGTAATTCAATTTACAGAGTTAAACAGAGAATTCTCAATAGAGCGATATTGAAGGGCAGAACACTCAATGTCCTTAGTCATCAGGGAAATGCAAACCAAAACAACATCGAGATTCTATCTTACACCCATCAGAATGGCTAAGATCAAAAAACTCAAGTGACAACACATGCTGGAGAGGATGTGGAGAAAGGGGAACCCTCCTCCATTGCTGGTGGGAATGTAAACTTGTACAACCACTTTGGAATCAATCTGGTGCTTTCTCAGACAATTAGGAATAGTGTCTCCTCAAGATCCAGCTCCTGGATCTAGAAGTGGATATATACCACTCCTAGGCATATATCCAAAGTATGCTCAAGTATACAACAAGGACATTTGTTCAACCATGTTTGTAGCAGCTTTACTTGTAATAGCCAGAACCCAGAAACAACCCAGATGTCTCTCAACGAAGGAATGGATACAGAAATGTGGTACACAATGGAATATACTCAGCAATTAAAAACAAGGAAATCATGAAATGTGCAGGCAAATGGCGGAAACTAGAAAGGATCATCCTGAGTGAGGTAACCCAGAAGCAGAAATATACACATGGTATATACTCACATATTTTCCTCTTTTGTTACCCATGTTTGAAATTTCTAAGAGTTCCCCTTTGTCTTCTAAAGCATATTTTTAAAATGGTACTCTGATCTTTTGATGTTATTTAAATTTGAAAAACCTCAAGGTTACCTTTTATTTATTCATTTATTCACTTAATACACATCAAATATTGCATCTTTTCTTTTTTCTTTATATTTTTATTAATTACAATTTATTCAGTTTGTTTCCCACTTGTAGCTTCCTCCCTCCTCCCTTCCCAATTCTACCCTCCCTCCCTTTCTCTACCCATGCCCCTCACCCAGCCCACTGATAGGGGAGGTCTTCCTCCCCTTCCTTCTGATCCTAGTCTATGAGTCTCATCAGGACTGGCTGCATTGTCTTCCTCTGTGGCATGGTAAGGCTGCTCCCCTCTCAGCGGGAGGTGATCATAGAACAGGCCAAGGAGTTCATATCAGGGACAGTCACTGTCATGAGTTCAGTATGGACGGTAGTTCCTAGAGTATTTTTCCTCCACCCAGAGTCCTGTTTCTTTTTTCTTTCTCCCAACCACTTTGCTCAGTCCTTTCCTTTGTATTAGTTACTAACTTTTTGAGATGTTTGATAGTTCATGAATGGCATTCATTCCCAAAAGTAAGGGACAAAAAAAAAAAAAAAGTGACTGACAGTTCCAAGGCCATGCCTGAGCTTGGTGTGACATTCTCCATAGGATGACCCACCTGGATGTTTAACTCTAGAACTTCTGTAGGCAATGTTTCTTAGTACTGGCCTGGCCAGCTTTCCCAAAGAGATCCTTTAAACTCTTAATAGGAAGAAAGGTATAGACGTTACTGACAGTATTCTACTTGCTGAACAAAAAACAGCATTCTGCTCTCCCTCAACCATATCCAGTGTCCTCCCACCTACAGAGTTTCTACTGTCACCTCACCGTGCCAGCCACCATGCTTCAGTTGGGACAGGAGAAACGACGTCACATAGAAGCCAGAGATGGAGGTAGGAGTAAAAGAAGAATCTAAATCCTTCATGGCTTTAACAGTTTTTCTTATCATAGCATTTTCTCTTCTTGCCTCAGTTTCCCTTACCTAACCACTTGAATAATCTCCAGCATCTGTCTTCTAATATTTGTGGTGAACTGGTTCCAAGACTCCCAAGAATACAAAGAACTGCAGATGCTCAAGTTCCTTATGAAAAATGGTGTAAAAATCACATTGAGCCCACACAGATCCTTTGGTACTTTAAAATGAATCTTCCCTTGTTTACTTACAATACCTAATGCACTATAAGTTCTTGGCAAGTAGGTGTCATAATGAGTTACTAAAGGAATGATGACAAGGAACAATGTTGATTTGGTAAACAGCATTTTCCCCTAAATGGCTTTATCCATGGATGGCTGAATCTGTGAATGTGATACCCACGCAGGACGGCCTCCTCTATATGAACTCTATATGGGCCAGTCAGCTCTGGTCACATGCTCATTTGCTTTCCAGCTATCACAGTGCTGCTGACTCTAAGTTATCCTTATGGGTTAACAGTATATGCAATAAGCCTTACACTGTAGTTATGATAGTGTTTATGAAAGAATAAAATCAGATTTCATTTTATTCATTGAAGATTTCTTAGAAGGTGTATAAAGTCCCGTAGTTCATACACACAAATAACTCATGAATTCCTTTAAAAATATCCAATATAAAATGAGAATCCAGCACTCCATATCACCAACAGGAAAAAACTGAAGAAACATAGGATGAGGCTAGAAATTATATTTTTTGAATACTTTTTTCTGCAGACTACAGCAGATCCAAGCTTATAACCTACAAGGAACAGTTTCTACCAGTAAAAGGGCGTCCTGACAGTAGAATGATATATTTTTCTTCCTGATTCCATAACCAGCTGGATCGTACATGGAAAGTTCCCCCCCATTTCTTTATATTAGTTTTCCCTAAAATAACAAGTTCAAAGATCCAAAAACTCACTTGAGAGAATACTTTGTGATTTCACAGATACCGGAGGTTGAGAGGAAGGGCAGGAAAGAAATTTAAGATGGAAGGGAAGTATTTCTGACTCCAATAGCATGCAGCCAATGCCAGTTTTCATGCAGTGGGAGCTAGCAGTAAGTCTCATAGCACATCAGGAGAAACGCTTTAGACATGACCTGTGAATTCTTCTTCAAGCAGAGATTTTTATCATCTATAAATCTATCCAGCTTCTCTCAACCCACATACGTTTTTGATCTACACAGTTTTGAGGATGAAGGTTCTACATGTATTATTAACTGCCAAGTGAACGAACAGGCCCTTCAGTGAGATAAGCTATGCCCTTTCTATCTTTATTTTCCCTTCTCTGCCCCTAAATTCTAAATTTGAGCTATTTTATTTTATTTTTTTTAAAAAGATAGGCTTAGGGTTAAAAACTGTTAAAAATAATCCAAAAGTTTGAAATAGATTAAAACTAAAGTGAAAAATGTCTTAGACTATGTGACTGTAGCAGTTTAAGTAGCCAGAAAATGGGAAATGGAACCTAAATCGTTTGAGATATTTTACTTTTCATAGCCTCATGGCTCTGTCATCTGTGACATACTTGAGCTTAGAAGCTTTCGTCTAAACACAGTAAATAAAGATTGTTCAGAGAAAAACTATGACGTTGTCTCTTTCTGACTACCCTCTTTTAGGAGGGAAGGAAGGAGGAAGGACATGTGAAAAATTCAGAAGAAAGGTGTGTGTGGGGGGGTGCAAACATGTGCAAGAGTGAATTTGTGAGAACATAGCAAAATGTTAAAATAGCAAAGCTGATGAATCTTGGGAAAGTGTAACTAAAGTCCCTGTACTATACTTATGTCTTTTCTGCAAATCTAAAATCATTTTAAAAAGTTAAAAAGAGGGCCAGAGAGTTCAATGGGTAATGGTGTGTGCCTCATAGCTCAAGAACCTGGGCTCTGTCCCTGGTACCCATTTGGTTGATGGAGAGTGCTTGTCTCAAGAGTTGTCCTTGTACCCTCACCTATGTGCCATGACACACATGTGCCCTCATGTATACCCATGCACACCAAATATAATAAAATTATGAAACTTTAAAAAAATATGCTAAATCCTTTCTCAAAACCACCCATGTAATTGCCCTAAGAGAACACACTTTAAACATTAGCATTTTGTTCTTTAAAACAATTATGAATTTCTGGAATGAATATTTCCCTTGCTTTTTAAAACAGCAAGGAACAAGAGAGCAGAAAGAATACAGATGCAGTCCCAGGCCTTCCACTTCACTGTGAGGCAAACCAATGTAGTGACACTAAGTCCAGCAGAAACACTAGATTCCTGCAAAGATGACAAGAAGCAGGACACACGGAAAGCAGGGACCATGGCTGCTCTGTCACACACTGATGATCACGCAATGAAAGCTTTGTCTTCACCCCGCTAACTTCCTGTTTGAGGGTGCTTTGCTGTGAACAGCAAAACTAAGAAGTCAGGACACATCTCCAAGATGACAAGACTCAAGGATGGAACAAAATCGGCAAACTATGCTCTGATCCATTTGAATACTTATCCAGTTGGGTTTGACTCTCCTGTCCTTAATTATGAAATAAACAAAATTCTAAGGAGCAGAGTCAGAAATGAGCTTCATGCTACATTACCAAATCGACTGTTGCCCTGAACGCACATTTAACATCAGCTCGAATTCTTGAAACTATGCTGATAATTCCCTTGAAAGAGGAGAAATACAGAATTAATATTGAACCATGTTTATCACAGAGAAAGAAATCCAAGATCAAAATCATGAGACCGAATCACAAGGTCCGTTTGCCTTAGAAGTTAGTCCAAAGAGATTCATCTCTTATAAAGCCATTATTAATAAAAAGTGAGTTCAAATTGACTATTATCATTTTAATAAATCGGGTTCATATAAAATACTCAGAATAATTATGTAGATCCTTAAAATTTTTGTGGACCTTGTATAAAACAAGGCACATAATTCCTAAAAAAAAATAACTAAAACAAAACAAAAAAATCCTAGACTAAAATATAATAAAGACAACTTTTAAAAGGATAAGATTTATATTCTACACATAAATCTAGCCAGACATTCTCAATCTTAATATCCTCTACCACTCAAAAGCTAACAGAAAAACCACCTGTAATCATCTATTTTCTTAGCCATGGTAATTAAAAATTCCTAAAAGCAGCATTAAAGTTAATGCCAAAATAAAAACAAACTTTGAAGAAACAATTTGAACACACTATGTAGGTTTTGTTTATTTTGCAACTGTTCTCTGTAAGATCATTACATATCAAAAATGAAGGTCACTCTCACTACAGTGAGGTCATACTGACACTTCCTTACCCCAAATTTAGATTTTTAAAAGGAATGTGAAATGGCGGTGTGATGACTAACTGGATGAGCAGGCAGAGACATCCCTGTCTTTGCATGTTTGTTTGTTTTGAAATGGCTGTGATTAATGGAGGTCTTTGAAGAGCTTTGAACAAAACTCTGCTTTTTTTTAACTCTGCTGCTGTTTAACATCTTGAACAAAGAGGATCACAGAATCAGGGCTTGCTTTGGACCTAGTCTCTACTGCACGGTGAGCATCCCACAAGTCACATGGCTGACTGACATGGTGGTAGAGTTCATCTTCTTACATCATGACACAACCAAAGGTTGGGAAGATAAGGCAAGAGGTCAAGTACAACAGACAGAAAACTGAGGTGGTCACAATGATTGTACTGGGGGAAAATGTTAGGATTTGGAAAACATGGTTCTGACTGGAAAAAATCAGCTTACGCCGCTTTTAAAAATTATTTCATCCATGAGTGTTTTGACCTGCATGTGTGTCTGTGTACCTCATGTATCTCTACTGCCTCTAGTGGCCAGAAGAAGTCAGATTCCCTGAAACTAAAGCTATAATGTGTGTGCTAGAAATGCAACACAGGTCCTCTGCAAGAGTAGCCAGTGCTCTTAACTGCACAGGCACCTCTTCAGCCCCAGGAATTTATTCTTTAATACAGTCATTTCCCAGGTAACACCCCTCTGCTGGGCCCGTCCTGCCAACGGGGAAGTGGCATGCTCCCCTAACTCCACATGTATGCACAAGTCTTAATCCTGGAGACCACGAGTACTTTAAAGCCAGCCCTTACCTTCATGAGAGCGTCACATGTCCATTTCAGCCTAGGTTAACACTTAAATTCAACATGGTGGACAACCTAGTGCTTGACAGGACTGTGGAGGCTGCTGTGTGTGCAGTGCTGGCAATCCTTCCATTCCACTGAGGCTTGGCAACAACTGTTATTATTTTTCATATCCTTCAAAGCTTAACATTATCTTTTTTTCCTCGGGTTTTAAAATAAAGATAGAAAAAAGAATAAAAGAAAGCACTAAAGTTAATAAGGTGCTTTAAGGAAAAAAAAAACCTAGTCTTTTTCAAATGTGTTCCAAATTGATGCTTCTACAGGTTACAAAACAGACTTGATAAGTTGATGTGGTGCTTAGAACAATAAAAACACAAGAAAAGAAGAGGGAATGAGGAAAAAGTCTAGTAACTGCATAGTAGAGACAGTTTAAACACAGAAAATCAAGTTGAGGGTGTGAGGGAAGAGACGGGATGAGGTTGGCATTTCTACTTCAGAGCTGCTCAGGATCCAGTCTCAGAACCACTAGGATTTAAATGTCAGTAGTACCAGATGGAGTCAAGTAGAGGCAGTCGGCATTCTCCTAAGTTTTTTGAAATGTTTGGACATCCCTGGAAGATGTAGTGGTGGTGTCTGGAGTGTATAAAAGGCCAATAACATGACCCCCGTAGAACAAGTTAAAATTATTCACAGAACACAGAATAGCTTTGCTATTGGGGCTTAGAATTATCAACCTGAAAGAGACTGTATGATGCCTCAGGAGCTTGTCATGGACATGCCGAGACCCACTTACTTAACTGTTTCTAAATACACTCTTGCAAAATGTAATGGGCTTTCTCTGGACTCTGTAACTTCCTCTCTAAAATGAGATTTCTACAGATAAGCACTGCTATTTGGAAACTAGTCCCAGGTCAGCAGGAAGCTATTTAACATGGCCTGTAAAGGCATCTTATCCTAAGCTTATAGACCCTGACTCACTTATTGAAAATAACCTACTCCTACATGTTGCTTGTCATCTAACCCCAAACAAACGAAGCAGAACCCACCTATTCAGCCCCAAGAAAAAGAATTTTAAACTCATTACATGTTCTTTGGTTCCCTTGCGCTCACTGTAGCTGGGAATGGTCTTGCCCCCTCACAGGTACTCCCCTTGTAAGGAAGGACAATAACTCAGCCTTCACAGTTCGGTTAACAGCATTTATGAACTCAACCTGTGCGGAGCCCCGGCCACTTGGCAGGTGTTTTAGGTAAACAAGGACAAGACAATTGCCTCCAAATTTCTCAAAGCCCAGAAACTCAGACAAGGTCCACATGTCTTGACAAAGGTCAAGGTGCAAACTGTAGCTTTTTTTGTTTGTTTGTTTAATCCTCCTGCTTCTGCCTCCCAAGTGCTGGGATTAAAGGCAATTACCACCATCACCTGGCTCAAATCAAAGTTCTTAAGCTGTTGGATGTGACAGAGTCACAAAACTGATCGAGGTTTCAGAAAAATTCAGCAATGGTAAAAGATCTCTGAATATGTGGTGATTTTAAAAATTTAATTCAAAATAAAAAGTATAATGAATATAAGAGTTCTTGGCAGGTCTGTGTGTGTTGTGTCAAACAGCTTCACCAGAGCCTTCCTCACAACAGTCAACACCAAGGGACACTGCTGCAACTCCCCAGCTCATATCCAGCACTCTGTCGTGTACTGCTAGGTGTCTACTGGACATTTTCCTGCTCTTACAGAAAGAAACTTTGAGCACTTTCCTACTGTCACCTCTTAAAATTTAAGAATCAAATTAGTCCATCTTTAAATGGACTGTGCTGCAGTGTTTGGCTTTAGAAACTATTTTTTGAGTTGTGTGCTTGAATTTCACAAAACAAACAAACAAACACACAAAAACCACCATGAAATTATTTTTTCGGCTTGGGACTATAACAGAATTTCCTGCCACTTCTGAAATAGCCCTAAGAATACTTCTACCATTTCATACTAAGTTTTCCACATTGATGATTAATAAATCAAATGTCAATCATCTCTGTAATATGTTGAAGATGTTATATGTTCCGCAATATCAGTTATTTAGCTAAAATTTAATTTGTACTATAAAAATAAACAAGCACTGTATCACTAGGATACAAATTTGTTTTTGTCTTTAAAAATCGGCAAACTCATATACATCCAAGTAATTTTAAAATAAATTCTTTTGTTTCAATTTGTGTATCTCATTTACATATTTACAAACCCAGTATCATGTAACAGTTTCTAGTAAAAAAAAAAAAAAAGTGTGAGAGGAAGCCATTGCATAAGCTCTATATAAATAAGCACAGGCCCTGTGAAGGTTAGTTTTAGTTATCATTTTGCCACAGTATAAAATTATGTGAGTGATAGTCTCAACGAAGGACTTCTTAGATCAGGTTGCCCTGTAGGCATGTTTATGGGAGGTTGTCTTTGATTGAATTAATTGATATGAAAAGACTGAGTCTGCTGTGGGTAGCACCACTTCCTAGGCTTGGTTTTTTTTTTTAAATAATTTATTTATTTTATTTCCATTGGTATTTATCCTGCATGTATGTCTATGTAAGAATGTAAGATCTTGGAGTTACAGACAGTTGTGAGCTGCCAATGGGTGCTGGGAATTGAAACTTGGACCTCTGGAAGAGCAGTCAGTGCTCTTACCCACTGGGCCATCTCTCTGGCCCTGGCTTGGGGTTTTTCATGAATAAGAATGGAGAAGGTGAGCTAAGCACTAGAGGTCTACACGCATTCATCTTCTCTCTAATTCTGACTAGTTGCTTCAAGTTCCTGCCTTGATTCTTCCGAATGATGGATAGCATTTACCAACGATCCATTCTTCTTTAAAGCTGTTTTTAGCCTAGATTTATTACATCAACAGAAATGAAACCAAAACAGAGCTTTAATAAAACATGGGAGAATAGCCCGTTTAGATAATATGAGACTTAAATAATGAGTAGAAATGCCCCAGGTTTTCCTACCCACACTGTCCCCTGCCATGTGAAAAGCTAAGCAGGGATTCTGAAAGGAAAAGTAGGGAAATGTTGCATTTGAAGGTGAAGTGGTTCCACAGGCCATGTGTTTGAATATTTGGTTCCCAACTAGGGGTCTTGTTTTGGGATGTTGTTGAGCTTTTAGAAAGTGGATTTGCCTGAGGTGAGTTTCTGGGGCACAGGCCTTGAGGGCTACAACTCAGCTTTGCTTTCCCCAAAGCTTAACAGGCCTCTGAGATTTAAAGAACTCTAAGCCTTTCACTCCGACCACCATGACATTTCTTCTTAACATGATGAACTATGCCATCTCAAACCATGAGCCAAGATAAAGCCTTCCTCCTTTAAGCTACTTCTGTCTGGTATTTTGTTAGAGCAATGAGGAGCATAACTAAGACAGCAGGTAAGTACAAGATATACAACACCTTGAGCAGAAGGTACCAGAATGAACTGACTGGACATCGAGAGAGGATGGCTAAGCAGAAGTTTCTCTGAGCCCCAACTTCCGTATGTTTAACATGATGCTAACAGCAGTGCTCGCTTCAAAGACCTGACGTGAGAATGCAATTATATGACCCGTAACAAGTCCCCCAACACTTAAGTGTACTCATTGCTGAGTGTCAACTCTATGTTTTGTATCATGTTATTACAACTGGGACCAACAATTATCAGTAAGATATCATCTAGCTAAGTGTTCACAGACCTATAAATAATCATGAGGCATTTACTGGGACAACAAGCCTTTGTTAAAAAAAAAAGATGAATAATCAAATAGCACAGCTTTCACCAGAAGCCAAAGAGTCCTACTCACTGTGTAGGATATTAATGTAACATAAATGCAGTCTCTCTCTGTGTTTTTAGACAGGGCCCCCTTATGTAGCCCAGTTTGGCACCAACCAAGGACCATGCATGAACTGCACCTAGGCCTCTTACAAAGATGTAGCAGATGGACAGCTTAGGCTTCATGTGGGTCCTCTGAAAGGGAAGTGGGGACTGCATTGGTCATGGACTCACTTGCCAGCTTTTTGATCCTTCCCCTGGTGGGACTGTCTCACCAGGCCACAGGGAAAGAACACTTGCTCAGTCCTGATGCAACTTGATGACCTGGGGTGGATGGGAAAGGGAGTTCCCATTTTCTGAGGAAGAGGTGAGGGGGAGAGGGGAGGGAGGGAAGGTATGACTAGAAGGGAAAGAGGGATAGGGCTACAACCAGGATGTGAATAAAAAATAAATATTTTTTTAAAAAAAGTGAAACAGAGATGCCATTCAAGCTAATCTGCTAGGAAAAGGAAGCATCCAAACCCTCCCACTTACTGGTGAAAAGGTGAACCTAAAACCAGGCAACAGAGAATCAAGTGTCATTAAGCATGCCAAGGGATCTTGGCGATGATTACATTCTACTTTCCACTTCTTAAACAAGTGTCAACTGCATAAACAGCCAAGCATTTCCAATCCTACAATTACTCTTCCCTGTGTTTCTACAGAGTCACCCAGGAAATTCTGCTATGTGATCTGCTTAAACAGATAGACAACAAAATCATAGTCAGGCTAGAAATCATGCCAAGTACAAAGAGAAATGGTATCCAGAAACCAGAAATCACTGCTTCCACCCCACAATTAAATCCAGAAACTTTCAAACGCTAGGCAAGGGTGTGAGCCCTGGACTATATCTATCCCCAACTCTCTCCCTCTCCCTTCCTGCCTTCTTGTTTTGAAACTAAATAGTTGCTGAACTGTCTAGGCTAGTGCTAAGCCCATATTCTACCTCTGTCTCTCCAGGAGCTGGGGTTACAGGCATCCAGCACTACCCACTCTTCAGGACAGACAACCAGAAGAGGTCATGTAAAACTAATTGGCAAGAATGCCAAGACAGAAGGGTTTCCATGAAGCTGTGCTTGGAAACCAATTCCTAACGAACTGTCCTGAACAATGTGGAGTCTAAAACCCCTGATCCTTTGCTTCTTAGAAAAACACTTGATATGAACATCTGAGACGGTGTACATAACATGCCATCGTGGAAGGGACAAGGATTCCTTGTACTGCAGTGTCTTGTTCTTAAAATACTTAGTTGTCAGGCTTAGGATCAGAAATCAAGGGGTTTGGCCTTGTTTTTTAAGTATGTAGTCAGAGATATAGAAATTTTTCATAAATGTATGGGAAGACGAAGGGGTATTTTAAAATTTTATATATTTAAATATATTTTTTAAATACAATATGTCCTGACCCAATAGGCTGTAAGATCTGGAAGAGTCATGATAAATCTGCACATGATTTAACAACCTTCTCCACTCTGCATCTGTTCTAAGCAGCCAGGTCACTTACAGCAAAAATGGACTCACCTACATGAAAACTTCTAGAAAAGTTGTTTCTGTCTGTCTTGAGAACATCCCTCTGGATCTTCTTGATCTTTCAAAACACACAGTCCTCAGGGTTAAGGCAAGAAGTGTCCACTGTGGCTTCTTTATGCTAAGGATAAAAATTCTAAAACTTCTACTAAGTGACCATAATTCTTTTCTACTAATATATTTAGAGACATCACTTTTAATTTTTGGCTGTAATATGTAAGGCAAACAGTAAGCAGAGGTTTAACATAACTTAACACTGTAATGTAGTATGAATAGCCGAATAGATAATTGCTAGTGAAAGTGTATTCCCCCAAATGACAAACCTATTCAAATAAAGACCATGACATAATTTTATCAGTTTTCATTAAAATTTTCTAAAAGGAAGTCTAAAAATGATGAGGCTCAAAGGTTTTTTTTTTTAAACCTAAGTAAGCTTTTCCAGGGAGGCTGAGAAGTGCAGCCACTACTGAAAATCTTGCTAGAATGAAAACAAATGATTCTACGAGAGAAAGACATAAGGCAGTTGAGAAAATAGACGTGTAAACTTGACCTTTCATCAGTACTCCAAGGGCACTCTCATTTGCTTGGGTAGTTTCACCATTACATCTTCTGCATGCACATCCTTGCAACAGCTAATAAATAAATTTTAGTTTGGCGTTTCATGAAAATATATCATCTGATTTTCATTATAAACTCTAAGCTGTTCTGTTTCTTTTTAATAACCATGGTAAAGAACTGGCAGGGAACTTAACCTTTGCCTTTTGAAAATGCAAACTTGACTGGCCAGTACTGTGACCATCTGTGATTTGCATGATTAAGAAACATACATAGTTTAGTTCATATATATATGTATATATAAAACAATCCCTTACCAAGAGTCAGTTTTAAAGCAGATGAGGAAGCTGTCATTGGAGAGCAGTTGGAAGTGCTAGTCCTTCAGCATAAGTTAGACTCACTTTCATTATTGATTTTCTTAGCAAGGGAATGTGGAATAAATCAGAGAAAATATTTACTGCTCATTTACCACAATCTTTTTATTTTAGTGAATGTTGCAATAAGCTTTTTCATAAACTACCTGAGACAGGTAGGGTAAACAATTATTAATTTCTGGTAAATGCTGGAGGTGAAAGAAGACACAATGTATACTATAAATCTACTCCACGACAATAAATCTCTAACATTCACCATTAATGTCCAATACTCTAGAATTTATGATTCTGGATTCTATAAAGCTAAAACTTCATAAAATGTTCTTTGTTCAGAGCATAATTACTAAAATGCAAGAAGAGTCAGATTATGTTCCCAAAACATTTATTTTGAAGTCCTAATTACCCCCCAAACATTAGAAATCACGTTGCAGAAGAGAGCAGTCAAGAAGAGTGGTACAAGGCATTTCTAGCCCTCTAGAAGATGGAGGTCTTTGCAAGACACACACAGGGACAACTGGTGATAATGAAGGCAGAGACTACAGAATGGCAAACCAAGGAGACCTCAGTAAATCCCAGAACCTAGAAAAAGGCCGGGAAGATTCCTACATGTGTCAGAGTTGGCATGGGCCTGCCTTTGCACCTCTAGCCTTCAGAAATGCACAGGCATATATTCCTGTTGTCTAAGTCACCTGTCTTGTTTGTTGCAACAGCCATGGTAGAACCATATGAAGAGAGGAGATCCAAGATGGCTGCCAGGAGAGGACACCGTGTCTGAGGAGTAGGACAGCAGAAACAACGCAGCGACCAGGAGACTGAGCTCTGGCACCTAAAACACCAGCATTTGTGATTGCCAGGTGAGCGGAACTACTACAGCAAGGAAATCAAGTGGGAAAATCCTAGGGACACCCCAGTTATTCCCCGGAAAAATCTCCGGGTGACCAGCAGCGCACAGCTCTGATCTGAATGAGCAGCCGCGCTAGGCGCCCACAGACACAATACCAGACTGGGTCTCACAGTCTCTGGGCCAGACGGAGGAGAACCCGGGTACTGTTTTGACTAACCTGCACACTGCGGGTGCACACTGCTCGGGTCTGCCAATAACCACCTCAGTCCGTGTGTGAGTCCACAGGCCAGTCTGAGAAAGACCTGGGTTCTCTTTCAACCCGCAGGCATACAGCAGGTGCACACCGATGGCCCCCGAAAGGAAACCGCCTCAGTCCAGGTGTGTGTGTGTGTGGGGGGGGGGTACACGAACCAGACTGAGAGGGCATAGGAGACCGTTTTGACTGGTCTGTACACTGTGGACACACACTGCTCGGGTCCACAAGCGACCAGCTCAGTCCGTGTGTGTCCATGGGCCAGTCTGAGAAGGCCTTGGGAACCATTTCAGACAGGCCTGCATACAGCGGATGCACACTGCTTGGCAACGCCTACAACCAATCCAGACCCACTGTGTGTGCTCCAAATGTCATCTCAGACCGTGGTGCACAGCCCCTGGCGCTGAAGGGGGCACCAAGTCTCCAGTCCAGGGGAGAGCCCTTAGCAGCAAGCCCAGGGTGGAGCGCAGAGCCCCCAGCTGACATCTCAAAACGGAACACTCAGTATCTAGCACAGAGTGAGGAGCAAAGACTCCAGACCAGAGGGGTGTTCAGCCTGTGGTGCTCACAGCTTCTAGCACAGAGCACGAAGCCGGGTACACAGAGCCCACAACAGAGTTCACCTGAGACAACAACACACACACTAACAAACCACTGGAACTCCCTGATCTTCTTGAAGAATACTCCTGACACAAGAGATTGACAGTTTCAGACTGAAGTTCAGCCTTAAAGCACAAACAGCTCCTTGATTATATATAAACAAATGCCCAGAAATCGGCGGAAGAACTCACCCAACAAAAATCAGGACACCATGGCCCCACCAGAAACACCCATAAGCAGTGGAGATTTTAATTCAGCGGAGACACAGGAAAATTATGTCAAAGCTATGATTATGCAGATATTGGAGGAACAAAAAGGAAGACAAAAAGAGGAAATGAACAAGGCCCTCAAAGAAATGGAAAAGAATTTAACTGCCCACATAGAGGAACAATTAAAGATAAACAGAGAGGAAACAAGCAAAATAGGAGACACAGTCAATCAGTTGAAGGAAACGGTACAAAGCATGAAAATGGAATTAGAAACTATAAAGAATACACAAAGGGAGAAGAACCTGGAACTGGAGAACTTAGAGAAAAGATCAGGAACCACAAAGGTAAGCATCAACAATAGAATACAAGAGATGGAAGAGAGAATCTCGGGAGCTGAGGATAAGCTGGCTGTAATGGACTCCT
>CM053760.1:51853266-51883947 GCA_028658305.1 Pachyuromys duprasi
AAAAAGGAGGAAATCATGAAATTCGCAGGCAAATGGTGGGACCTGGAAACGATCATCCTAAGTGAGGTATCCCAAAAGCAGTAAGAAACATATGGTATATACTCACTTATGTAGACCTATAGGATAGGAAGGTCATGCTGAAATTTACACACCTAGGGAAGATATACAAGAAGGAGGACCCAGGTTGGTATGATCAATGCTCGTCTAGATGAACTAACAGGATGGACATTGGAGGAGAAAACAAGCAACAGGACAGGAGCATACCAAAGAGGATCTATGAAAGAATCAGTATAGCAATGTATCAAAGCAGATATGAAGACTCACAATTAAGCCCTTGGCAGAAGGAGGGAAATAATAATAAAAATAGGGGAAGTTAAAAAGACTTGGGGAGAACAAGAGCTCCATGAAGATCAAACTGAGCAGGGCACAGGGGTCTTATATGAGACAGTTTCTCCTTTCAAGGACCATATATGGATATGGCCTAGAACCCCTGCTCAGATGTGGCCCATAGTAGTTCGGTATCCAACTGAAGACCCTAGTAAGGGAAACAGGGACTGTTTCAGTCTTGAACTTGATGGCTGACTATTTGACCCTCCCCCATACATGCCAGGGAGTAACAGCCTGGCTAGATCCCAGGGGAGGGCATTGCAGCCAGCCCTGAGGAGACAAGATGATCTGGGGTCAGATGGAAGGGGAGGAGATCCTCCCCCCGTTGGTGGACTTGGAGGGGGCGGGGAGGAGATGAGGGAGGGTTGGGGAGGATGGGAGGGATTGAGGGAGGGGGCTACGCATGGGATGCAAAAAACCTAACTTGTGATTGATACAAAAATAAATAAATTTATTCAAAAAAGAAACATATGAAGAAATTTAATGAATACCTGGTAGAAAGGGGACTGTGATTCAAGACAAGACAAAGAAACAAAATGTTTGTGAGACACATATTTCTAAAGGATTGTCACTGCAATCCTGCACATGCATCACAAAGAATTCTAAAAACTTTACAACAAGAAAGCCAAGAACATATTCCAAATGAGCTAAAGCATTGCCCCCCCACCCCAGGGGAACACCTGTGATGAGGGGGAACAAGTGAGAAGATGTTGATCACCAGATGTATTTAGTGAATGCAAATTAAAACCACAGCATGTCAGGGTACCACTCAAGAGCCAATAAGCTGTCAGGTGAATACCATTCATTTCCAAAGAGATATTTAAGCCACAGTTAGATTACATTACATAGGTAATATACAAAATTATGAGAACAGAGCTCAAAGCTGGTAGGCTCTGATATGATCTGATAGCTTTTTATACATGGCTTCAGGGGTTTTACATTTATTCAACTATTTAGAAAGGAGATATTCTAGTACCTAGCGGAGCAGGTCAACTGCACTTCCCATGAAAACACAACTGTACTCTACTAGACACAGCAGTAAAACTTACACATGAGTGCTACAAAAGAGAAACACAAGCATGGTGACAACTACACCAACTGCAGTTCTTACATTAAGAAGCTGAAAATGCCCACTTCCTTCAAGCAGTAGGATGGATAACTTATGAGGAAATATACAGCAGAGAAAATGGATGGCCTACACCCATTCTGCAAAATACTGGATTTACTAACATAATGAAAAAAAATGAACAAAATCCAAATTCAAACACTGATGAAGTCATGAAGTCTCTTGTTTAATAAGGAGAAGTTTCCCAGTTTCCTCTGGGAAGGGAGAGAATAGTGATCTCTTTCTGTATGGCCATGCTCGGGACCTGCATACATGAAGAATGTTCTTAATATGATTGAGTGCACATTTGACAGCCTCCAGCTGAAAGTGCACATGAACCACTATGGATGATACAGAAAACTTGGATACTAGATATGCTTTAGTTCAAAAACATTTTTGATGAAGCTAGAAAAACTGTATTGAATTATAACAGAAAACAGATCAACAGCTGACAGAACTGTCCCACACCTGACTGTGCTACTGGATGCACTGCACATGCATTGCCAATTCATAGAACCCCCAACACCCCAAATCATACCTCAGCAATAAATAACTTAAATAGAAATGGTAATAAATTAGCTTATCTTCATGTCTGTGCAAAGTTAATTAATTACCTGTGGTATTAAATTTGGCCTTTTTTGTCAAACAGAAAGAGAATTAAACAGTTTATATCTTTACACTGAGAATACAATACACATTTGTTTGGATGAATAAGTTGATGGATAGGTAGCTAATGGATAGGTAGCTAGACGATAAATGAATAGAAAGAAGATAGAATATAGATAGATAGACGTTAGACAGTAGACAAATGATAGATATGCAGGACTCAAATAAGAAAACCCACAAATTTCCCAACAAATAAATAACCAAAATGTCTTTTACTCAGGAGGAAACTAAGAAGCTTATTTGCCTCAAATATTTATTTTTTTACTTAATTTACCTATTTGCTTTAAAGGGTTGGAGATGGGAATGAGAGCCTCATGTATGTTAAGTGCTCTGTCACTGATCCACATCCTAGTCCCTACTTCCATGTAATTAAATGCTGTCTGATTTCAAAACATCCAAAGATTTATAATATACATAAGTAAATACAAGATAGCTGTTAAAAAATTCTTTTGTACTGAACCTTTCTCCTCAAGATAAAAGGTGATACTGTTTACATCTCATTGCATAAGGTCATTTAACTCTTCCATGCCCATGCCCAGCATGGAATTGACCTCATATTTTACAAAATAAGGGTTAGCCATTGAGCCATTGGCATTGGGTAAGCAACACAGGTTTGTCTGTGAAGGTACTGGCACAAGCTAAGGGCTCCTATGAATGTGCTCTCACCACGTGTGCTGGAACCTGTTCAGCTTTTGCAGCAGGCGTTCCGGGTCTTGGATAGAACTGGTTGATGAAGAGGCTTGGAAATTTGTACTCTTCAACAAGTTTCACTGTTTCTTGAAAATCCTGATCGGTTTCTCCAGGAAAACCACAGATAATATCCGTAGCAATCGTTATTCCAGGAACCCTGGAGAAGAAAAACAGACAAAAAATGTAAAAGAAGTTGACTATGAGCCAGAATTATTTTTATTTCCTTGACATTTTAAATGGCATTTAAAAAATACAGTTTAGTTTTTAGGACAGAGCACTTGAAAATAGTTTTGAAAAGCCCTCAATACTAAGAGGTACAATGAGTAGTGGTCCTTGGTCATCCTCAGAGGCACTCATATTTAATCCTTTTAGACACTTTTTTTTTTTGGCTTTATTTTCTCCTCAGTGTCTTAAAACAGATGTTTCTAGACTGTTGGTTTTTGAAGGCAGTATTTAAGGACTTTTATATTACAGTAAAAGGAACTAGCTGTAAATGTATTCTAACCCTAGCTGCAGAGATAACTGGTAGACCAAGTTGTTTCTCAACAACATTTAAGGTTTTGGTTTTTTTTTAAGGATATAACTGCCTCTTTAAAAAGTTTAACGATTTCTGTTTCTAAGCTGATATCTTCCCAAAGCTCCATCAAACCTACCAAAAATCAACAGCAGGATGAACTGCTGCACAGTGGCAGAGAGATTACAAACATGTATAGTGTCCTGGGTTTAATGCCTGTCATAGGAAGGGGTGGCAAAACAAAATCAAACCTATTTTCTAAACACTTGATGCATTAGATCCTTCAACATTCATGTCCCTTGCTTCTGAAAAGGCCATTTACTTTCTTATAGTATGCACTACTCTTGCTTAACTGCTGTTCCTTGCTCTCCTTTTCCTGACTTGTTTTCCTGGGCCTGGGGTCTTGCTAATTTTTGATTATTTTCTTCACTCTTAAGTGTGTTCTCAGTATCAGCTGACACTATTGTTAGGTCTCAGGATGTCTGAACACACAACTGATTGGCACTATCTTGGTATATTAACAGGCCAAGTTGAAAAGGATAGTCCAGCACAATTTTGCATTGCTGATAGATAATGAAGGCATGAGATTCACTCCTGTATACACGCAAACTTTTTCAGTGCTGGATATTAAAACTAGGACCTGTGTGAGCCAGGTCAAGTGTTTTATAACTGACACATATTCCAAACATACATACTCCATAACATGCCCTATATCACTCTCTTTTTAGGGTGTCAGATTTTTCTATATCATTTTAAATTTCATGCATATATACTTTTTATTATATTTTAAAAATCTTTATACAAGGCACAATTTACAGATTAAAGATCTTTCAATCTAGGAATCTAATTTTCTCATATTATTTTTTTAATAGTTTCTCTAAGAAATTGTCTGTGTCATTCCTTTAGCAATTTCTCTAGGAAATGTTATAACTATATATATGTACATGAATACTCTTTCTCTTTCTATTTCACTTTCCATGTGTATTTATTTGTTCTACCAGAAAATTTACTTGAGCATCTTTCCCAGTCTTTAATTTAAAAAAAAAAAGGCAGTAATTTGATATGTTTCAGTTTCTTAGAGATCTTTCTCCATCTTCAGTTTTCCTTTACAGGACACCTTGGTTTTTGTTTTAGAGATGCAACATCATTTCTTACTTAAAGATGTTACAAATCTGTCCCAATTTCTTTATTCTTAGCCTCTGTACCTATTTCCTCTGGGCTAAAAAATTTCATCAACAAATACTCATTTTCACTATACTTTTGCTTTTAAAGAACAAAGCACTAAAAATATTTTTAAAAGATGTTTTATTTTGTTTTATGTGCACAAATGTTTTCCCTTCATTATATGTCTGTGCACCACATGCCTGGTACCCAGAGGTGAGAAGAGGCATTAGATCCCCTGGAGCTGAAGTTAGACAGTCTTCGAATTAAACCCAAGTCTTCTGCAAGAGAAGTCGGTGCTCCCAATTTCTGAGCCATCTCTCCAGCCCCTGCGGACTTTGAATCATAGATTGAATATAGAGCAAACTGCCTGTGCTTTTGGTAGGCCTGAATGCTGGAGGCAGTGCCATTTTCTCTACAGCCTTAAAGTTTTTATCAGGTTGGCTACAAGTTCTCCTACACTCCAATAGTGTAATGCTAACAAAACAACACTAATGATACTCCAAGATTATGAATGACCCTGTAAATACTAGGGAGCATATTCCACATCATACTATACCTATTTTCCTATCACACATGGTTCTTCATGGATGAGCACAATAGTTTTGTGGTAGAAGAGAGAAGAAGGCTAAGTCAAACTATAGAGCTCCTAACAAATTCCCCAAATAGAAGCTTCCAACCACCCTTGCATAGTACTTTGTGTCTTTCTGAAGGAAACGCAACACATTTACTGTAGAAAATAACCTCTTCCCATTTCTACTTTAGCTCATATAGTCATTAATTTGGATGCAATTATACCTTGTAAAGCAATTCCAAGGATTTTTCTGTGTAATGATAAATATGAGGAAAAATCTCACACAGAATAAAAGAAATGGTCTACTGTGACATAAATCCATTCCTTCCTTCTTTAAGGACAATCAAGATCACATTTGAAAAACTACAGAAAAATACACTTCCATAGAAAGACACAGAATAAAGAGAACATTTTCTAGACTAAGTATATGAACAGAAAGAACTGTATAAATAATTTTTAATGAGCTGGTTTTACACTTGCTTTCTAACTACTCATGACCAAAAGAAATTCACAGCTAAAAATAGAGGCAAAAGATAAGAGATGACAGAGTCCACCTCTCCCAGGAAATTAAAAAATATCTTAGGAACTGACCGTGAGACATGGCAAGAAAGGAAGACAATTGGTCATTGTCCTAATTTCTGAATCAGAATGAATCTGGCAATAGCTGTGGGGTATTCCCAAAGGAAAGTCCCTTTCTGATCACCCCCATCCTTCTCCATCCATCAGTTGACCTCAGCACTGGCCAGCACCTGTTTACTTTGGCTTTCTTGGTGGTGGTGGTGGGTTGTGACCAACCTTTAAAGGAGCCACAATAAATGTTAAGGTCAGGATGTTCAAATATGAATATAACTAGACAATCAACTCAAACACTGGCCTGGTAAGATACAACACTATGAATTGACAGCATTTCAATATTTAGAACTAGAAGATGTTTAATTGTTTCAAAGTATGTAAGATTATAAGGTGGTTATTTACATCATAAAAGTGGAGTCTGTACCTTACTATCAAGTAAGGCCCATCTATACATTTATTTAAAATATGCAAATGTTGCCACTTATATTCTTGAAAATAAGCAAGCCAACCAAAATCTCATTTACGTTGTTAATTTGTCTAGCAAATAGTTCTCGGTATGCCAAAAAAAAAATCAAAGAAGTTTAAAGAGAAACAAATTCTACTTTTGTCTCTTGTGATTTAAGAAAAAATGATGGGGGTGTAAAATAAAATACTATTTCGCTGCCTTTGATACAATGAATTTTCAAAATTCTAATTTTTAAAAAAATGTTCTTTTCACAAATTTATTGAAATTGTGAGTAAAGGTGCAATCACTTACTAGTATGTTCTTGAATTTTAAAACCTTTTAATATTTATGTTTTTCTAGTAGTTTCAGGAAGTAATTCTAAAAGGATGAAATAAAAATATTCAAAGAGCTGCAATAACAGAGAACTTCTAAGTCATCATTTTCTCTATCTTATGTTTATTGCCAAAGCATGTTTGTTAGATAACCTGAGAACAGAACAGGAGTATCCTAACTGCACATCTGACTGTCAGAAACATCTATGTTCAGTTAGGAAAGTGAGGAACCTGTAATGAAAACCTAGTATCTGCTAGCACTAGGTTGGGGCCTAAGGGGTGTGGGGAGGTACCTAAGTTGGCAGAATGCTTACTCAGTATGCGTGCCTTAGGTTTAATCTCTAGCAACATATAAAACAGTTTGGTGGTACAAAAAAACAACACAAGACAAGACATTTCAAGAGTCATTTTGCCTTGAATTACACACACACACACACACACACACACACACACACACACACACACACAAATGCACTCCACATTTTAATTTCTTAAGAAGAGTCTTACATAACTGAGGCTGGTCTCAAAAATAGCCATTTAGCCAAGGCTGGTCTCAAATTCTTCTAATACTCTTCCCTCTCTTTCCAAATGCTGGGATTGTGGGTACATATCACTACACCTGGCTATGCACAGTTGAAATACTACTTACTTAAAATGCATACTTTAGTTCACGTCCAGATTTTCATTTGCTCTTAGGTATTTTATTTTATTAAGGATGTGAAAATGACTGAAAAGCCTGGATTGACTAGGAGAGAGCCTAACATTGCTTGGACACTTATTCCCAGCATCTAGCCAGTGCATCTGGAGGAAGCAAGTTCCTCTGCACAGTTGTATATGCGAGCACTACTGCTGCAGGTCCAGCATGAGTTATGCTGCCTTTGGTGGCTTTGCTTGTTCCTGGTTAAAACATTCACTGATAAGTTTACTCTAGTGGATAGGGTACTCGGAAGGGCACCTGCTGAACAAGGCCTCTATGCATCACCCACCCTCACTGCAACCTTGTCAGAGAAACATAAACACTGAATGACAGGCAATGCACTAACAATTTATATTTTGCTTAAGACTTCTTGTAAGCCTCCAGGACGAATGGAGGAAAATATCATTACTGGAATAAGATTCAAGGAGGTGAATTACAGACAGTTACACAATTAGGGTATAGTAAATGAGGGCCCTGGTCTGAAGTTTTTAATCTCTACCGAAGGTTGTCTTCCCTCTGACCTTTGTCCACATGTGTTCACGGCATGGCTGTGCTAGAAGCATTAGTGGATCATAAGTTCACTGGGAACAAAACTTATTATTAATAATAGTTTTTCTGCAGTAATTTACTGCTATATTAAAACCTGCCTGTATTTTTACAGTAGTATTTTAGAGCACAGTTATCTATGTTCTGTCTAGAGGTTAAAAGATTCGTTGAAGGTCACCAGACTATTGCTGGTGCAATCAGAATTTAAACCCAAATCTTCCAACCCTTCCAGCCTTTTCCTTTGCTCACACTGAAGAGAGAGGCAATTTAAAACTAAATGGCTCCGGGTTACATTTATTCTTTCTAAGACCTATTGTTGCCTTTATTATTATCATTATTCTTCTAGAAATGAATGTGATTATCCCTCCATACAGATGGCTCAGAGAGAAATAGTAGCAACAGTGTCAGAGGAAAGAAATCATAACTTATACCCGGACAGATTTTGGGCTCTTCATGAACAGCCTTGCTACCAAGAGTTATTTCAAAGATCCCAGCTTTTGTCTCATTTTCCACACGATGGGGATCACAACACAACCCTTTGTGGGTAGCTGTGAGTGTGAGGCATTTCACATGGCAGCTGGTATACAGACGGAGCTTAATTGATGCCCCCTTACTTCTAATTTCTATAAGAGACTAAGGCAGGAACCACACTCGCATGAAATTTCCCTTCTACCACTTCCACAGCCTGTTTCTGGTACTGGTTCTTGTCAGCTAGTACCTTAGGTAAGTGTTAGGAAACTACAGGAGAACAGAATCAGAATATAAATGCCATTGAAGGAGATCTTACATAGCATAAGCGTTTCATTTTCTTTTATCACAGATTATATTTAACAACATTGGAAAGCATGGAAGTTTGTGGTTTATGATAAAGTGTAAGAAAATCTAAACACTCTAGATCTGAATAATATTTGGGCTATAGTGACAAGAGACTTAAAATGTCTAGTGAAGGGATTTCATCAGCATTTCATAGTCTCTGAGTATTTGCAATGTTCAGAGAGATCACATAAAAACAGGTTTATATTAGTTGAAAACTAAAAACAGTCTTAACTAAGTCAATGTTTATTTACAGCAATGAGTGGTGAAGAGATGGCTCAGAGCTTAAGAGCACTTGTTGTTCTTACCCAGGACCCATGCTGGGTTCCTAGCACTCATGTAGTACATCACAGCCATTAGTAACTGTAGTTCCTGGGGATGTGACTCCCTCTTCAGTCGTCCTTGGGCACCAGCACACACACGGTGCACATATATACGTGTAGGGAAAACATTCAGACACATTATAAAAGATAAATATTCTTTTTAAAAGATGAAATAAATCAGCCTAAATAGCAAATTTAGGATAAATTTAATGTTTAGAAAATTTGTTCAAATGGATAAAGTTATCTTTCTGACTCTGTCTATCCATCCTAACTTCTCTCTAACCTCAGCATTCACAGTTTAGAATCTATGTATGAATGTGTCTGTCTGTCCATCCATCCAACTAGTTTCCTATATGAAATACCCTCTGTTCAGAATACGAACATGATTTCTTTTCCTAGCACAACCCTGACCAGACCATCAAATGCATAAGGGAATGTGTCCTGCTACTTTAATGAGATCAGAGGTGTAGTCACACTGTGTTGGGATCAAATAACAATTCACCATAAAAAGAAAGACATTAAAACCCTTCTCCCTGGAAAGTCAATATAGCAAGCAAGAGCACAATTACATTCCTAGAGTCTAGCCTGGGCTACAGAGTAAGACGATGTACCAAAAGCAAGAACATACTTTCCATAAGTCAACAAATGTGTACTTTCATACACATACACACATACACAAATGTGTAAAAATTTAATGATGTTTAAAAGAGAAGTTTAAATCTACTTGTATGAAGAAGTTTTCCATATTTCAACATCAAGGATGTTTCAAACGTTAGGCAAAGTGTGATGCTGACATGAGAGTAACTATTAAGCCTTTCTTTGGGGTAATTTTTTTACTAATTAGTTCTAGTTTGTTGGTTTTGCAAGATTAATTTACACAATCAAGATTGACATAAGGCCACAAGAGCAAGTACAGTTACTCAAGGGCCAAAAGTAAGTTTTTTTTTAAAGTCTTAGTTTTAGTATGATGGAGATAAACTTGATGTTAAACGTATACATATATGAAAATGTCCTTCTATAACCTCGTGCTTCATGTACTGAATACATACAATGAAAAATATTAAATAAATTTATTTTGAAATAATTTTTTGATATATGAATTACTTGGTTATTTGTTAAAAATACAAGATTTATAAATGCAGGCTTTTAATCTTTACTGAAATTAGTTAAGACTTTCAATAAAGAGGAGAAATCTAAATAAGCCATTTAGTTATATTTTACACAGTTTGGTTATTAAGTAAAAAAAAAAAAAAACGAATCCATCTGACACAGCAAGATGTCAAATCACTGAGAATATATCGAAGCTTCTAGCCATGTGGGGAGATCAGAATTTACAACTACACAACAAATGAGCTGAGTATTTACAGTGAAAATGTGTGCGTATACATGAAAAGTGTTCTTGAAATTAGAAAGAAGGGGGGTTATAAAACAGACAAGGGCTCGAAAAGCATGGGGACAACCCGAGGTGACAACACTGAAGAATTTATTACAGTTCCAAACCTGGGATGAACCCAAAACACGCAGTTTTGCTTCAAGAAAAAAGCAAAATGAATCATCACTGTTAACTAAAAATTAGATAAACACCACACTAAGTAAGATTTTTATCCATTGACACTGTGTTTGCACTGCACTGCAAATATTTTGGAATAAGCACAAACCCTTACATAAGATCAAAGATATTGCTTTAAAAATTAAAAGTAAGCATACTGAATAATACTGTTATAATATTTAAAAGGAGCCATATTAAATTTCACAGGATTCTCACACATCTGTTATTAAAATCATTTTATGACACTGTGGGTTGGAGTGAAGGTATTTACTATCTATGGTACTGTTAACATGAGTCTTATATGAGTTTTTCTGTTTCTATGGTAACATGAATTATAAGGTTCAATGAAGCCGGATTTGGTGATGTGTATTTTTCTGTTATTCAAGGTGAAAAGGAAATGAAACAGTCCTAACATTCATAAACTTCAGCGAATGTCTGAATTCCATTTGGAGATAAGATGATAATTACTAAAGTAATTAGAATTCTTCCTGGATGGAATTATTTTGCACACAGTAGAAATTGAGATTTGGAAAAGAAAGCATGGGTGAGTACGTTCAGCATCACTAATTAATTACAGCCCAAACCATTCTGCCATTCTGATACCTTGGAAGTCACTATACCTTCTTCTGTCGGCTGCTGAGTACAATGGGGAAAAAACTACCCCCCACCCCCATCCCGTAAGTCAGAAAGATAAAGTAGGTGAAATCATTTTATTCAAGAGAAAATCCAATTACAGAAATAATCAACTTTTCCCTCTTGCTTTATTTTTTCATATTTGAAAGGGCATTCACATGAGCAGAACCAATTAAAGGAATATCAAGACGGGGTACAAACTACAAAGTTGGGCAAGTTTCTTAAATCTTTTAAAATTAGACTATGAGGAAAAAAAACACTTATTGAAATTTCAGAAACTCAACCGTGGATCACAGGATTCTCTAATGGGAAGCATTATCACAGGGTCAGAAATGCTGAGTCTTAAAGGATAACTTATAGATTTATATAGTCATAATACAGGGTTTTTAATTCATAGCCCAATTATGAGCCTAATTAATATTCTTCACGGGTATGCTATCATTAAAATTAGTATCCAGAGGGCTGGGGTTGTAGATTCCGAGAATAGATTATTTGTCTCATACACAAGAAGCACTGGGCTCTATTCTGGGCATGGTGGTGCACACCTGTAGTCCCAACACTAGGGAGGTAAAGGTGGGAGCTCCAAGGTCATCCTTGGGTACGGAGAGAGTTTGAGGCCATCCTGGATCACAAGAGAGTCAAAAGAAAGAAAGAAGTCAGGGCAAGTAAGGGATGGAAACAGGCAGGCAAACAAGCAGGCAGACAAGAAGATATACTTTCTTTTTCTAGAAATGTTTCCTTTTTTATATATTAATTATAGTTTATTTACTTTGTATCCCAGCTGTGGGCCCCTCCCTAGTTCCCTCCCAATCCCACCCTCCCTCCCTCATCTCCTCCCAAGCCCCTCTCCAAGTCCACTGATAGGGGTTGTTCTCCTCCTCTTCTATCTGACCCTAGCTTATCAAGGTCTCATCAGGATTGGTTGCATTGTCCTCCTCTGGGGCCTGGCAAGGGTGCTCCCCACTCAGGGAGAGGTGGTCAAAGAGCCAGCCACTGAGTTCATGTCAGAGAGAGTACCTATTCCTATTACTAGGGAACTCCCTTGGATACTGAGCTGTCATTGGCTACAAGTGCTATATCCATGAATGGTCCTTGGTCAGAGTATCAGTCTCAGAAAAGACCCCTGTGCCCAGATATTTTGGTACCATTGCTCTCTTTGTAGAGCTCCTGTCCTCTCCAGGTCTTTCTATTTCCCCTTTCTTTCATAAGATTCCCTGTACTCTGCCCAAAGTTTGGTTATGAGTCTCAGCATCTGCTTTGATCCACTACTGGGTAGAGTCTTTCAGAGGCCCTCTGTAGAAGGCTCCTGTCCTGTTTCCTGTTTCCTCCTTCTTCCAATGTCTATCTTGTTTGTCTTTCAAGACATCACCTTCAGCAAATGGTGCTGGTCTAACTGGATGTCTACATGTAGAAAAATGCAAATAGATCCATATTTATCACCCTGCACAAAACTAAAGTCCAAGTGGATCAAAGACCTCAACATAAAACCAGACACACTAAATCAGTTAGAACAAAAAGTGGGGAAGAACCTAGAACTCATTGGCACAGGAGACAACTTCCTGAATGGAACACCAACAGCACAGGCTCTAAGATCAACAATCACTAAATGGGACCTGAAAAGCTTCTGAAAAGCTTCTGTAAAGCAAAAGACACTGCCGTCAGAACAAAACGACAGCCTATGGAAGATATACCTTCTTAATAGAAACCAAACATCCCACTAAACCAAAGCAGATTTGCAATTTGCAATTATTTTATTCCTAATCAGTTGGACTGCTTTTACTTCATCCTGAGCAGCTCAGGGTTGGCAGGCTATGGCCCACATGCCAAATCTTCCTGTTGCTTGCTTTATAAATGAAGTTTTACTGAGTCCCGGAATGCTCACTCATCTGTACATTGCTTACAGTAGTTTACTCTGCAGGAGCTGAGCTGAGGCACCATGACAACTCCAGGACAGACCACAGGGTCCACAGAGACACAGACAGCTACTATCTGGTGAGATTCCAGGCCAACAACTTCCTGGCTTTCGCTAAGTGCTTTGAGGGACACTGGGAGGTGACGACAATGCTCTCCCAAATTCATGTGTGAGCAAACTCACGTTCACTCCTGGCCTCTACTCAGAATCTTCCCTGTGTTCTAGCATTTTGGAAACATTTTTCCATCACAACTACAGGGTCTCACACGCTTTCGTCTCCTAAGGGGCCATAAGGAGCAGGTAGCCTTAGACTAGGCAGCAGCCTCACAGGCTGGGGTGGGGTGGTGCTTTTTAGAGCCACAGACTCTATGTGAAGTGCTCAGGAAAATTGGGGAATAGACAAGGAGTCAATGAATTCAATACAGTGACAGGCTTGACTTGTCTACCAATGGTTAACGCCTGTTTTGCCTGATTCCAGTCTCAGTAGTTTAAAGTCAGAGAAGGTGACTATGGCAGGGGAGGGTAAGTGGAGACTCACAGGACTCTAAATGACTGGATTCTCTTGAGGGAAAATTTACGCTTTACTGCATTGTGGATGATGATGACATCCTGTCTCAAGTGAGCACTTTGTTTAAAAGCACATGTTTAACTAAGAGCCCTCTCAACCTCAATTGCTACTTCTAGAAATGACTGGAAGGTCAAGGCTGGGCCAATGCTTATGATGCATAGCTTGACATTATGTACAAATTTCTGTCAAAATTTGGGGGCAGAGGGTGCAACAGAGTCTTAGAAACAAAGGCAAGTGTTTGGGGATATGTAGAGGACTCTAGATACTGCCTCCAGGTCACAGCAGTCCACTTTGTGACCTGAAAGGGCCAAGTCCTGGTACTGTATTAACATCTCTTCACTCAACAGTACCTCTCCAGAAGCCCCCTATGAATATCTGAGAGGGCCCAGAGACAGGTGACCACCAGCTTGTCCTATACAACACTCATATGGCTTACACACTGAGCTTGTCTCTTGTGACACTGCCTCATGGATATTCACATTGCATAAGTTTCTACCTTGAAAGCTCTAGTCTATTCTGTCCCAGGCCATGTCGGGCTGGCCTTTCACTGTAATGAGCATTCAGCTTCCACAGCCATATGACTTTTTTCTGAACTAGCTTCACAGTCCCGTGGAAGCCAGGTTTCCTGGATCCCCATAGAGTCCAGATACTGCAGTTGCTAGAGAGGCAGTTCTAACACACCTGACATCATAACTAAAATCATCCACGGTCTGGACAACAACATCTGTGACATTCCTGTAGTAAAAGAATTGAGAGGTCTTCCTACTATAGCTTGGAATACCTTGTCTGGCAGTTTGTAGCGTGGCACATAAGCCAAGGTACTTTTGCTGTTCACACGATTCATATCTAACTGATGACTCCAAAAACTCACAGCAGGCTACAATGCTCATGATCCTTCTGTGTTATTTCTACTGTGATAGGGTTTGGCTCAGGCTCTCCTTCAAAACTCACCACGAACCATAACCCCCAATGCTGCAGTATCAAGAGGTATGGCCTTCATTGGAAACTAGCACTCTTTCCCTACAACTGGATGAGAAAGAGCATTCTGTCTAGTTTTGTCTTCTGTGTGGGAACTGCAAGGTGGCTCCATCTAAGAAGAATTCACTGGACACCGAACCTTTGGGTGCCTGAATTATGGATCTTTAGCCTTTAGAACTGTATAAACTGCCTAGTTATATTCACTGTGTTAGGCAAGAGGGATCAACTAAGAGACTAAAACATAAAAACAACATTCTGACATCCAAACAGGTAAAAGTGGGCAGGAAGATGGCTCAGTCAGTACCATGATCTGAATCTGAATTCCCAGCACCCACGTAAAAAACTAGCTGTGGTGATGGATTATGAATCCCACTGCCATGGAGGCAGGGGTAAGCAGATACCCTTGGCTCAAATGGTCCAGAGAGTCCACCCAATTGGTAAGCTCCAGATTCAGAGAGAAACCCTGTCTCAAAACTGTAAGATGGAGAGCAACAGGAAAAGCCAGTTAATGGTGACCTCTGGCCTCCACATGTACACATACATATATAGTGAACACAATCCTCTCCCTCTCCCTCTCCCTCTCCCTCTCTCTCTCTCTCTCTCTCACACACACACACACACACACAGAGCATGTACACCAAAAATGTGACTGAAGTGCAAAGAGGAATGAGAAGTTGACAAGAGTCTTTTCTTAAAGCACCTGACTGAATCCTTGGGAGTTATGTAGAATAATAATCAATACATTTATTAACCATAAAGGTTAAAGAAAAATTACAATATAATTTTGTACAAATTATTTGAATAAATTTATATGGGCAAAGTGCTGGTGAGTACCAATATGCCCAGCAAGTATACAAATGTGTCATACTGCCAGCCAGCTTTCAGAATAGAAAGGTATACCAGGAGGAAGCTCTAATTTAAACAGGACTGGGTTCAGTCTAATCAACGACAGTGGAATCCTTTCAAGCAGGAGCAAGGAAATCAGAGCTGAGCAGGAAGGAAGGGAACCATGCTGTGACCAGCAGTGCCAGGTACAATACAAGGCAAAGAAGAAGGTGGATATGGAGGCACAGAAGAACACATGCCATTATGCCCCATAGAGAGTGACACCAGAATAAAGAAACAAGGGACGCTACAGAGACAGGTGGTTTGCCACCTCCCTGTGCTCCAGCTAACCAGGAGTACATCACTGGAAGTTTCTCCATGTAGCTCCATCTACAATGCAACTACGGTTCGTTATGGCAAGCATGAATGATTTCTCATCAAAAGATAATAATAATAATAAAACTTAGGTAGTAAAATACAACTAGTTTGCCTCATAGGCTATAGTATCTGTTCCCAAGGACAGGGTCACACAGTCCATTTAGCATTTTAGAAAAGCTGTTCTTAATGTCTAATGACACTTCTATAAAGTGGTCACATAAATAAGCTGAATACAACAAAAAAGCACAAATAAATGACTGAGCAAAATGCAGAGACATGTACTGTCACTAAAAGAAAGAAGAGGAATGAAAAACATCTTTGAGGACACAAATGTGAAGACACACCATCTTCCTAAGTGACTCTAAGATGCCTTATGTAGAAGGCATCAAAAAAAAAATGGAATGAAGCAGCGAATCACGTGTGGGGTCAAGAGGACCAGTAAATGCCACGTAGGTCAGCTCCTGAAAATGTGGGCTGAAGAGCTAATTAGGGATCCAATAACTTCTCAAAGAAAATCCACCTTAGTCAATACTAGCAATTGAACTGATAATTGATTTAATCAGTGTCAACGGAGGAGGATGTCTATGCCTGAACACTGAACCATGTGTCGAGCCAGATGCTACAGCTTCCGGGAAAACCTCACTCCCAGATGCCAGGTGCTCACCAATAGCAGTGGAAACAGCTACAGCTTTAGCAGTGACAGTGTTCAAGGCAAACACATGTGGCATGCCCTGAGACTGGCACACATTCCCTCATTTGATCCTCCAATATTCACACAAGCTATTACTGGTATACTATTCTAAATGCTTTTTAAAATTTGAAAGTATTTTGTGGATACTCAGAGAAGTTACATGGCTTCTCCTAGGTCATACGTTAAGGAACAGTGAGAGCTATGATCTGTAACCTTTCAGTTTTGTTTCAAAGTCTAAGTTCTTTGTGCCATACTTTAGTACCTTTTGATCAAGCAACATGAGAGGGATACAGGAAGCTTTCATGAGAGCGATGTGTGAGTACAGGCTTACACAGGAGATGGACAAAATAGAGGCAAGAGGAACTGGGTGGTTAGGAGACAGGAGGGAAGAAAGGATGGCACATCCAATCACTATACAAGGTAAAAAAGGCATTTGATTATAAGTGACAAAAAAACAAACAAAAGAACACAGAGGCGTGTGTGTGTGTGTGTGTTTGTAAATTTTATTATTGGTGACCTTTAACCAGAGATTACGCATCATTTCAACTTGTCAGTATAAAAATCTAATGAAATATACCACGTTCACTTTTTGCAGTACTAAGATTTTGAATTCTAGCATGTGTTTCCTATTTATAGAACAGTCTGATTTGCCACATTCCATGTGTTCAAAAGACATAGGTGGCCATGGCACCTGTTAGCATAGGTAGAGAAAAAAATGGCACACACACTCAAGTGAAGAAGTGCACTCATGCACAAACATGTACAAAGCAAAAGCAGCAAACACCATGGATGTGGGGCAAAGCAACAGGAGTGCAGGAGTTTCTGCTACAGAGGAGTCAGGACCAGAGGAAGGGCATTGAAGATGTTTGCAGAAACATCAAACAAAGGCTCTGTGGGGAGTGGCACCCTTAGAGTGGGATGGTGCTGCCAATGCTTGCTGTATGCAAGAGATGACTGTGATGAGGGAACACAGACAATGATGGCCCCAGCTACAACAATGGCAGGGAGAACCGGCCATTGAGAGGATCCTCGTACCTACCAGGGAACCCAAGCCATTAGAGAAGTGACGATGTACCAGATGAGCTGTAGTGCAGTGAGGGCAAGGGCAGTGGTATCAGGTTTGCTTCTCCTGTCTACAGTGCACTGTAAATGTCTAAAGTGTGTCTGGAGGGGACACACAAGGAACATGGAGCTGAAAGACAAGCCAGATGACAGATAAATAGAATCAACTCATTGAACTTATTAGAGGTGATGGGAAAGAAGTTGCAGCTGACATGGAGTAAATTAAGACTGAGCACTTGGATACCAATTTCCCCTGTTTAAAATAAACAGAAGATGTAAACAGAAGAAAAGGAGGGTCTGGATCGGAAACTGTGAGACTTTCTAGGCTGCTTCAGAACACACATCAAACTCTACTAAGGCAGAGCAGGTCAGCAGGTCAAAGTCTTGTCCACCAAGCCTGCTGACCTGATTTCAATCCCTAGGACCCTGACAGTGGAAACATAGAACTGCCTCACAAAAGTTGCCCTCTGCACTCTACATACGACACTGCATATGCATGCAAACACTAAATAAACAAACAAATAAATAAATAGAAAATCCTCCAATTTTACACCATGTCCTTAAAAATTAAGGTCCCTGGGCTGAGGCCAGGCTTGGGGGTAGAGAGGTTTGCCTAATGTGCAAAATTCTCCAGCACTTTAAGAGTTTTGGGCGTGGCAGTGGGGAGCAAACATCTAAAACCACCTGCTGCCATGCAATCACTAAAACCAACATCAACGATGGAGACATTTCTGTACACTGACTGCAATGACGCAGAATGACCAGCTACAGACTCCTATCCATACACTGTAGCCTGGAGATTTAAAATTATGTCCATATTCATTAAAACAACAACAACAACAACAAAAAACGCCTCAAAAAAATCCTTCAGATTAGCATCAAATGTGATGGCCAAACACGGAATGTTGTGTATATTCAGAAAGATTTGAAAATACATTTTTCACAGTAACAATGACAACAATCTAAGCTAGAAAGGAAATTTGATATTAAAACTGTACATTACTCAATTGGTAATTCAGTTTAAAAGCTTAACATGATTTTAAATGTGAAACTTTTAAAAATGCAAACCTCCTGTTTCCATTACTTTTTTGCAAATGTAAACTCGCCGATGGCGTGCATATTCCCAATAAATACAACAGTGTGAGATTCCATGCTAGCAGGACACCCGCTAACATCTTTTATTCATGTTCATGCTCCTAGTGCAAAGCAATTATATTATTTCAAATATTTTAAAATGTTTTCTGTGACTAGCTAACATAACCACAGGTTACCTCACAAATCATTGCTTTCCCTTTGGGCTCCGTCTAAATCTACAAGAGAAAGACTTGTCTGTGGTGCTGTGCACACAAGGGTGGAACTGCTCAGAGGCTCTCTCAGCCTGGTGCAGTTGCACCTGACTGCAGACAGGACAGCACAGCTCTGAATGAAACTCTTGAGAAAGGTAAGTCTATGCAGATTCTGCCTCTTGTCCCAGATCCAGCCTCTTTGCACTGGATAAAGCAGCTGCTACTAATTCTGGAGAAAACAACACTACAAAAAACCAAAACACAATGCTAAAACCTGGTTCCTGCAACTCTACAGACCCTTTCAGCTTCCCTGGTCTCTCGGAAAGGCACACCATGACCTGAAGTCTCATTACTGCTTCATCTTCAGATATGGGCATAGGGGCACAGAGAGAATATTGTGCCTAAGACTGAGACAGTGCAAGGATCCAGGGAAGGTGGGATGAACATTTGTCACTTTTTTTCTTTATTTATTGACATGACAATTACATACATTCAGCTTGTGAGTGAAGTTGGTATAACTGACAGGAAATGAATTTCTGTGTATTAATTCCAGATCCACACATGATATGTAGTATGGCATCTATTTCTATTTGAGGGAGTAGAAGGTAGCTTTGAAGATTAATATGTTTATTTTAGATGCTGAAATAATAATCTTAAAACATAATATTTTTATAAATTTGAAGCTGTTCATTGACATTTGCCAAGTGAATGAAGATTTAGTGAAGTTATTCAATTTATTTAAATCCATAAATTATGCTATGTGACGTATTAGTTGTAGCTACTGACTGTTATTAGGCTATTACTTATTCTACATCATTGCCATTCAGCTTATCTCAGTAACATTGACTACTCAAAAAAAAAAAACCATACATTTAATCTCAACTTGGCTGACATTCAACTCAGATTGACTATTTCACACAAAGCCTCATCACAGCGACAGAGGACTTCAGACCGTTATTGTTTTATGACTAAAAATGAGTGACTTAAGACAAAAAGCTCAACATCCTTAAACTTCATTTCTATTCATTCTCTAATAAATACCATCTGTTGTGTACTTTAGGGATATAATACCCGTCAAAAACTCCATCATATTATGAGAAGCGGCACCGAGTTGATCTGAAATGCATATTTGAACAGATGTGTTTAAATTACATCTCCGTCTATCCACACGCATTAATTCAGAGCAAGTGTGTGTTGATTTAAAATGCATAAAAAGGGGGATTTGGAGATGCATCAGAAGTGAACAGCATCTCCGAGGATCAAGGCTCGAATTACAAAAGGTCAGTACTAAAAATAAAGTTTGTTGTTTCTTCAGGGTTGGACTCAGGAGCTGTTCATGAGAACTGACTTCATGTTTGCTGCACCAAATCAGGATCTAAAACTATACTAAGTTTTTTTTTTTACTTTTTATTTTTTTCCAAGTAAAATTCAAACTGTTACGTATAGGAAGAAAAAAAATGGGACAGTTGACATTGAAGTACAGAAGATTACAGGCTGTGTCTGCTCACTGACACCAGTTTATAAGCTTCAGTCTTCCCTTTTCAACCGTATTTTGTGGATCTCTAAAAATTTTGCCTGTGAGTTCTCCAGGACATTGTAATGTCCTCATCTCATATTTTGTAGGTAATCTAAAATAAAACAAAACAACAACAATAAAAAAAACCCACAAAAAAACAACAATCAAATAAAAAGCAACTACAAAGTTCATCAGTAATCAGCAAGGAATTGCCCCTGAAGAAATGTGGGCACAAAAGCAGCCAATTTGTATCCATTCTCTTGTCACTATCAATAATGGCTGAGCTGGTGAGAGTCATGGTGACTTGCACATTCTCCATTAGGTTAAGGGGGAAAAAAGAATGCCACTTCACCACAGGTACACAGCCCTCAACTCCTGATTCTCAGCAGAGAAACTGAATTTGAGAATACAAGTACCTTACTGATTCTGGAATATTCATTCCCAGATAATCCTATTACCTTAATCCTGGCTAGGCCTAGTAGATATTTTCTTTAACCACAGATTAAAACAAAGTTTAAACAAAAGACTGAGACAAAGCTTTCTACAGTTCCTGTCTTCCAAATTAACCCTCCGTTTTGTTGGGGCAATTTAAGAAAATAGAGATGACCTCATCAAAAAGGATTTCAGCTTGATTCATGAAGGAGAGCTCAGTGAGAGAGAAGGAAATCCAACTTTTCCACAGCACATGCAGTCTCTGAAATGACACTGCATTTTACTGATAGAAAATTCTCTGGAGTTTGAACTACTTAACCAGCAACCAGCAACAAAGGCCTAGTAATACAATTATGGTTTTTCAAAATTATTTTTGTTAAAGCTTCATGCATCATCTAGATAATTTTATGGTTATACTGTCCCCAGGCCCAGTCACTCCTAACTGCTCTGCCTTGCTTCCTGCACTGAAGACTACACACAGTGCCAATTTCCCACTTCACACCACATTCCCTTCAGTACTTCACGGAGCTGGCTCGGCTGAGTCCTCCTCTAGCACGGATGGAGCTAACCTCCTGCCTTGGGAATCTCCCTTGGACTGAGCTCATCTGCCTCTTTGGTGTTGCCTAGACCTGTGTATTTCTCAGCATTCCACTACAATCACCATTAGTTCTGTTCTGTTTTGTTTTTTTTTTTCAACTCAGATGAGTAAGTTATTTAAAGACAGTGTGTCCATGTCTGCCTTGCATGGCACAATGTTCCCAAGGTCCAGAGCTCAGTACCTAGCATGAAAGACATGCTGAATGTGTCAATGAGTCCATTAAAGACTTACCAGTTTCACGCTAGAAAGAAAAATTAGATCTCATAAGTAGCATCTAAACCTTATTCTTTTTTTTTTCCTTTTAAAATTATCATTAATTTTAACTTATTCAATTTGTACCCTGGCTGTGGCTCACTCCTTTGTCCCCTCCCAATTCCGCCCTCCCTCCCTCTTCTCCGCTCATGCTCCTCCACTGATAGGGGAGGTCCTCCTCCCCTTCTATTTGACTCTAGCCTACCAGGTCTCATCAGGACTGGTTGCATTGTCTTCCTCTGTGGACTGGCAAGGCTGCACTCCCAAGGAAGACTTGATCAAACAGCCTGCCACTGAGTTCATGCCAGAGAAAGTCCCTGCTTCCCTTATTAGGGATCCCATTTGGAGACTGAGTCTATGAACTACATCTGAGCTGGGGTTTTAGGTCCTCTCCATGCATTGTCCTTGGTTGGAGTTATCATTCTCTTCAAGGCCCCCAGGGTTCAGTTTTTATGGCACCTGTCAAAGAAATGCTCAACATCATTGGTCTTCAGGGAGATGCAAATCAAAACGACCCTGAGATTTCACCTGACTCCCATCAGAAAAGAACGAAAACTCAAGTGACAACACATGCTGGAGAGGATGTGGCAGTAGGAGAACCCTCCTTCATTGTTGGTGGGAGTGTAAACTTATACAACCACTTTGGAAATCAATCTGGCGCTTTCTCAGAAAATTAGGAATACTGCTACTTCAAGATCCAGCTATACCACTCCTAGGCATATATCCAAAAGATGCTCAACGCTACAAAAGGACCTTTGCTCAACCATGTTTGTAGCAGCTCTATTTGTAATAACCAGAAGCTGGAAACAACCTAGATGTCCCTCAATGGAGGAATGGATACAGAAATTGTGGTCTATTTACACAATGGAATACTACTTAGCTATTAAAAACAAGGAAATCATGAAATTTGCAGGCAAATGGTGGGAACTAGAAAAGATCATCTTGAGTGAGGTACCCAGAAACAGAAAGACACACATGGTATATACTCACTCATAAGTGGATAGGTATTAGCCACATAATATAGGATAAACACACTAAAATCTATAGTCCTAAAGAAGCTAAACAACAAGGAAGACCCTAAAGAAGATACGTAATCCTCATTCAGAAGGACAAATGCCATAGACATCGGAAGCAGGAGAAGACAAAGAACAGGGTAAGAGCCTACCACAAATGGCCTCTGAAAGACTCTATTGATCAAGGTATTGAAGCAGAGCCTGAGACTCATAGCCAAACTTTGGGCAGAGTGCAGGGAATCTTAGGAAAGAAGAGGGACATAGAAAGACCTGGAGGGGACAGGAGCTCCAAAGGCAGACTTGATTCTTAACTTTAGGTTAAATTAAATATTAGTGCAATACATGTAAGAAAACTTTTAACATGAATATACATTAAATAGTATTCATTCAAAGCAAGAGACAGAGTAAGACAGGATGGTTGGACAATGAAAACAGTGAGCAAGAATGGACCTGGGGATGAGCCGTCTTACACAGTAGGGCCTAGCTACTCATGACTATTTAAATTAAAATAAACCAAAAGCAAATAGCACTTAAGACTAAGGTTGCCAGCTGCACTGGCTACCTTTCAAGTGTTCATCTGTCGAGTATGGTCAGTTGCTGCCATGTCTGAGAGCACAGGTTCAGAACATGTACACCGCAGAACAAGTTCTGGTGGAAGCCACTACTTTGCTTTGTTGGTATTGGGGACTGCACCCTACGGCTTTGCACATGCTTAGGCCATCACTCTACCACTGAGCTATATTCTCAGGCCATTTTCTATTTTCTTGTTTTAAGTTTTTAAAGAGGATCTCACTAGCTTGCTCAAGGTGGCCTTGAATTCACTCAGGCAATCTTGTGACCCTCCTGACACATGCCCTCAAGCAACTGAAATTACAGGCCTGTACCACGGCCTGCTTTAGACAACACTGTTCAAGAGACATGAAACCCTGTGACAGGACTTGAAAGACAAACCCATTCCTACATATCTGAACTATTGTTTCCTCATTTTGCAAAACAACAGTAGTACTTAAAGATTGTGTTATTATGACAAGTAACGAAACCCAGCTCTGTCCCTCCCTTCCTGCCGTAACTCAAAGGGAGCCTGCTCAAAGTGCACCTAATGGGTGTTCTTCTCTTACACAACTGTTCTCCTTTATTCACTCCTAAAAACAATGTTGTTTCCCAAAGCGATCCTTAGGGAAGGGAGAGTGTTGGGATCCCAAGCAGACACTTCTACAGCCAGCCTTAGGGGGCCTGACAAACAGCTACCCCAAAGACCACCCGCTGATCACCTGGAACCACCTGCGCATGCTCTGGGTCACCTTATAAGAACCCTTCCTCCTTCCCTTTCCCTAATAAACCTCCCACGTGGAACTGGTCGTGTGGCGTAATTTGTGAACCCGCCGTGCAACCGTTATTCTGCACGATTTCTAACAGAAAGAGCTTGAGTAACACATCAAGATCATGGGGTTTGGTCTTCTTATTTTTTTTTGTTTGTTTGTTTGTTTTTGTTTTTATTTTAATTTTTGAGACGCGGTTTCTTTGTGTAGCCTTGGCTGTCCTGAACTTGCTTTATAGACCAGGCTGGCCTTGAACTCACAGAGATCTGCCTACCTCTGCTTCCCTGAGTGCTGGGATTACATGTGTGCACGCACCCAGCTCAACATTCTCTTAACTGAAATAGCCGTAGATTTAACGGTTACATGCTGGGACTACCCATTAAATTTTGTTTTCTCTCATTAAAGGATGATAGATAAAGGTAAGTAAGCAAAAATAAAAAGTTGAAAGAGAGAGAAAAAAAAAAACAAAAAATGAAAACCAAAATCAAAGAACACTGAGGCCTTGTGAGTAGCCTGCATGAAGGCCCACTGTAACTGAAAGCAACACTGTTGCCATTTTCTATACATGCTTCAACCATACCAGCAGCTGACTTGAAAACAAAAAAAAGTATTTCTTAATGAACTTCCTTAGTCTTATTGAATTGACAGTTGTTCCTAAGACTGTTCATTTATTTGTAAAATCTGCATAGAAATTGATAGGAATTTTAAAAAAGCAAACCCATTTAAATTATTTCTATGAAACATCTATAGATTAGAAAATTTTCACAGAAGTTGAGGAAATTTGTTTAATTATAACAAGTAGAGTCTACAAAGGTGTGTTGTGATGGTGGTAGATAAAATACGTGTGAGGACGTGGGAAGGTGAGGTGGGGACACAGTGGTTATAAGCATGTGCTCCTCTTCCAGAGGACCCAAGTGTGATTCCAAGCACTCACACTGTGGCTCACAACTGTCTGAAACTCCAGCCCAAGAACCTGATGCCCTGTGTGAGCCAGGCACACATGCGGTACACAGGCAGACATGCAGACAAAATGCCTGTATACATAAAGTAAAAATGTGTTCAAAAGTTGATGTGTGGGACACAAGAAAGTTCAGGTGAAGAAACAGGCAAGGCTCATTAAATATAAGCCTATGCATTCCAGATAATCAGTGCATGTGCGCTGAGTGAAGAATTCATGCTCACAGGATCAGCTTCCAGCAACTCTATGCATCCCTCTCGGGGACAAAAGATCTATCTTGCCTGTCTAACTTATCCTGATGCATGCTGGCTTCATAGTTTAGGAGATAAGACTTACGCCTTGCTTTATACTCACAGCTAAGATTCACTTTTTCTTAGCAGGAAAAAAAAAAAACTCCCTAAAAGAGTTATTAGCAAACATCTATAAACAATTTTGCTATAGACTTGATAATGTTTCTTAAGAAATTCAACACCAAATTACATAGAAATCTCTGTTTTGATGAAAAGCATATATAGAAATCATGTCTTTTTAAAGACGGAGATGAAAGAGGGAGGAAGATGGCTCGGTGAACAAAAGACTTGCCATGAAGTTAAGAACCAGCGTTTGAATCATGAAAACCAAGTAAAACCCAGGCATCAAAGTGTCTATGTATAACTCCAGTGTTCGCACAGGAGAAGGGGGGTCAGGAGAGTCCGGGAAGCTCACTGGCCAACTTGCGTGGGGTGCACAAGTGAGGACAAGAAGAGAGCTTTCTGAAACACACAAGGCTGGAAAGAACACCCAAGAGTCTCTAATGTGTACATGTGCCTCAGGCAAGAAAGTCAGGATGGGACAGGGTAGACGGGTGAATGGATGGACACACTGAAAATTTGAATCTAAGGGCCAGTGAGCTAGCTCAGCAGGGAAAGGTTCCTGCCACCAAACCTGATGACCTTTCTGCCCTAACCATCTACATGGTGGGAAGCTGTCCTCTGACTGCCACATGTACATACCCCCACATACACATACAAAACAAATTAAACTGTGGTGATCTTCTTAAAACTCCGAGGTCCAAACAAATCATGCCAAATTCTTCACACTCTTAACAAGATGTCTAAGTTAACAGAGTAATCAAGGCCTTTGTTTCCATGTGGACTTGCCGTGGACATATTTTCTGAGCCCAAGCTACATTTCTAACAGTGTATTTTAGACCCCAAAGCAAGTGTAAAGGAAGTCTCCATGTCTAATAAGCCATTTACCTGTGCAGCTGAGAAGAGCTGGCACTGAACTGTAAAGTGGATGTAAGTAGTCTGATAAAGGAGGTTTATATAAAGAGGAATCAAATGGAGTTCTAGTACAAAAACATTTAGCAGGAGATGATATACTGCCACCATGATATACTGCCACCATGAACTAGGAACAACGTTCTTATGAACTTGTATTTGTGTGAAAGAAAAAAATGAAATTCCTAAAACCAAAGGACATACAAATTGATTTTAACAACCAATCTTGATGAGAGGGGATACTGAGCTTCGAATTTCAGCACGTAAAATATTATCCCAAATAAGGTCATTCCACCCCCTTTACCAGAATTAAGCTCATTATACTATATCAATATATGTTCTTCATTTTTATCACCGAACCCATAATAAAATTTTTTGAAATGTGCACACATATACATACATGCAAGGTTTTGTGATTCCTAGATGATATACTCATCTACTAATTTTGGATAGCTTATATATACACAGATCAAAATGAAGACTCCTGCTCGAATATGAGTTAGAGTACCAACAAAACTTACAGCTGATCTAATGGAACTAAGCATGATGGTGCCTGCCTGCTTTAACTCTAGCACTCAGGAGGCAGACACAGGAAGGTGGTGAGTTCAAAACCAGCCCGAGCTACACATTAAGACTTTATCCCAAAATAAAATAGTAAAGGGAGGCATAAGTATAGGCCTTGTTTCAGTGATTGTCTATTTTGAACAATGCTATAAAGAAAATATGAATTTACCTGTTTAAAGAATTTCTTACATGCACAATGTGTCTGAGTGGACTGTAATGGTTCTAGACTCCTGTCATGAGATGCAGAATTTACTGGGAATTGAGAAACTAAAGATTTAACTTAGTATTAAAAAAATCTTTAAAGCTAGGGTCTGGCTATGTAACAGAGATGGTCATAAATTCACAATACAACTTGTGCTGGCTTTAAATTCTCAATCCCCCTGTCCCCACCACCCAAGTACCACAGTTATAGATTCACACCACCCGCTCAGTTGAGAAATTAAGCAACAGTCAATAATACATTCTCATGATTGCCTGACATGGCTGCAGATAAAAGGAGAGATGCTAAAACAAAATCCATACTGAACTTCAATTACAAATATTAACAAAAACACTCAGAGAATAAGCATTTTAGTAGGAAAGGTTTCTAATATGGCATTTCACTTTTGTTGTATTTCATCAGAATGAGCCTTACTAAAAGGCACCATTTCTTTGTACATGATGTGTGGACAATCTCCCACAATGTAAGCTTTATAGATTAAAAGATTTAAAAAGTAACTGAGTTTACAATTCACAAATAAGCATCCTAAAATGAATTTTTTGTACCCTCAGGGTCCTTTTTCTAGATAGTGAAAATGTCATATGTGAACTGTTCATATTTGATTTCTTTGGGTTTATCAAATTGAACTGAGATTGGTTTTTTTTAAATAACAGCAGCAACAATTTTTTTTTTTTTGAGATTAGCTTATCCTTTCTATTCCTCCCTGGATGAATGAACAGCTGTCCCAAATCAATCCTATGTTCATATGAACAAGTATTTTGTATGCTAAACTTGCAGTTAGTTTGTATTGGCCGGATGACAAAACAGGTGCTTTCCTTAGTGACTTGGCTACCTTTAGTAGGTAGGATCACCCTTGATATCAGGCTACATGTGTCCGTATGAAATAAAACCTTTCTGCCTAGCTCAGATACGAGCTGCTTCAGTTGGCCACCTATTGGAACCTAAACAGGTATAATTTTGAATATTGATTTTCATTTTATGAATAGCTTTTATTAGTATTGAAAGAAAAAGATTCCAGAATCTCCCATGGTAGAACAATGATTACTCCAAGCCAATAAAGGAAGCCAGCAAATGTTTAGGAAATGAGACAGAAACTGTCTGGCAATGCCACCATTTTGTCTTCACATGCATATCTCAGTGTAGTCTGGCTTGACTTTAGGTATTTTCCTCCCAGCTCTGAAAAGTATTTACTGCCTTTTTCTTCATAGGCAGGCCCTGGACCTAAGATGACATTTTTCTTGTCTTGCTCCTCTCTACAGCACCATCAGACACTTCTCCTCCAACCCAGGCTTTCCTCTTTGCTGAAAGCACTTTCTCCTTGCAATTAAGCACTCTTACAGTCTCCCTTGCAATCCCTGGTACCCTTCCTTTGCAATTAAGGAACAAACCAACTCAGTTTGTATTGCCTAACTCTTTTATCCTCTTTCCCTAACTGGTTCCAAATATTTGCCTTTCCAGACGTCAGCAAGAACAGACTACATCCCTGCTTTTACTCCTCACCACTAACTTGCTGGTAAATCCTCTACATCCTGGCTCCTGCTCCAAAGTGCTGATGAAATTCTGACCTCACAACAGGCAACTCCTTAAATGTTATTTTCTGTTCTAGTTCTACTTGACCTATATACTATACTTGATATGACTGATTATTCATGTCTCAATTATTCAGTTTGGCAAGCAAATGCCCATGTTCAGGTTCTAGAGCTCGGAAACCTGCTTTTACAGAACCCGCAGTCCACAGGTAAGCTTGGTTGGCAGGGGCAGGGGCAGGGCAGACTCAGCAGGGATCGTGTACAGCTATCAGTGCTCTTTCCTGTAGTTCAGGTCACTCACTCACTGAGCTGTGAGCTCCAAACTGTGCCATCTCTCCCAGCAGGGTCGTGGATGCCTCTCTTCTCAGTCTTGTCTTCTCTTTTCTCCTTTATCTTTTCCTCCATAACATGAGTGCTTCTGGGAAACTGTACACAAATTTCCTTGCTCAGCTTAAGTCCTGTGATTTATTCTTTATACACAAGCTCCACTGAGAAGAAAAAAGCTAAGAAAACGGCTCAGAGGTAGAGGTCTTCCTGTAACATGGGAACCCTGGGTTCAATCCTCAACACTACAAACTAAAAGAAACAAACTAAAACAAGACAAAAAACAAGGGGGTGTTAACATATTAATTTATGAAAATATTTCAAGTCTAGTATGACTTGTGTGACAGTGCGACCACCCATTCTCTGGGAGAACACAACTGCTGTATATTCCTTTACTAACAGAACCCTCCCTGTTCTTTTTGTTCTTGAATCTTTTTTAATGTCTTTCATCAATCTTTCATATTTTTGATTGCAATGATCTTTCACTTCTTTGTATATATTTATTCATAACTGTTAGATTTTTTTTTCAAGAGTCCAACATTAGCCCACCAACAGCTTTATTTGACCACATTTTTAGTATTTGTCCCACATCATTACTTCGTGATTTACAATTAAGGTCAACATTTAAAACTTGATAACATAAAACTTCAGAGTTGTGATAACATCCCGTCTCTCCAATCCCCTTGATGACATGTGCCAAAAAAGGAAAGTCATCTTCATTAGATGGGGTGAGTACACATCATGCAGCCTCAACTGCTAATTTCTAACCCCTCTGCCTAGTCTCTGTACGTCTGTGCTACTCTCTTGTTTCTTTTTTGTTCTTTTTTTAAAATGTAATTTATTTATTTTTATATTAATCACAGGTTAGGTACTTTGCATCCCAGGCCTAGCCCCCTCCCTCATTCCCTCCCACTCTCCCCATCCCTCCCTCATCTCCTCCCCGCCCCCTCCAAGTCCACCTACGGGGGAGGACCTCCTCCCCTTCTATCCAAACCCAATTCATCTTGTCTCCTCAGGGAAGGCTGCAAAGTCCTCCCCTGGGATCTAGCCAGGCTGTAACTCCCTGGTGTATATGGGGGAGGGTCAAAGAGCCAGCCATCGAGTTCATGTCTGAAACAGTTCCTGTTCCCCTTACTAGGGTCTTCAGTTGGACACCAAGCTACCATGGGCCACATCTGAGCGGGGTTTCTAGGCCATATCCATACATGGTCCTTGGTTGGAGTAACTGTCTCGAAAAAGACCCCAGTGCTCTGCTCAATTTGGACTTTGTGGAGCTCTTGTTCTCCCCAAGACTTACTAACTTCCCCTATTTTCATTATTATTCCCAGCCCTCTGCCGAAATCTTGGTTGTGAGTCTTAATATCTGCTTTGATACATTGCTATATTGATTCTTTCAGAGGCCCTCTTTGGTATGCTCCTGTCCTGTTGCTTGTTTTCTCCTCCATTCAATATCCATCCCATTTGTTTATCTAAATGAGCATGGTTCATACCAACCTGGGTGCTCCTTCTTGTTTATCTTCCCTAGGTGTACAGATTTCAGCATGACCTTCCTATCCTATTGGTCTATATAAGTGAGTATATACAATATGTTTCTTTCTACTTTTGGGATACCTCACATAGGATGATCATTTCCATATCCCACCATTTGCCTGCGAATTTCATGATTTCCTCCTTTTTAATTCCTGAGTATAAAAACTGCATGGTATTGGCATAGAAACAGAATAGTGGATCAACAGAACCGAATAGAAGACCCAGAAATGAACCCACACACCTATGGAAACTTGATTTTAACAAAGAAGCCAAAACCATTCAATGGAAAAAAGACAGCATCTTCAACAAATGGTGCTGGTCCAATTGGATATCTGTATGCAGAAAAATGAAAATAGATCCATATTTATCACCGAGCACAAAGCTAAAGTCCACGTGGATTAAAGACCTCAACATAAAACCAGACACACTAAACCGGTTAGAAGAAAAAGTGGGGAA
>CM053760.1:51884447-51902259 GCA_028658305.1 Pachyuromys duprasi
CCTTCAACTGATTGACTGTGTCTCCTATTTTGGATGTTTCCTCTCTGTTTATCTTTGATTGTTCCTCTATGTGGGCACTTAAATTCTTCTCCATTTCATTGAGGGCCTTGTTCATTTCCTCTTTTTGTCTCTCTTTTTGTTCCTCCAATACCTGCATAATCATAGCTTTAACATAATTTTCCTGTGTCTCCGCTGAATTAAAATCTCCACTGCTTTTGGGTGTTTCTGGTGGGGCCATGGTGTCCTGATTTTTGTTGGGTGAGTTCTTCCGCTGATTTCTGGGCATTTGTTTATGTATAATCAAGGAGCTGTTTGTGCTTTAAGGCTGAACTTCAGTCTGAAACTGTCAATCTCTTGTGTCAGGAGTATTCTTCAAGAAGATCAGGGAGTTCCAGTGGTTTGTTAGTGTGTGTGTTGTTGTCTCAGGTGAACTCTGTTGTGGGCTCTGTGTACCCGGCTTCGTGCTCTGTGCTAGAAGCTGTGAGCACCACAGGCTGGTCACCCTTCTGGTCTGGAGGCTTTGCTCCTCACTCTGTGCTAGATGCTGAGTGTCCCGTTTTGAGATGTTACCTGGGGGCTCTGTGCTCCGCCCTGGGCTTGCTGCTAAGGGCTCTCCCCTGGACTGGAGACTTGGCACCCCCTTCACGGCCAGGGGCTGTGCACCACGGTCTAAGATGATATTTGGGGCACACACAGTGGGTCTGGATTGGTTGCAGTCGTTGCCAAGCAGTGTGCATCCGATGTATGCAGGCCTGTCTGAAATGGTGCCTAAGGCCTTCTCAGACTGGCCCGTGGACACACACATGGACTGAGGTGATCGCTGGCGGACCCGCGGGCCCAGGCAGGTTAAAACTGTCTCCTAGGCCCTCTCAGTCTGAGGTGTTTTCGATGGACAAGATCGGTGTGCACCTGCTGAATGCCCGCTGGTTGAAGCTGAACCTGGTTCCTTCCCAGACTGGCCTGTGGACACACACACAGACACACACACACACACACACACACACACACACACACACACGGACTGAGGTGGTTGGTGGCGGGCCTGAGCAGTGTGCGCCCCGCAGTGTGCAGGCCAGTCTTAAAGGTCTCCTAGGCCCTCTCAGTCTGGTTCTTGTACCCCCCCACACACACATGGACTGAGGTGGTTTCCTGTCTACACGATTGGTGTATGCCTGCTGTGTGCCCGCGGGGTCTTTCTCTGACTGGCCCGTGGACTCACACATGAACTGAGGTGGTTATTGGCGGACCCGCAGTTTCCAGGTCTGCCAAAACAGTAGCCGGTTCCTCCTCCGTCTGGCCCAGAGGCTGTGAGACCCAGTCTGGTATTGCAGCTGCGGGCACCCAGCGTGGCTGCTTGTTCAGATCAGAGCTGTGCGCTCCCGGTCACCGGGAGATTTTTCCGGGGAATAGCTGGGTGTCCCTAGGATTTTCCCACTTGATTTCCTCACCGTAGGAGTTCCCCTCACCTGGCAATCACAAATGCTGGTGTTTTAGGTCCCAGAGTTCAGTCTAATGGTCCCTGTTTTCTTTCTGCTGTCCTACTCCTCAGACACAGTGTCCTCTCCTGGCAGCCATCTTGGATCCTCTTGTCCAACAACATCTTAACCTTTGAGTCTGCCCTTTGAGAGAACAGATCTTACGGATCTTTCTGTCAAGCTTTGAGTGTCTTGATCTTCTGGTTTGGAGAAACCAGAAAGGTAGGAATCAGAGCAGAGGGCCAACATTTTCACTGCAGAGCAAGTAAGTCCTGTTCTCTAAAACAGACTCCTGAGCATGGAGCTGCATTTGCTTAATTAGTGACCTCGTTAGAAACTCAACCATAGCTCAAAGCAGTCCATCCACAGCCATGCATGTGTGCTTACTAATTCCTAGGAGAGGGCCAGGAGATGTAGGGTAGTTATGAGTAACTTTATTTGGTAATCTGCACTTTTTAGTGAAAGGGGCTTTTCAAAAACAAAATAGTAACAAAGCTTCTGCTAGGAAAATATGTCTCATTGGCATGCACCTCTTGGCTTCTGCTTGTTGACAATGCTAATGTGCAGCCAAGGGAAGGAAAATGGGCCTCAAAGAGCAGGGATGGTGTAGCATGACTGACTTGAAAGTGATCGAAGGGTGATGGGAAGCATTAGCTGCCTTTTCGCTATATAATATCCATCAAAATATTGTTCTAAGGATGAAGCAGGGGGTGTGGTGGCAGTTGTCCCGTGTGCTGTACTGCTGTTTCCTGTGAGGACTAGATACCACCATACACCTGTTAACACACTGTTTAACAGCACCTTTTGGACATTCCTTCATGACTTTGACTTTTCATTCTTTCTGGTTCTACTTTATTTTCTCAGAAGAGGTTTTGTAACAGACTTGCATAATTTGTTTCCGTCTGATTTTTTGACTTTACTTTTGCAACACATGATCCCCTTTTACACCTCGTCTTCCTCAATGTTCCTCTCCACTTCTTTCTTATCTTTTGAACCCTGCCTCTTACTCTCAGGCAGGGTAGGAAACTGGCTTTCTTTATTGTTTGGTTATGTGTCTTTCGCAAAACGCACTCTCTGTAACTAAACTGAATTTTAACAAAAAGATTTAAAAGGAAAGAAAGAAGAGAACTCTGCATCTTCTTCATCTTCAACATTGAAAAAGTACATTTTGTACTTACATATGGAACTTTCTATGTTCAAGTAGACGAAATGGTGCATTTTCAGCTGTTTAACTGTTGAGATTCTTCTGCTGACATCACCAAGCAGACTAGAAAACTTTGTGAGGAAGAAGGAATGCCAACTAATTTTGACACACTCAAAAATACCTTTCTCTGACTTTATCTGATTTCATATCTTTTTTTTTTTTTTTTTTTTGTCATGCAAGAGACAGTGAACAAGTACATGGTTTCCTCTGGGACCCTCTGCTGGTTATACCAGATACCCAGGGTCACCAGGGAGCTCTCAGCCATGCTGCCCTGAGTCACAAAGAGCAGCCTATCTTTTGAGTGTTTATTCGCCAGCACTTATATATAGAGAGAGATCTGAAGGAAAGTGCTGCCTTGGGTTTGTTAAAATGCTGAAATGTTTCTCCTATCATCTCTCTCAGGAAATGGCAAAAATTCTCAACCACCCCAGAGTCTACGCTTTCCTCCATATCCCCGTGCAGTCTGCCTCTGATAGCGTACTCATGGACATGAAGAGAGAGTACTGTGTGGCTGACTTCAAACAAGTTGTGGATTTTCTCAAGGAAAAGTAAGTCTGCTGGCACTTAGGAAAATAGCCATTTCTTTCTGTCTTCCTGAGGTGTGTGGCAGCAGGGCGCTTGCTCCAGCCTCACACTTAAGGCACATGGCAGAGGGCGAGACTCCGGAAGCTCTCAAAGCCTGTTTCCTTGGGGCCCTTGATGTGGTTTCTTTTCTCCCCTTCCCTGAATACACAAAGCAGCGTTGATTTGTGTAAGCCAGCCCACCTTACTAAGGCAGTTGGAATTGTGATTATCTTCATACCTGATCTACTGGCTAAAAACTGCCGTCCCTTCGCCAGCCCTTACATCTCCTTTCATGTGGCCTTTGCAGTTGTGAGATGGCTGTGACATGGAGGAAGTGACGAAGTCTGTCATGGCAGAACGGATCTTTTTCTCCTGACTGGAGTTTTCATAGTCTGGAATGTCTTTGCTTGTACACACCGATCCCTGTAGTTAACTTGAGTGCTTGAAGTTTACAGGGAGGCTGGAGGATTTTATTTTCTTTAGCTCAAATTGCTGTTGACCAAAATTAGGGCATATTTACACAATCTCAGACATGAATGATAATTTTGTTTCCACAGAAAAACACTTGCAGCCCATAATTATGTTCTTCAAAATCTCTCTTCCAAACATGGAATGCATTCTCTGATTAGACAAGGCAGGAAACAGAGGTACTGGCCACGGTCACCCAGACCCTCCTCAATTCTAGGGCTCCATCATCACCTCTGGGAGTGTGTCATTTGTCTTGGCACATTGCAGTGTGCTTCTCTCTACTGTCTATAATTTATGTTTTACCCCTATTGTTGTTGTATCCCTCTTGTTATTCATAATTACCTGCTCTTGCACCATGTCCATGTCCTACGTGGGTATGATTGCTTTGTACAAATTGCCAGCAATTATTTTTTCCACCTTTAACTACTCACTAATTTTTATGGCACATGGTATTTCTGATCTTCTCTCGTTTCTTTTCATCTTTCTTTAACATGACTTTTAATTTTTTTTCTACCTCAAGGCATGTCTTGATTATTATAATCCCCAAGAATAAAGACATTTAGGCTACATTCAAACAAATATGATGAATTGTTCAAATATTCAAATTGCGACTAAGTAATGTATTTATTCCAGGATTGCAGAATTCTAGCATTAAGTTTGTGCAGCCTTCAATATAATACAATTGTTGCAAATCCCTTCCATCTCCTTCCTTATTATATCCTGAGTAGATCTGGCCCAGGCTAAAGAATGTAGGTTTTCATGCCAAATATATGCCATGTCCTTTCTGTGCATTGGTGTTTGCTTTTGTAGGTAGACTTGTCTCATGTAATAAAGTCCTTCCAAATGCTTTGACACTGGAGAAGTTTTCCCAAACAGCAAGTGAATTATTATTACTGTGAAATTTCTTACCTTTCATGTATTAAAGTAGCAGGAAAGAGTACGCATATTTCATACATGTGACACAATATTTTGCCAGTGTAGACAAGCATTCCCTGTGTAGAATAGACCAGAATCCCACCCAAGTACTTTGTTGGTTTATTCTGCTGGAATGAGACTAAGGCCTGAGCACCTCGCTCTGCCATGGTTGTGTGAGTTCTGACTCAGTTGTTTGGGGGAATTACTGTGGCAGCTAAACTGGGCAGGAGTTTCACAGCTCATCCTAGTCTTTGTGTTGCTCAGAAGATGGGCCTGTTGAATGTGCTGTGTCTTGAACATTTTCTGTAGCTTCTATGAGCTATATAGTGGTCAGACATGAGTCACAGTAAGATGTTAGAAAATCATCCCTTGCCATTTTTCACAGACTAAACTCTGAGTCTTCTCCTTGTAGTCTCAGTTATCTATGGCATTTATGAAGTTTTCTAAGGTTAATTTCACTCCCTAGAGATCTTATTACCAAGAGTCCTGATAGAACCCTTCAGTGTTTCCAGCATCCCAGACCCCAGAGATCCCTGGAGAATATACCACGCACATGTTTAATCTCACAACTTCAGTTTTCATGGCTACAGGTATAGAGTATGAAGTATGACAGTAGTTAGTCTGCATCTACAAGAGACTTTAAATGGTCCTGAGCATGGTCCTCATACAGCAAGGCCAGAAGTAAACCTGGCATAGTGACGCTCACGGTTAGACAATAAGTAGAATATGTGGAAAACCATACGACGAAGCCAGTATGACAACTGAGAAAACCTAGGTACCCTGTGAGTCATTATCAGTGTGAGTAAAAGAGTCCTTGCATGTTTTTAGAAAATTCATCAGAATCGTAAAACTAGGGAGAAATACCCTTGAAGGCAGCACAAAAGAGCTCTGTTCTCTGATAAAGACAACTTGTCCCTGCTCTTTGATCACCTGTGGGGGCGGGGCGGGGGGGCAGTCTTACCAGGCCACAGAGGAAAACAATGCAGCCACTCCTGATGAGACCTGATAGACTAGGATCACAAGGAAGGAGAGGAAGTCCTCCCCTATCAGTGGACTGAGGGGAGGGGCATGGGTGGAGAAGGAGGAGGGAGGGTGGGTTTGGGAGGGGAGGAGGGAGGGAGCTACAGGAGGGGATACAAAGTGAATAAACTGTAATAAAAATTTAAAAATTCTGAAATGTAAAAAAGGGGGGGGGTTCGGTTGTCCAAGCCCCTTATGGAAGCTCATTCATCCAGGAAATAATTCTCATTTATTATGGGAAGTTGGAAAAAAATGGAATATTTGCACAGGATGGTATTGTTCATTGTACAATTCCTTAGCCCATTAAAAACTAGCATGGCTTTATGCAAGATAGATTTGTGCTTACTTTAGGATTACTGAAGACCCAGAGTGTGCTATAAGACTAATAATATTGTTTTGTCTGATATTTATTAATGATCAGTATGGTGCTTTCATTCTTAGAGAGGTTCACATGCTGAACTGTGTCTAGTTGCGGATCACTCATCATCCTGATATACACTGGCCTATTTGGTGTTTTCATCTTCTCTTTGTTTATTTCTCTTATTTTTATTGATTGATTTTGTTATTTGACAATTTCATATATGTATATAAGTATATTTCTTCTACTATTTGTCTCATTTCCCCTAAAGTCTTGGGGACTTTTGCAGTGAATCTTAACAAATAGGAACATTTATTTTCTTCCTTCAGCATCATGAGGCTGTCAGATCTTTGTCCTGTGAATGAGGCTTCTCCCAAGTCTGTCTGCTCAGAAAGCCAGCCTTTACCTCAAACTCCAGCATTAAGTCAGGAATCCTGATTTAAGGGATTTACCTGAAGCTGCAGGCTTTTAAGCTACAAATTCAAAGGTCTTTATTGAGCCCTGTTCCTCACACAGTGGAGTGGAGGTGAACTCTTTTTAATTAATTTTCTTTTACAGTTGAAAGTGGCCGGTATTTTAGCTGGAGGCAATCTGAGTTTACCTGTGAGCCAGTTCGTAGCTTATTCATTATTCTCTGCAGTTGTTTGAAAGTTGGCAGCTGTTATCATAACAGCAGCTGGACTGAAGATAACCTGGTAGGGTTGGCACATGTTGAGGCATATGGGAATTCATTAAATCTTGCAGCCTTTGCAAAAAAAAAGTGTCTAAATTACTTAATATGCTCATTTAAAACAGCTGACCACAAGCAGAGAGTCATATGACTTGAAGTCTACTCAGATATATAAACCCAACAGATGATTTTGTTTAAATGAATTGATGGTTTTTTGAAATGCATAGTGGGCTTTGTAGGAACATGAAAGAGAACTGTTGAACAAAGCAACAAACACAGTTCTTTTTGTTTTTAGTCTGCCTTTATATTGTTAATAGGTTTACATACATTTTACTTAATATGTTTCTGAAATTTTAAGAATATGATCATTCCCTTTTTTTCTGTGCAATTTTGAAGTATTTATCCTCAATTTGAGGACTTTTTTTTTCTATGTTATATTACTGTTAATGGGATTCCCTAGCTTTGGGACCTGTTAATAAAGGATTGGATTCCTCGGTCATCCCTAAACCTTGCATCCCTCCTGTCATTAGGCTGGGTTACCCATGTGTCCATTACCAGAACAGGCTGGAAAAAGATGAAGTGTGTTAAATTTGTGTTTTCTTCTACCTAGTCCATGTAGTTTTATTCTTAATGGCTTAGAAATATAAGTGGTTGTTGGATATGGTAACTTATGCCTGTAATCCCAGTTTTTACAAGGTGAGGCAGAAGGATTGCCACTATTTCAAGACCAGCCTGGACTACAAAATGAGACCCCATCTCAAAAATGGGAGGAAAAAAATTAACAGGGAGAAATATATATATATATATATATATATATATATATATATATATGTAGCAATATGTGTAAGAATAAAATAACCTGAAAAAATAAAAAGACCAGTTTAACAAGAATTAGTTATTTTTTCCCTCTAGGTACATTTCCAAATGTGTTTAGTGTTCCTCAGAATAATGGCCTCAGAAGTGTCCTCTGGCTTTCCTGGATTACGTTGTTTCTCATGTCTCTAACTAGGCTGCTATTTCGGTGTCCCTGGTGTCTTGTTTACTAGTTTATCTTTGTTTTGCTTTCCAATGTGGTGTTCTCCTTCTTTTGGTTGCTATTTCAGACTTTTTAACAGAGTAAATATATTTCATTGGAACAAGTATCAGTAGAAAAATTCATTGATTTTCTTTGCATTGTGAGCTCCATTTGTAATTGGCAAATTGCAGGCTGGGTAAATTTTTTGTATCATGTGTTTGTGTATCGTGGTTAAGAGAAATTGTCATACCATTCCTGCCACTTTACATCCTTTATGATTGCATAATCCTCTCAGGAAAAAAAAAAACAGCTGCCATCCCCTGAATCTTGCTACATTTTTCCTGCCTTCGTGCTATGCCCCTTAAATACAGATCTGAGTCCAGACCTGAGAAGTAGCACATTTGTGATAAGCATCTTTTCTTTGTGAGTGCTTCCATAGTTCAGCTGCATATTATTTTATGATTACACCAAAGTTTAGCTACATGGACAGTACAAATGGTTTTGGTCTAAATTGTATCAAGTGAATATTAGGAAGGTGGGAATGATTAAAAATTTTTCTTGAAATCTGTAATAATGAACTAATGAGTAATAGGGTGAGACTGTTATTTTCAACTTGTGATTTTTATTCCGGTTCCAAAACTAAATGAGGTACATGTAACAACAGTAATACCAATGATAATTTAAATAACATTAAAACCAATATCTGAACATATTTTTTTGAACACTTACTTGTATGCCAAGAACCTTGCACGTATTAACAGTTTTAAATTTGTCCAAGGTCATGCAGTTAGCAGCAGAACCTATATGCAAACAGAGGCTGTGTGATTGCTCATCCACTGCTCTGACTAGTATGTTATGCTGCTGATGTGTGCTCGGCTGTCTGCCGATGAAGACGGTGATGTGGGTTCAAGAGGTGGAGACAAAATGTACAGTGTCTACTTAGACTGCACATTAAGCTGTACAGGGATGTGTGGATGTCAAACACAGCTCCATGGTATTTGATCTCAGGACATGGTCAGGCCAGCAAGCATGTGAAAATGTCTGCCATGAAAGCCTAATGACCCCTGCACCCATTGGAAGCAGGGAACCAACTCTTGAAAATCATCCTTTGATTTCCACAAGTGCACCTACATACATATGCTCATATTAGCTGTATTAGTTATAGTTATATTAGCTATAATAGTGACAAAAGTCACAAATTAAGGTAGAAATAGTGAATTGGATAGTGTGGTAGATAGTGTTGTCAATTTGACACAATCTAGACTCTCCTGGTAGATGAGCCTCTGAACATTTTGATTGCCTTCATTGAGATGGGAAGGCCCACCCACTGTGGGTAGTGCCATTTCTGGCTGTGACCTAGATTCTAAATAGAGAAAGGAGCAAAGCAACAGCATGTATGCATGCTGCCTTCTTTTATTTTATTTTATTTTATTTTATTTTATTTTATTTTATTTTATTTTTGTTATCAATCACAGGTTAGGTACTTTGTATCCCATGTGCAGCCCGCCCACTCCCTCCCACCCTCCCCAACCCTCCCTCATCTCCTCCCTGCCCACTCCAAGTCCACCAACGGGGGAGGACCTCCTCCCCTTCCATCCAACCCCAGCTCATCCTGTCTCCTCAGGGCTGGCTGCGATGTCCTCCACTGGGATCCAGTCAGTGTGTCACTCCCCGGCTTGTATGGGGGAGGGTCAAAGAGTCAGCTGCCTTCTGACTCCATGTGTAATGTGACCATCATGGAGTGTACTGTATGCCCTGTGAGCCGAAATAAACCCTGTCTACCCTAAGTTGGTTTTTTTCAACATATTTTATCATAGCAACAGAAAAGAAGCTAAGATTGAAATTGATACCAAGAGCTGGAGCCACTGCCATGATTAACTTGACTGTGGTTCTTAGGCCACTCGAACTGTTTTGTGGGTCGAATATAGAAGAGTTTGTACTTTCAGTTTAATAGCCTTAATGTTGAAAGAAGTGCTTAAAGGGCCATTCTGGTAGGAACTTGGAAGACAAGAATGCTAAGAGAAACATGGACAGTGGGGCTAGGTTCATGGAGTTTTATACGAGAACAAGGACTCTATTTGGAGATCTGCTGGGTACCAGCATAGGGCTTGTTGGTCAAGAATCTGGTGGCTTCGTTCTGCCTGTGTACAGGGAACCTGAGTGAAGATAAGTTTAGTTGATTAATTTACTTTCAGGGGAAGTTTGAAGGCAGGAAAATGTTCAGGCTGGTGCTGAGAAAATGCAAAGGTGTTTGGAGCCAAAATTCCTGTCTTTTGCCTTGTAATGATCCAAATTCATTTAATGGAAGAAAGCACAGGAAAAGGGATTCCCTGCTTCTAGAAAGCAATGCCCAGAGAGGCGTGTCCCAGGGTGAGTGCTTAGAAGCTGAGACAGCTGTGGCCCAAAGCAGATTGGCTTCATCCTGACCTGGGATCAGGGTGTAGCTAAGCCACAGGCTGTAGGAACTGTAGGCCAAGAGGCAGATGAGACATATAGGTCTAGAGATAAGCATTTGAATAGCAGATACAGTACATGCGTATTTGCACAGTATATGCATACAGTATATGGAGAGATCTTCATGGTCTTATGTTCATAACTGTCCCAGATCCCATGTTGTGCTCAGAGAGACCTCTTCACAAGCTTGTGTGCACATGTCCACTGCAAACAGCAGTGAGGACGGAATTGTCAGGAGATGGGGATGACAGGTATGATGAATGAGTGCCACTCACTTTGGAACCCCTTAGGAAGGAGCCCTAGGGAGGTATCCTTACTCTGCTGTAAAGTTTTCTTCCTACATGAGAAATTTTACTGATCTTTTTGTGAAATCTGACAGATTCCTCTTCTTAGAATGTAGCTCAGCCTCCTTAGAACCTGTGTGTTCTGGGGGTACCTGCTAGCTAATCGCTGACAGTGATGGCCAGGCAGAATTTACTGACCTGACTGTTTATGCATCAGTTCATTGAATTCCCACAGTAGTACTAGAAAGAAATTACTCTCCCCATTTTATAGGGTAGGGCGTTGAAGGCACATGGAGGTGAAGTGACCACTCATAGAGCTAGTAACTGAGCTCAGATTAGAAGCAATTAGGAATGGCAATTTATCAATCAAGAATAGGCTGTGCAATTAAACAGAATGTTTAGAATGACACAAGCCTTCTCCTAGATATACACCCTCTTCTTGGAGTCAACATCTCTTCCTTTATATGGTCACCTGCAGTCCAGGCTGAGGGACCCTGAATTAGAGGATAATGACCTGTGTACGAGTGTGACCACAAGGAAAAGAGAGAGAAGTATTTTTTGTTTTTTATTTTATTTTACCATTTATTCATTATCTATCCCGATTGAAGCTCCCTCCCTCAACTCCTCCCAGTCCCACCTCCTTCCCTCTTCCCCTCTATTCCCTTCCCCTAGTCCACTGAAAAGGGGTCTTCTCCTCCTCTGCCATCTGCCCATAGCTCATCAAGTCTCATCAGGACTGCCTGCATCCTCTTCCTCTGTGGCCTGGTAAGCTGCATCTCCGGGGGCAAGTGATCAAAGAGCAGGCAGAGAGTTCATGACAGAGGCAGCCCCTGCTCCTCTTGCTCGGGATCCTACAAGGAGCCTGAGCTGCCAGTCGACCACATCTGAGCAGGGGGTCTAGGTCCTCTCCATGCATAGGTCCAGCTTTACCACTCCTATATATCCAAAAGATGCCCCACCATTCAACAAAGACATTTGTCAACTATTTTCATAGCATTTTATTTGTAGTAGCTAGAATCTGGAAACAACTTCGAAGAGAGAGATCGTTTGTCAGCACTAAGTATTCAATAAATGGAACCATAGAGATTCCTAATGAAGTATACTAATGCACATCTTCAAATAAGACTCAGTACCAATGGTTTTCATATCTTCTCATTTTATTTTTTAATCGCAGGTATGTATATGTGGGCCTTACTGTGAATGTTCCACATGACTGCAGGTGCGCTAGAGTTAAAGGCAGTTACGAGCCACTTGATGTGGGAGCTGGGAAGTGCACTCTGGTCCTCTGGAAGAGTGGTATGCAATCTTAAACACTGAGCCATCTCTTCAGTCCACGCTTGTCCTATCTTGTAGCAATGTTTTCGTGCATGACCTATATGGTGACAATTTTAAATTAAGTCAGTTTCCCCTTCTATGTACTTATCATTTCTAGAACAAAGTACATGGAACGCAAGACACAAAGTCTTTCTGTTCACAGCCTGGATTCTTAATGGTAGGCACCCTGTCTTCTGTGTAGGTGCTATGCAGTGGGGCTCCCAGTCACTGCCCCCTGCTTCCTTTGCTTTGTGCTTAGCATCAGTCTCTGTGTGCACATCTTTGGCTTTCTTCATCTAAATCGTCTGCTCTGGGACAGTGTTTTCTCCAGAAGCTAGGTAACAGTGTAGTGGGATGTGCACAGGTCAATCAACCCCTATATGTGCATGCATGTGCAAAAGTGTGTGTGTGTGTATTCTATATACAAGGCTCAGAACCCAATGTGATACCCAGTCAGGAGGCAGCAGAAAGGGAATCTCTGGCCACTGTGTTTATGTTTGAGAAGCAAAATCACTGTGAATTAATATTAATTTCAAAAGAGCCAAGCAGGGTGTGGTAGCATACATCTGTTATCCCAGTCCTGGGGAAGTTGAGGCAAGCACTTTACCAGTGTGAGGTCAGCCTGACTACATAGCCTGACCTAGAAAGAAGATAAATGCTTATGCTTTGTGCTAGTCTTCTGTCATATGTTTTTTAGGAGTGAAACATCAAATGTGAATAAAACTGTGTTCTAAGCTGATGCTTATATATCGTGGTTAAAATATAAATGCCTATAGCCACAATGTTAGCTTCACTAGAGTGAAATCTGTTAATTCAGTAAAGAGGAAGGACATGAATGGTTATGTTTTGTTGTTTTTGTTTTGTTTTCTGTCAGTCAGGAAATACAAGGTCACTGATCATATATTAAAAACTTTCTTAAGATGAAAGTATAATTTGTTTGACTTTGTTTGTGAGGTACTTAACTCCAGCAGTCTAGGGAAAGATTTTGACTAGATCACTCTGGCCTGTGTGTGCCCATTTTTCTGCATGCTAAAGTTACAGTCTGGCTTGTTTTCAAGTGAGAGAAATGAAAGTGATAAAGAAGATAGAGACTGATCCTTGAGAGTCAGTGAAGATCAGAGCTTGGCAGAGGGAACGTGTAGAGCCCCAGGGTTACAGGATAGACCTTAAGTCACACAGTCCAGAGTAGCTTTGCTATCCAGCTATCATTAGCAGGACTTTATGTCTGAAGGCTCACAGGAACTAATTCAAAGCTAACACTCAAGTCTGTATTCCAAATACCAAGAGAGTGAAAGCATGCAAAAGACACTGTGTGGGAAGTTGTATTAATATGTGAGTCTTTGTGTGACTTATAAGAATAGAACATGGTCATTCCTAAGCACAAAGGAAGTTGCAAAACACAGCATTTATTCCAGGCATCTATATATTTTATTCTTGGATAATATGAAGCAGTTATGAAACAACCACCAAGAGTCTGTTTGTCAGGATATAGTTTTTAGCATTCTCACATATGGTTTTAATAGCTGCCCCTAAAAATAATTGAATTTATAATCATTATTCTTGGATATCATGCCTAGTTGTGCATATGATATCAACAATATTTGTATTGTTGGTGATAATTATTCTTTTTCTCAAATCCAGGTGTAATGGCACAGACTTGTGATCCCAGCACTTGGGAGGCTAAGTCAGTAGAATCACAATGAGACAAAAGCTAGCTTGCTGCACAGAGTAAGACTGTCTTAGAAAAATACACCGGAGGAGGGGACTGAGGAAGGAAAAGAGGGAGGAAGAGAGTGAAGAGGAAGGGGTGGAGGGAGGGAAGAAGAGGGTGAATTCCTTCATGAATGTTTGGAGACCCTTCTGCCTACGTGGTAGACACTCTGTTTGGTGCCGCCTTCCTCATGAGCAACTGCAACGATAAAGTAAGATAAACCCTTATTGGCTCCAAATGAAGAGTTGTGTAGCAGCACCACAGCATGAGGGAGTGTATTAAAGGATTACAGCATTAGGAAGGTTGAGAGCCAGTGCTCCAGAATAGAAAAATAAAGAAAACCACTAAGGGATGCATGCTTTGGGGCAGTCTAATTAACAAGATCATGATCATATAAAATGAGAAGGTGGCTGAGAATGTCCCCATTTGTGTTCAGCTGAAGGCCTGATAAGTTAACTCATACCTTCATGTATTTTCATTCTGTATTTATTGTTGCCTTGCTTTTCTTTGGAAGGTAGAGAGTGACTCTGGTCCTTCCTGTATACTCATTTCAAGGAAGTCATAGGTTTACAAGGTCAACTTGTGTGACATTTGCAGCATCTTCAATCATTCCCATTTGTTACATAGTTTTTCTTTCCTTTCTTGCTTTTAATTAATTGGTTTCTGTTGGCCTAGATACTGAATTACTGCTTTTCTTCTAGAGCATCTCTGCCTTAGTTTTGTGACAATTTATTTCTACATGAGCCCATTTGTTACAGTACTGCAAGCTTCGTATATATTTTGTAATTTAAATTTGTGTCATAATCTTCCCACTGTTGTGTCAGGTGCTGGGTGTAGAATTAGAGTTCCTACAGGACTTCTGTTTCACATTAAAAAATAGACTGGAGGCCATCTAGCATAAATACTAGGGACTTAGATCCATGAAATGCAAATCATATTTTTGCCAAAAGCTGTAGGCAGCCCCTCAGTGTCATAGAGGCCTATGGGCTCGGCTGGTGTAGATGATTAAATATGCTGTCTTGTCTTCTGGGCATTATAGTGGTTGAAAATATTTCTTATTAATTGGACATGTACAGGAGGCATCATCTCTGCAGTGGCAGGCAGCATGCGACCTCCTGATTTAGGTTCCTCCCTCAGAATGTTTGCAACAGCCAACAGGCCACTAGGAGATAGATGCCTAGTCATCAGTAGGGACATTTAATTTTCTTATTTTTGTCTGGCCATAGGAAGAGAATCCTCAAATTGTTCCTAATTTAGTTTTTAAATTGGTTGCTCTTTTATAGTACCATATTAATATGGTCAACACTGTTTCTTAGACCACCTCCTTTACCAATTAGTTCAGAGAGGAAGATTTAACACCAGTTTCCTAAATCTTTATTGGTTTGTTTGTGTTTTTATGAGACATGTTCTAATGTAGCCTAGGGTGGACTAGAACTACTGAACCTCCTACCTGCATCTCAAAACCTTTGAGATTTTAGCCCTTATTACCACACCAGGCAATGATCCTGTTTATTAATTTAAAAAGTTACAATGCTAGAAACATTTCTTTCATTTTATTCTTTCTTCCTTTTCTAGAACAGCAAATCTCAACATCTGGGTTGTGACCACCAGATAACACATCTTTCTAATGGCATTAGGAACTGAGACACTGGTCAGTAGCAAAATTATAGTTATGAGGTAGCAACAAGAATAATTTTATGGTTGGGAGCACCGCAGCATGAAGGAGTATATTAAAGGGTTACAGCTTTACGAAGGTTGAGAGCCAGTGCTCCAGAATAGAAAAATAAAGAAAACCACTAAGGGATGCATGCTTTGGGGCAGTCTAATTAACAAGATCATGATCATATAAAATGAGAAGGTGGCTGAGAATGTCCCCATTTGTGTTCAGCTGAAGGCCTGATAAGTTAACTCATACCTTCATGTATTTTCATATTCTCTCATTCTCTCCCTGGCTCTTCACATCCTTCTTTCCTTCCTTCCTTCCTTCCTTCCTTCCTTCCTTCCTTCCTTCCTTCCTTCCTTCCTTCCTTCCTTCCTTCCTTCCTTCCTTCCTTTCCTTCCTTTCCTTCCTTTCCTCAATCCCAATGACTAAGGAAATCTCTTGATTTTTTTTTTATTCTTCTCTGTGTGTATGTATGCATGTATGTGAGTGTGTGTGTTCCTCATATGTTTTACCATGTATGCATGCGTGCCTGTGGAAGTTTGAAGTCAACTTTGGGTGTCCTTCCTCAGGTGCCATCCACTTTGCTTTGTTCAGACTTTTGATTTTCTTTGTTATCTCCTGGTAAGAAATTAGTTGGTTATTTTAAAGACGACTATTTTAGACACGAAGACGCCTTATCAGATTCATAACTAATGTAACATAAATTTTAAAAATGAACAACTAAAGAAAAAAATACTAAAGCAGATATTGTTTGGACCCATTTACTTAGGTAGAGAGCTACTGAGGTCCTAGAATGTCAGAACTTTCCTTCAAACAACTTTGTATAGGTATAATCAAAATTAGATAGGGGGAGAGAGAGGGGGGTGGTTCAGTTGCTAAAGCACCAGGTGCCAAAGACTGATAGCCTGAATTCTGCCCTGGAAACCTGAATGGTGGGTGAAAGAACCAACTCGTGAAAGTTGTCCTTTGACTGCACACATGAACCTACAACTCCCTCTTCCCCCACCTCCACCTCAAACACACACACACATGTAAATAAATGAAATGAAATTTTTTTTAAGCTAGATTAGGTAGCAATGAGAATCAAGATTGATTTCAGTGCTGACAGTGCAGGATTAGGCCCAATGAGCTAGGCTTAAGGCCTAGCTAAAGTGGTGAGCAAGTTGTTAAACATCTATCACCTTAGTTTTCTTGTCTGTAAAATGAAAACAACGTTCTTTTAAAACCTTCTTCCGAGGTCCTCCCCTGTTGGTGGACTTGTAGGGGGCGGGGAAGAAGTAGATGAGGGAGGGAGTGGGAGGGTAGGAGGGAATGGGGGAGGGGGCTACGCCTGGGATTCAAAGTACCTAACCTGTGACTGAGATAAAAATAAATAAATTAAAAAAAAAAAAACCTTCTTCCAAACCTTTACAGTTCTTATGAGAATTAAATGAAATAATATGTGAGATGTCAGGCTTCCCAGAGTCAGCACTCATCAAAGAATGGTTGCTGCTTTACCTCCTAATAATAGCAATAACAACAAAGATACCCACAGTGCAGAGCATAGTCATAGACAAATTCTACAAAATCAAATTCTACAAAAATCAAATCAGTTTCAATGGCCCATTCATTTTAAACCATGCTAATAGACACAGAAATATATAAGTAGATTCATATGTACATAGATTAATAGATAGTTACATACATACATAAAATACATACATGCATACACACATAGACACATACATATGCATAGATGAAAAACATTTGCAGTATCTCTTTTGTTCATTTTTTTTATTTTTATATCAATCAGAGGTTAGGAACTTTGCATCCCCGGCGTAGCCCCCTTCCTCTTTCCCTCCCACTCGCCCCATCCCTCCCTCATCTCCTCCCTGCCCCCTCCAAATCCACCTACGGGGGAGGATCTCCTCCCCTTCCATCAGACCCCAGTTCATCTTGCCTCCTCAGGGCTGGCTACAATGTCCTCCCCTGGGATCTAGCCAGGCTGTTACTCCCTGGCGTGTATGGGGAGAGTCAAAGAGCCAGCCATCGAGTTCATGTCTGAAACAGTCCCTGTTCCCCTTACTAGGGTCTTCAGTTGGATACCTAGCTACTATGGACCACTTCTGAGCAGGGGTTCTAGGACATATCCATACATGGTCCTTGGTTGGAGAAACTGTCCCATAGTAGACCCCTGTGCCCTGCTCAGTTTGGTCTTTGTGGAGCTCTTGTTCTCCCCAAGTCTTACTAATTTCCCCTATTTTTATTATTATTTCCTGCCCTCTGCCGAAGGCTTGGTTGTGAGTCTTAATATCTGCTTTGATACATTGCTATATTGATTCTTTCAGAGGCCCTCTTTGGTATGCTCCTGTCCTGTTGCTTATTTTATCCTCCATTCAATGTCCATCCCATTGGTTCATCTAGACGAGCATTGATCATACCAACCTGGGTCCACCTTCTTGCTTATCTTCCCCAGGTGTATAGATTTCAGCATGACCTTCCTATCCTATAGGACTATATAAGTGAGTATATACCATATGTTTCTGCTTTTGGGATACCTGACTTAGGATGATCGTTTCCAGGTCACACCATTTGCCTGCAAATTTCATGATTTCCTCCTTTTTAATTGCTGAGTAGTATTCCATTGTGTAAAAGTACTATAATTTCTGTATTCATTCCTCAAGTGAGGGACATCTGGGTTGTTTCCAGGTTCTGGCT
>CM053760.1:51902759-51950701 GCA_028658305.1 Pachyuromys duprasi
CTCAAGTACACAACAAGGACATTTGCTCAACTATGTTCGTAGCTGCTTTATTTGTAAAATCCAGAACCTGGAAACAACCCAGATGTCCCTCACTTAAGGCATGGATACAGAAATTGTGGTACTTTTACACAATGGAATACTACTCAGCAATTAAAAAGGAGGAAATCATGAAATTCGCAGGCAAATGATGGGACCTGGAAACGATCATCCTAGGTGAGGTATCCCAAAAGCAGAAAGAAACACATGGTATATACTCACTTATATAGACCTATAGGAGAGGAAGGTCATGCTGAAATATACACACCTAGGGAAGATATATAAGAGGGAGGACCCAGGTTGGTATGATAAATGCTCATTTAGATGAACTAATAGGATGGACATTGAATGGAGGAGAAAACAAGCAACACGATAAGAGCATACCAAAGAGGACCTATGAAAGAATCAGTATAGCAATGTATCAAGGCAGATATTAAGACTCACAATTAAGCCCTTGGCAGAGGGCGGGAAGTAATAATAAAAATAGGGGAAGTTAATAAGACTTGGGGAGAACAAGAGCTCTACAAAGACCAAACTGAGCAGGGCACAGAGGTCTTATATGAGACAGTTTCTCCAACCAAGGACCATATATGTATATGGCCTAGAACCCTTGCTCAGATGTGGCCCATGATAGCTCATTGTCGAACTGAAGACCCTAGTAATGGGACCAGGGACTGTTTCAGTCTTGAACTTGATGGCTGACTCTTCGTCCCTCCCCAGTACATACCAGGGAGTAACAGCCTGGCTAGATCGCAGGGGAGGACATTACAGCCAGCCCTGAGGAGACAAGATGATCTGGAGTCGGATGGAAGGGGAGGAGATCCTCCTCGGTTGGTGGACTTGGAGGGGGCAGGGAGGAGATGAGGGAGGGATGGGGAGAGTGGGAGGGAATGAGAGAGGGGGCTACGCATGGGATGCAAAAAACCTAACCTGTGATTGATATAAAAATAAATAAATTTATTTAAAAAAAGATGTTGTTGAACATATCTATTGTGTTGAGAAGGTATCTGAACATACATGGTGTTTGCATTTATTGTGCCTCACATTCCTCGTCTGTGATAATGGGTTGGTGACAACACTACCTTCACAGAGCCAGCGGGCTACTATTAAAAGGCAGGAAAATAATCCAGATATGTTTTACCAGTGAGCATGCCACCCACAATGGAAAGATACTACATACTGAGCAGTCCAATAGCATCTAAAGCCTGTTTCACCAGGGCTGGGCAGAGGAAAGTGCATTTCTTTGAAAGCACATGGGGTGGACACTGACTGTGGAGAGGACACAGCTCTGGACATGATTTGGTCCTAAAACAATGTGCCAGCTTCCAGAAGGCCGTGGAAACATGGTGGCTTTTTTCTTCTTCTGTTCTCAAAATAAGCTTCCTTTCTGGCAGGGACCCTCTGCTTGATACTACACACTTCAAAAATTTGAAATGTTAGGCAATGGGGCACAAAATTAAAAGAGCCAGGCCCTTTGATTAAAGCCTGTGTTTCATGACCTGGGCATGACTGCAGCACAGTCAGTGATGTGCTTGCCTGGGTTCCAGCCCCAGCACCACATAAAACCAGGCATGATTGTTCAGGCCTGTAATCTCAGCACCAGAGGTAGAGGAAAGAGGATCTAAATCCAAGGCCATCCTCAAATACATAGCAATCTCAAGGTCATTTGTGAGCTATGTGAGATACCAAAACTATTCTTAATAATGCCTGTGTTCTGCCATGTCACAAATCTCCCTGACAATACAGGTGAGTGCAGTACCAGCTCTGCTTTTCTTCTACTGCTCCTTTGGTGCTCTTGGTGAAGGATAATCTTTACTTCTTCCCTTTCCAAACACTTCTTCCATTCTGGTCTCTTAGCAACCAGACCCCAATGCTACCCAATATTCCTAAAATTCTGTCTGGCAGTGATGTGAGCTCTCCAAGACTGAAAGCTATACAAGGGCAGGAGTTACGTTTTACTATTGTCTGTACAACTCAACAAGGGTTCCTATGACACTAATGATTCTTACAGGCACTGACTATGTATAGAGTCGTATGGGTGGTGAGATGGCTCAATTGGCAAAGGTGCTTGCTGTCAAGACTGACAACCTTAGATCTGAGTTAAGTTCCTTAAGAATCACATTGTGGAAGGAAACAACAGACTCCCTAAAGTTCTCCTCTAATCTATACACACACAAGTGCGCGCGCGCACACACACACAAATGTAAAAAATATTCAACAGAAAATCAAATTAACCACAGTAACACACACATTTTGCATTTGCAAATATGTGTTTTATGGACATACAGTTAACCTTATATATTAGTGAGATAGAATGTCATGTTTTAAAGCATACTTGCATAATAATGAGATTAAATCAGAATATACCTACATTTCATAGGAAGATAGAAGTTTGATTAGTATTGAACCAGTTTGAGAAAAGCAGGTCAACAGGCATCAGCTTGCTTTAATATTTGGAATGAGGGAAAGCATGTGTTAATATGTAGAAACTTAAAACCCAAGACTGCAAAAGTTGCCCCATTGCAGAATCTATCTCTAGGTTGAGATCTTAATCACAATATACAACTAAATGGAAAGAATCTACAGCCCACCATTGTCCTGAGACTCACCAAAGGAATTTATAGACCAGACACAAGGTCTAGGTTCAACAGCGGAACTTTCAGCCCAATGCATAAATTTACCAAAGGCCAAGGGAGAATTTTGTTCTGCTGTAGTTCTATGTGCAGCTGCATGAAGAGGCAGGAATATAAGGGCCACATTTATACACACATACACACATGTGGACATGGGATAGGTATATGAATGTTTTTGTGCCTTGAAGAGCTTGACAACATCATTCATAATTTAAGAGTTGACATGCCAAAGTTGGTCAAAATATAGATGGTAATTATTTGACAGGCAGGGAGTGAAGGATGGCTAACCAGATCAATAAGCCAGTGTTTCTCTCCTGTGCTGTTCTATGGAGCTGTCTTCTTAAAAAATAGAAATTACACCCATGTTTATTATTTATTTCTGAACTCAAAATATCAAGGAAAAGCAATAAACTGAGTGCGAAGGCTCAATTTGAAAGGGCAATCTGGTGAGTCCGCCCATTTTACGACAGCTGTCAAGCATTGTTTTGTTGCACTGCAGTCACCAGAGCCTGTCTGATTTCGGACTGTCTACATCACCAATTCATGTCTGAGCACGTCAGTAAGATCTCAGCTAGAAAGGCAGCTCGGCGGTAAAGAACACATGCTTCTTTTCTACAGGCCCCAGGTTCAGTTCCTAGGTGGTGCAGCTACAGTTCCAGGGAATCTAACATCCCGATCTGACCTCCAGGACACTTGCACTTGTGTGCACATAGCCCACACAGATACGCCTACTCTGACCTCCATGGGCATTTGCACTCATGTTAACATAACCCACATAGATCCATCATTAACAAGAATAGAATCTCTAAAGAAAGGAGTACAGAAGCTATATATCAATGATAAAATGTGACATTTATCTTTCTGTAGCTGCATTACCTCACTGAGTTACCTTACACCTATCCATTTCCCTGTGAGCTTAATAGTTTCATTTTTTCTTTATAGCTGAATAAAATTCCATTGTGCATAGTTACCATATTTTTATTATCTATTCAGCAGCTGATAAACATCTAGGCTGTTTCCATGACCTAGCTATTGTGAGTAGAGTAGAAATGAACTTGTTGTTTTACTGTGATGATACATATATTAGTCACTTTCATTATGCATAAAAGTCAGTGCCATTAGGCATAGCCACAAAGTTAAACAACTGTCACATGTTATCTATAGAGGAATTTTAATGTAGAACATGGCTGTTCTAGCAAGAAATCACATCCAAAGGCCATCAAGGTCTATGTAATCTGGCTGGAATACAAAGACACTTTTAATCCAGGAGACAGAGGCAAGCAGATGTGAGTTCAGCGTGGTATACAGCAAGTTTCAGTATAGAAACATGTACCAGGTGTGGTGGCACATGCCTTTAATCCCAAACAATAAAGGTAAAGTTAGTTTGTAAAAGGAAGCACCATGTTTGAAAGTGATATTTGAGTTGCAGAAAAGGTAACAAATCACAGACTTGATAGACTAGGATACACCAACTCTCAAGAGAATAGAGAGGAAAGAGAAGCTACTTAAGGGGCAGTGTAGAGGGAGAGGAGGCAGATTTACTAGGCCAGGAACAGACAGACAGGTTGCAGAGACCGAACACAGTTGAAGACTGAATGGGCCAGAGAACGAGATGGAGCCAAAAGATTAGAAAAGATTGCTGGAGTTTGTCTGAAGCCAAGCAGAGCACTTGAGGGGCCAAGAGAGAAGCCAGATTGAATCAGTTAGCTGGGTGAGGAGTTTGAGCCAGAACAGCTGAATTGAGCCACCCAGTTCAGAAAGAAACAAGAAATTATAAGGCAATAAGTCCCAGAGATTGAAACATCCTAGGCCTAGGTTAGAGTGTATGGAGGCTAGAAGCTTCCAGGACTAGGCCTAGATGAGCAGACAGAGGCAATAAGCCTCCAAGACAACAATTACCTCAGGAGAATAAAAGTTAATTTTACAGTTATCTATGTCCCAAAAGTTTTATTGTTCCAAATTAAAACTGAGCACATTCAAGATGAATACCATATTCCCTTCTCCTTGGGCTCTGAAAACACCTCTTTCCTTTGGGTCTATGTCTCTGAGGACTCCAATCACTCTCTATATATGGAATCACACAGTCTGTGATTGTTTCATCTCTGGTATATTTTATTTTACAGAATCTTCCAAGGTCCATTTCTGTTGTAGCAATTCACATCCTTGCTTTCTCTCTCTCTTAGGTGGCTGATGGGTCAATTTTCATAGTCAGAGGACAACATACAGATTGCACGCACATATTCCTCTATCCTGCAATTACACCGGTGTCTTCATACCCAAAGGCTATAAACACGTTAATTTCTCTATTTTCCTGATCTCTAATTATATATCAATCAAGTATCAAAATGTTGTACTTACTGTCTGTGTGATCACATAAATGAGTGGGTATTACGACCTGTTTACGCGATTGCTTCCAGTACTACAACAACTGCAAGAAAATATTCAAAACAGCAGTGTGCCAGTGCTGGGCGATCCTGTCTTGAGTCACCTTCAAGGCTGACACAGTCACGAGTGCCCCATAGATGACAAACAGAAACAGATTTCCTCCATGGCTTCATTAATAGCGTCAAAGCAGCATCGAGTCAATCGGCAGTGCCCACATTTCCTCTCAGCAAGGGAGCAATCAATCACCATAATAGCATCAGAGAGCGAAGGAGAGAGCTTGAACAGGGGCAATCCCCAGTCATGGTGTCCCAAATCGAAAAGCCTGGTTATTGTGAATGGATTTTAATTTATATGTGAACTTAGTTTCATTGTAACAGGATGTTGGCTTTTAAACTACAAAGAGTTAACATTTTTCAGAATTTGAGCTAAAATAGGTTGAGGAAAAATGTCTGTCCTAATTAGCTTTCACAGAAACACTCAAGGACTTCAGCACACCTTCATCTTCCCACATCTCAGTGTCAAGGCCAAGACCACACTTTACAAAGATAAAAATACACATTTCTATACCAATGTCAAAATGCTAAAAGCTGAAGACACACACACAGGCATGCACGCATGCACACACACACACCGGCGCACACACTAGCTTTCACCTGATATCATCAGTGTTTACCTTATATTCAAGTTATTTCTCTTTTCTTAAGAAATCAAAAGTAGGCTGGTAATAGGGAAGTGGAGTGGTGAAACCAGGAAAAGTTGGGGAAGCAATTTGGGTGAATACTGTCAAAACCAGTTGTATGAACGTATAACGGCTCAAAGAATATCAAGGCTATATTAAAAATTGTGGCGATAGTGGCATAAATCTGTAAGTGTATTAAAATTCATGGAGCTGAACGCAAACCAACAGTTAATTTCACCTTATTAGTTTTAAAATAAAATAAGAAGCCTAGCAGGGAAATGTGGTTTTATTCAAACTCTATATGACGAACACATATACTTCCAAGAATGAATAATCCTCTTATAATTTCCCTTCTTGCATTTTTGAAAAGACTGAAGCTACAAAACACACCATAAACGAATCAATAACTGATCAGTTTAATGGGTAAAGGGCAAGCCAGTTAAATTAAGCATTCAGCTGAGAAAGCTCAACTAGCTCAACATGACATAAATAATTAAGGAATCTAATGGAAAAGCAGATGTAAAAGATTTGTTTTAAAATATTTACATCATTTATCTCTTGTCTGATTATCCAATTTGAAGCTTACCTTAGAAAACATTTGTTTCCCATTTTAGGCAAAACACACACTTTAGTCTGGTAACTTACCTGCTTTAGTTACAAGTTAGTTGCTAAGGAAATGTGGCAGCTAAGCAAGTATTTACCCAGCATCAAATATGTTACAGGAGTAGCCAGGCAGACAGGGACACTCTGCATTTCAGAACTGGGTGCCCAGGCAACTGCCACTGGTGCGCCAGTTATATCAGATGCTCTACAGAAAAGCTCAAAGCATGTAATTCCACTCCATCCTCCATTTCTAAACAGCAATCCTGATGCTTTGGCAGTGGCTGTGTCCCCATTGGTCAAATATTCTAGAAGAGACCCTTGAGTGAAGAAGGACAGGAACTCCGAGTGTAGGTGGGTATCCTGTGTTTCAGTTTAGTCTCAATTCTGAGGTGTAAGCAACTTAGCGAAGGACAACAGCCAGGAAGTTATTGTATAGTGATAGCAGGGGCAAATTTCCTTGGTAGTTACTATGATTTTCTTGTACAACATACTGTGTGTTATCTTTCCTGTCTGTGATAGCTCCTGTTAGCGGGCAGCGTGACCAGGCTCAGAGATAGCCACAAGAAAAACTGGCAAAATATGCCTTATTGAGATTAAAAAAGCAAAAGACTTGACATAGTATTATTTCAAGGTGTACGTTTAAGAGTGGTTCCAGAAGATACTAGTGTTTAAATCGTTAGGAATACTAGTAATTCAAGTTCATCAATGGGCAATCATCATCTGATCTATTAGGGACCCAAACCAAACACACTGCAGAAGCAGAAAAATGCCCTCTTCTTGAGGGCTGAGATTTCCAGGTCTTTCCCTCAGGTAAAGAAGCCTCTGCTCCCAGGCCTTTGGACACCTGGGCACATAGCAGTAGCTATGTGGTGTTCGGGTCTTCAGATTGAATGAATCAGATCATCAGCATCCCTACCTCTCAAGATTCAGAGTCCTCCATGAATTGTGACAGTTAAATCTCTACTAAACATCTATGTGTTACTCTACATACACGGTGTTTGAACACACATGGAATAGCCTATGTTTCTCTGGAAGATTCTGAATAATAAACTTTATGGGTGAATGACCTATTTATTTTATGGGTAAAATAGCCTAGCATTCAGAGATTTCTAGACTGGTGTGTCTCTAATTAAAAGTAATCTGGTTGTCTGGAGAGGCAAGTTTATCACTAATAGTGGCAGGCTAGGAAGGAAACATAGTTTATCACTAATAGTGGCAGGCTAGGAAGGAAACATTTTTCATTTTTATTAGTGTATAACTACACATAAGGATGGGGTTCTTTATGATATCTGAATTCAGGCACACTATCTACCTTCCCATCACCCTCTCTTGCTCCCACCTTGTGTTGGCCCTCCAACTGGTCTACTGCCTCTTTCCAGATATAAAAGAATATATATATATATATATATATATATATATATACACTGTTCAATTAGCTGCAGGAGTTTTCACCCCACAGAGTATTCAATTTGGATACTAAATGAAACACTTTCTAATTAAATTTCAGGAAGAAATGTTTAAGTCAAATAAAAATGGAGGCCACAGTGTACAAATTCAAAGTCAACCATCTTTAAGTAACCATAAAGTCATGCTGATTCCCTCTAAAACATGCCAATCCTAAACACAAAAGTCTAATCTAGGGTTTCGTCATTACTATCATAATTGAGTGAAATTAATCCAACTGACTAAGATAAATCAACTTAGACAGTTTTATTTGCCTTAAAAATTAATCATAGACAGATAGTTTCTTTTTAAAAAACATATAATAAACTCTTGGAATTTTATTTGTTGCCTACATACCTCATTGTGTTAAAATACAAAGCTATTCTTCCTATAAAGCAATTCAAGGATCTTGCATTCAGTTCTTTCTCTTCTTCTCTAACATTACTCATATTTGGGCCCCAGTTTGATATCATTGAGAGGCTAGGACAGGAGGATCTCATGCCCACGCCAGTTTGGAACACACAGTGAGAGTCTTTATGAGAAGTATGATTTAAAGTACAGGTGGAAGAATGTGAGACTGGGAGACTAGCCAATATAGTCAATCTATTTACTATTTTATCCAATAAACTGACTGCTAGATATTTTATCAGAATAATTCTAAAGAGAACTGTTCACTTGATAGTTGATTTATAGACTACTGTAAATTAAATTTGTTATGCTATTTAGGAAAAATAGTTAGTGCATCACATAATTAGTACATATAACAGTGGAAAAGACCCCCTAAAGGTAATTTTCTCTATTATAAATGTAACACATTTTTACATTAAAATCCTACGAAAATGGAGAAATATAGAAGACAAATTAATAATTGCCGCCACTACCACCCTGGAGAAAAGGGATCAGGATTCATACTCTATAGCCCAGGCAGGCCTTGAACTTTGGATTTTTTTGCCTCCCAGTGTTAGAATGACATGTGTGCATCACTGTAATTGGCATAATCATTAATAAAAGAAAACCTCAATTCTCTTAAAATAAGAGAATGTCAATTCATCCCAAAACTGCTAATATAAAATTATTTCTGATTACGAAAAGTAAAATAATTTTTAAGTACCAAGATAATAGGTTATCTTGTTTTGTAGAATGTGGGGGTGCATGCCTCTAATCCTAGCACTCTACACAGAATGAGTTTGGCACAAGCTAGGTTTACATCCAAAGCCAGGTTTACATATTAAGTTGCAGGCTAGACAGAACTACACAGTCAAATCATGCCCCAACAACCAAAAAACATACAAACAACAAAACAGACAGTATTCTTAACAGTATACCATTACGGCTAAGCTTTGTTTCCAAATGTAGGAAGAAGCCCTTCTACTCAGGCCCTTGCCAGCCAAGCACGAACACAGCAGGGATTCATGAAGCTTCCACATTAGCATAGCTAGAGAAATCTGAATATGCAAATAAGGTGCCTCACATTTGTGCAGAAGTTACACCATATAACAGCCACTCCCGGAGTTATGGTGAAACAACTGCAAAAGCCAATATAAAAGGAAACGAACTTCTTTGTCAGAGAAGACCTTACAAGCAAAAACGGGAAAGGAGAGAGGGGAAAGGAGCGATTCTCCTAACTTAAAGTCTTATGAACAGGCACCATGAGAAGCCCTTCACTGGCTCGATTCAGAACAAGCACAGTTTTGAGTCTTTGCCAAATCACAAATAATTAGTGATGATGTGGCCCAGAAAACCATGGTCTTAGAGTATATCACTTAGGTCTGCAGTGAACTTTGCTTAAAGGAAGGTTTCAGGCTGCCTGAAGAGTAAGGTGACTCCTGGACCTCAGCCTTGGGGACTCCCTCTAAAGTTCCCTTATCTGGCAGAAGAAAATTCTTCCCAAAGAAAAAAGTGTTTTAATCACTCTCCCTCAAATCTCAATGCCAAGGGGAAGCCAGTCACTAGAGAAAAGATTATGCGCCAGACTCAATGCTCATTTCCAGGCAGACATTACTTGGATTCTGCTGGGGCAGCTTTGGAAGGTATGTATCACCTACCTGGCCATACCTGCCACCTCTGCCTGCCACAGGAAACCAAGGTTCGAGAGAGCTCATCTGAGGAGCAAATTCAAATCAAGACCCAACAGAAAGGCAGGGACCATCTGGGCAGCATGAGAGGAAAAAGGTGCTTCCTCACTGGGAGCCAGCAACATATCAAGAATTCTAGTACAATTAGCAAATGCTGGAGGCCTTCTCCCTCCACAGATGTAAGCTAGCCACTTTCTAAGAATCTCAACAGAGACTCCAGGACATGTACTACATCCCCTGTGCAATTCTAATGGCTTCTGTTTTCATCTTACCAGACCACAATTCTACCCAAGGCATCTCAGGAAACACCTCATGGCCCTCTCCTATCAAAAGAGAGAGGGTTTTTAGGTTCTGAGGTAGGACTTGAGCCAAAAGGGTACATTTGGCTAATACTAAAACAGAATTGCTTACTCTTTCTTGAGGACTCTGGACCCAGGCTTGACATGATTTACTTTCTGCAACCCCTGATTTGAGGCAACCATACTGACCACCCTCAACCTCTTGGATATATCTTCTTTTCTTATGAGGATAGCGCTTTCTTAACGCTTGTGCGTAAGCTTTATCTTTAATAAAACCTACCTCTGCTTTACTTTAGCAAACAGTCTTGAAATTATTTCCAGAAACTATACAGACCTCCAGTTTGATGGTCTGAGTTGACATCCTTAAAAGTACAGAGAACTAACTCCTGAAGCTACTGAGGGTGGCAGTGTGGAGCTGTGTCTCTGTCCCCTTACCTCTGACAAAACATCACCCATGTGTTGAGATTATCCCGGTCACACTCATGATTTCATTTGAAGTTCAGCACAAACCTAGGCAGGATTTTTTCTTTACTGACTCTAAGACTCAGAGCACATAGCACAATGGTGTATCTGGCATCTACTATCCTCTGACATGACCTCTCAAAAACACCACTGGCCTACCTGCACGGCCAGTCGAGCTGATCCCCGGCTGATAGGTCACTGAAGATGACCCTTCCCATACACTCAGCAACTTCTAAATGCAGAAGCTGAAAGTGTAGGACACTGACATTGTTCATTGCTGTTCAAAGGCATGAGATCTGAGTCCAGTCTTTAGCCCAGAAAGAGATACGCATTCTTAGCTGCTAGAATAAACACACTGCTATATCATCCCTTAAAATTAATCCAAGTCTGGCGTGTTGATGGGATTAAGGATCGCAGCACTCTGGAGGTGGAGGTAGGAAGATGTCTGTGAGTGTGAGGCCATTCTGGACTGTATAATAAGTTCTAGGACAGCTAGAGCTAGTGAGACCTTGTCTCAAAAACAAACAAATAAACAAACAAACAAAGAGTTAATCCAATTTGACCTGCCAATCACACAGACAGATAAATTTCCTCAGGAAAGCTCTTTGTTCTAGACATAATGCAAGGGACTAGGAATATAACTTAGTGATATAGCATTTTTCTAGCATGCACATACACACACACACACACACACACACACACACACACACACCTTAAAAATATAGGTCAATATGGTGGTCTCTGGCTATTTTCTATGCTCACAATAACAAAACTTTCCTTTGCAATGGGCCTTTAGTCACTGCTCTCACACCTGAGGCTGCCTTCAATTATAACGTAATACACTTTCTGCCCATTGTCTATACTGCTCTGTGTGTCTCATCTGAATTCATGTGACTGAGATCACAAGGTCAGGGAAGCAGAACATAGGTAACAACAATCCCAGTAATATTACCCTGGACCCTATGTTATTTCCTGTGGAATAGGCAAGCAAAACTTGCACACAAATGATTAACAATAAATAATGTCTTGGGGATGGAGGGATGGTTAAGGGCTCGGGGCTTAAGAGCACTTGCTGCTCTTGCAGAGGACCCAGTTAGATTCCCGCACCACCAAGGCAGCTCACACCTATAACTCGAGTTCCAGAGATCTACCCTTTTTTGGCTTCCACAAATAGTATGAACACATATGGTACACAGATGAACATTCAACCAAGATACCCATACACATAAAGAATAAATGACTTTTTAAAATAACATATGACACGTTTGGGGCGGGGAAGAAGGCAATGTTGAAGAGGAAAGGCAGATGCAGGTGCCCCTTGACTCAGGGTGCGATTATACTCATTGGCCTCACAGTGAATATCTGAAAGAAAAACTGGATTCAGCAATCTACCCAAGTTCACAGCTTAGCAAACAGCATGTTCTGGAGTACTGGTCTTCCGTTGTGGTCATAGACTGACTGAGATCTACGGCTCACTGTCTTTGCCCAGCATCCCAAGAAAACATCATTCATCATGTACCCAGAAAAAGATCAAAATTCAAATTCTGATTTGTATCATTATAAAGGAGAATCTTTATCTAGTATAAATCAGAAATTATATTTATATACAGTCATATACTTACATTACACATGTGATATATGTATGGCAATTTTAATTTTATAGTTTGTAAAACTTCACTGTGATGAATGAACCTATTTTGTATTAGTGCAGCAAAATATTTGATGCTAGGTAACCTCATTGAGGAAAAAGCTCCAAGTCTCAGTTGTCTAGCTCACAGCTCTGGTCATTCAAGAGCCCATACCTGGTGATAACCTTCCAGATGGAATACGTAAATAGTAGAAAAGTGCAAAGTACAAGTGAATATAAAATATACCAAAGGGAACCAGGAACACACAAGCCATTAAGAAGTTTGTTGTTTAGTTCTGAAGACAAGGTCTTGCTGTGAAGCAAATGGGAATGGAAATATCATATGGAAAGAAACAGGGCGCCATGTACTCTGCCCTCCTCCTTCTCTGAAAGAATCAGGTTTATCCTAGGAACTCTATCTTTTCACCCCCCAAAGGCCCCACATGCAAAACTCCAGATGAACTGCCCCCTTATTAGTTTGTTAACACAGGGATTCACTTTCAACACAGGAACCCTTAGGGACATATATACCCTTACAGACTCAGAAGTACAAATTTGTAAATCAGCATCTATTTTCATAATGCTGAAATGAGGGACATGTATTCTGCCTTTTGCACATGGCTTCATTCTGATCCAAGTGCCCTCACACATCAGTGCTTCCTCACTGGAGCTAAGGCAAAAGGAAACTGTTATTACTGTGAGTCTATGAACACCATGTCGTGGCATTTTCTGAGATTCTAATGTACTTCTCCTTAAACAAAGCGAGTCCACAGACAGAGATCAGGATGCTTGCGAACATTAAGATTAACTTGAGTCCTAGAGATAAATTAAATTATATGTGTGTCTGTGTGTTCATGCACACATAAACCAGTGCCAGAGCTTGTTGTGAAATGTTTACTTTGGCTTTTCATCTTATTTTAAGAAATAAGATTTTTCAGTGACCTAGAGTTCATCAGTTGGACAAGACAGGTTGGCCAGCAAACCTTGACCTCCATGCCATGGTGGACTGTACCCACGAACTAAAAGTCAAATTAAAGCCTTCCTTACTTAGCCAGCCTTTCCAGGGATTTTGTAACAGCAATGATACAAGAAACTAAGAAGCTATCGTGCAAGTTTGGATTCTCAGAACAATGGCAACACAGCACTTGTTTGAAGATAATGCACACACACCCACCCACACACAAAAACCTTCCAGTGAGAACAGTACAAACTCCTCCCTTCTGGTGTCCGCAGGCTAGGACTCAGTCTGTCTCACTGTCACCTCCCACTGCCGGTTCTGTCACATTGCCATCCCTTTTCAAGCACATAGCACCCCTTGCCCTAAAGCCTATTCACAACAAAAGTGAATCCACTGCCGGTCCCAAAATACACTGTAAAATAGTCACCTCTCTATAGATGTTACCTCAGCCTGGACTGTAACTGCCCACCTCAGGCTACACTGTCCATAAAATCCCACTCTTGTCAACAACGCTTCCTCCTGTAGTTTCTCACTCATATAAGGCACAGATCATTTCCATTCTTATTTCTGCCAGGCAATGACCACTCTCTCCGTTATTTCACACTTGGCTGCCCCCCTCAACAATCCCCCTGCCACCTCACACTCAACACTTGTGAGAACTGAATTGCCATGAGCAGAAGCACAATGCTTCTAAGCCTGGACAACTCAGGTACCAAATTCAGTGTTTATGGTAACACAAGTTTTATCTTGATTCTTTCCAGCACTATGTATTAATAAATCTCAACTGTAGATAGTTTGTTCTAAACTTTCTGCAATCAAATGCAAGTTTACACTACTATTTTGTAAGACATTGCCCATGAATTGCATCATTATTTATAAATATGAAAGACTAATTATGATATTGCCAAATGTTATGAGCTCACTTCACAGGACAGCCTAGTGAAGAGTGGTGGCTACGGAGATACTGTGCTCCAAGCTTTTCTTAAGCTTCCTGCCCAACAGAAGATTCTCTAACTAAACAAAACTCCAACCACCTCAGACTTAGTAACAATTTCATTTTTGTGCCTCTAAAGCATTAAGGAATCAATAATTTAATCCGTTTATTTTCACCAAACAGTGAAATATGCAGTATGAGGAATATACCACATTTCATTGCTCAATAACAAAATCTTGATCTCTCAGGAGAATCTGCTTCACCCAGTATAGCTAAGTTTTGTAGTGTATGCCTGGCTCCTGCTTCCACATGACCTGTCTGCAGACATTGTTATATATAGCCATTCTATTCTCCAGGGATAGGCTGTAAATATGGCCCATTATTCAGCTTAGGTATCATACTACAATCCAGTTATGAAGTGGAATAGTGCCAAAAGGAAGCTCTGCCCCTTACTCCATCAGAACCAGCTTGCAGTCCTTGTCCCCATACCAAGGCAGTCATGAATAATGTCAGGAATAACTCCAGCCACCTGTGAGGCTCTGTCAAAACAGCCTAAGAGCCACAGGCTGGAGGAGTCTAGCCAGTGAACTGTAACAAGGTGCTACAGGAAGCAGAGGCTTGGTGGTGCTATACACAGCGTGTTCTTCAAGATTTCTATGAAAGGCCGCTAAGCATGAGCTGCACCTGTGCCACTGCACAAACCCAAAGTGGCCAGTAAGGCTTTCAGTTTGTTTTGAAAAAAAAATGTATATATATATATATATATATATATATACACACACACACACACACACACACACACACACACACACACAGCATTTTGGGTTAGCATGGCCTGTGGCACCTTAGTAATCTAAACTTTTTGGCTGACTTTTGTGAGTTTGAGGCAGTTGAAGAAAAATATAATTCATTAGATTATTAACTTATCAATTAGGCAAAGAAGTAAAACATGTTCACTTTAAGTGATGTTTTAAAACCACAGAATGAGGAAATAACCAAGACACTGCCAGGATGGCCCTCACATCACTTCTACTACCTAACAAAGAAATAAAGGTCAGACCTGTGATGTAACTGTCGACAGCCACACAGTAACAGAGTGCTATAATAGAACTAGAAACAAGTCCTCAGTTTCACAACTTTGTCCTTTAAATACAATCTGTACCTTTAGACTGCAGTTTAACCTTATTTGTTCCAAAGCATATTCTAATAGAATATATGGTTCAATTATTCAATCTACCATCATAGCTAATATTAAAATGTTATGATCTAAATTTCATTATTTTAGGTATGTTTTATATTCACTAACCACTGGGAAATATGCCCAACCCTAGTGCTTCCCCCTTTGGAAGGAATTGCTGTACTTGGTCATTTTGAAGGACCCATCAAAGAATCTGTGCAAGGTGATTCTCTTAAGAAGGCAGCACCCATGTCTTGGATGTGTTCTGCCTTTTCCCTACCTATCTCTCCCCAAATGCCCAATATTCAAACGTTTCCTTAAATTTTAAGAAGAAAATGGTCTCCCTTAAAAAAAAATGGCAGCTTTCTATGCATGAATTACAAGGGCAAGACAACCAATCATGTCTACCTGATGACCCTACAATTCCACTAAAAAAAGGCTGCATATATCCTTCAGAAGACATTATAAAATATTCATCAGAAGGATTATTCCTAGTAGACAAAATCTAGAAGTTAATGTAATGTTGAATGAGAGAACTGTAGGATATTTGTTACACAAAACTTCATGATGAACCAGAAACAAATTATCAATACATATGTGAAGAATTCAAAAACTTTGTAGGGTAAATAAACTAAATTCAAGAGAGTGCATACTATACAAGTCTACTTACATGACATTCAAGAAACTTAATGGTATCCATGATACAATGTCTTCATAAAGAACAATGCTGCCTTTTGGAGGTGCTGATAGGAAATGGACGTGGGGGAAAATTACACAGGAAACATCCTATGTCTTTTCATGGCGCACATGACACAAATGCACAACCAAGTGAACAACTGTAAAGATTCACATACTGAGCACTGGGGATTAATGTACTCAGCATATTCATTGTACCACGTGAAAGGGGGAGGAGGGCAAAAGAGGGGCAGCAACTGGCTACACCACACATGAGCTCTGGATGTGACTCAAGGACTGTGGCTGATGAAGAAAGAGATGGACCTGTTACTGTGGGAAGTTTCCCTTGCGTTGTACTACATACCCCCTTTTATAAATAATGTTTTACTTAGGAATAAATTTTATTAATATTTGATAGATGCTTAAAGATTTTATTTCTTTGAGTGTCTGTGGGTGGGTTTGGGCATCTGAGTACAAGTGCTACAGAGGCCAGAAGAGAGTATTAGATCCCCTGGAGATAGAATTACAGGTGGACATCAGCCATCTAAACTGTGCTGAAAACAACACAGGTCCTTTGCAAGAACACTACATACCTTTTAGCTGCTTGCTAAGCCATGTCTCCAGTCCCTGATAGATTATTTTTTTAAGTATAAAAGTTCTACAATTCAGATAATGCAACATTATTTAGCACACATGGACACAGAAAAAGAGCTATAAAGACAAGAAAAGACATTGGAACTGTACATGATTGCTACTTAAAAGAAGCCAGTGGAACAAGGCTGTTTACTATAATTTCAGCTATACAACACTGTGGAAAATGCAAAACCATGGCAAGAATAAACACACCAGTGGGGTCACGGTTAGGGAGAGAGAGTAAAGGTAATTAGGACATTTGGGACACTGAAGCTTGTCTCATGATGCCATAGTGTAAATACATTCTATTAGGCCACTGTCAAAACCCAGAGAATGCATCCGGATAATGAGCTAGAATCTCCACAGCTAGAGCAAGTTGGAAAGGGAATCAGATATACTGATTGGGTAATTTCTGATTGGATTATAAACACTTTGAATGATTCTGATCTTATGGCCCTTCGTCTACATGAGAAGCACTTGTTTTACATACATTTATTCTATTTTTCATAAACATGCACACACACACACACACACACACACACACACACACACACCCCACCCATCTCATGAAACATCAAGTCTGGAGGACTATCTCTATGCTGGTAAGAGTCACTTTTACTCTTTGCATACAAATTGCTCTGGTGTTCCTAAGTGGGCATCTTCTATGCTTTAATGTCTTAAAGTGAGGGCCACGCACAGGAGAGGTTCAGAACTCAATGAGGGTTATGGAAAACCTGATAACAGTGAAAGTTTGCTGAATGTGTAACAACCAAAAATTGCTTCTATGCCAAACACATCCTCATGGTGAAACCATTTTGGCAGTGCCTGCCAGGTGGCATTGTGTGACATCACTGAGGCCTTGGTACCAAATGCTCAACATGAACCCTTTGCATTGCAAATTCTTTCATACCACACAAAGCCCTAAACTCCCCAGCTCAGCTTCAACTACTGTATGTAATTAATTGCGGTGTTTCTACTGTTCTTATCTCTAACAGTCTCCTGGTTTATAGAAATATAATAGTTTAATTATAAAAACAAAGGCTTTTCACCTTTTCCTGTCAATCCATGGTATGTAAGCAGCAGCAACATGAATTCCTTCTCAGAATGCATTACCTTTTCAAGGGAGGCCTGGGTACTGCATGCTCAGAGAGAAAAGAAGCACTATGAGAGTGCTACAGTTGGAGGGATTCGGAGTTGGAACTGAGTCTGGGCAATTGTAGCACTGAATCCCCAAACTGTGGGGACCTTACCGGGAGATAATGGTGGTGAGTTACCAGTAGGCCAACAGCACCTACACAGCTCTGGTATATGTCCTCCAACACTAAACAAATGGCCTCGTTTTGAGGCAGGATGCACAGATAAGAGCTAATGTTAACATTATGCTAAAAACAGATTAATGATTTTGATCTATGATCCAAATACCTTACTTCCAAGACATAATTGATTTTAAGCTATACAGTCCATTTCAAAGGACAAAAAAAGTGATAAATACTACCAAATTAATGTGTGTTAGTTGTAGTCTGTCATCTGACCTTTTAGATGTTAAAGTGAACCTAAAAGTCTGAAGGCACCAGAGCCAACCAACAGTACCCTGGAATCTTTGAAAGTGTGAGACGAAATGCACTTTTGGTCTTTCTAAGTCAGCTTATCCCAGTTACTTGTTACAGTGACAGACAACAACGACAATCTTTCGCAGTGGATGTTTCTTAGCTAATGATGGCAGAGTTTAAGAAACTTAAAGAAAAGCACATCCCACAAAATACTGCATTTCTACTATTGCAATTTCTTTAAAAATATCTTACAGTCACTAGCTATGAGAGGAGAGGCAAAATTTGGCCAGTGAACACTTAGTCTGCAATTCTTAGCACTAGGCAAGATGGCGGCAATGAGAGCAGAGGCCATGTAAATACCAGCACCATGGGCCATTCCACCTGCTACCATACATAAAGCTCCCTGCAGCCTGCTCCATGCCTCACAGGCTGGCTTTCACTTTCCTGACAGGTCATGACAGGGTATACCTCATGAGTTGTGTCGTTCCTAATAGGAAAATGTATAGAAACAGAAAATGCCTTATTTAAAAGATAACTTTATATAGAAAAAGACAAAGTTCTATCATACATATATGCTCTTAAATTTCTGTGGCATTCCATAAAATATTACCTAATATTCTTTGTATACAGTGGGAGAATGCTTAAAAGCCTCATTAATATAGGTAAGCACCAAATCCCTCACAAATGTGAAAATTCACACCAATGAGGAACATACTCAGGACTGTCCTGAATACTGGCCCTGGCACCAGTCAATCACACATAGCCCAGTTTTCATAGCTTTACCTTGAGTTTTAAACCCCATTGTGCTTTTTTTTGGGGGGGGGGCAGAAGCAGGTCCACAGAAAGATGGGTGCAGCAGGACTCACTCACTAATAACCCGTGATTTGAAAATACATCTGAAACTGATGGAGTGAAAACAAGCAAGGTCGGCAAGATGGAAGAGATAAAGAGGGGAATACAAATAGGATATTGCATTTTGTCTTTTTTGGGGGGTGGGGTGGGTTTGGCTTACACTTTCAGATAAATATCTATCATTGTGCTGTCTTCCTTTTCTGAGACACAGTCTCACTCTGTAGAACAGGCTAGCCTGGAGCTCACTTCCAGCTTCAGCCCCCTCTAGTCCAGGAATTATCAACATGAGCCACTACATCCAGTTTGTTTACCTAACTTTCTTTTTAAAATTGTTTAAAAAATCTGAAGAACTCAGGCAAAAGGAACCTAATAATAAATAGACAAATTTTTAATGATCAAGTTAAGAATTAATAAAGAAAGAGTAGTTGATGCCTAAGGAATTTCCAAAGGACAGAGTAATTGCCAAAGGGTTGTGTGAGAGTGGACATGGACCCAGCCATCAAAATGATCCAGTCTTCTGCAGGGCCATCCTCGAGGAGCAAGAAGTCTGTTAGTGGGCCACTCAATCTTTAAACAGAAATGTTATGGAGATGTTTTCTATGAATTGGGTTGTTAACATTGTATTATATGCAGCATAGAAAACACCTGCAAAGTAGGAAACAGGGTAAGAGGTACACAGAAGAAATGCCCAAGAAGAGGACCTAGGCCACAGGAGGGAGTTCCTATGCTCAAAGGACAGGAGCTCAGGGTTCTAGGCTTCCTTGACACAACCTCAGACAAACATGATGCACAGCTGTCATAGTGGCATGGAGATGATTAATACACCACGCCCAATGATAAGATGATAGGACAGGTCTCTGAAAAGATTTGACTTTATGTTCAAATGAGTTTGGAGAGATTACAGAAGGCTTATAATAGGAGCTATGCCAGCATGATCCTTTAAACTTGTTTCTTTCTCTAGAAAAGTCAGATGTGAATGGACTGACCATAATTCAATTAACTTCCCGGAGGAGTGACAGACCTAATTCAGATTCAAAGCTTCTACTTCTGTGAATAAGCCACACAATTAACAGTCAGTTGGAAGGACAATAAAATACCCCACCATAAAGATGTAAGAAACACATTGGGAAGAGGAGTGAAGCACACTAAACACCACATTTATTCCAATGATGGTAAAATCATGCTTATTTCCAAACTATCAGTGTTTTGCACTTGTAGAAAACGTCTTCCTAAACTATCAATGCTTTCTATTCCTTACTACACACTATGGAACTTACAGAAATTTATTTCTAATTTGTTGTGTTTTCAATTTAGTAAAGAAATATCAACAGCAAGCATCTGTCCAATGAGCAATCATCTAACTGATGTGCAAACAGGAAGAAGATGCTCTTAGAAAGGGATGTCAACCATCTAGCAAACTAAGCTCCATGCAGGCCAACTGCAGCATCAACAACACAAAATGCAGAAATTATAGAATGTGAGCATACATCGGCATAGGAACAAAAAATGCAATAAGATTTTAAATAAAAGTTATCAGTTTAATGAGAGAAAACAAATAATAATATGTAATATTGTTATGAATATGTAATGAATGTATGAATATCACTTTTTCTGTGGTAACCAAGGCTCCAAGGATGGAATGGAATAACTACTTTATCTGTAAATCTCTGTACTTTCTCCAGAGGAGACTCAGTTCACTGTGATCTTTGCTGTCAGCCACTGACTGATGCCACAGATTCCTCCTCAATGGCATCGTAAGTGATTGATGGCACCTTTGAGGTGGAACAGAAAAAATTAAGCAAGAAAACTGATTTAACCTTACACATGAATGGCCTGACAAACAGGCAAGCCATCTCCAGACAAAAACAATATTTAATGATGTCAGAAGGAAGGTGGCGGTAAAAATCTCTGAAAGTCCCTATTCCCACCCAACAATAAAGCCAGTGTCAAAAGGTTCCATAATCATGGTGTTAAGAAATCAGGAAATTCAGTGGAGGCTTTCAGCAAAGGAATACCATAAATGAACTATGGTAAGAACAGTATGGTATATGTTTATAACCTACACTAGTCACATGTCCCCTTCTTTAGCTCCATGTACCCTTGAAAAGCAATGGCCTTCTATCAGAGTACACCAACAGCCTGTCAGCCACTGGAGCTCCTTCAAAGTCTCATTCCCATAAAACAGCCATTATTAGACCTGTGTGCATGCAATAGCTGGCTTGTTTAACATGACCTGGCATTCACCCAGTGAGAAGAGCCTTTTGGCCAGGGGCATTTGTCAAAAATAATCAGTTGCCAAGTATTTAGCATCATGGCTGCCTGAGGCTCTGAAGAACAGTTGGGGCAAACAAAAAGCCAACTAAGAGGCTTAAAAGAAAAAGTAGGGAATGTGGTATTCACAGGGGACTTGAAAAAGCACAGACATACCCCTGCAGCTCTAGAAGGCCACAAACAGGCATAGGACTGTCTCTTTCTCTCTCTTTCTGTGTCTTGGTGTTCCTGTGTCTCTGTTTCTATCTCAATATCTGTGTATGTTCATTCATTCATTCATTCAGGTTATGCACATGTTCATTAAAGACTTGAAGAGGCCTGGGGGGAAGGGCAGTAGAGACTGATGCACTAACCAAGGACCAAGCATGGAAAGGACCTAGGACCCTTCCTCAGATGTAGCCCAGAGGCAGCTTAGTCTTCATGATGGTTCCATACTAAGGGAAACAGGGGCTGTCTCTGACATGGATTCTGTTGCCTGCTCTTTGATCATTTCCCTATGGCAGAGCGGCCTTGCCAGGTCACAGAGGAAGAGGATGTAGGCAGTCCTGGTTAGAATTGATAGGCTGGGATCAGTTGGTAGGAGAGGGAGTTCCCCCTTTCTGAGGACTAGGAGAGAATGATATGAGAGAAGAGGGAGGAAGGGTGGGACTGGGAGGAAATGAGGGAGGGGGCTATGGTAGAGATGTAAAGTGAATAAATTTTTTAAAAATTTAATTTAAAAAAGGACTTGAAAAGGTGCTAAGTTCTCACCTTTCTCTAAATCTGAGACATTCTATAAGCAGGAAGTGAGGCAAAAGTACAATTAAATGGCCTCTCTGACCAGGCAATGGCAGCGTGGAGTAATGCTCATAGAAGAGCCTATGCAAAAGCTAAGACATTTATGGTCTCCATGCATTTAAAAAATGTTTTTTAAATATTAGCTGATCACTAATCAAAACAGGTGGAGACATCATATAAAATGTGGAGTACAGATATTACAAAATTAATTCTGTGAAGGCATCAATAAACAGCAACAGCAGTACAAGCCCTGAAGAGGCTAAGCACCTGCTTTCTAGAACTAACTCCTCATACTGTTTCTACTGTCCAGTTCTCATAAACAGCAATGAAAATCTATGTAAATCTGGCTTATACACAGGACAAAGATACTAAATAGAAATAGAAAGAGACTGAGAAAGGCCAGAAATTAAACTCAATACAAAGACTCTCAATCAGCATTTAAAATACAAAGAAATAAAAACATTGCTACAAAACTAAATTAAAGCAGAACAATGACACACATACACATTTCTGTTATGAAATGTTTATGAGCTAAAATTAAAAAAAATTCATATCAACTTTCAGGAGGTATGAACAGGCAGAAAGGTTGATAAGTTCAACAACAGATTACTTGAGGCCCAAGAGACACAAAGAAGAAAAATATAAAGAAAAATGAACTTGTGGAATTTTCATAAAGCCACGTCATTGGCCACGAAGCACACCGGAACACATAATAGAAGTGTTTCAAAAGAAGCAGAAGGAGAAAGAACACCCCCAAAAATGATGCCAACACCTTCTTATTTAAAGACAGCATCACACAATCTCTGCACTTCTTAGCAGGATTTGGACCTCCATACTTTGTAAGCAAAGCACGGAAAGTCAAAGGCAGAGAAAACACAGAGGGAGATGATCGAATCATCTTAACATGCACAAGGGGCTCTCAGTAAGAGTAATGTTTGTTGTTGGTTTTTTTTTTTTAATATCAAAAGAAAATAGAAGCTGGAAGTCACTGGGATAAAACAAACAAACAAAAACTATGAACCAAAGCCTCTATGTCCTGAGAAGCAATCCTTCAAATGTGAATAAATGAGACACTCTGGAATAGACAGAGACTTGCAGACACACGGGCCTGCCACGTAATACAGATGCGAGGCCTTTATGTTGACAGGAAGGGGCACCGGGAAAAGCCTCCAGTCCACATGAAGGACTAAAAAGCAGTGTAAAGTTCACTCTGCAGTGATGAAAACAGTAAAAATGTGCAAGTAATCAGGAGAGCATAGCATTCAGAGTGGCAACACAAAGCATGAGGGAAGAAAAGGCCTTGCCAGCAGTGCTGCATATGCTATTACAGGCAAGCTGACTTAAAACCAAAGTAGACCGGTGCAAATTAAGAGCTGGAACCTGGAAAAATGAGCACTTGTGTCTGTTAACATAGCTCTCTTCAAGAAGTGGTGTAGATATAATCAAGTGAAAATGGAGTAACACTGAATTAGAAGAGGGCATTGTGTTACAGAGACAGAAACAAACAAACAAACAAACATGTACGCCTTAGACCAGACTAGCATGACCTATGCCAAGGTCTACAGCAGCAAACAGAAATCAAGATGGAGTCAACTCTCCTACAGGCCTTCATAGGAACTAACCCTGTTAGCAATTTTAGTTAGAAGTTCAGCCTCCAGAACTGAAAGAATTCTCTTTCTTCTTCTTCTTCTTCTTCTTCTTCTTCTTCTTCTTCTTCTTCTTCTTCTTCTTCTTCTTCTTCTTCTTCTTCTTCTGCTGCTGCTGCTGCTGCTGCTTCTTCTTCTTCTTCTTCTTCTTCTTCTTCTTCATTCTTCTTCTTATTATTATTCTCTTCTTCTTGATTGTTTTATTTTGTTTTCCTTTGAGACAGGATCTCACATGGCCCAGGCTGACCTGGAAATCCAAATTGCTAAGTGGGGGCAGGAGAGATGGCTCAGTGGTTAAGAGTGCTGTCATTCTCCTGTAGAGGATCCTAGTTCATTTCCCAAGACCCATATCAGGTGGCTCAAATCCATAACTCCAGCTCCAAAGGATCCAAACTGCTGTAGTTGAGGATAACTGTGAACTTCTTATCCTCCTGAGTGATTATGAAGATTATCGGCATGCAGTGCTGAGACTCTAACCCAAGGCTTTTTCTACCAGTTGAATGACACCCCCAACATAGTTTCTGTTACCTGCAACCTAGTTTATGGTACTTTGCTACAGCATTTAAACATAAAGGCGCTGAGGGAGAAGTTGAAAAACATAAAATTAGTAAGAGTAAAATACAGTAGCTAAACCAACTCAAAGTATAATATCTAACAGTTAAGCTGACTAGAACAGAGGCAGAGATTCAACATGACAGTGTAGGAAAATCATAGGTATAAAGCTTGTTTGTATCACATATATATTTTAACATGTAAACTATGAAGATCTCCTTTCTTTTCCTTTAGAGACAAAAATGCTTTTATATAGACCCAATTGACCTTAATCTAATGGCAATCCTCCTACGGCAGACTTCAGTGAATGCTAACACTTTCAGCAAGATGACTTTTGTTGTGAACTATTAGAGCTACATTCATACAAAGCATTTTCCCTTTACAGGTAACAAACTTCTCAGTGATTTTAAGACCACAATAATACATGCTGCAAAAATAATCAGAGCTGGGCACTGTGGCGGACGCCTATTAATCCCAGCACTCAGGGAAGCAGAGGTAGGCAGAGCTCTTTGAGTTTGAGGCCAGCCTGGTCTACAGGACAGCCAAGGCTACACAGAGAGAAACCTTGCCTCAAAAAGAAACAAACAAATGAAAAAAATCACATTCTCTTTTGTGATGGTCAGTTTTACATCAACTGGATACAAGACAGAGTCACTGCAGAAGAGGATTCTTACTACAGAAAATACCTCCACAAGACTGGTTTGCAGGAAAGCCTTAGCATATTTTCTTAATTAGTGACCGATGTGGGAAGACCAAGTCCACTGTGGTGGTGTCTTTCCTTTGGCAAATAGTCCTGGGTATTAAGAAAATAGTCTGAGCAAGCCAAGAGGAGTAGGACAATAAGCAGCACTCCTGCTCCGTCTGGTTTCAGTTCCTGCATCCCAGGTTCCTGCCCCGAGCACTTGTCCTGATTGTCCTCAATGATGGCCTGTGTGAAAGAGGGACATGTAACTGAAATAAACCCCTTCCTCTCCAAGGTGTTTAATCCCAGCAATAGAAACCAAACTAGAACACCTCATAAATTAGCCAACAATTCGCAAACTTTCCACATTTTTCTAAACAGATTGATTTTTATTGGGCCCATACTCTACATATTCCTGTACTAAAAGTCACTGATTATTCCATGTAGACCTTTTTTGTCTGTTATCAGCTATTTTACTTCTGCTATGACATATGCAAATGACGGATTCTCAGCAATAAAAATAACTCTAATGTTTCCAATTTAGGAAACAGTTGTTATTTATTGTTAAGTGACATTTAAAATCTTTGGATCAAAATTGCAAAAGCTTAACATTTTCACAAGTATTGTTTCTGTAGCAGATAAAGCAAGATTGTGGGTTAAGGGGAAGGCAGTGTCTCTATATATGCTCACACATACACATAATTGATTATGTGTATGTGTGTGTATGTATACATAAACATATCAGACATGAAATATGAAAAAGTAATTCTGTAGATGACAGACAGACACAGCAGACTATAGAAATGAAGATCATTTTGACAGATAGGCATAATGTCCCTTAATAATTCTATGAACCTTACATTCATCACCTGACTTTCTGTTCTACACCATGAAATACCTGAGAATAAAATGTGAGAATTTTATCTTATTAAGTGGTGAATTAGTTAGTGCCTAAGGTGGCCTTTAGGAGGTTACCAGAGCAAAGACATCCATACAGAAAGAACCACGAAATCCTGAGAGAAATTGTTGAAGAACATTGACCTGTCTGTGTGTTAGCAATTCTGTGAGCCTGTGAGCTTGGAAGTCAATAGTCACTTTTCTTTCTAATTAATTAATTAATTAATTTTATAGTAATCACAGGTTATGTACTTTGCATCCTAGCTGTAGCCCCCTCTCTCATTCCCTCCCAATCCCACCATCTCTCCCTCATCTCCTCCCTGCCCCTTTCCAAGTCCACTGATAGGGGAGGTCCTCCTCCCCTTCCACAGTCACTTTTATTAATGGTCTGAGCTTAACTAACATCCCTAATGAATAAGGAAGATAGAACCCTTATGTGGTGCACTCTGCTCTTTGAACTATAATAACTTTATAGTGACTTGAAGGCTTTCTTAGCTACTCTGAAGAAATAATGTATTTGGCAAGCTGGAAAAACTTTCTAATAATGAAAATTAAAAAATGAAGTCATAGCCGTATCTTAGGCAAACCAGAATATTAAAATGAATAGGAAAATGTGTACACTGTAAAAGAACCATGTAAATTCCAAGGTTTCTCAAATATCCTACAATGAAAGAAAACTTAATGCTTATCTATATTTAAGAGGACTGGTGCGCATGTGCGTGTGTTTGTGGGGGGTGAGTTTTACAGATACAAGAGGGATATGGCTCAAGGTATTAGACTATGGCCTCAGTTTTTCATACAAGCATGTAAAGGACTGGCTAAGGATTTCCACTTTACTCCTATGTTCTTCCCTTTCTCTCAGAAAACAACCATCTCATCTGTAATGAACACTCACACACCACTATACGTCATGACCCATATTCAGTCACTCAGGCAAGAGACCAAGAGCTATGTAATTAGGAAGAGTGTTCAAAAGTTGATATTGCAACATGGATGTTTAATCCCAGCAAGAGAAACCAAACTAGAACACCTAGTTCTAGCTGGATGAAGGCAGCTTAGGGTAGCCAAAAATGGTTTGCACTTGGTCTAGACTCCTACGAATATTTTTGTAACTTAGAAATTAGAACTGAGGTTTGCAGTGAAGCCTGCGGGGCAGGGATTTCACTATAAAGGATGAAGAACATAAAAAGAATTTTTAGGCAAGACATTTTTCCACGGTTCTCTCCAGAAAGACAGATATATCCAAAATTGTTTCCACTCTTAGGAGATTCATCCACAAAATAGTACACTCTCCCCTTAAAACATATCCAGAAGATAAATATAAAATAACATTTATAAAACAAAAGGGTATTAATAGAGGAAATCGATTATTAAAAACCTAGACAACAAAGTAATCTGCCCTGAAATCAAGTCTGTCTGTTCATTACAGCATTATTCAGTCTTACGCTATTTAGAGCTCTATTATAGAGATCTGTTGCTAGAAACTGAAGCTCAATGAGTGATAAGATGACGGAACACTTGCTGTTGAGTTGAGAACTGCTTCAGCACCTCAGGCTGGTCAGGCCCGAGAGGCTGGGCCAGGGTACAAGCAAGCACTGTAAGAACAATGAGGCTGAGATGTAAGTGAGGGCGCCAATGGCTCGGTGGAAGGCTTGACTGCGGCTGCGGAATTGGACAACCCAGACTCAAGCAGGAATCTAAAGGGCAGAAAATTGGATGAAGCCTACTTTCCTGTTAATGTGGAACAGCACTTTAATCTCATTTTCTTAATCAGACTTAGTCAAACCACCAGCAAGCCAGGCCAGCCCTGTCTCCCACCCATGTCTTCCCTTCCTGGAAGCACTGAGAATTAGGTCTCTAATAGAAGCTGATAAACTTGCTGTACTATTTTAGTGTACAAAAATTCTGGGTTTTATTATGGTGTTTTCTTTTCTAAAAAAGAGTTATTTATTGTTATTTTTGTGTATAATATTTTGCCTGTAAGTACGTATAAGTACCATGTTTATGCCTAGTGTCCAAAGAATCCAGAAGGGATCTCTTGGAAATGCAGTTATGGATGGCTCTGAGCTACCACATGGGTGCTGGGTGTAAACCCCATTATGGCATTTTCATAAATGTATCTCATTAGAGGTTGCCATACTACCTCCCCCATGATTCTTCTTTGTATCATGATGATCCCTTTCTTCCCACTCAATAGTCCCTTCCAGCACATACATACAAATACATACAGTTGCCTGCACGCGCGCACACGCTACTAGTTTGCTTTCTATTGCTAGGATAAACATCATGTTCAAAAAGATCAAACTGAGCAGGGCACAGGGGTCTTATATGGGACAGTTTCTCCAACCAGGGACCATGTATGGATATGGCCTAGAACCCCTGCTCAGATGTGGCCCATGATAACTCATTGGTGAACTGAAGACCCTAGTAAGGGAAACAGGGGCTGTTTCCGTCTTGAGCTTGATGGCTGACTCTTCGACCCTCCCCCATACATGCCAGGGAGTAACAGCCTGGCTAGATCCCGGTGAGGGACATTGCAGCCAGCCCGGAGGAGACAAGATGATCTGGGGTCAGCTGGAAGGGGAGGAGATCCTCCCCAGTTGGTGGACTTGGAGCAGGTGAGGAGGAGATGAGGGAGGGTTGGGGAGGGTGGGAGGGAGGGAGGGAGGGGGCTATGCACGGGATACAAAAAAACCTAACCTGTGATTGATATAAAAATAAATAAATTTATTTAAAAAAAGCAGCTTGGAAAGAAAAAGGTTCATTTCATTTTACAGCTTATAGTCTGTCAGGGCAAGTCTGGGCATGAACTTAAGGTAGGAAAACTGGAGGCAGGGACTAAAACTGAGACCACAAGCTCTAAACCCCATGGCTTGCTTAGCCCACTTTCTTACATACTCCAGGACCACCTACCAAGAGGTGACACAGTCTACAGTATCAATCATTAATCAGGAAATACCCCCACAGATCTGCCCTAAAGGCTAATGGTGAAGACATTTTCACAATTAGGATTACCTTTTCTCAAATGACTCTGGCTTTTATCAAGTTGACAAACTAACAAGGACATACACATACTCACACATGTATATGTATATGTGTGTGTGTATATATATATATGGATATGAACTTTCCTGATTTTTTTCTATCTCCTCTTCCTCACAGTTTTCAGATGGGAACAAACTATTATCCCCACACCTTCAGAGACTACATTAATCTCCTGATGTTTATTGCAAATGCTGGAGGTAAGAATGACACAGTACTATGAGTACCAACAGCAAGAGACCAGACTCCAGCAGTCATGTGGAACCACACATTTATGTTGATAAAAAAGTTTTTCTTTCTTTCTTTCCTTTCTTTCTTTCTTTCTTTCTTTCTTTCTTTCTTTCTTTCTTTCTTTCTTTCTTTCTTTCTTTCTTCCTTTCTCTCTCTCTATCTTTCAAAATCATCCAACACCCAGTTTTATTTGTCAAAACCCAGAAAATGCTTAGCATATAACAGTACAGAATCAATTTACATATTTTTCTACTATTCTGGAAAGAATCAATACTGGGGGGAGGGAGAGATGTAAAAATCCCATTTGAACTGTTCACTCTGGAAATCCTGAACTGCTCTGATAAAATGTGAGCACAACAGGTACTGAGTCTGCCATTATATTGACATTATGAGGCATTTTAAACAGTCTGCCAAGCCAAACATATTATTAATGTTCATAAATTACCATGCACCCAAAGTCCTTGACAGACATCCATTGTTGTTCACCAGACACGTGCATTCTGGTAAGTGCACAATTAGGTTAAAGGATAAGGTCACTTAGCTAAAAACAAGCATGCTAATATCAAGAGTAGCAGGAGGCTGACTGTTGTAGTAACTAAAATATTCCAAAGAAAAGCATGGGGTGTGTTGAAAGTATCCCTGTTTGCATTAACCTTGTGGTTCCATGTGTCTTCCTGAGCACAAATCTTTAACAGCGTTACCCAATGCAAATCCAGAAACGGAATGTAGTTTAACATGAATGTGAACAGAGTGATATCTTCCAACAAAACTATATAAAATTTAAAATGTACAGTTTACTTCATTCGTAAGTTGAATGTAGGAACAGCTTGTAATAAGAAATCCAGGGCAGGTGAGCCCACCTGCCCCCTCTAAGGAAGCTGTAAAGGATCCTTAAATTTCTGTCCTGATTTTGGGACATGCAGGATTCTTAAGAAAAGGCAACTGTTACTTTAAATTAATCATAATACAGGAATAACATGGCTTCTTGAGTAGCCACAGAAGACCTGCATGAACATGTGAAAAACTAATCAAGTCCTGAGAAAATGTGTGTTTCCAACATGGGCATGACTATGTCAAGAACCAATGCCTCAGACCTATGAAAATTGTAAAGCCTTTTCTCTACCCCCAACCCTGGGGTAAAGCTGAGGGGGATGCCGAATCCTTACTCTGGTCTAAGTACAAATGTTGACAGTGTGTGTGAAATTGAGTGCTTACTAACAACTGACCAGTGTGCATAAAAACTGCAATTTCCTTCTCCCAGATGTTGACAGCATGAGCTCCTGGCCTGCACAGGCCCCTGCAGAGGCTAACTAACTCTTCCCTCTATGCTGTCCATAACAGGCATGCTGAGGTTCTGGGTTGCAATGTAGTTGCTATAGCTCCATCAGAAACGGCCACATGACCTAAGCTTTTCTTTACTTGTATCTGTCCTTTCTTCTCTCCCTTGTCACCCCCCAGGCATGTTTCCAGGACAAAGCCATGCTGGACACAGTAGAGCTTAAATAAATAAAAGCCTATACAATTCAGCAGCTTTAATAACTTTTTCCCACTACCCAGCCCACAAAATTATAGCCAAGACAAATTATGTGATTTTTTACTTCTCCTTAACTATATACTAACCACTTTTCTAGTGACAATTACACATAAAAATAAAGTTTAGAGGAAGAAAGAGAAGAAGGATGTTAAGGGTCTTGACAACCCACAGCTTCAAGAGTTAGGCAAGAACCTCATGTTCTGTTGTATACAACTGAAGATAGTATCACTATGGCAGGAGCCAGGCCATACTGTGTTATATAATCAGCTACATGCCAGACTAAACTGCAAAGAACCTGTGTCAAAAAAACATCAAAAGATACTATGATTGGGTATTTTTATTTCATAAGGCAAAAAACAAGGCATATCTTAAGTCTTCCCAAGAACACCTTTGTGGAAGGGTAACTCATGAGAGAATGAAAGAGAGAGACATATAGAGAACTACAGAGACAGAAAGACAGCGAGAGACAGAGACAGAGACTTGTCAGTCAATCCCAACCTCTTCCCCAGTCAGAACCTCAGGACAGATACTAGAGAGTACGTTAGTATCTAATGCATGTAGCCGAGGACCAGTGCTAAACTTAGAACTGCTTCAGCTTTTAGTGTACATTAAGTGTGTATCAAAAGTGCTGAAATGCAGAGGCAGACAGGAAGACATCTCCAGAAGGTGACAATGGCTGTGGTGGGAAGACATGGAATTAAATCATTAAGGTTTAACCAGCAGGCGTGAGGCCCAGGTATGCTGTGAGTCAGAACTTTCTAAGAAGTGGTGAGGGATGGAGAGCATTTCAGTGTGAAAGAAGATTAGAAACCAGCTTAGTAGTGATCTAGTGGTGTGCTTTAGCCAGTGATGTGACTGTCTTCATATTGGGCTGTCTGGCCAATGGCACGCAGGCAGTAGCATCTGTACAGCTAAGTACTCTACGAAGGAACGAGATGGTATAGGGAAAGCACTCTTTATATGTAAACAACGCACACTCAGAAAACTGTAATGATTTATTTTTACTCAGTCCTAGACAAAGTTGCCCACAATTTCTAGTGCCATCTTGGCAGTTTACTCCATGACTGCCACTAATCTCAGGGCCTCTTCCTGGGCTCATGTGTGCAATACCTGTCTATCAGGATAAAGGTTAAACAAGCAACGTCCTTACAAAAGTGACCAAATGTGCAAGCTTATTTCCTATTTATAAGGTCAGCATTTCTGGAAGAAGAGCATGCTGGGTTTATTTCATTAGCAGTGTCAAACATTTCCATTTGCTGCTCAAGGGAATGGGGGTGGGGTGAGGAGGAGGCATCTTTTTCAGCAAATCTGGCAATAAATATGTGTTTGGAACACATGTTCCATGTTCTTACATGACAAGAAAAGAAATCTCAGGAGTATGGATTTTTCCTTTAAATACACACACAGGACATATAGCTGGTATTAAAAGGGTACTAAAGCAATGTATGAATGGAGATAGAATTAAAAAGTATGTTAAGGATCCCTAATGACGCAACAAAGAGCTTCTTCCTAACCTGTGGTCACAGAGAGACACCAGCAACTGTAGAGCAGGAAAAATGCTTTTAATTCTCTGTTGTAGCTGCTGTTTCTATTATATGTAAATATAACAGTAACACATACACTCATAATTACATTTCTTCAATTCTATCAATAGTTTCTAAATCACAATTTTAAAGGCAATACATAAAAACGGTACTTAGATGTTCCAAAAAGACAGCTGACTTGTCTGCCTGTAAATAGTGAAGTTTGGTTCCCCTTAGTCTATATTTATTCAGTATCTACTACAGAAAGTGTCAAACAGATTGCCAGACTCTTGATGAAGCCATCTCTTTCCGCAGAGAGCTAATGAAGGCACAGCTTCAACTGCTCTGTTTTCTACACCCTATCTCAAACAGTAGAATTCTGGCCTACCCTTATGTAACTTCCCCTTTAAACTGCTATGGGTGTGGATGGACATGTACAGAGCCTGTGTTCCTTGAAAAGGACCTCTAAAAACCCAGCAAGTCACATGGATGTGAACAGAATTCTCTTGTGTAAGACTCCTCAATTAAAGTCTGTGGTGTGAAGCATCTTCTAGGATCACAAGAAGGCCCTGTTGTACCATTACTATCATCAAGATAGCTTTTCTTTTGGGGTACTAAGGCTCAAAGTTGTTATTTTAATAGTAGGCTAGTAGCCCAACAGTGTCAATGCTGCACCCTCTTCCCTTTGCTGCTGTTCTTCTGTGTTTGTTTGTTTGCATTGTTTTTCAAGATAACGGCTTCTCTGTGCAGCCCTAGCTTGATCTGTAAATTAAGCTAGCTTCAAATTGACAGAGATCTGTGGCCTCTGCCTCCTGAGTGCTGAGGTTAAAGGCATGCACTACCACTGCCTAGCCTGCTATTGCTTTTTATTTCCACCTTGTTGGCCTCCTCGGTGCCTTACCCCTTTTCTTTCTTCTCGGTGACTTCTTGGCATCTTACATAAGTCTGTTCCTTTCTGTTGAGTGATATACTCCTAGCAAGAGGACAGTGAAGAAGGGAGACGCACTGCTGGCCAAGGGGCTGAGCATCTTGAGCTGATGTCCTTTCTGAAAGCCCTTTGAATCCTGGAACCCAGGGTATCTTTTGTGTCATACAGGGTATATTTGTCAATCACAACCTGGATCTGCACCACAGGAGGATGGATGTACCATCAAGGTGTGAAGGTCTTGTGAAAATGCTAAGAGCTCTTAGCATTGAAAGTAAGAGGTATTACTTGCAAATGGCCTGGACTTTTAAGTTTCATGCTGGCCTTTTTTCTTTTTGCTGTTTTAGGATAGGATGCCCTATTCCTGGGGAGGGTGGTAGATTCACCTGCATCACTGCTTTCTGCACCATGACTTTCGGGGGAGGGAACAGGCTCTTATCCTTGAAACTGATGTATCTCATCATCCTTCACTGCCTCTATTGGTCACAGTTTCATGACTTCAAAGTCTGTTGTTTTACTGTGGGCTCCAAAGTTTCTTTTATGAAGGCTCTTCTTTTATTTAATCTTTTATACTCATTTACTGAGGGCGCTTGACTAAGACAGTGACAGTGAATGAGAGAACAGAGCCTATTTTAAAGCAAAGAATAACACAGTTCATGACAATTAGTATTTTGTACCACGTTAAGCTGAGGATGGAGCTGAACTGAGGCCACACACCCAGCATTCCTGGGACCTCATTATCACCACAAAAATTTAAAACAACAACAACAAAAGAACCAGGACTTCTAGAATGAATGAACTAACCATTTGGTGTTTCCCAGATACAGTCAAGTCACAGTGAACATCTGTGGTCCCTAAAAGGTCTTCTAGAACACCTTTGGGAGGCCAAAAAAATCAACCACTGCTTTAAATGGACCGCACCAGCACATGCTATGAAGACAGTATCTGTGGCTAGAATATTGCCACCAATTAAAATGCTGGATTGATTCCAAGAAGAACATGCTTGCCACCTTTGAACAATTTTATTCTTTTCATTCCATTTATTCTCTATCTAAACTATGTCAAAACTACTTTAGAATCTCAATCAACTTTTCTTTCCAATCTAAAGGAAACTGGCATGTTATCATCAGCTGTGTATCAGTGAGGCCCAACCCCCTTTCTATCAAAGACACAACTAGCACGTCGTCGGGCCTCTGCCATGTGTGCCTCACTCACACTTACTGCAAACACAGTGAGACTGCCATAGATCCACTGGAACTGAAAGCACTTGCTTTCTCAAAGTGTTAAGTCAAAGTGTTAAGTAGAAGTTGACATGCTTGTGACTCATTTTAAAATAGCAAATTATAATCAGCTGACACTGTACGAAGCATGAAAGTCATTCTATAAATCACAGGTCTATAGAAAGACTGAGCTGGGAAAATGCAGAGAACAAAACTGGAACATGTTTCTATCATATATTACAATTACCAGTTTGTCATCAACCATTTGAAGGATTTCTAAAGTATGATGCTGATATTAAGGTTTCTATTTAACAGAACTCTGAATTAGCCCGTTGAAATAAATTTTAAAAGATTTATTGGGTGAGTGTGTGCTCTGTGTGTGGTAGGGGACACAAAGGATAGAAGAGGGCATCATGGGATACACTGTAACTGAAATTATAGGCAGTTATAAGCTACACTGTGTGTGTGCTATGAGCCGACTCTGGAAGAGCAATAAGGGTTCTTAATTTCTGAGCCATCTATTTAGCTGACCCCACCATCACCCAAGTAACATTTTCAATGTTTAAATAACTTTTGGCATTTTGGCAGTAAAATTTAGCAACTATGCCTGCTTTCTTTGAAACATAACTTTTTTGTACAAAAGTAGTGCAAAGAACACCCTTGATGAAAAACAAGACTTGTTTCCTTATTGTACACATGACTAGCAGCATTTGGGCTTGAATCCCAGACTCTAGATCTACAGTAATATTTCTCTAATAATAATCATGGCCCCTAGAATGTTCTTTTTCATTGGAACAATTGCTCCTTTGTCCACATTCTTTGCTTGGCTTTATGTGATATCTGTCATCAGATACCACAGTTCCTTGGACATGTGCCCATTTTTTTTCCTAGCTTGACATTTGGCTACCTAAACGAAAGGTCAAACTGTAATGTACAGAAGTCTTTAAACCATTCTCCTCTTTTTCTTCCAGATGCATTCTGAAGTTTCAAGTCCCATGTTCCTTTGATTATACTTGCTCTCTCTCCAAAAAAAAAAGGACAAAACTGAAAAGTCACCTCATACTTAAGACATAGCATCTTTACAGACACAGATAAAGCACTCTGGTTAAATACTGACTGTATACACATAGTAAACTTAATTAATTACTCAATCAAATATTGAGGAAGAAAAAGTCAATGGGATAGAATTAGAGAAAGGTGCTTTGTAAGCCTCATTCTCTCTTGGGAATGTGAGACCAAAGACACATGTGACAATGGTTCAAAATGAACCTCAGATGATGATTCTGAAGCTACCACATGGTCTGTCCTGGTGACACCTGGGTCAGCATGTCAGTATGATCATTCCTTACCTCCAGATGCTCTAAAATATATGGTGGATTTGTCATGCCCAGCCTCAGCATGGCTCCCTCTGGAATCACTTCCACCAACTTCCACAGGAGTGTGGGGAGATCTGTGCCAATGTCTCTGCCATAGGCCCCAGTGTCTTCGCTGGTCAACCATATCTCACAAACACCCTCTGTGAATTAAAGAAGATAATTAACAAATCTGTGGCCATTTCCTTCACCATACAGCTGCTCACCCCCTTTTTTTTTCTGTTGAGAATGTTTTCTTTTTTATTATTATTAATTTATTTTTTTGTTATCAATCACAGGTTAGGTACTTTGCTGCTCACCCTTTTTAATACAGCATTTTTCAACACGATTATGCAGGCAGTCTGGGCACTCAATTGCAGAGAAAAAGAAGCTTATCCCTCTATGGCAGCAGGCTATTAAGTTCATTTTATGAACAGCAGAGAGTTTCAACAATGTCATAAATTACTAGTGTGTCCTATGAAGTCATTAATGCTCACAGCCAATCACTTTAAGCATGCTTCTCCAAAGTACCCTGATAAAAGCTAGACCTTCAGTCTCTCTCAGAGAACACTCATTGAATACCAGGAGTCCTGGAATGGGAACAGTTCTCTGAAGAATAGGAAAACTGGGAACAGTCAACTTGCTGGTCTATTTGTCATCAACTGCCCCCTCCCCAAATGTCAACTATAGTTAAGGATTAACTCAGAAGTTATTAATTATAAGAAACCCATTTTACCCATAGTAACTATTTTAATCTATCTCTTTTGTTCAGTTAAAATAGTACTCACTTTATTTTCAGATTAAAAAAAAGTGGATGGCTGGTGTGCAGACTAAGTGGCTGCCTTGGAAACCCTCTAGACTGTGTCAGATCATAGGAAAGAATGTTTATTTTGTTGTTGTTGTTGATATAAGGAATCTTATTTTCAAAGGCTACGGCTTGAGCTGGGGTGGGCAGCGTTTGCCTATGATCTTAGCTCTCAGGAAGCTGAGACAGGAGGACTGTCCCAAGTATAAGACCAACCTAGGCCTCAAAGTTCCAAGATATAGAGCAAGCCTTTGCCTCAGAAAGTAAAACCAAATAAACAAAGGTTACAGCTTGCAATAGCAGCCTTCCAAAAACCAAGAGAAAATACTTTTGGATCACCAAGAACCATTAAAAATGAAATAGAATGAGCAAGAGCCACCAAGGTTTCCTGACTGATAGACATGCAGACCCATTCTGAATCCATATTCATCGAGAGGATTAGCTGATATTAAAAGGTTAAAACTAACAAAAAGGAGCATGAAGTTAGCTCAGGCTCAATTGATCCCCTGCTTATAAAAAAACCCCAACATACAGGGGCATAAATGTAATCTCTAAAGGGAAACATGATGGAAGTTTCTAGAAACTGTCTTAAAATTGTCATTTCGTGGCAGAAGAGTTTCCAAAGCACATTTAAGTTGTAATGGCCAAGAAAGACAAGAAATGTGACTTGTTGGTAAATATGGATACCAACTGTACAGAAGGAAGATTACAACGAAGCTTTTAATTACTAGTAATACGGCCCAAAGCTTGGAATTAAGATCTCTGGAAACCATTCTTTTCTTTAGATAAGAGCTATAGACTTTATTATTAACAAACTTGCAAAATTAAATCTTATTCTTCCAGAGATATGCGCATGCCTCAGAAGACCCATGGGTAGATGTGAACCGCTCAGTTTTCACTTAAAGAATCAAGGATCAGGACTGGAGAGATGGCTCAGAGGTTAAGAGCACTGGCTCCTCTTCCAGAGGTCATGAGTTCAATTCCCAGCAACCACATGATGGCTCACAACCATCTAAAAAAAAAAAAAAAAAAAAGAAATCTTGTGTCCCCTTCTGGCATGCATGTGTACATGCAAACACACATTGTATACATAACAAATAAATAAATCTTTTAAAAAAAAGAATCAAGGATCAGCAATAAGAACAAAATCTATTGAGATTTGTTCACTTAAAAACAAAAACTGGGGATGCTTTTAGTATTAAAATCAGTAGTATAGCTGGATGTCGTGTAGACACCTTTAATCAAATCAATTTTTTTTAATTTAAAATGCAGTTTGTCAACACCCACCAACCCAAAGCTCAGGGAGCATCACAGAGGATGGACAGAAAGAATGTGGGGGAGTGCTGTGAGACACCGCCTTTGTGCTGGAGATCTCATGATAGCTGTTTGCACAAGGCCCGAAGGGGCAAGCCATGCCCAGTCAGCATTCCAGCAGGCAACAGTACCTGGACTCAGGGTTACAGGCTCAGCATAGGACGTGAGGACATGCAAGCGTGAGAAGGAGGTGTTGTGGCTTGTGGAGGGGAAAAGGAAGGAGCTTGGGTGGGTATTATTGAAAATGATATTGATATGAACAAATTCAAGGAGCTGGTGGAAATGAAGCAGCCTTATAAGTACAATTCTGCAGAAAAGGACACAGAACTGACAAAAAGCAAAATGGCTGTCATGTGAATTTGGTGCAGGACAGTGGTTTTTAAAATCCCTTCCTCTTTTCTTAAAGGTCAGGAATTGCACCCCTCCCAAACTTTCCAGTTTGTTGGCCTCGGACAAAACTCTCTCCCAACAAATAGTTTGGAGCTTGACACTAATCATTCTTCCCAGTTCTGAGCTCACTCATGAAGCAGATCTGCTTTCTAACCTGTAAATTAACCTCTGAGTTTTGAGACAAGTAGAGGCTAGCCCAGCTATGAGAGAGAAGACCCGACCCCCCCCCAACACATTTGTCAATAACTCTGAAAATGGAACCATCAATCTGATTCATATGATCAAGCTATTATACATGCATGTATGACATTGTCAAGAAATAAAATCTTTTAAAAGTGTTCTCATTAATGGTGTTACCTTGATTTTAAATTATGGGTGCCAATAGACACTGCACTCATGCAAACCTGGTTCTTTTTAAAAACAGGGTTTCATGCGCCATAGCCTGGCCTACAGCTCACTCTGTAGCTGAGGCTGGCTGCAAACGTATGGCTTCCATCCTGTCTCAACCCCTCAGATAACAGGAGTGAACCACCAAGCCTATATTCATACAACCTGCTTTAAAACACTATAATTTAAAAAATAGAAAAGTTCCAAGAAGAAAGAGAGCCAATTAACAACATAAACACATTTTAAAACATTCTGAAAGAGGTTATAAAAACAGGATATTAACTGTGATTTTCCAGTTACTGGCATTTGAGCAACACAATGTGAATATTTTTAAATGAAACAAATTTTAATTTATAATTTTTCCATCCAAATGGTTCCACGTATGCCTTATGTAGAAAGAGCAAGCTCCTGGAATAGTGCCCTTTCTGTTGCTAGATGAATATAGAGGAGGGAATCACTCTGGACAGAATAGAAATAATAGAATAATAGAATCTACTAGTGAGAACAGTGGTCTGTTCTCACAACTGCAAAGGTAGGGGAGCAATAGTCCCTGGGGGACTGCAACTTCAAATTATATCACACAGAGGGAAGCAGCTGGGATGCTAAATCACCACAACAGAAGCAGTAGTTTCTATATCCCTAAGACAGGGGCTGCTCCAGTACTCAGGCCCGAAGAGAGTACACGAAATGATAAGCCCTTCCCATGGCAGCCCTGCCATGCCAGATTAAGCCAAACATGTGTGATTACCTGCTATGAATCAACAAGTTCAGACTTTGTAAGGCTGTCTTCCAGTCATTCATTCTAGTGAGAGGTGATTCCTCAAATTTCTACCACTAAGAATCCATTACCCAATGAAAGTAAAGCAAGGTGGTATTCGCTGTCTCATGACTCCGTGAAGTCTCACGATCATGCATACTGCAAGCAGTCCCTGCCAGGCTAGGCCCGTGCATGAGTGTGATGGGGAAGCGGGGGCTGCACTCACTAGAAATGGACTTGCACTGAGGTATAGACATGTTCATGTCTACACTTTTATTGCTCGACTTACAGTCAACAGTGCTTGCCTGAACAGCTTCAATCCTTCAGGAATTTAGGTACTCATACTTTATTTGCCCTTGCCTAATGTGTACCCCATAACTGATACAGACCATGAAGTGTCTGTATTCTAAAACAGACACTGCCTATCACACAGGCACTATTAGGGGCGCTGGGGCAGATACATAAAAACTTTCTGTTCACTTCTTCTTGGGAGGAGCAGAGCTGGCCTGAGAAGCTAAAATGCCAGCCCCATTCTTGAAGCAGAGCACAAACTAGCATTCTTTTCCAAGAGGATGTTTTACTTTTCCTAACCTGTTCTATCCTCTGAGGTCCACTCATTTTCCCCAAACAGTTCTGCCCACCTGCTATTCTAAAGTTCACCAGGCTCGTCAGGTCATAGCAACCTTGGAGAGTGCTAACACTGATAAGCATTCCGATCTTAGGAAGGGATGAGATGCAGTTTGCAGGAGAATCCTTGCTGTAGAAATTTACTTGTCAGAACCCACTGTCATCTTCCCTGAGCTCATGAAGACTGCACTTTCAACCCTAGCTACTTCTCAAGTAGAGACAATGCCAAAAGCTGGGTTCCCAACTCTGCTGCACAGTAAGCTGGGGTGACAGAGATGGAAAACAGAGACGCCACAAAGGTAAGTATAAGAAAGACAATATCCTCAAAAAAACATTTTTACTACAAAGAAAGTCTTACTTAACAAACAATCAAAATGTGCCAAAACTCAACGCTAAAAGACTCTCCCCTGTATGAGTGTCACTATAAAAATTAAAACATGGACACAATTCAATTTCCTCTGTTTATAAAGTGAGACTTCTCTAATAGATCTTGCTTTATCATTGGGTAAAAGTTCCACCACAAAAGCTGTTTCAATTATTCTATTGCTAGAAATACTTCAAAACTAAAGATTACAGAAGTGTAACTACAGGAGTGGAGAAGTGGAGAGGTGGCTACCTGCACTTGCTGCACAACATGAGGGCCAGGGTTCAGATGCCAGCACCCACAGAACAAGCCAGCATTCCAAACACACCCAGAGCCCTACACTCTGGAGGAGGGGAGGCAGGAGGATTCCCAGGACTTGCTGTCTTCTAAACTGGACCTACGGAAACATTCTGCCTTGAAGGAATAAAAGGTGGAATGTGACAGAGCTGACGTCTCAGCGCTCTTCGCTCATCTGTGCCCAGAGCACTCAGACACAGGAAGGAAACATATGTCTCCAAAGCTAGAGCACATCCAGATTTATGAGGAGAATCAACGGTAAGAGAGCAATAAAGTAAAATGACATAATGTCAGAACAGTACTATAGTTTGCACGTGCACTGGATAGTAAAGGAACCTACATAAATTTAAAATTAAGCCTAACATCTCAAAATCTGTTCCGTATCTCCTCCTCTCCCACCTCTTGGGTTTGTTCTCCATTCCTGTCTTTCCGCCTTTCAATTTGGTAAACTCTGATTCCTTCCTCATCATTCCATTCTAGTCTTCTTACTCCCAATGAACCACACATAGAATTTGTTCTATTTATAGACCTGCACTAAGTTACCTGATCTTGCCTCTTCCTAACATACAGATTGCTATGCATATTAGGTTTTATGAACTCCTTTGTAAAAATTTACCTTAGAAAGTTCACAAATAAATATGACTGTTGCTTAAGCATCTGAAGTGTCATGAGTAACAACATGGACAGTGTACTCCTGATCAGTCTTCACTTAAGTGGATATTTCAGACCCTATACTGACATTCGAAAGTTTTCATCTATTTTACATTGGGGAATTGGAAGTAAATAATCATAAAGATGGCATTATAGTATGACTAGCCTAGTCATACTAGGCTAGTCCCCAAACCGTTAATTTTGGAAGGAAAGTCTAAGTATGCAGCTCAGGCTGCCACAAACAGCATTCTCTATCCTAAGCCTTCTGAATACTGAGATTATAAGTAGATGGATATCATACCTGGCCATTACTACTGTTATTAGTGATCTCCAGACTGGGTGTTTTTGAGTTCCAGGCTTCCTGGTAAGATTTATTCAAGAGCACCTGTCACTGCCTCAGGCTTCTATTTGTGGGCCCATGAGCAGGAGCTGGTTGCTTAGAATACAGGGGTGATTTTTTGATTGACAAGCTTGGCTAACATAAGCCTTTGTTCATAGCACATGGCTTTTCCATGTCGCATTTGATTTTAATCATATGCATGCCCAATTACACATAGGCCTAATTTGGCAATTAAGGAATTTTCCCTTGAAGTTCACTTGGAGGAACTACTTTGTCTAATCACACAAGCACCCCAAATCAGTCCATACTAGGTTAATGTAATGCCATCAGTTCCATATGCTTCATATGTATATGGCAAGACAGGTGAAGTGACTAAGAAGTTAGGCAGGCAATAAGAGGTCAGTGTGATCCACTGCTACCTTTTGGAGAGGAATGTGCTTACTGTTCAAGGCTGATGGGGGTCCCAAATTGCTGCTAAGTGCTTTCTTGAAAAATGGGTTTATATTGTGTATCAAGCTAAGCACAGTCCCAATTTGGCAAGCTACCCCTCCCTGCCTTTGACGATCCCATGGTGCCTTATATAAATGATGCATTCTTCATGAAAGTCTAACTCAGAGATTATCACATAAAACAACGATTAACTACCTAATGAAAAGTGTACACTATTTAAAAAAAAAGTGTGTGTGTGTGGGAGGGGGGTAATCTGAGTCCTCTCTCTATGCCAAATTATCTATCAAAAGACTCCTCACCCAGGAAAATATTTATGCTGTCTTCCAGATGGCATCAGCTGTAGCTTGATCATGGCTCTGCAAATCAAAATTGTACCTTCTAACCTGCTTCTGCAAAGGAAATTACTGACAAATAAACCCCCTGTGAGGTATGAAACTTAGGGACATTCTAAAGGAGAGGCTAGTCACTCAGAAAATGCTCACAATAACAAATAAAAAACCTCTGAAATTCTGGGCAAATTGTGGGCGTGAGCCACACTAATGACACTAAAAATTCAACTAAAAGGAAATGCTGTAGCAGGCCTCCCACGACCCCCACAGAATGCATTAAAAATTATAGAGAATCACCCTACAACTGAAAACCGGGAAAGCTGATGAGGTGTATGGCTTCATGATCCACAGACAAGGTGCAGCCTGCAGTGCAGGACATCACCGGAGAGAAACAGTCAAGGGAGCCATTAGTTCCCAACTGACCTGGAGGCATCTGCCAGTGCAGAAAGGAGCAGGTGAAACCAAGTCCAATGCCCCAGCTCACTTCAAGAGATGGGAAGTTAGAAAGTCAGCACTCACAGCATTGAGTGCTTAGAGAGAGTTACAGAGACGTTCAGATCTAAAGTGCAGCAGATGTTTTCCACCACTCTCAGGCAGAGCAATGGTCTAAGCATGCACAGGAGGACAATAAACACACGGTGAGAAAAGAAATGTGAGAAAGCAGTAGGCTGAACTTGTAGAAGACACAGAGGACTAAGAAAATAAGCAAAATAAGTGGCATGGGTCATCAAACTTAGTTTTTATAAGGATACTACTAGAAGCTCAAATAAAATTTCTATTAAAGAAATGCTCCTCTGAACTCAAACTAAGAGACCTTAATGACATAAAACAATCAAACTGCTTTCAAAGACCTTAACTATAAGCAGAATGAAGCAGGAAAAAAAAATAAAGGAAGACAACAAAACTCAGTGTTTGCCAGTGCACAGCCAAAATGCCTTACATCCCCAGAAACACCAGACATGTAAACAAGAAAGGAAATACTGACTGTGGATTTTTCATCTGGTTATAACCAATCAGTAGTAATAGCATGACAAATAATGGAATCTCAAAAGCACCTGGAAACAGCTACTGTAAACATGACCCATACTCTCAAAAGTGTGGACACAATGAAAGATGATGTACCCCATAATGTTGGCATTCAGAGACTCTGAGGCACAAGGATCATGAGTCTGATGCTAATGTTACAAAGTAAGATCTTGCTAGAGCAATAGGAAGTTAGGAGGAAGGAAACAAGGAAGGCAGGGGGAAAACAAGAAGGGAAGCAGGAAGGAAGGAAATGAAAAAGAAGAATGAGGAAAGGAGGAGGGAAACATATAAACATAAGCTAAAACAAGAAAATAACTGCATATGGATGCAAAGATAAAAATGGAGGACTTCTCAGAGTTCGTGTGGGCCAGAATGTAATGGGGAAGGTATGCGCAAAGTCAGGGGGAAAAAAAAGCTTGGAAAATAGCTATTGGATATGACAGGAGAGACTGAAGAAAAAGAATGAGGCTCTTCAGACAAACAACACGGTGGGAATTTATCACAGCAGACCTGTAAACTCCGTACCATCACCATCATAAGCAAAGACCTTTAAGTTGAAGAAAACCCATAAACAAAAGCAAGATAGCGGATAAGATAAAGGAATGGTAAGTGTGTGGCCTTTCACATAAAATGTAGTTCAATTTTTATCTCTGGAAAATTTACATATGCTAAAGTAGCACCCCATGGTAGCTATGAGAGGAAGAAGAAAAAAAAGTAAGTATATGACATTGGTAGAAGGGCTCAAGGGGGGTGGATATGTGATTATACAGAGTTACAATGGAATTCGGTAACCAGAAAAATTTATTATTAACAAAGAAGAATTTGATAAGCTATGGGTGTTAGTTATTAAGCCCTAAGGAAGCTGCCAATCAAAGAATCAAACAAACATGTATTGCTAACAAGGTAAAAATGGAAATACAATGGAATTCTAACATGTCGCCTAAAAGAAGGCAAAGTAGACAGAAAGAAGGGGAAACACTGAGGGGTCACAGCATACCTCATCTAAGGAGGGGAGAGGGAGCAGGATGAGGGGCTCACAGAGGTGCCACAGACATCTTTCCATGTTTCCTTTAAAACTATTCCAACCAAACGCAAAAAATACAAAGTTAAGATGTAATACATGTGTTATTTTTAAACTGTGCTAATTTAGTGTTTTCACGCTGTAAACAATTCTTACAATTTTAATAACAATAATCCGATTAAACAAGCTTGAAGTTCATCATTTTTCTATTTTATACAACACTTAGGGCTCTGTAAGCATAATTAAGAGCAAGTGACCTTTATTAAATCCTTCTTATTAATTTCTTATTAAATATCTTCTATATGAAGCTAATTTACAGAGCTAATATTCAGAACTTTAAAATAGAATGGTAATGCTCCTCTAGCCCAAGGGTGGAAATCAGAATGACATTTGAAAACTACCACCTCAGAAAAGGCAAAAATGATCATTTCTCACCGTCAATAACTGAAGGTTTCAGGCACATGCCTGTCATCTCAGCACTTGGGAAATGGAGCCAAGAAGATGTCAAGTTCAAGGGCTGGCTTGAAGTGAGGTAGGATAACTATGCTTGAACGTGTGTGAGCACTATCTCCCTTCACAGTCTACGGTCACGCTTACTAAACCATCCACCACATTCTGTTTGTAATGTTGTGTCTAATATTTATGGTTAACAGTCAATGTGTGTGAATTTTAAAAAGTAAGATCAATATAAAAAAAAACAGTATTACAGAGTAGCAAATATAAAAGATTTTACTCCATTTTCACTGAAAGATCAGAAAGATTGTCAAACCTGTCCCAAAACTGTAGAGCAACTATAAGTGGAGCCCAGATTAGAATTAATCCCTTCATTTTCCAAAAAGCACTCCAATTGCCTTTTGAGGGGTGGAGGGAGGTTCACTAAAAGTGACTCCAGGAGAACATGTACAAAACGTTAGCCATAACTACCACAATAGGATAAGTAGCAACTAGAACAAGAGAAGAAAGCCTTGGTAAATAGTGTTTAAAACGAGGGCCAGTGACAGAAACCAAAACAATGTCTAAATGGCATGGCATGTAGTAAGAGGCATAAGCTGCCACTATTTTTGGACTCTGGCCACAGATGTGGCTGAGCACTGGAAGGACAGATGGGCTGCAGAGGTATGCTTAAACAAAGCATGTTGGAGTTGAAAGTTTTAGGGGGGAAACCAAAAGATGTAAAATATTTAATATTCACTGCAGGTTTCAATTATTCTGTTTCGGAAATATCAAAGCTAATTCAAATACCCGATTAACATACATTCAATCTGTATTCTTCAATTTTCCCCGAGATGGCAATTAGAGAAGTTTCAGTTACACAGCTGGCTATCATATTTTCGTTGCAAATACTGAGACTTCAGAATTGCCTACAGTAAAGCGTGGTGACACTTCACAGAACTTAACTCACACCATGCGCATCTAGTGACAAACGGCACTTTCTTCTACATACTGAACAAGCAGGCATGGAAATTCCTCAGCTTTTTGAGTATGAACCAGTACACCTCACACATTTTATACTTACTTACTTCTAATTGTCTTTCTTTTGACACAGTTTATTAAAATTATCAAAATTATATTACTGATAAAAATAACCACTCACAAATTCCTGACTACAATAATCCTATTATCTTTAACTTGTTCCTCTCAAGGAAAAATAATGAAATGGTAGTAACAAAGTAACAAAATTAATGGACATAAATACCTCAATAGCTTTCCATAACATCATTATGTAGAATGGACCATGTTTTCCCCTGTTTTTGTAACCACAAAATTACTGTGACATTAACTATGATTTGTAAACAAAATAGAGCGGTTATGATAATTGCTTGCTCTGGTGAAAAATCAACCAACCACAACAATGGCATTTTTTTTGAAAGTGTGCTAGTTATTTTCTTTTGATTTATTTACTTCTATTAAGTCTCTCAAACCTTTTCCAATAAATTTTATTTCAATACATCAAATTTGAGTTCACCTAAACAGTCTCCAAAACCTTTCTAGAAGAGGAAGGAAAAGTTATTTTGTACTTCACTCATCAGCTGTGGTGTGTTATTTCACGTGGCTTTAACTGAGATGAGATTGAAGTTGAAGGTCCTGGAGAGGTCTCTAGGTGACCATGTAAAGATCCCTAGCTGTGTCAGATGGAGGACAGAAAGATGAATCTCCTAGCCTTCCCTATAACTCATGTCTATCATGTTGTTTGTGTATTGCCTCCTTATCTCATTGTCATTGAATAAAAGATACAGTAAGACTGAGGTTGCCCACAATTTTGTTTGTAGACCCTGCCTCCTGCCACAAATAGTAACTGGAAAAATGTATTATACTTGGTTAAATGAACAAATGAATAAAACCAAGAAGGAAGAAATGTATGAAGGTGGGAGGAAGACGGGCCAATGACATGGGATGAGAAAAAGTAGGACACCACAGTGTCACTACTGAGATGTGTTACATGACCAGAATATTGAAAAGTAACAATATTATAAACAGCAGAAAATATAAATTTATTGCCACTCTAATAAAAATCATACAACCAGAAAATACATACAATTCATGCATTCAATAGGAAAAAAACACAGCACAATACATAAAAATAAATTCTAACTGATTCTCAGTTTTTTTCATTAGGCCTAGCGTCCATAAGAGAGTTTTACAATAAAAACATTCACAGTGGCTAAACTGTCAACTTGACACAACCTGGAATTATCCAGAAGGGCCTCTGAAAATGTATGTGTGAGACTACATTCACTGCACTAACTAATGGAGAAAGACCCACCACTGTTGGTGGAACCATTCCCAGGGCCTGGTATTCTGGCCCAGAAAATTTTCTCCTTGCAACAGATGAAGACCACTACATAAACCCTCAACCAATTAAAATTCAGAGTTGTGGATCTCAGTGTCAATGGCTTATCTACAAAACACTCTTCCATCCAAGGCTCAGGGAATGCTGCGAAAGGATGAAGGTGGCGGTGCTGATAAGCCTGTAAGAGCCAGAGAATCAATGAGATTGCTGTGAAATTGTGTCTCCTAGTAATGTCAGAAACTACACCCAAAGACAGCCTCTTCAACAAATGGTGATGGTCTAACTGGATGGCCACATGTAGAAAAATGCAAAGAGATCCATACTTATCACCCTGCACAAAACTAAAGCCCAAGTGGATCAAAGACCTCACTATAAAACCAGACACACTAAACCACTTAGAAGAAAAAGCGGGGAAGAGCCTTGAACTCATTGGCACAAAAGACAACTTCCTCAACAGAACACCAACAGCACAGGCTCAAAGAGCAACAATCAATAAATGGGACCCCATGAAACTGAAAAGCTTCTGTAAAGCAAAGGACACTGTTGTCAGAACAAAATGACTGCCTACAGATTGGGAAAGGATCTTCACCAACCCCATATCTGACAGAGGGCTAATATCCAGAATATATAAAGGACTCAAAAAGTTTAACAGCAACAAATGAAGTAATCCAATTAAAAAATGGGGTACAGAGCTAAATAGAGAATTCTCAATAGAGGAAT
>CM053760.1:51957389-51986955 GCA_028658305.1 Pachyuromys duprasi
AAGACAAAATTAATCATGGAATATTTTCATCCACCTGGATTGCCAAAACATGTTTGCTAAGCTTCCACCATTTAAACAGATTTGTTCTAATTTTTTGTACCTTCCCATTTCTCAGTAAAATTACATGATATATGTGGAGTATTTTTTACTTTATAGTTGTCAAGAGTAATAAAATTCAATAAATTCTGATTCAAAAAAAAAAAAAAAAAGAATAAGGGGCTGCTTGCAGGGCCTGGGCTATTATGTGGCCTTATAGGAAGACTCTTCAACCCTAAAAAAAAAGCTCATTTTAGCTCCTTAGTCAATCAATATCTATTTCCTGGTTGTTGCTTTTTTTTTTTTTTTGGTGGGGGGGGGGTCTTTTACTAACTACTGTAATCAAGAATGCCTTCAGCATTACTGGTGTCTCAAATACCTTTTACTTGGGGGGGGGGGAGGTTAAACAAATGAACCCAGACTGGAGAAATCTCTACTGACCACAAAATTGCATTCAATGACACTCAAAGCTATTTTGCTACAAAGGCCCTCAAATTATCAATATGCAAATTATCTTCATGGCAGAAATGTACCAAATATTCTAAGATTCATAGTGCTTAAAAATATTCACCCAACTGGGATGATTTCAGATTAAAGGAAATAAGGACTCTGTAATTATATACACTTACCTTGACAAAGAGAAAGCAATCTGCGATTAGAACATAGCAATTAGTTAGAAAATGCTTCACATGGATTTAATTACCCATCCGTCTACATGCAGCTCAATTACTTTTATCTCATTGCATCAGTAAAAGATTTCTGCCTGAGGCAACTGCCAGTCATGTATTTATAAGGCTTCTAGACTTTACAGTGAATATATTATTGCATTCGGGCACATGTGCTAAAGTTATAGTTTAGAGACATTCTTAATTTTAGGTTTCCAGTTTTAGCTCATGATTATCTCATTCTTTTTCAAGAGTCAAATACCATCCAGATTTCAAACCCATGGCGTCACATCTGACTACGTGATGTTGTTGACACACACATCACCTGCTTATTTTGGTCCTAAGAAAACCTGAAGTTAGCCCCTCCCCCCATCAAATTATCTGATTGTTTGAGAGCAAAGAACATAAGGTCCTACCCACCCAAGGGCTAACTAAAGTTTTCCACTTCATTCAGTTCTTCCACTAGAAAAAGCAGTGGTCTTCTGAGGTAAAATTCTTAAAAGACTGAAAGATAGATAGATCCTTTCATTTTCACCCCCTCTATTTGGTATGAGAGGCACACAACTTCAAAATCCAGCCTCTAAGGCTTTGATGCCATGTTCCTTTGGCAACACACACTCAGTGTCACTGTGAAAATTACTTAATTGACTTGAGGGTTAATCACCATCTCATTTGCCTGCAGGCTTCTGCCATACAATGAAACTCAGCAGCATGAGAAATTCCTAGCAAAGCGTCTGGCTCACAAAAAGTACATAGAGAAGGGTATATAGTACACACTATACACTGCCTGATCCACAGCCCCCATGGAGCCTATGAAGATTTACACACCCATGGAAACACAGGCCTCTCTAAGAAGAAAATATATCTGTCCCTCTGTAAGGAAACATCTTTGGCATTGATTTGGAACTATCTTCCCTGAAAAGTCAGTTTTCAGAAGTCCAGTTTTTGGTAGTAATGTTTGGCCACATTCTAGCTTAGAACCAATAAAGGTGACTCCCTTCTGTTGAGGAAGGTTAAGTCTTGGAAATGATCTTTCCAAGACTTTCAAATGCTGTTTCCACTGACAGAACTCCCAAGAGCCTACCCTTAGGGCTCACAACTCATCAAGGGTCTGCTTATTGTTCCATATCTGCCCAAGTCCAAGTTCCTTCTACTTAAGTTTAAATATAAATAAAACCGAAATGTCCTAGGTTTCCACTCAGACATTTTCTTTAATTCCATCACTTATGTTCTGGCGTACATGCCTTAGGAAGTTTCACCAGGAACCTGGTAGCAAAGTGTTTAGCAAGTAATACTTGGAGAGTGTGACAGTCCTGTGCTGTGTTTTTCAGATGGCAGTGTGAGTTTCTAATTGTAAATTCAGGATTGAAAATTTCCCTACTCTGGTAAGGTGGTTCCCCTCAACCCCCTGTGGGCAAAGTTATTTTTACTCCTGTAAAAAACTTCAGAAATTTCCATCTTGAATTTAGCTGCCATTCACACAAAGATTCCCTTTTCCCAGATTATGGATTCCTGACAGAAATAAAGATTCTGGACTATTTTAAGTAGCTTAGATATAATAGTCCATGCCATTCCCAAGGTGTGAAAATAATTTACTACATTTGGAAGAAATAAAAAGAGAGAACAGGAATGACAACAGTCAGGATTTAATAGTTGTGAGTACGTACTTCATAGGCACAGAGGAAAGAAAATCCCTTAAAATCTGAAATGCTTATTAAAATATGTGAACATAATATATACTATCAATGTTGCCCTCTCCATGACCTAAGCTACATCCCAAACAGTTCTTTCACAAAAAAAGGTTTCTGTGGTTAGGAAAAGAGCTTTACTAGGTAATCAGAAGTCAGAGGCAAATTATCACCACACATTTCACCAACATTCACCAGTTTCACTTGGAACTGATTGACTAGTTCACACCAGCAACAGGATAGTTTTACTGGAGCATCTCCTCTGGTTCTCTCTTGTCAGGCAGAGGGATGAGCACACTGATATTTCCAATGTTTGTGTAGATAATGAGCACAGTGACATTGGGTTCTTATAGTGACAGCCAATTTGCCAATAAACACCTCAGTCCAGGACTGGAAGCCTGGCCAAGGCCAAGTATTATATATAGCAATTCTTCTAAGATAAAGCAACCTCCAAGATGAACTCTAACTAGATAAACAGTACCCAGATGTCAATCAAGGACATACCCTTATTCCTAGAGGACAGTGTCCCTTGCTATAAGGGTTTTGTGACAGCTTGGTAACAACTGGCTCTACCACTTACTTTCAAGGTGGTCTAGAGTTTGCTTTAACTAACTTTTCCCCAGACATGGTATCAAAATGATTCCAACACCTCAAAGATTGATGTAATGATTAAATGACATAATCCACAGAAAAAGCAACTCCTACTCTGCCTGGCACATGTGAAACACCAGAAGAGCAATGGATCCATCTCATGTCTCAACAGGGACCTTTTCTTTTTTTCTTTTTTTTCTTTTTTTTTTTTTTTTGATGGACCAAGGGCCATTGCACTTGGAAAAAAGAGGAAATGAAAGTATCTTCTTAAGCATTTGAGCTACCCTGGAATTTCCATTTGGAGAAGAAAACTACTTTTTTGTCAGTAAAGTTACACAAAAGAGATAATTGTGGCGTAGCCTATTCAGACCTATATGCAGAAATCATCCCATTTGCAGATGGGAACTACCCAAGCGCAGAAATGGGACTCAATGTAGGGCTGTAAAAACAATAAAGTTAATTAAAAGAAAAAAAATACTTTTTATAGAGTTCAAATCCAAGTTAATTTTTTTTTCAAATTCACATTTATGGTGTTAACAGTCAAGAAGTTAAAAAAGCAATGAAATAAATGCTTTAAAACCACTACAACTGACTTCTTTTAAATAGATTTCATTAGTTTGGTTTGAATCTTTAACTTGTGAAGTGTTTTCAAAATTAGATTTGTTGTTTTAACACAGTTTCTCTTGGAACTTTTTGGTCAAGCAAACAGTTCAGAGATCACTTATACTTTGGATCCTGAAAATACCAATAGTATTTGAGAGAAGAAATGCACTAGTCAACCATGTTTGTAGACTCAAGTTAAAACGAAAGGAAAAGTTTCTGAGCATCTAAGCAAGAAATGAAATCATAAATCGCCCAAAGTACTTGAACCTTTATCTTTGCGTTTTTTGTGTGGGGAAGGGAGAGAGGGGTGGGAATATGCTGACTGAAGTAAAACTTGAACTGAAAAGCAATGAGGTTGGCCATGTCAAGAAGCTGAGATTAGGAGGAACACCTGCCCCTGACCTGGGAGGTGGATGGGTGGCAGATCCATACATTCTAGCCAACAAAACCTAAAAAATACCATGTCAGCCTGTATCCATCCTACTTCAAAACACTAACTTTGCCAATTTTGATTGTTGTGAACTTAGAGGAAAAGTCAAATATAAAGCAAAAGTAATATCAAAATGCAAAAAGCCTATATTAAACAGAAAAGAACCAGTCTGCTTGAACCCCACTGTTACTGCCTCTTGACTCTCACCTTACTAGGGCAGATCTAGGGGAACCCTGTCTGCTCTAGCATCTTCCTTTCTCTTACACTGAGCCATATACAGAACAGCTCTCCATGTCTCCACAGTTAGATTCTATTGATAGAAAGAATGAACCATACTTGTGCCACCTAGAGTAGACCTTGAGTATTCCAAAGAACAAAAAGCTCAAATATGGTTGCCTGATTGAAGTCACACCCTGTTCCATCACCCCAAAAAGCTACCCACTAAATCTTGCCGTAAAGAGAAGAGAGGTCTGGTTTCAAGCCCATGATGCCTACTACAACTCATGAGTACCAGAGGGCAAGCATACATACTGACATTTGAGTTTAAATTCAGGTGAGGTGATATTAGTACTTAAAGATACAATGACTATTGGCTGGTTGCAAAGCTGTTCTCCTCAGACTTAGATGCATCTGAAGACAACATCCCAGAATAGTAGAAAGACATAACTTAGGCTCATACAGATTTTCAGTTGAGCAGACTATTCTTAAAAACTTTTTCATATTCAGGTTTTTGATATCTAGTTTATGAAGAAAAAAGAAAATCCCAGAGATACTCAACAAAAGAAGATATTTTAATTCTAGTTCTTCCAATTTTGCCTAACTTTAAATAAATCCACTTTATTCTGTGAGATGTCAGTTTATCTGGAGAGAAGGAAGTTTCAACAAGTGCACTTAGCTTAAGTTTCTTGGGATTGAAATTTCATTTGAAAAGAATGGCTATCACAGCCATTGGTTTCAGGCAGTTTACAGCTCACTGAAAGGGCAACTATGAAACATTTCTGGACTAGAAATTAAAATGTGGTTTAATAAGCAGTATGCCTAGTAAACCAATTTGTAAAATAGAGGTTAAAAAGTGTACAATTCTTCTCACTATAAATTCAGTTTCTTCAAATGTTAAACTAGCATTAAGATGTTACACTTCATTGCTGGCCTGCCCATGCCTCCTCCACACCCATCCATTCTACATGCTTGTAAAACAGGTGTCATGAGGCTGGCAGTACTGATTAGGAAGTGTCTCTATCATTTACTAGAATCAGGATTTCGCTGACCTGGCACTTTCAAAGCTCTCAGCAAACGTTTCGTGAATCCAGTGGTTAAAGCTAATTAAGATCTATAGAAACAAAACTTTCCTATTTATATCAAATGCAAGTTGTCTTCTCAGAGAACCAGGTCAGAGTAGTGAGGAGACAGTGACCTGCTAACAAATGAGGCAGGAAAATAAGTGGTCTTCTGAGATTTTAATTAAGATACAAATACATATTTTTTATTCAATGAGGTTTCTACAATTAGAGATGCATAGCTCTTCTCAATTTAAGTTGGGGCAAGACACCTCTCTAGGGGGAAAATAACCATCATCCCTTGATTCAGGCTTATTAGTTACCACAACAAATAGGACAACGCAGACAAGCACAATAAGCACAATTCTTTTTTCAACAGTCACAGACTAGAATATAATTCTCAAAATTCCTTTCACGTTTGCAAACTCTAGACTCTAGGACACATCTTGCCACCCAACACAGGTCAAAACTTTCCCCTCATCTTTACTACCGTGGTTAAAAATTGATTAAAAGGCAATATCAATGCAAATGAGGTATACTCCTTCAGAATTATTAATAAGCAATACAACTGTCAATGTTTTTGTTTACCATTCTTCACTGCCCTTGCATTCGGCTTTAAAATGGGAGGTGCTGGAGCATGGAACCTGGCAGACAGGGCTTTTGGAAAGCATGGCCTGGGAAATGGTCAAATCATTGCTTCCTTTGGTTCTTAGCAGACATTGTGAACTTTCTTTGAAAGCAAACTAGAAATTCACAAGAGGATCCCTTGCCTTCAACTGAGGAAATGCTTAAAATGACCCCCATCTGCCACCATTTTAATGTATTCTTCCCAAAGACTGCCATAAATATTTAATGTAAGAAAGGTGCTGTTTAAACACAATGAATAGCTATGAAATTAAAGTTGGCTAAAGGATTACATGGTATACAGAACACACTGTAAATAATGACATGAAAAATATGAGCAGCATTATTTTATCTCACTTCTCTTGACATTTCGTAAAGAATAGTCAAAAGACAACAGACATGAAAGTCAGTTTAATTGACACCAAAGGGTGACTAACTCTATAGAACCAGTCTATTCTTGGTCCACTCTTGGGAAGCCTATTCATTCCAGATAGGCCACCCACAAGCTAAAAAAATGATTCTATCCAAGTAGACCTGGATGAAACAACTAATTTACTGGAGAGACTTAAAAGAACACAGGTGATTCAGCAGCTTCATAAACGAAACCCATCATAGCTCAAGTAACAACTAAGGTAAGCTGCAACCTCGATATCCCCACCTCACACAACCTTCTACGCCCTCCATTATCTGGCCTAGTCCAAGAACATGTGCAGCTGAGGCAGGATGACAGACAGCTAGGAGGTAGAATGGCCTCTCCCCGTGCCTTCTTCTAGAAGAGAATGTTAATAATCCTGATACTGAGAGGGTCTCCTTTCAGAGTGTCTCTGATTTCCACACAACAGCCATGTCCTGCACAGAGCACAGCATGAAAAAACAGCCATGTCTCTATCTTGAAACACTCCCCAATGAGAAGACATGACAAAGGGTCCAGTCTTCCAGAAGTTTCAGCTTGCTGCCATGTTCAAAGAAGTGCTGAGATGGTAGCACTGGAGAGATAGAGGCAGATGGATCTCCAAGTTTGTGGCCAGTTTGGTCTATTGAGTGAGTCCTAGGACAGTCAGAGCTACACAGAGAAACCCTGTCTCGAAAAAACAAACCAAACTAATGTGAAAAGTTTCCTGCATTCAAACACTAATCAGCATTGAACACTGTGCATTTTTCCAGAAGACTTCCATACATACTAAGCACCTGAGTCCATACAGTGATTGCCAGAAGCCATTGATGCCACATTCATAATTTCTAAGAAAAGATACTGCTCCCTTTCTTTCTGAGTTCTATTATAACAACCAAGCGACATGCTTTCTCTTCTCGGAAAATATCTACTTAGTCTTTAACAACAGCTGGTGCCTCTTTCCCTCATAAGCCCCAATCTCCTGGTTTTTCCATCCAAATCAAACAATTTCATCTTCTTTTAATTTCTCTCAAAGGTCTCTTTGCTTGACCTATCCCACTGAATTTCTCTAGAGGGTAATAGAATAATTCTCAGTGCTTAGGTAGTAGACCCAAAGTAAAGTTCACTCTTACAAGAATAACACATCCTTGACATAACACACGTGCGCCGCCCAGATTCGATTTCTCACTGGGTGAGGGCCAAGGCCCAATCCGTAACACAAACAACTCTATGATCTGACTTACCATATAGCTACTGATGGTTCTGACCAAGCCATCCACAGTTAACCAACATTCCTTCATTCTCCTGATGCTAACATTTTCTCCTCTGCTGATGTCACACACCAATAAACTTTGCATGTTTTTCATTCCACTTACTAAATAAAATGCATTATTGTTCCAGGCTTATAATTTATCTGCCAAAAACGTTGGGTAGTTAGCAAAGTTCTCTAAACATCCCAAAATATGCAGGGTCTCATATTATTAAACTGCTGTGCGTTTTCTGACATGGGAACTCTCGACATGGCCTTGCCTGGTCTGTAACTCAGTACAGAGACCAGGTGGTCTGAGAACTCATTTAGATACCTGTCTGTCTCTGCTTCCTCAGGTGCGGGGACTACAGACATATACCAACCACTATGCCTGGACCCTAAAACTCTTTAGGAAAAATACGTTGAAGCCCAGCATGATTTTCAGTGACATCTATAGGGCTAACATTTCCACCTTCACTACTGGACAGGCTTATCAGTACATCAAATCAAAGGAGGTGTGGAAAGGACAGGAAATATGTTCTAATCTGTATCTCTGGCTTTGTTTTTGTATTTGCTGTCATTATTAATACCAAATACAGGTAAGTAGATTTAGAAGATGATTACTGAAGTTAAAGAATTTAAGACTCAAAGAATACAATATACACCCTAAGCATAATAAAAAATACAAATAAAATGGGATATTTCTACACAGTTACAAGATGTAGGCACATTTAGATGTAAACTTAAAAAGTACATGTACACTAAAGTATAGCAAACAGGTTCTGAGTCCTCTTTTCTATAACAGTATGCTTTATGAACACACTGGCAGGCATCCACCACATAAACTAAAGCACTGTAAATACAGCAAGACAGTCTACCCCTAAAACAGCATTCCACTGTTCTCTATGAGAACTGCCAACACCTCATGTACCTAAGAGGTGACACACAGATGATGCTATATTTCCACTATTTTCTACAATGTTGCTTCCTCTGAAAGTGCTTCTGAATCTAATACCACTCACCTGATAAATAACCTTATACCCCGGGCTCAAGTCACCTTAACACATGTACCTTCAGCAGAAATTATGTTCTTCACTCAATCAATTGAGTTAAATGATAAGCTGATGTTACTAAAACATTTAGCAAATGATGGAACAGACAGACAGACTAAGTGCATGGACCACACACAACTTATTTTCTAAAATTCCAAGTGATAACCTTGAGGAACTTCAGAAGATACAAAATTCAATTTTCTTGTCCTGGTCTTAAATCAGATTTCCCCAACTACAGTTTATAATCCTGGCTAAAAAATAAAAATAGTCAAAACAATTAAAGCCCCATACCAAACGTAATTCACAGGAAATTCAGCAGTCTGAGTAGCAGTACCACCCACTCTGCACAGCAGCTTGCCATCTCTTCTCACGCAATGGCAACAAATGGTCATCCAAATGACCAAATACACAGGAAGATTGAGGCTCCATATCTATGAACAGAGCTTAACTATATGAACACCCATCCAATCTCAAGAAAGGCAGGCCCTCGGCAGTTTGAGCATGATCTGAAAGCACTCCTACCTCCCGCTGTAGGGGGTCAGTCAGTACAGACAGGCGATGTCAAACTCTCAACATGCTGTCGCCATAATAAACTGGGAACATGTGATAGAAGAGTTGTAGGTGCACGTATCCAGGGAACTTTTTCATTATAAACACTATCGTGGCCATACAGTGCCTTAACAGTTAAAAATAAGAATCATTTGTAATGCTCAGTAGAACTTTGGGTAACAAAAACAAAGAATTTATGGTTTTTGTTCTTTCCACATTCAACATGAGGAAAAAAAAAGTGATCCTTTGAAACTATGTAGAGATTTATAATCTTGTAAATTGATGACAGTCAGAATCAAAGAATGGAAGAGAAATCTAAAATCTTCTAGTTCTGAGACATTTGTTAGTCAAGGATGAACCTGATCTGCTCAATGGAGACTGATTACTTCAATTCACTGTGCTCCTGCTCTCTTCAAATCAGTATCTGACCACTTTCCCCTACTTATTCACATGCCTCCATCTCCAAGTCTGCTCCTAGAAATAGTATCATCCCAGATGTGCACAGGCTCTGGCCTTTGCGTGTCTTACCCCCACAGCAGCCTGAACAAGTCTAATCAGGACACCTAAGTAAGACACTTCACTGTAGCAACTGAGAACTGCTACCTTTTAAGATAACTGTTGGGAGTACTAGCTGATAATTATTAAAAAGAATCTGAGAATGGGGTTCAAAAAGAATTGCCCAGGAATGATGCTTGATACAGTACAGCACAGAGCTAATGAGAAAAACGGCCAATGACCCTGCTGCACAAAACATTTGACTTTACAATTAACACTTTGAGAGCTGAGTGCCACAGGCACCTGTATGTCTAAGGGGGAAAAATGGATTCTAAGCAGATTTCTCATCTTCTCACTGCTTATTTCTGAACCTTCTATTGTTGGTGGAATTCAGGTCACATTCTTGGGCCACTGGAACATTAGTTCTCTGAGTACTCTCATGGTGAAGTCATTTTCATTAGGTTGGAATTCCCCCACATTATAGAAGAATGTGCAAATCAGGCTAGAGAGCCAGAAAACACCACTGATGCCAACTGTATAGGTCTATAAATGATAATAAATGAACAAACACAGAAAATGAAGATATTTATTCTGTCACACCAGAAGAGCTGTGAGATCATGGGCAATGAATGAGACACATAATTCATTTCCTCTCCCCTACAGTAACTCATGACTACTAATATTCTAATTTGATTACTTCTCAGATAAACTTCTATCTTTAAGTATGTAGATGCCAACATAACCAACTTGGTAATAGGAAGATTTTATTCTGACTCAAGTGGAAAATTTCCAGGTCATAGTAAGCAAAAACATTGCTAGTGGCCAATACCAGAGGGTGCGTACTGGCGGTCTAGCTTACTTCAGCATCTTACAAGGAGAAATACAATGAAGGCACATGGATCGGCTTGCTAGTGCCCCTTTCCAAAATACCACTTTAGGTAGATCCCCCGTGCAAGCAACATTCAGGGCTACAAATATGAGAAGCAAAGAAACTGAAAAATGAGAACGTCTAGGCAAAGCAAACAAATTGCTTTCATATGTCTGAAAAACAAAAGCCAGGGCACAGAATTCCGCATTATTTGTGTATAGAATACCCAAGCTTTGTCAATCTTGGCTTTTTTCATGGGATGCACAAGAAGCACACACCACACCATTCGGTCAGTAAGAAAGCAGACTGATGGGCTTACTAGAATACAGTTGGCAGATATAGTCAGCAGCAACAGCACAACTTCTGGCAAAGTTAAATTCAAGATTAATTAGGTAGCTCATTTTGTTTTCCAGCCAACTATGTTCATAGCAGCTTTATTCATAATAGCCAGAATCTGGAAAAAACCTAGATCTCCCTCAACTGAAGAATGGATACAGAAATTCTGGTACATTTACACAATGGAATACTACTCAACAATTAAAAACAAGGAAATCATGAAATTTGCAGGCAAATGGTAGGAACTAGAAAAGACCATCTTGAGCGAGGTGACCCAGAAGCAGAAAGACACACATGGTATATACTCACTCATAAGTGAATATTAGCCATGTAATGTAGGATAAACATACTAAAATCTGTAGTCCTAAAGAAGGTAAACAACAAGGTGGACCCTAGGAAAGAGGCTGAAACCTCACTCAAAGGGTAAACAGGATAGACATGGGAAGTAGGAGAAGACAAGGAATATGACAGGAGCCTTCCACAGGGGGCCTCTGAAAGACTCTACCCATCAGGGTATTGAAGGAGATACTGAGACTCATAGTCAAGCTTTGGGCAGAGTACAAGAAACCTTATGGAAGAAGAGGGAGAATGAAAGACCTGGAAGGGACAGGAACTCCACAGTGAGACCAACAGAGCCAGAAAAACCTGAGCCCAGAGGTGCCTACAGAGATCAATACTCCAAGCATGGAGAGGACCTAGGCCCCTGCTCAAAGGAAGCCCATAGGCTGCTCAGTTTCCAAGGGGGTTCTCCAGTAAGGGGAACAGGGGCTGTCTGTGACATGAACTTAGTGGCTGGCTCTTTGATCACCTCCCCCTGCTGGGTGTAGCCTTGCCAGGCCACAGAGGAAAATGATGCAGCCAGCCCTGATGAGACCTGATAGGCTAGGGTCAGATAGAAGGGGAGGAGGACCTCCCCTATCAGTGGACTAGGAAAGGAACATAGGGGAAAAAGAGGGAGGGTGGGACTGTGAGGAGACTAGGGAGTGGGCTACAGCTGGGATACAAAGTGAATAAATTGAAACAAATAAACCAACAAACAAACGTAAAATTAAAGGCAAAAAGAAAAAAAAATCCCTTTCCTTAGTTTATTTACTGGAGAAGAATTTTACACCAGTTTTGTCTACTTCGCATGGTATTGTCTTCATATGTTCAGGCTTCTAGAACAAAATACTTAGAGGGTGAGATATAATTGACAGGAATGGATTCTGCACTTTCTTGAAGGCTGAGGAGTCAAAAATCAAAGTATTCGCAGACTTGGTACTTGTGATGGCCCTTTTCTCAGATGAAACAATAGCGCGTGTCCCTCATATGGAAGAATAAGGAAAGGAGCTAAAGCTCCCAAGCCTTTTTATAGGGACATTAATCCGGTTCATGAGGGGAGTTCATAACCTCAGCACTTCTCAAAGGCTCCTCTTTTCATACTGTCACCTTGGGGATTAGTTTTCACCATATGGACTCCAGAAAGGACACATATACACTAGGAAGTAAGTCAATCTCTTAAAATGTGCATGGAAACACTATAATCAGGGGCCATCACAGAGCACAGGAACACAGTGCACTCCACTCACACATTAGTTCAAAGAAATTCATATCCAAAAGGCCTATGGCTTGAAAGGAATTTGATGGTATTGATTACTCATCTGCCTTTCTATTAATTAAAAAATAAGCCCTTCTTTCCACATCCATGCAATGTTACATGAAAGTCGCAGAAACACACCAAGTGCATACAAATGGACCAATTTGAAAATGAGATGGAAATTAGGCACAGACTTGGGAGCTTCTTGTTGCTTTGCGGTTTCTGCCTAAAACATGAATGTCCTTTGGAACTGGACTCTGGCCTAGTGAATCAGCCCACAAGAGATTCCTATTTTTTGCACTGAAAAGAAGATATCAGGAGTGCAGCTGATGTCAGCAAAGAGGCCATATTTTCTCCACCCAATACACCCTGTCTACCTCTAATTCTTAATCCTCTTTGGTAAGCCTTTTTCCTTGAGAACATTCATCCTTTCCATTGCTAAATCCAAAACCTCGTGTGCTCTCCTTACTTCTTTTGCTCCCCTGTCTGCCCTTGCCTGTTTCCTAGTGACTTCCTGTTCAGTGAGAATTTTATAATCTTGATTTATTTAAAAAGCACAGGAATGTCCTGGAAATATGTTTTCGTTTTAATCCCAGGTGTGAGGATAAACAACTGCTTCAGAGCAGGTGAGTATGATTTGCCTCATGCTCTAGCAGAGGCATGGTTTTGTCAGCTGCAGATAGTTTCTGCAAGAATGTGACATTCTGAATTCTGGGAACTTTTCAGAGACTATATAAAGGCTAGGAGTGAACTTTCCCACCTCTATCCTTTCTTAACTCTTCTGTCTAGGTCAGGGAGGTTACACAGGTGGAGGCGGGTGGAAGAGAGAAAGAGGAGCTCACAGAAAAGCAAGCACCAGCTACATCTTGAATCTGTATAGATCCTTCATTTCTTTATCCAAACTGAAGACTGTCAATTTGGAACTAGTTTGAATCATTGTGCAGTTGTATAACTAGTGAAGAGCTACTTTGCAGCTCATTTGCAGCACATTACCAATTGTCAGACCAGAACACTGACATTGTTACAATTCTGGCTCAACGACAGGCTGTGTTTGTGTTTTTAGCAGAACAAGTAGAGTTCTATAAACATTTACTGTATTACAGATTAATGAAAACAGCCACAGCAATTGGGACACAAAATTGTTCAGTCATTCACCCTAAACTCCCTTATGCTATCTATCCCTTCATTGTGACCACTGACCCCACTCTAACCTCAGCTGAGATTAATATGTCCTCTCTCTATATATATCATTAATATATCATTATTATTATGACATATATATCATTATAACATAGACTAATATGTTATTAGTTAATGTTATTAATCTACATCCTCTAAATATATCATTAATATGATATAACTGTCACTTTATAATACAAACTCATGTAGTATACAATCATTTGATATTCACTTCCATAAAACTCAGTACCCTGAACTCCAATCATTTGGCTGCATTTATCAATAACTGTTTCTATCCATTGCTGAGTAGAATTCCATAGTGTAGTCATACTACAGTTTGCTTATGAGTTCACATGCCTCAAAAGACTTGGGTTGTTTCCAGTTTAGGGCTGTTACTAATAAAGCTGCCATGAACCTTTGTACACAGGACTTACACAAGCAGAAGTTCCTGAAGTGCTTCCAGAAAAAAAGGAACTCCAAACAACAACTGTGATGGCTAAATTTTGTCTCTTGAGCTGACACCACTGTGGTTGGACCCTAGTCAAGCTGTTGCAGTTGAAGGTATTTTTCAGAAATGAGTAACATCTAAAACACTAGACAACCCTCCACAATGTGAATGGGCTTCTTTAAGTCAGTTGAAGGCTCTATAATAAAAAGACTATAGTCCTCAAAATTGAAAATATTCTGCCTTCAGACTTAAGATATCAACACTGATCATTGCTGAAATTCCCAACCTACTCCAGCATGCCCAGAGAATTTCAGGCTTGCCAGTTTTTAGCTCTATGAGCCAATTCCCCTATTCTCTAAAATTTAATTTCTGACTCTGTATGTATCACTCACACACACACACACACATGCACACCCCATATTAGTTTTATTTCTTTGGAGCAGCTTACTAATTACAACATTAAGTGACTAAGGAATAGGCAAGGGTATCTACATTTACCACCTTTTAATTTCCCCTCAATATATAAATATATTTGTGACAAAATGTAAATCAACTTATGATATACTTGCCAATGATTAAGATTGAAATTCTAAAAATATGTTATGAATATATCCCACTGTAAATTCCATTAGTATTAGATTATGCAAATTATGCAACAAGGAATGAAAATACACTGCCATGTATTCAGTTTTACAGCCACCTAAACTATGCAGAACACACATGCAAGCACTATGAGTGTGGATGTCAGCCATCCCTCAGCGATGCAAAGAACATTCATTTTGTCAATGTGTGCTAGAACTCTATAAAAAAATAATCCACACATTAAAAAAGTTGATTATTTCATATGCCTAGCATCAAAGACCTTTTGGGAGGTATGCATCAGCTATAGGAAACTATGGTACCCTATACAGTAAAAGAGGTATTTCATTTTTATTTTTCAAATTCTGCTCTAGTGTTTTTGCAAAATAGTGCAAAGGCAGAGTATGGTGTATGGGTTCAAGGCCAGCCTAGACTACATAGTGAATAGGAAGGGTAGAAAGAAATGGAAGGGGGAGGGAAGGAGGAAGGGAAGAACATGCAAGTGCAACAATTTAACCCTGGCATCTCTGTACTGAGATGATCTTCAAAAATAACAAAAAGTTACTACTGACCTGTTATGTTCAGGATACATCCTAGGCTTCAGTGATACAGATTTTTAATAAATCCCATGAAAATGCAAATGGCTAGTGTGGAGTAAGATGGAAAAAAAAAAACAAGCAATGAAGTAGCTCAGAGCTTGACAAAGCCCTAGTAAGAAAAGAAACACTAGGTCAGAGATTAAAAGACAGAGGTGTGGGTGGTAACGTGATAATTTAAGCAGGGGTAGACAGGGAAGACTTCCCAGGGAAGGGGTCACATGTGCATAAAATGGCTCCTTATGTTCAGGGATGACCATTGACCTCCCACAAATGATGGCTAGGAAAAGAGATACTCAAAATTTTCTCTTGTGAGGCTGAATCTGAGCCCCTTTATTTAGGCCTTTAACTCTTGTTTCCTGTTTTCTGGGCTATATACTGTCATCCAGTTCCTCAGACTTCATGGATCACTGGAGCCCTCATTCAGCTACCCTGAATCTTATGTGTCCAGCTGCTCATGTGCCTTGCCCTCACTCAGGAAGTGAAGGTTCGATCAACACACTAACTACATCAATCATAAAACTTCTCATCTCCAGAAATCTGGAGACCAACTTTACCTCGAGAGAGGCTTAACCCTTTATGCCAGGAACCAGTCCAACAGTGCCTCCAATATCCCACCCAGGTAGGGAAAGTCAAACACAGTTGATTGAACTCCACTTCAGATGAAAGAATAAGAAACAAATGACAGCAAGATAGAAACTTTAGGGCAGAGAATAGAAGAAAATTAACACTCCATACTTTGGTGAGTTTGAATTAAACAATAATAAAACTGCCTGATAAAAATCAACATCAGAAACGGGGCTTCTTTGTATACTTTCCTTCAAAACAAAATGGTAGTAGACCCTGGGTCCATCAATCACCACACAGAAAAAAAATCCAAGAACTATCCAACTATTGGGTGGTCCTCCTTAGAGGAACCTTGTCAGAGCCATCTGACTTTGATCTCTCACTCACAGAAATAGCCTGGAGAAACTTCTCCACCCTATAAAAATAACAAATCCCAGAAGCCACATAATCTGCAGGCCAGAAATCACCTCTGGTGAGAAATCCCCCTTCCAGTGTGCCCAGGCAGTATTAACTGTTAAGATGCTAGATGAGAAACCTCACAGTGACACTCAGGGGGAAGGAAGCCAGGGCCACAGATCTCAAGGCCTGAGCAAGACAGAAGCCGGGTAAGGGAAGAGACATCAGAGACAGCTGGGTCAGAAGGGGTTTCCTGCCACCAGCCTTTAAGGAAACTGCTAGATACAAACAATAATATAAAACCTGGAAGTGAAATTTAACTGTGTTTTCAGATCTAAGAGCCATATTAATGGAACACAAATATGTCTATAATACAAAAAACTCAGTGTAAGGTATCAAATTCTGCCATTCTTGGTAAAACTTCATGAGCAAAAACACTTTAGGATGACCTTATCCATATAAAAGGTTAGTGATTTGTGTGCACATGTGCAATGGGAGCATATGAAAATAACTCCAGAGAGAAAGAAAAATAATACAGCTAGCCAAGGCTGCCTTCCCTCATACCCACCTCCCCCAGGGCTGTCCACTGGTGAGCGTCCCTGCACAGAAGCAGCCCACAGCTCTGCTTAACCCTGAACAACACAGCTAAAGGAATAGACCCCTCCTTGTCCTGTCTTTTGAGGGCTACATGACGAACGAGTGAGGCTCTCATACAGAAGCAGTTGAGAAAGGTACTCAAACCTGTGGACTCGCCCTGACTTTGGATTCAGTATTGTGTGAATCTTTCTAAACCACCATCCCTCCTACTGAACTGCAGTTTTGCAAGGAAAATGGAATGATGGTGCTGCTATGGTTTGACTGTGTCAACAGCCACTGTAATGTTAAAGAGTGGGGCGGGACCTTTAAGAGGTTAACAGGACCTGAGGGTCATGGATGTAGTGCTCTACAGCAGCAGAGGGCCAGTTATCATGAGAACAGGTTTGTAAGAAAGGAACATTCAGCTCCACCTTGCACCTTGCTTTTTCCTCATCAGGTATCAACGGTCAATGTTGGACTTCCCAGGACCATGAGGCACTGAAACTTTCAAAGTTTACAATTTACCCATTTGAAATACTCCACTATAATAGAAAAGAAAATGGACTAGCTGTGGGTCTCAATTTGCCAGTTATTTCAAAGCTTAAAATCAAACAATGCATCCGAGATGCCTGGTCTGTAACAGCTACTCTACAAAAGCAATTATTACCATCTTGGGAAGCGAGAAGTCTCAGTTGATTGGGTTAAGAAATACCTGAGAGAGGTACACCTCTGGGAAAGCCTGTCTGTGCTTCCAGTCTGACTAAATGATGGCTGGGGCTGAAGGGGACTTGTAAATGTGAGAAGCACCACCCCATGGTCCAAATAGGGAAAAGAGAAAGTGTTAGCACGTGTCTTTCTGCTTCCTGATATGCCCAGTTATGAGCAAGCAACTTTCGGACCGTGTCATCACAGCCAAAAGATGTGCCTACCATCATGTTCCCCGTCATGATAAACAGTACCCTCAGACCATGAATCAAACCAACTCTTTCACAAGTTGCTTCTCCTCAAGCATTTGGCCAAAGAAATGTGAAAACTAACTACGTAACTACTAGGCTATATTCCATTTACATGGTAGTCCTACTAAGCTATCCTCCACATTTGCATGGTAGTCCTACTAAGCTATCCTCCACATTTGCACGATAGTCTTAGCAGGCTATCCTCTACATTTACACGGTAGTGCTACCAGGCTACATTCTATATTTACATGCTATTAAATGGATAGCTCTATCAGCTCGGATTTTTAGTGAAGTCTAAAAACTTAGAGGCTTTAAGAAAATGCCCCCTTGAAATATAGGTGTCTGCAGGGCTAGCTGACTCTGAGGGTCCTCTCCTGGATGCTTAGTTAACATGATAACAAGCGCTGCCTCTAAATCAAATCAAACTCTGAGGCATTTGGGTTTAGAACTTCAAAATAAGAAAATAATGAAGGAACAAAATAAATACACCTCATAACCCACTCTCCTTCAAAACAGCCAGCATCTCAGGACACACCCGGAAAGTCTGAAGCTATGCTGACACATCAAGTCTGAGAGAACTAACCCCTTGCCAGCACTCATCTGAACCCAGGCTTAAGTCTGAACCGTCGTTGCTTTTGCAGCACCAATCTACTTTCTCCACGGTAAGACTGCCAGATAGAACACCCAGTTAACTTCAAATAAATAATGATGTTTCAGTATAAATATGCTGTACGGAGTCTCCTGTGTTTTTATTGGCTGAAGCTGGCAACCTACCCACAGGGTGGCAATGCCACACAGAATTCTCAGGGGAAAGTAGTGTTGCCTCAAATTCCTTCACAATTAGCAGTGGAACCTGTTGTGCAAACTCCCAAGCTCCCAGCCAGATGCCCACACTGCACTCAGAGGAGAGATCCGAGAAGCTGTGTGTGTAATCAGGAGCCCACACCATTTTTACGAGACATCAGACACCAGGATGCAATGCTTATGTGAAGAGTAAAAATGATAAGACCTTAGTAGAAGGCAGACAAGCCAAAGTTTAGAACTACCAGCTGGAGGTCACAATCGCCTCTATGGAATAGAAGAATGCAAAAAATAGAACCAAATAATGGTAGCAAGGCTGAGCCCTGAGGAGGCAACAGTGGGTGTATTGACCGTAGTGAGGCTGTTCCCCAGGCTCCTTCATGCAGCAGGTGCTCACATGTCAACCCCAGCCTACAATGCGATGTAGGCCACCCTGTCAGTGGAAAAAGGACCAGCTGCCGGGCTGCTCCTGTACTGCCTCTTTGATGCTACCTGAGGCCTGCCTTGAAGGGTGTTCCCAATGGGAAATTCTTCCTCCTCCCTACAAGTGGCCACAGCAAGTACAGAACTGTACATGGTTTGTGGGTGGTCAGTCTCACTGTACTTCCAAGTACTGAAATATGTTTCCAACATGAAAAAAATAAAATAGCAAGCAAAGCTACCACAGAATCTGTGCTGAAGGTGATTCTCAAACACCTCAAGTACCCAATGAGCGTCATTGGGCAGATGCCATGGCAATGTACCTAGGACCGACACTGGATGTGTGTTAACGAGTTCTCTACGTTTCTGGTTGGTCTATACCTGTTGCAGACTTTTCTGAAAAAAAAAAAAAAATCTAAATTCAGAAGGTGGCCACAGATCCAGGGTCAGCACCAGCGCTCATTCAAATATGGCAGTCTGACCCTTGTGATGATGGCTAATCTTGCTTGTTGCCCTGACTACATCAGTGATCAACTAAAACCCAAACTGTTGGGTATTTCTGAGACACATTTTCTTCATCGGGTTTTTTGAAGCAGGAAGACTCACCCTAAACTGGGCCACACCCTCTAATGTCAGCCCACATAGAAGCACATGGAACAAGAAAGCTTTCCCTTTTTGAATGCTCACCTTCACTCTCACAGGAACATTCCTCCATCCTATTGCTGAGGCACTCATTCACCTGAATTAGAACCCAATTATTCAAGATTCCAATAAAAACAAAGACCAGCAGCTTTACAGGAATCTTCTAGGACATGAGTACCGGACTGGGGGTTCCTGAGATATCCAGCACCCTCTGATAACAGGCTGTAAGCCAATTTAATACATTCCGTGTATATGTGCGTGTATTCATTGTATCAGTTCTGTTCCTTTTGAGAACCTTGACTAATACAACACCCAAAGATGCAAATACTGTGATAAAAATTATATCCTTATGATGAAGGGAACACCAGCATTTTCATAAAACTACACAGGAAAGTTCCTGTTATACAAATAATCACAAAATAAAATTACTTCAATGCAAGAAGGATATTCTGTCAGTTTACAATAAATCTAAGGAAACCACAACGAAATCAGCAACACATAATGTAGGGCATCTATTCATTTGAAGACTGTGACTCAGGATAAAAATGTTTATGTATAAGTCAAACTCTTGTCAATTGCAGGAAACAGTTTCTCCAAAGACATAAAAATGTCAGAGGACTGCATAATACTGCAGAAATTCCCTATACACTATTTCTTTTCATCATCATAGTGAGAAATCCAAGGACAACAACAAATATTTATGTAAAATAACAAAGCCAATATTAAAATCTAAAACACATGACATCAAGACACTTTGCCTACAAATAAGATCCAGGATGGAGTTTGTTGTCCTTGATTAATTAAAATAGTATTATAATTCCTATTCAGAATAAAGTATTATATTTTTAACCAAGAGTAAAAATTTTCAAATAAATCTATGAAAAACAATCCAAATGTGACACAATTCAATTCTATGAAGTTGATTTTGCATATAGAAGACTGTCATTAGCCTTTGGTGAAAATACATTAATCTTTCTCTTATCCCCATTTACTAATTCTAGATTTAAAATGACAGAGAAAACTCAGTCACTTGTAGAAACCTGTATTACCCATACTGTGGAGGATGGTTCAGTCCCATGACCATGCTGGAATCCTCAGAGTGCTGTCCTATGTGCTTTGGGGAATATTATTGTCTTTGGAGCAGTTCAAGAAAGACATGGGCACAGAAGAGAAGCAGCAGCCAAGATGTTTGAAAGCCATCTCCATGGTCAGAAGATGTGGCAGGAGATGCAGAGCTGCTGAAGAGTACAGCTTATACTCCCTGACCTCCATCCTATGTCTAGTTCTTCCATCCCACCTGCCCATGTTGGTCAATACCAGCCAGATCTGACCACTACCACATGCTTGGCAACAACCACGGAAGCAGCTTTCACCCAGAGGCACAGTGATCCAAGGTCCTCCATGGCCTTTCATTCACTGTCCACCTTTGTGGCTGGCCTTGTTGAGGTTCTGAATAAATCTAATGGTGACTGTACTAACTTCCTCTGATCTTACCATCTGTGACAGGTCTGTTGCTATCATTACACCCTGCCCCATCACCCATATTTTTTGGCTACCCTTGACCAATACATTGGATGACAGGTAAAGTCACCCCAGGTGCCCTCAAACTTATAACACCCTGTCTCAGTCTCTAAGAGCTGAGATTACAGGTGTGCATGTCACACCTGGCTCATCCCTACCAATGTTAAGTGTGCTGTACAGTGGTATTGAAAGGACATACATGGTCACTCAACCATTACTACCCACTTGTCACCAGAGCCTTTTCTTCCCCTCAAATCCAGCCTCCAGGTGCATTATAAACAACAACACCCTATTCTCCCACCACCCCTTCACTTGTATATGTGAAGACATATAGTATTTGTGTTTTTGAGATTGACTGATTTCACTCAGAAGTATATACTCAAGGTTCATCTATGCTGTGGCATGTATCAGTATAGAATATGTATCAGCACATTATGTATCAGTATGTAAGGACAGATGTATCAATATGTAAGGATAGGATGGATAGAGAGTATCCTGGTTTGTTTCTTGTTGCTGTGATACACTTCACAACAACAAAAAAGAAATTCAGGAGAGACAGGATTTATTTTAGCTTACAACTCCAATGCCAAAATCCAGGAATTTATATGCAGGGAATGAAGCAGAAACCATGAAGGAGCACTATTTACTGGCTTGCTCCTCAGCAATCTTACACAGAACAGAACCCCTACACAGTGAGCTAGGCCCTCCTAACTCAATTAACAAACAGGAAAAATGACCATACAAAATGCCAACAAGCCAATCTAATCAGACAATCCCCAAACTGAGACTTCCCTCGGATAACTACAGACTGGGACAAGTTTACAGATGACACTAACTAGGAGGCGGGATCTCTGCAGATAAAATTTTAAAATTATCAGTCTAAAAGCCATTATTATAACTTCAGTCCTTAAATGTATTTTCTGTTTATATATATAACTGAAGAGAATAATATATGTAAACTACGAGTTTATACTTTTATACGCATGTATGAGGGTGTAATTTTGTGACAGTAGCATCCAAAAAACTGAAGACAAATGCAAATGAGAAGAGTGTTGTATATAATAAAGTTAGGAAGATACCAAGCCAAGCTAGTGTTAAAACTAAATGTTATCACAGACAAGCTGCCCTATAACACGTTACAGAGAAAATGAAAATGAAATTTAAACATTTCCTCCCCACCTCTGGCACCCAAACACAAAACACCATGCATGAAGTAGACAAAAAGAGTTTATGCTGATTGGAATGACAAAGCAAAATGAAAGAAGGGGTTGGGGGAGAACAGAGTGGTGTTTAGCTGGAGTCCAGGCTCTGGTGACAGTGGGTGGTAATGACTGAGCGGCAGTGTGTCCTTTCACCGCCTCTGGACAACACACTGAACACTGCGGAGATAAGCCAAGTGTGCTGTGTACACCTGTAATCACAGCACTGGGAGACTGAGATAGGTGTTAGAAGTCTGAGGGCCCCACCTCTTAAAGGTTCCAAAAAAAAACCAACCAAACAGCACCATCCTAAAGAAGATTATTAAGCCGCTTAGCATCTGAACACTGCGTCCTTAGATGTGGCTGGGATGGCTGTTTTCTTCTGGATGCTGCAGGCTGTCTCCACGCCGAGAGTTACCCTGGGGCTATTCTTTTCTGGGTCTGCAACTTTCTCTGCCCACACACAGTGAGTTTCTAATTTCTCTTATATGTAATTGTTTTAAATACTGTATATTTTAGCATTTGGCTCCCAAAGGAAATTTTTTCTAATAAAAGATAACATCTCTAAGTTCCTTGGAACCTATATAACTTAGAGAAGAGAGGGTCATGTGACAGTTGGGGGGAGGTACACCAACAGGGGTTAGGCATCTCTTTGTCTACAACTCCAAGATCAAAATTTCCAATAAGCAATCAGAGCACAGGTTTCTGATCTCAGAAGGCAGCATACTCACTGCCCACCCAACTCCCACAAACACCTGGCAAGTCAATACAGCACAAATGAATGTGTACTGCAGGGCCGGAAAGTGAGCGTGGTTGCTACTATGCTAAGAATTAAATTTAGCATTAAGTAACCGCAATTTATTATCAAAAAATTCCCCTGGAAGTTGTAAATCTTCAAATAGATTCCAGAATTTTAAAATAATTACAAAACTATCACATCAAACAGGCCCCATCAGTAGACTTGTTACCTACAACAAGATTGTAGATGCTTTTTACCCTACTATCTTCCCAGAATTCTCTTGACATTCACTAACAGGATCTGTGTCTATCATGATCAAATAAAGCAAGCTCAACTCTTTCCTGTGAGACAAACATGAATAGGTTCTCAGTTTCACTTTATTAAGATATAGTTACATGTGTTTTCAGACAAAAAGACTCTCTACTTAGAAGCAGGATTTTGTTCAGAAAAGAAGTCCTTCTTCTCAGTTACTATGCTCCATCTATGAAAACTGTCATTAAGATTGAGCAGAGGAAAGCATGTAGGAGCACAAAAACGGCCTCAGCTTCTTCAATAAACATGGGAGAATCGGTATAAAAGCAGCATTACTAAATATCTCTGAAGACTTCTAAAATGATGCAGATCACTGTTCAATTATGAAATCTCAAAGGCATGCTGGCAGAGGAAAGTGAAGAACATATATTTATCAATTCTAGCCCTACCTCATTCAGGAACGCATCTCCCAATAATGATGCTTCAGAAGATGAAAGCACAGAATGTTTCAAAGACTGACATCCTCAGCAAAGCTTTGAAATCAGAGTAAGACATTCAGGATTAAACGTGATGGGTGTGGGAGGGTGTGCATATATGTAAGGGTGGAAAAGAGAAGAGGGAAGTTGCTTTAGAGCAGTGGTTCTCAGACTTCTAAAGCTTTAGCCCTTTAATACAGTTCTCTCTGTTGTGATGATCCACAACCATAAAATTATATTGTTGTTTCATAACTGTAATTTTACTACTCTTGTGTATTGCAATGTAAGTATCTGATATATAGGACATCTGATATGTGGCCCATGTAGGGGTCATGATCCACAGGTTGAGAACCACTGCCTTATGTTGTCTACTCAAATAGGGAAATCTGGCATAGACTTTGGTGAACAGTATTGGCAGCCAGACTGTTTCAAAATGAGTGTGTTTGTGACTGAAGAAATGGTTCAATGAATAAAACACTTACCACATGAGCACAGAAACCTAAATTTGGATCCCCAGAACCCACATAGAGCCATACATGGAAGCCTGCATCTGTAATCCTAGTGCTCCTGTGCTGAGATGGAAGATAGAGAAAAGAGAATTCCCAGAGTCTCTTGGGCCAGCTAGTTTGTTATATGGAAACAGCAAAAGACCTTGTTGTAAGTAAGGTACAAAGGAAGGAAGCAGTCCAGTGCTCTCTACACTTGCACCACACCATGCCATGGCTGAACTCACATATGAATATACACGCACTCCAGACACAGTGACACACACACACACACACACCATATATAGTAGAATACTGTGACAGCCAACACTGAGGGCAGAAAGAGAAATGACTACTTGTGCAAGCCCTACCTTTGCCATTCAACATTAACATAGCATTCTGGATAAGGATGCCCAAAATACATGCCCTACCCACTATCTGTGTAGTCATTCCAGCGAACCATTTTTCTGGTCTGTTTGCATATTTTCTCTATACTACCATGCTAAATGGTAAAACACCATTACATTTTATACTCCAACTTGAAAAGATTTCATTAATAGAATAGACTTAACTATAACCGATGTCTTGATAATTCTCATGTTCACCTCTCCTACTCATAGTGCTTTTAGAACCTCAGTTGCTGTGGTCATATTTCATATTTTACTTTATTTGACAAAATAACTATGTTACGAATTTACACATAGAAATGTGTGTTGTATTTGTGTGTGTGTGTGTGTGTCCACTGCCATTGTGTTTGAACTAGTACATGATTTCTTCACATAGCCTTCTACTAGGATCCTCCACTGCCACACTGATCTCTACAATTCATTTGCTACCCTGTAGTTATGGGTCTCTTAGAAATGCAAATCAGATGGTGTCACCCCACTGCCTGAAACCTTCAGATAACTTCCCATTGTTCTTAGGCTAAAGCTCAAAATCCCTAATCTGAACATGTACAAAAGTGAAACTAAGCCACAGTGCTAGAAGCCAAGATAGTGGGTATTCTAGGTGGGTGCTAAGGGAACTGAGGGCTTTTTAGACTGTTTGAAATGTTCTGATTCTTAGTTTAGGTGTCTATAAAACAACTGTGGACATTGTGAAACTGCAAAACTGTAGGCTTAAGCACAGGGATTTGTCTGTATATATGTTATGCTTAAATAAAAATATGAAACAAAATAGGAGAGAAGAAAAACTAATTAATTCTGCAAACAAAAGAAACAGTGAGAAATGTGATCTTCACATATGAGCATCATAGAAAGGGCACCAGCATGCATCGGTCTCTCAGATCAGCCTTCCTCTCCTGCCACTTCCCTTCTCCCTTTCTCTCGTGTACTGTGAACAGCAGTGAGGCTGTCATCTGGATTTCAAACAGAACACAAAGGCTCATCTTTTAATACATGAGCTCCAATAGACATTATCTCATCATAAATATGAAAGAGGATGTGTCCCATTGATTTTCAGTACATGATTGCAACAGAAACTATTATAGCTCACACAAACCATTCCAGATAATGACTTCTCATTCAGTTTTAATATTTAACTTCCAGGAAAAAATTATACAAATGATTAACCATTCTATCATATGTTCACCTCCAATTTTGTTAAGGAATGCTGTCCATTATCTTTCATGTACAGTATATTACTTAGACAGAAATATCACAGTATGGTTTAGAAAAGGAGTTTGTATTTTCATCCATTATCAAAAAATCTATTAGCATAATAGCAAGATGATTCTGAGAAGAGAAAGTTGGAAAGGACTCTACCCTACAGGTGTTGTTTAAGAGTGACAGTTCTGACAAGAGAGCAGATGTTGAGGGGAAACCCCTTGAATAAGCACAGCTAATGATTCTCTGCCTCATCATTAAGCCCAGACATGATGTGCCACCAGCAACAGCTCTGGAAGGTGCCACTGCTTTCATCTGCACACTGCACCAGGCCATGCAACATTTAAAGTGAGAACAGTAGGCCACACTGACGGTAGAGGCTGATGGGGATGCCTTTCATTGCTTAGGAAGGCTTCCTCAGGAAGCAAGTTTTAGCAGTGAAGGATTTTATTATAGCAGTTAATCAGTTGGAGGAGCCATTAAATACGGTTTTGATCACCTCACCTCATTTGGCAATTGGCTTTAGTACGAATCCAGATATATGCTTCCCGACACTTTTGCAGAGGATTAGAGTGGACGCTCAACATCCACTCTATTGTCAGACAGGACACAGAAATTAAGTCTACCGAGGAGTAAATTTAAAGGTTGTGGGGATGGCTATTAACACCAAATATTTTGTATCAATAGACTCTATGTAAAGGCACTGGGCTTAAGACACGGAGTTGTCAGGAGTGCTCTAATTCTCTCCAGTAAGTGTCAGGCAGAACCCCATGCACTTTGCATCTGGTCATTGCCTAAAGATAATGCAGTGTGGCCAGAATAGCAAACCATCTTCATCAAGTGCCTTATGGTCTTTTTATCTCATTTCCTTCTCAACTACAACAAAGATAATAATAACAATTTCATAGAATATTGTGAGAATAAAAACAGAACTGATGATAATAGAACTCACCACACACTGTGCTTGGGAAGTATTCTGCTACCACCTTACCAAGCAGCGTTGCATTTTCCGCAAGATTCATGGCAGCAAGACCAGCACATACTGAGCTCTCCAGATAACACCTGGGCAAGATGGCACAACAGGGGAAGGTGCCTGCCATCAAGTCTAATGAGCTAAGTTTGAGTCCTGAAGTCCATATGATGGACAGAGAGAACCTACACACACACACATGTATGTATACTCACACACATTCGTACACATACTCGCACACATATCTCATGCACACACAAAAATACATAAATGTAATTTTAAAAAAGGTAAAATAACACCATTAACCTAACAGAGCAATGCCTAAAGAACTAGAAGTCCAAGGCTCCTGGGAGCCAAATCTGTGCTGGAGAGGGTTCACCATACACACCAACATCACAGTTATGGCACTCACCATACACATCAATATCAAAGTTAGGCACTGGGCTCACCATACACAGCAATGCCATATTTACTCACTGTGTTGAATAAAGCAGAAGTTACACATTATGTAACAATGCCACAGTTACACATTGTGTTCACCAATGCTCAAGTTAGCAGCATGGTTACCAATGCTAAAGCTGTGCTTACCAACATAACAACTAAGCCCCAAAAGATGAAATTTCCATCAAGTGGATGGTGCATGTGATAGTGTTTACATATTTAGCCTGGGCAGCCAGTGGGCAACGCCATGGTTTGTCAGAATGAAACCCCAAAGTTAATGGAAACAGCCATAGTAACAGAACACAGGAAGTTATATAGACCCCATCTCTCAAGTTTTATACAAACAAAATAAGAAACTTTGTATGATAGTGTTCAAGATACTCTTTGGCAGTTACATTCTGTGCAGAGTTGATTAGAGTGCACCATTCGTATAGGCTGTTAAGAAAACATAGATTCAAAGAAAACTGCTTTAAAAAGTATCCTGGGCTGGAGGCAGCTGTTCTTCCAACAGACCAGGGTTCAATTCCCAGTGCCCACTTGGAAGCTCACAACTGTCTATAACTCTAGTTTCAGGGGATTAGCCACTTTTTTCTGGCCTCTGTGTGCTATACAGATATACGTGCAGACAAAAACATTCATAAATATCACATAAAATATTTTTTCAAATTTCATCCTAATAAGATTATCTTAATAAGGGATTATACCGCAAATGAAAATAAAACACATATAATTGACTTTATGAAATGCTGTTCTATTCAGTCACCTTCATCATGGGATCATATAAGCATATTTGATTTGGTCATACTCTTGCAAAGTGTAGTACAGAACTCACTGTATTTAGGAAGAGGAATGGAGTTTCAAGATCTCAGATTTCAAATGCCAAAACAAACAAATAAAAAAACAGTCATGTGGATAATAGTAGGTCCCTTCAGAATCACAAAAATTAGCTGCTCTTGAGAAGACCATAGGGAAGGCCTAGGTAAGATGCCACTCTCAGAAAGACCTTCATATTTAGGAAATATGCTTACTATTGTCCAATGTTCCTAAAATCCCCATTCAGACTATCCTAACCAGAGATAACAAAAAAAGTCATCAAGAGCAGAGACAAGTCATCAACATAATGAGAATGAGAGGAGGGGGCTAGAGGAGACAGAGAGTAATATAAGGAAGGAAAATGAGATGAATGATGGGAAGATGAGAGGAGAGAGGAATTAAAAGAGAGACTAAGGCTACACAATTCAGTGCTAAGTCTATCTGGAGGGGCAGAGTAAGACAAACAAGAAATTTTAATAATTAACTATATTTAATAATTAAGTATGTTTACATTATTTTATGATTTAGAAAAGAAAGCTAATTCATGTTCAATGTAGAAAACAAAGACATTTTTAAAAGCCATTGAATACAAAATTAAAATGAAGCTTAGCTATCTTAATAGTAATTTTGTCTATACATACACAAAGACCTGATATTTACCTCATTAACTTGCATAGTTATCATGGTCATCTACTAACAAAGTAGACTTATTTGAGTATAAAGTTGAGTATCTGGTAGAAGGAGCTATTTTTGGAAAGATTTTTCAGTGTCTGTGTGCATAGCACAAATACTATCTGAAGAACCTGGATAGCCACTAGGTCCACAGGTGGAGGAGGCTACAATAAAATGGCTTGGATCAGGGGCTAGGCAGCCTCCCCTTAAAGACGGTTTACACATTCCCCAATTCTTCATCTAAGCCTGCACCTTCTCATCCTATCAAGCATTCCACATTTCCCCTGAGTTAGGAAAAACAGCTTCCTGCTTCATGGTGTCTCACTTGATTCACCTGGTTTCTTTTTTTTTTTAATTTTTATTTATTGTTTATTTTATCAATCACAGGTTAGGTACTTTGCATCCCAAGCGTAGTCCCCTCTCTCATTCCCTCCCACCCTCACCAACCCTCCCTCATCTCCTCCCCGCCCCCTCCAAGTCCACCAACAGGGGAGGACCTCCTCCCCTTCCATCCAACCCCAGCTCATCCTGTCCCCTCAGGGCTGGCTGCAATGCCCTCCCCTGGGATCTAGCCAGTCTGTCACTCCCTGGCATGTATGGGGGAGAGTCAAAGAATCAGCCATCAAGTTCAAGACTGAAACAGTCCCTGTTTCCCTCACTAGGGTCTTCAGTCCTGCACCGAGCTATCATGGGCCCCATCTGAGCAGGGGTTCCAGGCCACATCCACACGTGGTCCTAGGTTGTAGAAACGGTCTCATACAAGACCCCTGTGCCCTGCTCAATTTGGTCTTTGTGGAGCTCTTG
>CM053760.1:51987055-52031787 GCA_028658305.1 Pachyuromys duprasi
ACAATGGAATACTACTCAGTAATTAAAAAGGAGGAAATCATGAAATTCGCAGGCAAATGGTGGGACCTGGAAACGATCATCCTAAGTGAGGTATCCCAAAAGCAGAAAGAAACATATGGTATATACTCACTTATATAGACCTACAGGATAGGAAGGTCACGCTGAAATCTACACACCTAGGGAGGATATACAGAAGGAGGGCCCACGTTGGTATGATTCACCTGATTTCTAAACAACCCTATACAGTGCAATGGCCTTAACCCCAGAGCCACCTCTCCAACTTAGTGGAATGGTCTTTAGAGGGCACAGGCCTCAGTCTTCTCTGAATTAAGACATGGAACCTTTGGAGGGTCACTGTTATATGGGATGGGAGTCAGCTCCCTTCTATAATGAGTAAGGGGCAATCTTCACCACGCCTGCCACATGTGGACAGACAAAAAGGCACCACATAAAAAGTAACAATCAGTGGGTAGAAGATTCCACAAATGAAAATAATAAATTTATGCAGTTCACAATTTACCCAGGTAAAACTATTACTTTACAGCACCCCAATGGACTGAGACAAAGGTTCAAGTAAACACCATTTAAGACCACCCTGTGAATGTACTTGGAGTTCCAAGGCTACAACCCTAGGCTGAAAGGTTTCCTTTGAGAACTGTGAGAGGGCATTCATCCTAGTGAGCATTCCTAACCCTTCACAGCAGCCTCATTCTTCAACAATGGGGCACAGAAACGAAATGATTGCAATTGAAAGTGTGGTGAGTTCAAAAGCAGTCACAAAAGTCAATTCATCAGTGCTGATCTAAAATATTATTTGTCAGGGAAATTACTTACTAAGTAATTGCAATAACATGTGCTTTACTTGAAATAGTCATATATAAATGTAAATACAAATGTGTTTTTAGCAAGGCTTTCTTAGGTGTTCCCTCTCACACCATTTCCAAATTTCATAAGACAATTTTAGGGAAAAAAAAAAAAAGCGTCACCACTCCTTCACCACCTGACAGGTTCCCCTTTCTGTCAGTGCCCGGAATGCTTTCTTTTACTCTTTCTCCTTTCTTCCCCTCCTTCTTCTTCCCTTCTTCCATTCTTTTTCTTTGGATACAGGTCTTGCTATATAGACCATGCTACCTTGGAACTCACCATGTATTTTTGGTTGACCCTAAATTTATGACAATTGTCCTGCCTCTATCTTCCGTGTGCTGGCATTATAGGCGTGCACCGTCAGACCTGGTCTAATTTGTGTGTGTGGTTTTGGTGGAGCTGGAGACCAAGGAGTGAGCGACAGCCACCGAGAGAAGAAAATGAAATGCTCTCCTTCACAAAGGCTCACTGGGAGACACAGCTAAGGAACAGCACTTTAAATGCTGAGCACACTTCCAAAGGCAATGGGAAACACACTGTGAGCTCTGGCATAACCATGCTAAAACCAGGTGGGGTTATTACTCTTTCTAGGAATGGTTACAAATAGGCGCAATTTAGCAATACTAGAGACATTGTAAGGAGAGGGCAGGGACCAAGGAAAGGGAGGGAGATTTCTCCTTGCCGTCAACGTTGGGTAATAATTGCAAATTTCTGAAATATCCTAATAAAAATGATCATCAAACTGATAATGAATACCTACTAAGTTAATGATTACCATAGTGCCATATTTGTCAAAATACCTATTCAGTGAATGTGCCTCTCCCTGTCATTGGCACATGAGGATATGAGGCAGTCACATTTACTCTCTCACTCTCTTCTCAGAGACATTTTAACAGTAGAAAATGAAAAAAGAGAAAGAAGTCTATGGGGGCATTTAGGTAGTATCCAGATGGAAAGCAAGTGTATTCACTAACCTAGAACAGGTAATCTACCCTGATGTAATTCTGACTTGAATAGAAAAGCAAATGAGCACCCAGAAAGTTGTCATTCCAATGCAAAGGCTGTAACAAAAAACAAGCCAAAACCCCACTATGCCAGGTGTAAACTGTAATTTAACATAACTGAACACTATGCTAGAAATGAAATTGGTGAAACCAACAATGGATTAAGAGCCAGCTCCAGGATCTGAATGAAAAGAGAAAAGCTTGTTGGGGAGATGGCTCAATGGTTAAAAATGCTGACTGCTCTTGCAGAAGACCAGGGTTCAGTTCGCAGTACCCACATCAGGTCACTGACAAGCACCTGGGAATCCAGCTCCAGGGGATCAGATGCCTTCTTTTGGTTTTTATAAGCACTGACATCCCTGTGTGTTGTGTAGCAGTTTCCTCCAAGGATAAAAGCTGTGATTTTACAGGAAGCCTTCTTAAGATATAGGGTGTAAAAGGGAAGTGAAACAACAAGATATTTGAGGGCAGGGTGCTTACGCATAGGAAAGTAAGACATGAGGATATGCCCCTGGGGGTAGTGGGAGAAACATTCCATTCTACAGGAGAGCCATTAAAACAATGCACTGAGTAGTATGCCAATAGGTAATCGTGCCACAGTTTCTTCATCTATTCTTCAGTCGAGGGACACCTACATTGTTTCCAGATTGTGGCTATTACGAATAAAGAGGCTATGAATATAGTAGAGCAAACATCTTTGACCCATGGTAGAGCGTCTTTTGGGTATATACCCAGGAGGTACAGTTATTCCCAACTTTTTAAAGAAAGCACCAAGTTGATTTCCAAAGCAACTGTACAGGTTTATACTCCCACCAGCAAAGGAGGAGTGTTCCCCTTTCTCCACACCAATAGCAGCATGTGCTGTCACTTGAGATTTTGATCTTAGCCATTCGACTGGTATGAGAAGGAATCTCAGAGTCATTTTGATTTGGATTTCCCTGATAGCTCAGGAAGTTGCGCATTTCTTTATGTGATTCTCAGCCATTTGAGATTCCTCTGTTGAGAATTCTCTTTCGTTTGCACCATTTTTAAATTGGGTGGTTTTGTTAATGTAATACAACTCAGCTATTAAAAACAAAGAAATCATGAAATTTGCAGGCAAATGGATGGAACTAGAAAAGATCATCCTGAGTGAGGTAACCCAGACCCAGAAAGGCACACATGATAATGTACTCACTTACAAGTGGATTTCAGCCATATAGTACAGGATAAGCATACCTCGAAACAGTAGTAACAAGAAAATCAGTAACATAGCGGATCCAAGGGAGGATGCATAAATCTCACTCCGAAGGGGAGGTAGAATAAACATAGGAAGTGGCTGCAGAGAGAAAACAAGGTAGGAGAGGAAGCGCAGAGAGTTAAGAGGGTGGAGATCAGACCTGGGTGAGAGGACAGAGGGCCTGTAGAGAAAAGAGGGTGGGGACATCTCTGAGACAAGCTGGAGACCTAAGAAAGGGTAGGCTCCTTGGAGGATATGAGGGGGAGTCAAGCAGACTCCTAGTAACAGACCATAGAAACTGAAGAAAACACCCTCTAATTAGACAAGTGTCCTAGCAAAGGGAGAGGAACACCAACCCACACACAGAAACTTTGACCCAAAATTTACCTTTCCTGTAAGATGTGCAAGGATAAAGACAGAGCAGCTAGCTAGAGCAGCAATTCAGGGAATGCCCAATGTCTGGCCCAACCAAAGACTGATGCTATTGAAGAGTGCCAACCCCTGACACTATAAACAATACTCTGCTAAGCTTGTAGACAGGAGCCTGACAGAGTTGTCCTCTGAGAGGCTCTACCCAGCAGCACCTCTAAACAGATGCTGAGACTCACAGCCAAACACTGGGCGATGTGCAGGGCGTCTTGTGGAAAAGTTGGAGGAAAGAGAAAAGGACCTGGAGGTGACAGGAGCGCTTCAAGACGACCAACACGACCAGGAGCCGGGGCCCAGGGGCCCTTGCTGAGACTGAAGCATCAACCAAGGACCATGAACTGGACTGAGGCCCCTACAAAGATGCAGCAGAAGGGCAGCTCAGGCTTCTTGTGGGTCCTCTAGTGAGGGACGTGGGGACTGCATCACACAGGGACTCACTTGGAGACTTATTGATCACTTCTCCCTGGCAGGTCTGCCTTGCCAGCAACAGGAGAAGATGACAGGCTTAGCCCTGATACAAGTTGATGAGCAGGGCTCGATGGGAAAGGGAGCTCTCTTTTTCTGAGGAAAATAGGGGCAGGGATGAGGAGGGGGAGGAAGGGAGATTAGGACTGGAAGGGGAGAAGGGATTGGGCTAAAACAAGGATGTAAAGTGAATTAAAAAACCAAAAATAAACAATATATTGAGGTAAATGAGTCAATATAGCTATGGGAAGTTCCTGAAACTGATCAGGTACAGTAGCTCTCTCCTTTCCCAAGAGCACAAAAGCAGTAAAGACTGGTAAGAGCCACTCTTGGACCAGCCAAAGAAGACCCCGAGAGAAGCTGAAACTAGCAGAGACCAGCTGAGCTGCCTGAAAGAAGCTCAGACCGTGGGAGCTTGAGAATATTATATTCTGTAAAGAATATTCTACAGTGCACTGAGGTGCTGGCAAGCTGTGCAATGTCCTCTAGATTTCCAGTTTCTGTGAGCTGTCGCCCATGCTGGGCTGGGCTTCGATGATACATCTGTCTTTGAGTTGTTTTTTTTTTTTTCTCTCCTGTAAGAAGCCTTAATAAAACACATGCGTTTACCAAGCTGGACTTTGGTGGTGTCCATACTCTCCTCTCTCCTAGGCTCTCTTTCAGGGATAAGTAGACATGTGCACATCACATCTCCCAAGGAGCCTGTCACACAACACTGTGATAACTCACACGTGTGCATACACACACACATGTGAACGCACGCATACACACACACACTCATGAATAAATGTTTTTGAAAATAAAAGAGTAAAGCTAAAAATATATTATAAACTTATAACCCATAAACATTCCTGGGTAGAGAAGGTAGGCAGGTACACATCAAATTCACAAGAGCAGCTTTTCTAGAAGACAAGGGTGACAAATGGGCCACTGGCTAAAGAACTTAGACTTTATCTGTAATTTCTTTTGGGATTACATTAAAATTTACTAATTTTGTAGAAAATCTGGCAGTAATTTTTACTTTCCCCAAAATAAAGTGGCAAGTGAATGCCTTAGCATAAAAAGTAAAGGAATGTTGACCCATGCAGGTGTGGAGCGGCTGTTATCATAGAACCTATCAGTGAAAGACTTTCCTCAAACTTCTCCACATGGCAACTCTCTTACTCAGAAGGGCAGTCTTCACCAACAGTGCACTCTAGCTTACTTAGAAAGCATAATATAATTCTGTAAATTTAAAAGACATCCTGCGTTAACATGTTCTTTCTCCTGAATCACATAAGAATTATGTGGTATATGTTTGAAAACACAGGACAGGAGAGGGCTGGTGGGATGGTTCAGTGGATAAAGGCTCTTGACACCAAGTTTGACAACCTGGGTTCCAGCCCTCAGACCCACAAGGTGGAAGGAGAAAACCACCTGCTGTAAGTTGTTCTCTGACTTCCATGGACAAGCCTTTTGTTGCTAAACATATAAGCACCTAGTTATGATGATGACCCCCAAACTGTATGGTTACAAAACTAATTTTACTTAAATGTTCTAATTTTTTAAAACTACCTGACTAAAATTAGTTATTTTTTTAAGGAATCAAATAACTGAAACAAGGGATCCATTAAGTGAACAGCTGTATCTCAACTGTTCACGTGAGTGAACCTTTAGATGCTTATTGTGCAGAGAGAGCCCATGAAATAACTCCCAACATCTCTACCAACTCCACTCTCACATTCACTAAAATGTACTTGGCACTCAGTGACAGCTCCAAAATGCTTCAACAGGACCATCACACGACTATGAAAGAAAGCAAAAGTGCTAACTGCTGCTCCAAGAAGGAGCATCTAAGCTTACGTACCCAGTCTCTTGCTCCGCCACCACTATGCCACCAGCAGTAATAACAAGCTTAACAAGGTGTTGAGTGCTGAGTCCCTGCCTAACCCAGTGATCAGCAACTTATGCAGATTTCATAATTTGCCTACTCCCACCAACCACTCTATACTAGTTCTGGTCTTCATTTTGTTCATTCTGTTCTTCATCATAGACAAAAAGGATACAGATCTGAAACGTCTTGTTCCAAGTCTGGGAGATACTACAAACAGGAGAAAAGTGTTTTAAATGACAATGGAAGTCAGGTATTTAACTAGACAGAATGCTTTATGAACAATATAGCTAAGTGGGAACAACAAAAAATAATGCAACAAAGCAAAGCAAACACACTACAAATTTATACCACCTCACAAAGACATTCGTCCCCTACACTTTATCACAGCCATCAGAGAACATTTACTTGCTGTAGTTATCAGATCTAAACTATATATAGCAAGAAACATTTAGTTATAGAGTGGGGACACTGAGCTCTATCATCTTCTCGCTCTGAGACAAGCAGAAAGCCAGAGGATATTTCATGGCAGCTGCTGGCCATGAATGCAGTTGGTGCTGCAGCTTCAATAAATCACAATTATATGATCTATTCTGGTCACAATCCCAAAGAATTCTGTTTTATTAAGATGCCCAGATGCACTTTTTTTGTGATGTCAAGTCAAAAATATCAATGATCAAAAATGAGGCGGTACAGAGAGCTACATATTTGGGCTCATTCCAGACCCACCTACAGAGCAATGCCACTCTGTGTCCAGCAGCTGTTTCTACTTACCTGTGGAGAGACAGGTGCAGCACAAAAGGAGCCCGCGACTCTGCACCTGCTCCCTCAGATCCAGCCCAGGTCCTTGGTAAACATGACCTTTGTCAGCCTGTCACAGTAGCAGATGGTCAGGGAAAGACCAGGGCTCTCTCATCCACTTGACTTTGCTTCAGTTTAATTCACTCAATTTAACCAATCTTACAGAACTCTATTCAGGTGCTTAAAGCTGCACCAAAGTTAGGCTCCTCCAGGAAAGCCCTGACAGAGTGCAGTGAAGCAAAACTTTACCAGGCCAAGGGGATGTGGACAGACAGCATGAAATTGAGAGAAAACAAAACAACAACAACAAAAACCCTCAAAGACACTTGTGGGGGCTCACACCTAAAATCCCAGCACTGGGTAAGCTACGGCAGGAGGATGAGACCCCAAGGCTAGCTTAGACCACATAAAAAGTATATATATATATATATATATATATATATATATATATATATATATATATATATGTATTATATATATAATATATGTATATATACGTATGTATACGTATATATATATATATAAAAACCTTGGCTCAGGAATGGAACCATGATTAGAAGACAATATATGACAATAAAAAAGGCAACTCGAAAATGTACCGCCAAGTACATATGTGGATGTCTACAAACATGATGGTTTTCATAATAGCTTTACTCACAAACACCAAAGCAGGTGGAGGTACCTTAAGCTCTTCAACTGATTGATCATGGTACATGCCTAAAATGGAATAATAGCACTCAAAAATGAAAAGAAATCAACAAGTAGGCATAAAGTTATTGTATAATTCAAAGGCTGATTTCTGTATCCCCCAGATCTGGTTGCAAACCTTGTTTTAAGACTCTCCTGTCTTAATGTATAAACTCCGCTCCTCAATGATCCCCTGCTATGTCAATAAAGCAGCTTTTAGCCAATCACTGAGCAGGAGGACTAATCGGGCTGAACTTCCTAACCAGGGAGGGGAGGAAGAGTTGAAGGATAAGAAATAGGGAATTGGGCCACAGGAGATGTCCAGGAAAAGATGAGGAGAGAGGAGCTGTAGCAGGAAAGCTACAAAATCCAAGTATCCTGGGATGAAGCCAAATTAGATACAAGGTTAAGAATACAACAATAATTGCTCAGTTCTTATGTTGTGAAGCTTATTATAACCAAATATAAAGAATCTCAATTATTTACATGAAAGCCGAGTTCAGTGAAAAACTAAAGAAACAAACACAGTCATATGAAAATAACGGTAACAAGCAGCAATATTAGTGAACCACAACTACATTATGCTAAATAAAAGAAACCAGAAGGAAAGGGTTCATAGTAAAGGGGAAAAAAAAATCTATAACCAAAAAAAGAGAGAGGAAAGAAGGAAGGAAGGAAGGAAGGAAGGAAGGAAGGAAGGAAGGAAGGAAGGAAGGAAGGAAGGAAGGAAGGAAGGAAGGAAGGAAGGAAGGAAAGAAGGAAGGGAGGACATTTTATACCAGGAATTTCAGGGTTAAATGAGCCCAAAGAGAAAAACTGAAATAATACAGTTGTTTACCAGCAAGCTCCAAAGAAGCAACTAAAAAGCAACTAGGTTAATAACTAATAAAAAGTGCAATCAAGCTCTAGATAAATATAGCAAAGCCAATAGCTTTCCCATTTATAAATGATCAAGCTAGAAAATATAACAGAAGAGTCCATTCACAAATGAGCTGAGAGTAACTTCAATGTCAAATGCACAGACATCAGTATACAAATCAATGAACTGATATATCAAACAGAAAAAATAGATGCTTCTGCATACCATAAAGTATTCTGTGTCATGAAATGTCATATTGGACAGGTATCATCTTAGAACTTGAAAGAAATGCAAAGTCTCAAGTTGTACTCCAGGTCCCTTGGCACAGAAACCTGGGAATGCCTGGAAAATCTATCTTAATGACACATGGTGACTAGGATGTACAAGAACCTTACAAATAGTGTAAATAATGTAAATAGTGTCAATTTCCCAGAGAGAATCACTTGTGTGTTTACAGTCATAGAAGAAAGGGAAACACATTAGATATGCAAAATCTTGTCCTTCTCCTTTACACCTTCATCTTGGAATAAGCTCTGGGTGACAATGAGTTAAGTGCAGAGAAAGTTGTAGGAGAAGAAGTTACCTCCTTGGTGATTGGTCTCATGCTCAGTCTCTTGCTTAGGAAGTCCCAGAACCCGACCAAAAAGTTTTCTGTCATTTCTTTTCTATCTAATGAATATGCAAATGTGCATAAAAACAGTAATAAAAAATATTGCCCCTCCCTTACCATAACTATTTTGTAAAGCTTCTTTCTTCCCTTTATAATACAGAAATCGCTTTCAAATGTGCTTTTAAACTCAAACTACCCACAAATTTTTTAATGTAATTTATTTATTTTTATATTAATCACAGGTTAGGTACTTTGCATCCCAGGCGTAGCCCCCCTCCTTCATTCCCTCCTACTCTCCCCATCCCTCCCTCATCTCCTCCCCGCTCCCTTCCAAGTCCACTGATGGGGGAGGACCTCCTCCCCTCTACCCACAAATTTAAGAAACCTAATTACACTTATTGCATCATTTATAGAGAAATATACAAATAATTAAAAAGACCTCATAAAATATGATATATTCTTATATGCAGAATATGTATGGTGACATATTATAAAATTTTGATTTCCTGACTAAGCATTGTTAAAACTGAATGAGCGTTGCTTACACACAATCCCAAAGCTAGAAAGACTAAGACAGTAGGATTGTCAAGAGCTTGGGGCCTGCCTGAGCTACATAGTGAGGTCAAGGTCTAGTGGGGTTCATGGAAAACGAGATATCAAGCAAAATTTAAAAATCCTTAGCATAAAATATATAGGACTACATACTATTACCTCACATATGTCCATATGTTCTGGAGGCCTTGGCAACTTCTCATATTCATTCCTAAGAGAAGTTCTAACAGAAATACCAGAAAAGTGAACTGTGCCCGTTTTTCTGTCTGTGGTGTCAAAAGCGCAGGTTATTTACAGGATATCTGTGCTGGTGATTGAGTGGTTAAGGCCCCAAACTCTAAGGCACGCAAACCCTCTAACAACACAAACAACACAAAGCATGGTCTCTAACAACACGAAAGGGCAAAACCAAATCAGGCCATTCTTTTCCAAAACCCAGAGAGGCACAGAAATGAAGAAATGAGGAGGAAATGGCCCTCAAAAGATGGAAGATAAAGAGAGTTGGTAAAGAGAATGGACTCTACCAAAACTCTGCACTTAGGAAGAAAACCTGCCAGTCAGGAGAAACACTTCATGAACAAGGAAAGGCTCTACTCACAAAGAAAAGCAAACTTGGCCAACATCCTGTTTAAATGGGTAAGGTTCCAGGGCTCAGAAATACTCCAAGTTGCGGGTCAAACACTGGCGAGAGTGTCAGAAGAGTAAGAATTTAGAGTGTTCCTTGAACACCTAGAAGAGGAGGTACTGAGAGGTCTGGGAAATCCTGAGGGAGAGAAGGAATCTGCTGCTATCCAGTGTCAAAGACAAAATACTAGCAAAAGATGGAGGCAAGTAAGCCCAGCCCCAGATAAGCCTCTTGTCTTGTTAATGATTCTTTGAATCTCTAGTTCATCTGTTAAGTGGAAACAAATATTACCTGAAATGGTTGTTTTAAAGTTAAATCCACAGAAGCTGTCTTGGATGATGCATGACATGTAGGATAAATTATTTACTATGACTTCTTCTAACCCACATCAGAGTAGTCTGGAATTTAAGAGGTGAACTACTTATGATCAGGAAAGAGCAACTCTTCCTTATATGATGAAGTTTCCTTCCCCCTCTTGGGGAACACGGCTTTGAGGGTGTACAGAAGTTCTGAGCCATAGACATGAAAAGCACCATCTGCGTTCAGTTCTAAGCTTGTGCAACTTCTTCACATGCAGGTCGGTGTAGTCAATGCTTCAGAGAGCTGGAAACAACAGTCCTGTTTGGAGGCACAAGAGGAGGATAGATTCTGTACAGAAGAGCACTGAAAGACTGTCACAGATGAAAACCTTCAGGGAAGCAGGGAGAAGCTCACTAGATAAACAAAGAAGCAAGACATTGGGCCCTGTTGCTTTATTATCTAAGCCTGAGTCCCTATTCCATCCCACCATCAAAATTCATGACATGGAATACACATAAATAAATTCACATAGAAAAAATCTTACAGTCTAGTTAAAGTGAAAAAATATAGCACCTCACCAATAACTACAATGCAACACAGAAAAATTAAATGCACCACACTGTGCAAAGAAGAGGGACATTTGTAGCAAGAGACATCAGGGTCTATCCCACAACTGTTATAGCAATCTACTGTGTATGAAGGACAGAGGGTCAGTAAAGGCTCCTATCTTAGTAGGAAATGTCTAGAGGATGACCTTGACAGGAACAGCAGGAAGTAGGATAATTGAGGCCAAGGTTGGAAATGGAGAGCACACAGTAACTTCCCAGCCTGAGGGACTAGGTTATAGCCATACAAAGCCAACTGCAGGCACAGTGGACTGTGAAAGTAACAAGTCAAAACAAGGCAAGTGACAGATTGAGATCATAGGAGTAAAAAGGCTCAATCAAGAGTGTTCTCAATCCACAGACTTAAAACAAGGACCAAGTCATAACTCATGTATGGACAGGGAACAGAAAGAAATGAACACAGAACTAAAAGAGTCATAAACAAGTGCTCTGGGTTCATACTGAGAAATAGCTGAAGAAGCAGAACCATAGCTAGCCTGGGTATAGCACAGTGAGTCTAAACAAAGGTGTCAGTTCTAGGGCAGCCAGCTCACGCATTCTGGATTCTGGCTAGACAGAACCAGTTCAGTCAGCTGACCCAGAAGACACCTGAGATTTCGTGACAGTGGGACTAAGAGAGTAAAGGCAACAGACGGTTCTGAGAACGTGGGCGTACGTTCAAGTCAGCAGGCTAAAAATTCCCCAGGTCTTGTCAGGTTTTAGGCTCCAGAGCTGTGGATATGATTTTGTCAGGGTAAGAAGCACTACCCAATTTAAACACTGGGGACATCGTTGTATATCCCACTTACAAATTGCTCATGAGCCAATTTTTGTTCTACACTTAACAACAAGGCCTGAAGTAAAGCTTGTCTTGCCACACTGGTCTTCCTATCACATGGCTGTTCAGACCAAAAGGTAAACACCTGATTCTCTGGTGTTCACAGCAGTCACACCCTCATGTTCTGCAGGAAGCTGAATTTATACTTCATCGCATTGTCTTCCAGCACTTTGCACTTATGGTATGTTAAGTAAATGTGTTCACTGACCTGAGTGCATTGAACTTCTTAAGCTCACAGGGCTAGCGTACTGCTCTGGTTTGCTTTCTGTTGCTGTGATAAAACACAGAGCAAAAGCATCTTGGGGAGGGAAGGGTTTATTTGGCTTTGGCTTCCACTTCCAGGTCACAATCCATCTTTAGCAAAGTGCTCAAAGAGCTCAAACCTGAACTAAAGGAGAAACCACGACGAATGCTGCATACTGGCTTGCTCCCAGTCTCACCCTCAGCTATCTTCTCCATAAAGCCCTGGTTTACCTGCTAGGGAATGGTGCCACCCACAATGGGCCTGACAATATTTACATGGACTCAGCCCTTTTACCTCAATTAACAAGCAGGAAGAGGACCCACAGATATACATACAACCAATCTGATGGCATCAATTCCTCAAGTGAGGTTTCCTCTTCTCAGGTGGGTCAGGCTGACAACCAAGACTAACCATCACACAAGTCTACCAGTGATACTTTTAGAATGGGAACAAATACTGCTTGTGAGGCAATAGTAACAGGGCATTTCAGATACGGCCTGTTTCCGTTCTGCGGCAAGCAAACAACTTCCAGCCAGAGTTTGTTCCTTCGCTAAATCTCTGCCATGGGAAAACAAAACAAAATAATAAAAGCACACTAAAGGCTGTAATACTACAATTCAGGTACATTTCCACAAAGATAAGACCAAGCATGCCAAGGCGGTATGGCTACACTTATGTTATTATACACACAATGTTAAACTCTCATATCCACTGTTTATATTCACAGCATCAGACATCACATATCCCTGCACATTTTTTTCTCTCCCCATGGAGCAGCATCCTTCCTTCTGAATGGCACAAGGCAAGTAGTATGGCACTGACAGGTCACTCACATTGTTTTCCTATAACACACTTTCAGCCTGCAAGAACAGTAGCAGCCTGATGCAACAACTTCAGAGTGTGCATGTTATTTCTGACACTCCACAGATGAGGAAATGTGAGGCTCAGAGGATATAAAGGCTTTGACAAGATCACAAGCCCAAGAAGCAACATAATTCAAATTTAAACCAGACCTGCTTGACACAGAATTGTATAGTCTTATCCAGGAACATACCTGTACTCCCTGCATCCAGGATACTGAGGCAAGAGGATCGTTTCAAGTCAGCTTTAGCTGCACACTGATACATGCATATGTATACTTACTCTTCTCAGAAACCTATTTCTTACATGTTCAAAATAAAAACATAGAAAATGGAACAAGATGAGTAAGAAGAATGAAATTTCTCACCAATGTACAGAAGTTTCAATTTTTCCGAAAACATTTCTATTACTTAAAGAGATTATTTCTGACAGACCTTTGAGACAGCTCAATGGATACAGGAGAATGCTGCCAGAGCTTACAACCTGTGTTCCATTCCCAGGATCACATGGTGGAAGAAAAGACAAGTCTTCCTCTGACCTCCATATAAGCATGGTGTGGCAGTGCACGCACGCGCACGCGTGCTCGTGCACACACCACACATCCTCTCCCACTCCTACATAACCCCATGCCCTCCCCCGACACGCATCCTCCTTCCCCCCACCATTCATGTCCACAACCCCTTACACATACAACACCCCCACATACAAATCACATCCACTCACACCATACACACCCACATAAACTGCACACAATAAATAAATACGTATATATTTTTTAAAATTTTTGGGCTGGAAAGACAGTTAAGTGTTAACTGTTCTTGCAGAAGATTGGGATTCCATTCCCAGAACTATGACTGCAGTTATAAGGAATCCAATAATTTCTTCGAGCCTCCAAGGAAAAACTGACACACACATGGTACAGTACATGCACGCACACATTAAACAGTATTTTTAATGTCTAAGAGATGACTGCTACAGTTTTTTGTTGGTTGCTTTTCCCTTCCAGGGCAACTCTGCCCGCAGGCAGCAGTGGCCTCCTAAGCCTTCTGCCATGTTGGTAGCAAGGAGCAGAAGCTTGGTCTCCTCATTTGTCTGACAACATCTGGACAGAAAGTAGACAGTATTCCCTATCCCAAGTGGAAGGTCTGCTACTTATAATACCAGAGACTCTTCTAATCACCAGACTGGCTCTGCCAGTGTTAAAGCCCAGGTTCTTAAATGTAGCAGCAACCCACCGATATGCTCGGATCCAGAGTCAGCTCCCAGCCCCAGCAGCAGCTGGTAAAACGGGATGCTAATTCATTACAGATGGTAGAACATGGCCTACATTTAATTTATTTACATTTTCATAAATCTTGGATCTTCAGTGACGATGTCAGATTATTTTAACATGTAAGTTTAGACTTTCTCATTTTAGTCAATGCTCAATAAAAAATTAATGTTTATATGCTAAAAATTCTTTCAACAAGTCCAATTAGGCCTATATTCCCACAGTTTGTATTTTATAAGCTATTTAAGCTGGTGAGCCTTTTCTGAATGTCTTTATTACACAAATCACGTGCAAAACTAGAAAAACTAGAAAAAAAAATTAGGCCTAAATCGCACCAAAATGTTTCCAATAGAACCCTTTCACAGGAGGCAGGCATGCCTGGTGCCTTTGTATTCTCCAGCTCTGACATTTCAGCGAGACTAATTGTTTAATAAATTGTAAGATTATTAAAGAGCTCTGTAGACCCCCCTGTTTTCATCACTTACAGCAAAAGTGACCAATAATACAAATGACTGCTTAATTTTGAATAGCCAAGCACACAGAGAAAGAATGGTCTAAGCTTAAATGCTTGCGGCAGTGCTGCCCCCTCCTGGAGTCAACGATCTTACCCCCTCCCCATTTCCCAGGAACAACAGGGGACATGAAGTCTTGTAACTCAAACACTAGAAAGGGTGTAAATTTTTCCTGAGTGTTTTAAAATTTATTTTTATCAGTTCAAAAGCACACACACGCAGTTTTCAGGTTATGAACAGTGGCTCTGCGCGAATCTCCCACTTACTGAGAAACAAGGGAGTGTTGACTCTGAAAATCTTGAACCGTCACCCCAATTTCTCAAGGCATTTTTACACGACCCCCACCCCCCACCCCACCAGCTTTTTTCCCTGTCATACCAGAATAGGACATGTTACTAAACCCTTGCTTGGCCAAGCCTTGCTTGGCTAATTGGTGTTCCTTTTTTGAAATCATTCTCCCGTCAACTAAGATGCTCTCCCGTAACTTCAACTCTTGCTTTTTACTTTCTTGTTCTGTGTCATCAAGGAATAAAGTAGCTCACAATGCATCAAAACTAAAACTAAAACACCTTTCCTCTACACAATTTTATTTCCTAGTGTGTCATTCCAATTCTTTAAAAACTCGGGGATACCCAAAGCTAGCTTGTACGGGGCTTTAGTAATGTGCACCTCCAGTCCAGTTCAGTGCCCTTCAATCCGGATTAGATACAACTGTAACATCTAAGCACAACCTTCCCATCCAGGATGGCCACCTCCAGACTGCTTCAACACAGAATTCTGGAACTGCCAATACTATTCCTCAATTACTGAAATCAGGCTTTTTTAAATTTCTTTTTCTCCCTTTACAACTCCTATCCCTACAATCCATCTATCACATCAATTCCTCACTGCAACCTCCCAGATAACAAAAGGGGCCTGGCCATGAACAAATCTTTGGTTCCAAGGAATACAGAAAAATATTCAAGGTGAAGACAATGTTAGGAAATTACAATACCATAGAAAGCAATGCCTTTAGAACATCCACAGGTGCACATAGGGTGGCTGACCCTGGTGGGGAGGATGCGTCCAGTTAACACAGCCCCTTTGCTGTAAGCTGCTGTTTCTCAAAGCTCACTGAGGGAAAAAAAAAAAAATCAAGATCTGGTTCACAATTGCTTGGCTGTGTATATTTGAGAAAGTTATTGAAACTGTTTGTGATTCAGTTACTCATTTACAAATTAGGTAAATTACAGTGCATATCTGAGAATGTGCCTTTGAGATGGTGATTATAAACATTTTCAAATAGAACGATGTTTGGTATAAAGCAATGGGAGGGTGGGTAGACAGACAGACAGACAGACAGACAGACAGATAGAAAATGTAGTGGTTTTTTTTATTCTTCCCTAAACCTAGGGACCTGTGATATAAAGAACAAACAAACAAGAAATTAATTTCCTAAAATTTAACAGGCTTCCAAGGTTTTTCTTTTTCTTGATGCAGTCTCAAGTTTTAGGATGAGCAATTTAATTGTTTTCTAAAATTAAACCATGAGTTTTGAGTTGCCATATCAAATTATCTGTACCGATACCTCTTTAGTACTCTGCTATAATGTCTGAGTTCCAGAACCTTACAATTAAGCTTCAGGTGCTGATTTTGAGTGAACATGTGTAAATTCCTATAACAAAAAGACTCATAACTTGTCCTAGTCTATTGAGGTGTCTAAAACAAAACACCACAGGCTGGGTAAGTCATAAATGGGCATGGCTTACTGGTCCTAGTTCTGAAAGCTGGGTTCAAAGCATTAGCTGATTAAGTGTCCAATGAAGGCCTGTTTCTCATGGGTGGAGGCATCTAAGTATGCTCAGCAGGCAGGAGGGACAGGAAGACAGGCTTCTCAGCCAATTTTCTAAAGGCAAGAATCCCATTCTCCAAGACTTCACACCCAGGGTCCATTGACACTCATAAAGGTAACTAACTCCTTTGTAATACTGCACTAGCCTCAAAGCCAAGTTTAATTTTTCAGTATGCTCTGAAGACAGTTTTGGTAATCCAAATTATAATACTGAATTGATCTTCTGAAGAGATAATCAGGAAAGCACACATTTAGAAAAGCAAGCCTCTTCAGAGTAATAAAATACATATGTTAAATTAAAATACATTCAATAATAAACATTTGGGTATATTTTGAGACACATGATACACTTTTGTGGCTATTCACATCTACAACTGAAGCTATCTGGGACTACACAAATAATCTCTTATGAGAGATAAGTCTATCTTCTCACAAGCCCCATGTCTCAAGCAAAGGACAGGGAGCTGAGGTTACAGTTCAGTGGGAGAGGCCTGGCCAACCATGTGCAGGACCCTGGACTTGATTTTTAGCATTGCAAATATTAAAACGCAAGATTTTATTTAGTTCAGACATCCATGTGAGCTGAGACCAAATCATTTATTAACTCAAAGCCTATAGTGTGCCTGTAAGCATTCTTAGTTCACAGAAAAGGGACAAATATTTTGTTAATAAACAATTAAATGGTGTAGTAAGGTGATGCATAAATCGAACAGGAAATTTGTATAGATTTCCTGAAAACTGGAGTTCTGGATCAAATAAAACATTAGGTTTGATACCTGTGAAGTTTAACCTTTTTTGTCAATCTACATGGATTTGGAATCAGCATGGGTGTGTGTGTGAAGGTGTGTGGGAGGGACACGCGCTCAGAGAGTATAATGGTCCTGAGTGATAGCCCATGGGCTGGGGTCCCGGACTAAATGGAAAAGACAAAGCAAGCTGAGCACCAGCACTCTTCACCCTCTTTCTTGCTGCACCTGCCGTGCGGCCAGCTCCCCAAGGCCTTGGCCTTGTGTCGTCATGCCTTGCCTGCCATGAGAGGCTGGGGTGCTGTCTGCTGCCACTTAAACTGTGAGGCAATTCTTTTCTATGTTGTTTCTGTCAGGATTTTTGTCAGAGCAACAAAGAAAGGAACATAGAATCTAGACCCAAAGTCTGGAGTGGCGGCAAATGAGCTCCTAGCAAACCATAACAAGAAAGCATTCAGTAATTAATTTCTGAGCTACAGTTAATCTCCTCAAGGGGACTGACAGATGTAGGGTTATAATTGGGACCTTAAATGTTCTACAAATGTCCATGTGTTGAAGGCTTGCGCCTCAGCTGGTGGTGTTTATTGTGAGGGGATGGAAATGTGAGGAGGTAGGGGAAAGTTAGTCAGGGGCATGCTCTCAAAGAGTATATTGGGACCTCAGCACCATATCTTTCCAGCCACCAAAGGTCTAAGCAGCTTTCTCTGCCACTCAGTCCATCACATCTACTGACTGACTGGAATCTTGACAGCAACTGGTTCAAGTGTCATTGACAGAAACCTCTGAAGCAGTGGGCAAAATAAAATTTTCCTCCTTGCATATTTTATCACATAATTCTGGAATGTCTAATGCAGGAAGCACTGAAGGATCCCCAGGAGTCTTAGGCAAGGGCCAGGACAACACAAGCCTGCTACTCTGATCCTGCTTACCAACAGGACAAGCACTCTCAAGCTAGTCGTTGATGCTGCTAAGTATGTTTACAAATAGTTTTCTGTCACTAGATAACTGTGTCTTCTTCAGCAAGAAAGGCAGGAGTGAGCTTCCTGTACACCAACAGGAAACCATTCAGGTATATCATTGAGAAAAAAACCTGAGCTTGGATTGGAGCATTTTTTCTTTGTTTTCTCTTATCACTGAAATTCTACAGTTCAGACCACTGGAAACAAGCTGTTGGTAATCACAGTACCTGCAATTTTTTTTTCTATGAGAGATTAAAGATTCTTTCATATCATGCTACCCTCATTCCAGATTATCTGAAGTATCATCCACTACTTTTAATATATGTAATTACTAGCCACAGAGATACATTTTGTTATTTAATGTAGAAACAAAGAAGCTATATTATGAATATATTCTTTTTATGTTGGTAGCATTTTCCTTTAATTCCTAAGAATTTTATATCACTGGTTTTAAAATAATAACCAAGAGAAGTGAGCCCAGATATTTCCACAATTGGCTAATTTCCTTCAGTCACCTGAAATTTCTGGCCTATGACCTTTGAACTACAGGTATGTGGGTACCTTTGCAGTTAAGAATTGGGAGAGCTAAGAAACATGATGGTGGCTTGTCCCTACTTTCCCCGTGTAGTGATCTGTCTAAAGATGAGCTAATCATGGGCTTTTAACCATCTGTAGAGTAAGCATGAGCCACAGCAGTCACCTGCTCCATGGGAGCACCACACTATCATAAAGTCTCACAAACATGAAGTCTCGGAATGTGCCCAATGTACAGGGTTGCTACTTCCAAGTTTCATATGAGAAGACCGCAGCTTGTTGAATAAGTTACCTGCTCAGAACTTACCTACATGGCTAGTGGCCATGGCAGGATTCAGGTAGTATGAGCTGACAGCCTGCCTGGCCAGAAAATGACTGCTGATGAGGGAAAATATCATATCGTACTGCTGGGATCTGGACACAAAACGAACAAACTTCAGGAGATCCAGAACGACTGCTGATGTGTTTTTGGTCTATCACCGCATGGTTCACTTCTACATGCAACAAGAAGGGTTTTCAAGCACTTCACAGCTCTATATGAATACACAGAAACAACAGAGGCAGAAAGCCAGGGGAAATTTTATCTCACAGTAGGCATACTCAAAACAAATATGGGGGAAATCATGCGGGCATTTCAAAGGGGCTAGATGTGTCTGGACACTAGGTGGGGGTCCAGGGGAAGAACGAGATGGTAGCGGTGACACCACCAGAAAAGCTTCCCAACCACTTCACTGGGTATTCGTGCAGTTCTGTTTGTCATTTCCAGAGCATTCACAATACCAGACAGCGACGCCCAGGGGACTGCTTCTGGGGGTGAAATCACCAACCGGACTGTGCTCACATACAGTCAAAGCTCTAGAATCCTGCCAATGAATCCTGATACACTGCGCTGTTATAAGTAGCATAGACAACTCAGTGACAGGAGAGTTCTTAACTAAAGCTGCTTGTGTTCTAGCAAATAGATGCTGTGCCTTGCAATCTTCATATCCCTAGTCACAACAAAGAGAACCAGACTCGAACCCCTTGCCGCCCTTCCCTGTGCCGCCCCAATGCTAATATGTACTTCAACAAGTTCTAAACACTCCACTTCCTTATGCAGCAGACCTCAGACACTTTTTCTTTTATACTGTTTTAACCATGCTTCACTGTGCAGCTCAGCGCCACTTATGACACTCATTAGCTGCACTTTCATTATAATTCTTTTTCATCCTGAAGCATGCCTGAAAGATAATCTTAAGGTATGAGTGAAGCAAATGCTTCTTCAACTTGTACAAATAAAAAATATGGGTTTAAAAGAATCAAAGAAAATACATTTTAGTAATTATTCACTCTTTTTCATATATATCATACATTAATTTGTAAGTTGTTTCAAAGGCCAAAGATCATTTGGCTAATTTAAATAAGCAGCTGCTCTAGTTTATTAAAATAACTATTGAAATGGTAAGCAGTTTAGAATTGCCCGTCATGTGACTGCCATTAAGGCTGGCTAGCATCACCCCCAAACAAAATCAGGTTGATGATTTATTTTAATATATTTCCGACAGCCAAGATCATGAATGACATCACCTCGATCCAGTGCTGAGAGGAGACACTGAACAGATGAAGCGCTGTTCAAAGTCAGTGTAGCCCTGACTCAGAGGACAGAAGGATTAATGAGAAAATGAGAATTACCACATGGTGCTACCGGGCTCCTCACTGTGGTCTCGGTGCATGCAAAGCCCCAGGGCCCCACCTGGTACCCTAAATGTGCACTTATGTTTCATTACACCTTGGCCATTACTATGCATGCTGATTACAAGTATCAATTCCTCTCATTGTCACACACCTCTGCAGTCCCCCAGCACTCAGCTGTGAAAACTCTGCATCCTAGTTTTTCCCAACACAAGGCCCATGCTGCTAAAACCACAGAGAGTAAATTATTTGTCACTCGATGGGGTGCCAATTCGATTTCATAAGGATGACATCATGCCCATTTTACCAATAACAATGGCACTAACAAGAACTTGTAATCAACAAACCTCAGGCCTCTCCTAGCCCTGGCAGGTGCAACTCTTTTTATGCTAAAAATAAGCCAACATTAGCTTCAGCTCAAAACTATTTCTTTTATCACAATGCTAAGCAGAAGTTGGCTTCCATAAGGCAGTGCAGCTGCTGCTGCCGAGGCCGCTTCTGCAGATGCCTGCATTAATTGTATCAAGGACATACTGAACTAAGTGCTTATTCAGCACAATGGCTATTGGGGAGCAGCTGGAGGCACAAGACAAACTGTCTTGAAGGGAATGTCCCAGCCCAGTGTGTAAATTACAATGATGAAGTACAAAGAGTCTAAGTTTAAGGGTCTAATATAACTGCAGAGCAGAGCAAAAATTTAGTGTTATCAGTGGAGTCCAGAGCCAATAAATAAGGAGGAGAGACTTGCACATTTCACCACCATTGCTGTTACTGTTGTGGGTGATATTGAGACCCATCTCCACACAGCAGGAAGGGAACTCTTCGCTAAAAATATCAGTGGTGTTGATGTTGACCCTCTTGCATGTGCAGATCAGAATACAGTTCCCCTCGTGTGTAGGGTGGTGTCCGTGCGCACATTTGCATTAACTAAGTGGCAAAGCCAGAACAGCCTTGTTTACTACACATAAGCAACACTTGGCTGGAAATTAAGGAAGTGCCGGCTACTTTTCTTCCCGGCTTACTCAGGCAGGCCCCTATAAAGCCTCACTCATCTGCTCTTTGGACACTCTCCTTCTCTTACATAACTGGCTCTGGGTGAATTCAAGGTGATGAAACACCATTCCAGGTGGCAGGTAATCACACAGCTTCTGATCCTAGGAGTTTATATAGGGCTGGAGGAAACATGCCTGCAAGCACCCCTGGAGAAGGACAGAACACAAGGGTCAGAACAGGCCAGGGCCAGATTATGAAGATGCCTGCTTCTCTCTCAGCCTCTGTCAGGGTCTCTGCAATCACATTTTTCTCCTCCAGAAAAGGTAGAGTGAGGATGGACACACCCAAGAAGAAATGGTTGGGAAATTGGCCCCAAACCATATAGTTGATCCTCCATATAGCCTCTGTGCAAAGCTTCTCAGATACAAATTCAAGCCTTGAGAAACTAAAATTATATTTTTCGAGGAATTAAGAAATAGGGCTGGAGGGATGGCTCAGTGGTTTGGAGCACTGGCTGCTCTTCCAGAAGAACCTCAATTTAATTCCCAGTACCCTCGTGGCAGCTCACAACTGTCTGTAGCTCCAATTCCAGGGGATCTGGCACCTTCAGACATACATGCAGACAAAACACCAATGCACTGAAATGAAAATAAATAAATCTTGCGAAAAGAAAAATAAATGTTTAAAACTGAGAATGGCGAGACGTGAATGGTAAGCATCCACATGATTCCAGTATGCTCCGCTCTCACCTCAGCTGAGTGTCCTGATTAAACAAGTAGATGCCTTGCTAGAGACACTGAGAAGCATCATCAGGATTCATTGCACCTGTACTCAGCCTAAGAGCCAAACCTTCACTGCCTCAGACCCCATTTCCATGTCTACTCAGAACTTTCCAGGGATATTGTCATAACAGCAAAAGGCTGTTACTGTCATACACAGACCACCATGTAACATGCATTTCCATACAATACCAAAAAATCTTCATATACAAACATTGATAATGCATAAGGCTGGGTGCAAGCCTTCCACCCAACTTCATCTGAAGTTAGTTGCTATTGTATGGAAATACAGACTATATGGTAGTCTGTATATGACAGTATCATTTTGCTGCTATGATCGCACCCCAGTAACTCAGCCTCATAGTCTAGAAAAATATTAAATAGTATCTGTATGAACAGTTGAAGAATTAAAACATAAATTTAAAAATGAAAGAAAACAAATTACTGCATAAAACAAAAAGCAAAGCACCTCTCATGTCTGAGTAGGTCTTGGTGATGTCTGTCCCTTGAACCGGTTCTTTGAGGCACTTGATATCTGACAGCTCTATTAGCCCTGGGGCCTTATCCAGCATGTTTATTTTTAATAGGGTTCCCTTACAAACAGCTGCCTAAGATGCTAGCTTTTTCTTTCTTCCTTGGGCCTTTCGTAAATATTTGAAGCAACTACTCATTAACTGGAGCACATCTATCCAGCCCTGTTGTACGGCCTGTGACCTGGAACTGGCTTTTCTTTTATTTTGCTGTCTGCTGGCCATACTAGAAAACCCCTGCTGTTTGGGTTCAATCTGTCAAGGTTCAAATTATCCTCCAACTGAGAGCTAATCAAGGGCGTCTGACCTGGTTTGCAAATAAACTAGGAACAAAAGTGGGTTTATTTTTTTCTTTCTAGGGAGCCCTAGTTCCCACAAACTAAAGCAAAATACAAGCACACCACAAATGCAATTCCCTAAAATTGGAAACAGACACAAATACCCACTGAAGATGGACTGGATTTACCCAGCACTTCAGAAGTACCCATTTTCAAGCTATAAATCCATTTTTTATAGAAATTGGTTTGCAAATACATTCCAAATTAAAAGTCACAGTTCATTTAGCAAGAGTCTGCAGCATGGCGAGAATGACGATTTGAAGCACTGGGGTTACCCCGATGAGGACGCTGGAGACTTCAAGTATCTTCATGGATGCCAAGCTTCAAGTTGCTGGGTACACATGGTAGAATTAAGCTCCGTGCACCATTAACTTCATTACTGTATCCACCTTATGTAGACTGCTACACTATAAACATGAAAGTTTCCTTTTTAAACCTTCCTATTGCCTCTGCTGCTGCTGTTCTGACAGATTTCACTCGGCCACTCTCTCTAGAATATTACTAGTGCATCTCAGTGCATTAAGGTCTCAGGGCTGACACTCTGGGCTCTTTTGTTTACAACAGGTATCTAATGTTAGAAAACAACCTAGGACAGCAATGATGACGACAAAGTAAAAGCTTCAGGACATCATCCCAGAACAATGTGATTGCAGTTCTGTGAAGGGATTTCCCTAAATTGCTATCAAAAGACAAAATTACCAAGTTATTACAATGCAGTTAACTGCACTGCAAGCTGCAAGGCATTTGCAACAGCCAAAACCTGAATATAGCACTTTCCCCAAGAGGCAGCAAAAGACAAGTCAAAGTCCATCAGGGAGGAACAGGCTTATCAGGCAGGAACTCTAAACTCTTCCTCAGGTGGCAAGTGGAATAGCAAGCACCAGTAGTTAGGAGACACTAGGCAAATGGAAGGATGGAAGGGAAGGTCAGACAGAAGTAAAACTACAAAGATTGCTTGGTATCCAATTCACAGACAACAGAAGGAGTGATAAAACAGCATGGCACATCACTAATAGTCAAAAGTACACAGCATTCATCAAGACAATCATCACACATGGAAATGAAAAAAAAAACACGGAATAAAATTAGAGATGTACAATATTCTACCGGGCTTATTAAATAAGGCTTAGCTTACTTTGGACTGGCAGGTTTGTGGTGTTTTTAAAGATTAATTTTATCATGTTTCATTCTGTACACATATATGAGTCTGTGTTTGGTGTGTTTGTGTGAATACTAGTTTCATGGAGGTGGAGATACATACAGATGGTTGCCAAGCAGCCTGAGATTGGTGGTGGGAATCGAACTCCAATCTTCTGCAAGAGCAGTACTAACTCCTGAATGATGAGCTATCTCTCCAGCACCAGGACAATAGTTTTAACTTCCTGGAATCCATGTTTAAGAATACCCAGCAGTACTGTGGTTAAATGTATGATATCAAAAATTAGCTGATTCCCATTGGAGAAGGATCTGCTTTCACCCAAAATATACCCTACCAGGCTTTCATTTAGTTTCCTCTTTATCTGCAGTATCCTAGGTAACATTCCTACCATTCTGGAGGGCCATATGATTTATTACCCTAATCATATTTATTCAAAGAAAACCACCCTGTTTTATAACCTTATAACAAGTTATAGTTAGAAATTATTCATTGTTGGTTCTAATATTCCAGCATTCATCAGGGCGAATGCAAAATATAAATAGCATTGTCTTCGTATTCCAAATCCTTTACTTAAGAGGTGTTTGACAAATGTGTTAAATAAAATAATAGTAGAAACAATTAAGAATAATAATACAGACTGACCTCAGCTAATGTGCAATCTTTTAAAAAAAATCACGAATCTCTTGTATTTTTCAAATTAAGCTATTTTAAAGGTCATCAATTTAAGTCAAGAAACATGGAATAAAATGCAAAATGTTAGGCAATCTGAGAAAAAAACACTGGTTTTCAAATTTTACACAGTTATTTTTCAAAATATTTATGAATTTACAAAAAGCATATATTACTTAAAAATCCAGATCCAAAAATATTGCCAGGTAAATTCAAATATTGGGGCTAATCATGTTAGAGAAGTTGTTTAAAAATCTTTACTCAATTTCTGCTCCACTTAGCACTGAGCCAAGTCCCTCCCACCTCCTGTCTTTTTTACATAAACTAATTACATAGTGAATTACATCTGAAAGTCAGTGCAATCAGAAGTAAAGGTCAGACCATCGAATATAAGTTATTTCAAGTATGAAAAATAAAGCCCAGATGTTACGACAGTGAACAAATATAGATATAAAAATGGAAATGAATTCACTTGGTAGAGTTTATTGCAAGCTCATTTTTTCCCAAAGAAAATTGATCTTTTCTTTTCAAATCAGTTTCTTCAGCAATCCCTATGTAAAAAAAAAAAAAAAAAGCCTTTGTTTCAAATGTTCTCTAGATTGCTATAATTTGTTTATGTGCTATAAATGGGTATATATTACTATTGACATGTGCGCAGTCTATGTCATCTCCCCTAAATGACCTCAGATCTGTGAACAATCCATCCTTCATTACCAATCAAGTGTACCACGGTGACTAGTCCTTCCAATGTGAGAATCCAGACATGTACAAGGTACCTTCTGAGAATATTCCCTACTTCTGCCTACTACGGATTCCGATCCAGTTAAGAGAATCATCACTGCGCGCACAGCATGCACTCATTCAAAACACATTTGCTGAACATTAATTGAAACATAAGGATAAGGAAACTACAGGCAGTCCTCACTGACAAGGTGGCCAAGTGGACGCATGAAGTGTGGAGTGAGTGCTACTCTCCTCCTAGCAAGCCCTGTCCCAAAAACTGAGCAAAGCATTCTGAATGGCTGGGGCCAGACTATGCTGCTAAGCGACATGAGGTGATGGCTCAAGAACAGCCAGAAGACCAAAATATGAAGGGCCACGGAAATTACAACATTCTCTAGGACCGTTTTATCCACTGTGACCTGGACACCTTCTATCAGGATCACCTGGGAGCTTAAAAATATAGACTCTTAGCCCCTACCCTAACCAACCAATATAGCATTCCCCAGTTAGCATAAGTCCTAGGCAATCTGCATACACCTTGCAACATGGAAAAGATGTTTGAAGTCTGGTGTTTCCTCTGAAACAGTTACCTAGGCATGAACATATGAAACTATGCATGAGTACGTACATATATAACCATTAAAAACAAGTTGTAAAGAACATGATGTAATTCTCGGTCAGTGTCCCGTTTTCTCAGGTCCTTCCTCCTTACTTTTTTGAGTTTGGTCAGATAAACTGAAGTATGTTTTCCACTATGTAAGGATGTAGTAAGATTAGGATTATGGTTTTTAAGAATTTCTGTCTTATTACCAGAAACAGTGAAGTGTGGATGGAGTAAGCACAAACTTGCAAAACCGGGGACTTCTAACTTGCTTGCTGGTAACAGTGGGATTAGATACTGTACACTACTTTGTCATTTTGATCAAGAACAGGATAACTGCTATTCTGCTTCAACAGCTGTTGGCTCAGTGACCTTAAGAAAGGCACTTATTCATTTTCTCCTCAGTTTTCCCATCTGGAAACTAGAATTCGGGCCTACTTAATAGACAAGCTTTATGGAAGTTAGCAGTACGAGGCTGAGTCTGCGAGACTTGGAAGATAATAACTAGATGGTTCCTTCCTGTTAGTAGTCATATAAAAGGAGGGTGAGAACAAGGAAAATCCTGGGACAACAAGCCACTGCCAAGGTAGGCTGCATTCTTTATACCTTTATCCTCTATCGCCTCACTGTTTCCTCAAAAGTAAATATAGTTCCTATCTTGTATCCCTTTTCTTTATTCATTGTTCTTCTTCTGTTAAGTTACTGAGAACACCTCTTTAACTCACCACTGAATTCTAAGAATTTGGCATGACAAATGGTATATATTAGGCCCACAACAAATATTTACTGGAGGAATGCATAAGTAAAATGATAATTTGGAAGTTAACAGGCCGCTATGGCACTTTTCTTAATGCAGTTAGTGCTTTCTTTTCAGAGAAATCAGTTTCAGAAAGGAGAACAGGACCCTCCATCCTGCAAAAGGAAGAACAAAGAACCACTCGCCAGGGAGTCATATCTAAGTCTTGTCCTTTTTACTGACATTATAATACAATACAGAATTCATTCGTTCATTCTTCTCCCTCCAAAACCTCCCATACCCTTTCCTGATTTCCTTCAAAATCATGGTCTCATTGTCATTAATTATTATTGCATGCATTTTTGCATGATAAGGTTTCTATAAGTTATCACATGCTGATCTGAAATTTGCCATCCTCTGATTCATCCTCCTGAGTGCTGAGACTGCAGGCAAGCCACCTAGTTTGGTATCTCCCCAAATAAAGAGTTATGCAAAAGCCATGCATAGAAACCTCTCATAGAAAAGAAGTGAGAGTCTGTCGCACGCCTGACTCCCAGAAGTCAGGGAGACAAAGGCAGGCAGATCTCTGTGAGTTGGGGCTACAATGTGAGTCCAGGATGACCAAGACTACACAGAGAACCCCTGTCTTGGTGGGGGGGAGTGAGGGGTGGGAAACAGATTAGCCAGTCAAGTGCCTCTAGCACAAGCACGAAGAGCTAAGTCTGGACCCCTAGCATACCTGTAATATGAAAACTGCATGTCAGTGTGAATCTACAGCCAAGACCAGGGAGATGGGGATGAGAAAATCCTTAGAGCTCATTGCCCAGAAAAATCAGTGAGCTCCAGGTTCAATGAAAGATCCAATTTCAAAAAATAGGCACAGGAGTGTGCACACACATGTCTACACACGCACACACAAGGTGTTAAGAGAAGAAAGAAGAAAGAACTGTTACATTCAGTGAGTAGGGTGAGAACAAGGTGGAGCCAGGGTGAAAGTCAGTATGAGTGGAGGATGCAGCCAGAGGATATGGGGCCTAAAAGGTGCCAAATGCAAGCTACACTGCTCACTTTTCATGCAGAACCCTCCACCCTGGCCTCTCTCCTAAGAAGTCGCTGCTCATAATCTTCCTTTCCTTAAACTACCACTCTTAACTGTGCTATGTTTTACTGTGCAAATAAATCAAGTTAGATGTTTTCTAATCTGGTAGAGATGTAAATTTCTACAATATAAAAATATTTTAATTTCTTAAATTTATTCTTCCAAAAATTACACACAAAATTACAAACACCAATACATTCCTCCAGGTCTTACGGAAACCAAAGGTCTGAGAATATCCCTCATAAGCTCAGGTATTTGTACACTTGGTCCCCAGCTGGTGTCACTGTTCAGGGAAGTGCGGCAGACTTGTTGGAGGGAGTGTATCACTGGAGGCAGGCTGTGAGAATTCATGACCACGCCCTGCTTCCAGCTCGCTCTCTGCTTTGTTTGCAGTTGCAGATGCTATCCCTCAGCTCCCGGTTCCTGCTTACTATGATGGACAGAAAAAACACTCTTACTACTCTAAGTTTCTTTAGTCATGGTGTATTATTTCAGCAACAGAAAAGCAATTAATAAGTCTAATTAGTTCATTAGCACTGAGCAAGGGATTATTTCCATAATATAAGGCATGTTTGTTTTAGAAAAATGTTTAAGGGAGTTAAAGGTCTCTTGATTGTGCTAATTTTAAGAAATTCTGCTTTGAAAGAATCAACTATTTTCATCAAAATAGATGATACTTAAGGAAGGAAATTTTGGTAAAATTAAAAACTAGCCCCCCCCCCCACACACACAAAGATCTAGGCTATTGATTCCCAAACTTGTGGAGTTTTTAAAATATACATTGCCTAACCAGACAGCTACTATAAAATAGCTCAGAATAAGTAATTTATGAACAGCATATATTTATTCCTCATAGTTCTAGAGCCTGGAAGGACGCAGAGAGCCAGTAACTTCAGCATTGAATGAAGGAAAATTCCTGTTCTGCTTCAAGGATGGGGCTGCTGGGTGCATTCTCACACGTGGAAGGGCACATGCAGCAAGCATCCTCATGGGCTGAAAAGAGGAGAGCCTCCTCCAGGCCTCACAGCCCTCTGCTGTGGACCAGGTACTTCTCGGTAATCCCTAATACCGTCACTGAGGGATTAATAGGAACTTCGGAATTCTAGAAGTTTACAGCCACTGAGAACATAAGAAGCACCTGTGAACTACTAGAAACTTCAGGGTAGATTTGTGATTTACATCTGTATCCTAAAAGCTTCCTTAAAAAACAAAGAGCATCTACCACAAAATTCAAATCAATGCTTCTATACCATTAAAAGGTGACACCTTTTAGGAGGAGGGGAGGCGTTAGGGGATCTTTTTCATTCCTTCCTTCCTATCATTAACTCAGAGCACAAAGCAACAAACTGGCACTGGAAAAAGAGACTAGGTTCCTACCAGACTGTCATTAAACCCTGGACTTCCAGCTTTCAGAACTATGAGTAAGTAACTTTCTGTTCTTTGTAAACTACCAGGTACATCTCATTTTGTTGTTTATGAGGCAGGGTCTTACTATTAAACCCTGGAAGGCTTGGAACTCACTATGAAGACCAGGCTGGCCTTGAACTCAGAAAGATCTATTTGCCTCTTCCAGTGGAATGCTGGAACTAAAGGTATCTACCACAACTGCCTTCTACTTCATTCTGTGATGGTGTCTTACTGTGTTATTCAGGCTAGTCTTGAACTCCAGAATTCAAGCAACCCTCCTATCTCAACCACCTGTATAGATGGGAATCCAGATATCTGCCACCATGTCCAGGAGTCTGTGGTGTTTGATTTCAGTAGCACAAATGTACAAATATAGCAAGCTTAACATGGAATAATAGAGCTGATACTCATTACATGGGAAAATTCAGGCCACATATAAATAGTAAATTTCCTCACTATTTCACTGAGTATTTTGATCATACGTTAGCATTAGTTTAGCCATAACATTTCTCTAAACAATGCCTCTGCAAGTGGTCTATTTTCCCATCTTCATCTCAGTTGTTTGTTTGAGAAAAACGTATAATACTAGGTTTATGACAAAGCTACTGTATTAAGAATACAGCTGGACTTTTCCATTTCAACCAATGGTCTAGAGTTCAGACTTACTCTGAGTTTAAATTTCAAATCTATAGTTACTACCTCACCAACATTCCATTTCTTTAACTAGAAAGTCAACATATTAATAAGATCAGGCTAACTTTCATCATTTTGAAGGCGCTATACACGCTGCCAGAGGAGAAGAAAAAGTTGTCTTCAATCTCAGATTGAAAATTAAAAAGACAAAAACAAAACAAAACAAAACACTGGCCGGGCAAGACATGCCAACTCATTTGTGCAGCAGTGGCACAAATGCCACAGGGATTCTCCTGCTCCACAAGATGGAAGTCGTACTTGGCACTAGGATGGGAGTCAAGAACCCATGGCGACACAGGTCGCGGACAGTAGGGGAGATCCTACTTCTATTATTCTAGTAAAGGGGCACAGTATTAAATGACTCATAATGACGTATTACCCTGCATAAAGATTAGTGTATCTCACAACCCTCATGGGAGAAGTTAAATTTTACAGCAAGTGGTGATTAATTCTAGGACCCACAACTGGACAAGGTGAGGAAAAACACCTCCTCCAAAGGTAAGGTATCATTGCAGAAAAGAGATGGAAAGATTGCAAAAGCTGGAAGCCGTAAAAAATTACACTCAATCTATGTTTTCCAGACACAACACAGCAATTCCACACATGAACTCACAGTGCTTGTGACAGCATGTACACTGTGCAATCATAAGCCAAACTAAAATGCCAGCATAGAGAGTGAGTGAGGTATAAAATCCAACCCAATCTATGGAACTATTGGCTATTTATAGCTGCTGGGAGAGAGAGAATCAGGTTTCTTTAAGGGTATGGCCCTATTAGGTTGAATACATTCCAGCGTTCCACTGAAGAATTTTGGGGCTACAATAAACAATTGTACCTACTGGTTTATTGTTTAACTGTTGTTTGAGGACACAAAGTTAGGTAAATAAGAGGAGCATTATGTCTGGGAGAAGTTGAGGCAGTGGTAAATATGATCAAAATACATTGTATGACATTCTCAAGAATTAATATTATAGTTTTTATAAGAACTAGCTGTGAGGAAGCGCTATCTGTAAGGATATAGAGCAGTGGCAAAGCCCAGAGTTGTCAGGGCTCTGAGGTGGATCTCCACCTCTACCTATGTACCTTACCCACCCACCTAGCTACACACACACACACACATGCACGCACGCACATACACAGACACACTCACAGAATTATGTAATTACTCATTTCCTTAATCACTAAATTCATTTATTCACCAACTTCCTCTTACTCAACTATATTGTCACCACTGGATTTTCTAGCCCTCTGGGTTTTCACTCTCTTCTTGTTAGCACTATCAGAAACAATGCATTAAAGAGAAAGCATTTCCAAGTCAGCAACGTAAATCAAACTTTTTCTATATCACAAGCAGTAAGAAATGTGTTAGAACTGACCAAGAGATATAAAGAACATACAGAGGGCAACAAATAACAAGAAATACAGGAATTTATAACCTCTGCAGACAGTCAAGGTCCCACTAACAAACCTTTTTTTTCCATGCAGAAAATTGTGCTCACCATACGTGACATTGTGTAAGGGTGTTTACGGCAATTTAATATCTACGGGAGCAGGAGACGAAATTTAATAAGTTTTCAAATGAAGGGAACTGACAGTCAGTGTGAGAAACTGTAGACTCTGCAGAATGAGCCTGAGCTGGCATCACAAAGTAGTGCTTCTTCCCAGAAAACATCCCACGGAGGTCAGATTCAGAAACCACCAGGTGACAGGATCGCTTTCGCATCTTTCCAGGGTGGTTAAAATTCCCCTGAAGAACCTTCCAAACTGACTTAGAACTTTCAAAGTTCACCAAAACCTTCCCAGAAACAGATCAGCCTCAATACAAACACTAAAAACAAACCCCTGGGGGAACTCATGTCCCACTGTCACCCAGACTAATTTGCAGAATGCTGTTAAGAATACAAAAACCCAACACAAATGCATATATATGCACTAGCCATTAATGTGGAACTAAATGCATATATCCAATCCATAACATGGTAAATACCTCTGAAGTATCAGCAAATGAGTCTCCACAGTTATTCTGCTTGAAATCTGGGAAAGGCATCACCACTAGACATCTGTGTCATATAATCAAGTCTGTGTTCAATTAACTACACTAGATGAACACCTGAAGCCAAGCGGCATTTCTTGCTCATTTCTAAAACATAGGTTTTCGGTGCCACATTTTCCTTATAGGCCCCAAGTAGCACAGGAAATTACATGAGGCTTGAATTTCTATGTTAGCCACTCAACCAACATACACTGAGCACTCGCCAAACCCATACACCACCACGTATGCTCAAACATAATGTCTCCTATAAAAACTGCCCAAATCAATCATACCATATATTGAGATCACAGCTTTCCCAAGTTTATTAGCAGAAAAACAAACTAGTTCCAACAAATGCTCTGGAAATGCTCTGTTGAGTGAACAGTAGCCATATAGTTCCAATAGTCAGTTTAACTCTCAGCCACATCGGGGTTTCTTTCTCGTAGGCCTCAAGCATAACATTCCCCACAAGATTCCGAATGGTATTTTGAATCTTAAAGGTCATCAGAGATGACAGCAGCTGATGACCCAGGGTCAAAAGCCAGCAAAATGAGCAAGCTGCCTAGCAGGGAATGCCAGTGTTAGAGAGGGTGCAGAGAAACATGAAGGCCGCTGACCAGCTGACACCATGCTAGATGTTCAGGTATGCTTTCAAACTCCAAAGGCGCTTATATCTATTTTAAAGAAAGATCGATAAGCTCTTATCCTAAGACTTGCTTCATGGTTCTGTAGACTTTAATTTTTCACCATTCCAAAACCAGGTACAGTGATGCATGCCTGTAATACAGGCATTTTGAAGGCAGGGGCAGAAGGGTCAGAAGTACAAGGTCATTCTCAGCTACATAGCAGGCTGTAGGCCAGCGAGGGTGAGGTGAGACACTGTGTCATTACTTCCACTCGGTACCCTCTTTCCTAAACATAGAAGAGTGCCTTAAAACATAGTCCACGTGGTTTTAATCTTTTTAATCCCTCTCCTTTGCAAAGTAAGTACTCAATAACTGTCAGCCAGGTCTTCAGTCCTATCTGGATGATGATAAATGAGCCTGCTAGTGTTCCAAGCCTACAAGCAAATAGATGCCTCACTGTGCACTATGTATTTGCCTTCATGTGCTCATGAAATTATGGAGCTTTTCTTTTTGCTGCTTTCCTAGATAGCCAAGACTCCCAGGTTAGTAAAATTATCTTCCCTCTTTCAAAGTAGAGCACAGTTTACGAAGCTTTCTTTCATAGTCCATTACATATAATCATTTAATGTGTGATACTTAAATCCCTTCTAGAGTTGACAATGTATAGCAAACATGCAAATGAAAGTGATCTATAAGAGACATTTACTTGATTATTTTATTTGAATATTGCACAAATGGAAAAAAGGAGAGAATTAGACACTTAACTGCCATACAAATTAATAGAACGCTATTATTGGTCCCTTTTTTATCTTGGAGCAAAATCATTATACAGTAATCATCACTAGAGGTGATAGTCAAGTCGGGGCTTCACGCAAGCTCCACAATGAGCAATTTGGATAATACAACAGAAAATCCAATACTGCTCCCAGCATTAACTACCCAACGTAGCAGGAAACAATGTCCTTCTCCTTGCTTTCCACAATTAATCTTAGCCATAACAGGCAGTGCTCTTCACCAGCCTTGAACTGTGAATTTGATTTTTAAAATTTCAACAGTAATACTGAAATCACTAGACATCGAGAAATTTTCTTTCTATTCTGAATACTTCATCCATAATCTATATTACATCCTATAACTGGTTAACGTCATTTACTGTGTAAGGGCTTTTCAGATTTATGAGGGCAGGAACCGGTGTATATGGAGGGGGGCGGCAATGCACAAACAAGATCTAGAAAAGCACAGGATGGCTGTGAGAACAGCCCATCCATCATCCCCACATTTTGATTCAGAGACAGCAATGGACGGTGCTGTTTCTACAGCACTCACCCTGTACACACACAGGTTTGCTCCATCGGAACACAACTGAAACTGATTGATTAGCTGCTAGAAAAAAAATACAAATATCCTATTACAAAACAAAACAAAAAATAAAAATAAGCACACCCAGTCTGTGAATTCATTCTGGCCCCAACAAAATCCTGCTCACTGCTTGGCATGTTCTTCTAGGTATCTAAAAATGCAGCTACAAGGAACACAGCAACCCACAATTTTGTTAAAGAGGAAAAAATGTCCTGATTCAGCCGAGAGGCTGAGTCAGGAAGAGGATTTCCCAACATACAAATGTAAATCTGCCCCCCAAATGTAGACCACCCAGAAAGTAACAAGTCAATGAAAACCGTCCAGAGGACGAAGGTGGGTGAGAAAAAGAGGAGGACAGCTAGGAGACCAGCTCAGTGTGCACATGCTCTGTGCACAGGAGAAACCGACGCTCTGTTTACAGAAGACAGCCTTGACTTCAACGATGCCATTCGAAAGTTCGTACGCCGCACTGCGCAGGAGACTTCAGGTGCAGCAGATTCGACACCTCAATAGGCCATTTTATCCAGAATAATTTCCTGACTGGTTTACATTCTTTTCTAAGTGCCGCTTGCCTTTCAATTGGACTCTAGTCTGCACATTCGCTATCGACAGAGATAGGAGATAAGTTTTTTTATAAACATAAAACATTTCAAGATTTTGATACTAAGGAAGAAATTACGTACTTATTGTTCATGTTATTACATGACAGAAAACCTGACTTCTAATCTTAGTGTACATAAGCTTAGTTTAAAAAAAATCATGTTACTAGTACACAGAGGCCAGTAAACAAAATAAGAAAGGGAAAGAAAAAGTCACCAAACAGGGTACAGTGACACACACCAGTAACTCTACAAAGAAGACAGCTACCAGTTTGAGGTCACCCTGTTCAACATAGCAAGTTCAATGTCCCAAATAGCAAGACCTTGTCTCAAAAATCCAGAAAGGGAAAAGGGAAAGGAAGGGAAGAGAAGGGCTCTGGGGGCACTTTTTAAGGAGGGAAATTTACCTGTACTAATAAGGCATTTACTGGTCGCATACTTAGACCTCATCTTTGAGTTAGTTACTCATTATGGGGTAAGCCTTCTAAGTAAGGGTAGAATGGTTATGGCTCAAAGGCATACAAATTATTAAAGAATAAATTAAAACCTTAGAAATAAAAAGGGACATTTCTTCTATTGTGTTACCTGTAAAATTATCTTTTGTGATTTGAAAATGAAGACTTTAGAATTTGATGGGACCCTTGGAGTTTCAAGGTCCTTTGTAGAAACAAAGATAACACTACCCACTCAGGGTACTTACAGCAGGTGCCTACAAGTTTGTTTTTCCTATGATGGGATGAAAATCTGTATCTTTCAAAATCAGAAAATTAAAAGTGGCTGTCATATTAATTGGCTCATCTATAAAGACATTTCTTATAAAACATACTTAAAAGCAAAAGTAAAGCTTGGGTTGGACCACAATCACTTACATCTGTTGCTTCAATGCTCTATGCAAATTAGTTTTTCCTCCTGGATTCACTTTAGATTCCTTTACTATAAGAAACATATCTAGTTCATTCCCTTCCACACAGCCAACAATGGACATAGGCCATCTAGAATTCTGACAACAGATAATACTAAAGTGGCAGCGAGGAGAAACTACAGCTTGGAGAGGTCAGACAGCCTGCTCAGATCACCTGGCAGTGAGCAGCAGCACAGTGTTCCAAAACCAAGCTGCCTACAGCAACACTCCTGCACACAGTGGTTCCCTTAGCAAGTGCTTCCGCAACAGAGCCGCACGCCAATCAAATGAGCCAGCAACCTAAGAACCAGGGTCTCAGTTTCAACTCTAAGATACTGATAACAAGAAGACGAGTTTCAAGCTTATATTGTTAACACTCAGTTCAGAATGAAAATAACACTAACTACTGGTGAAAACTACTGGCGCAATCTTCTGGAACTTTCTCTGTGAGCAGCACTAACTGTTGCTAACGTGTGATGATGAGCTGAGTCACTCATCATCACTAGTCCGATGCTGCACAGCCGACACTACCAACAATCCCAGAAGAAAGCGCACGCTGCTCAGAAGAGAAATCCGACTGCCAAGCTGAAAGCACTTACAGAAGCTCTCTAACCAATGTATAAAATCCATGTTCCCTTAAGTCATATATGACACATGAGAGGATCTGTGTAAGCCATGATGCAACCCTACGAAAAAGGATCAATCATGAACGAATAAATAAAAGTCTTCATTTCCTAAACAGTCAATTTAGCCCTTTATATTTTTCAATCTTTTCAAGTGAAATGAGAATGATTTTTGAAAAGTCTATGCAATTTCACAATGTTGGAAAGTACTGCTGCTTCCTATATTTGTAGTGGTTGGTATATTGCTCAGCCATACTCAATATCCCCATTACCAGACACATACATGGAAAAACGAGCCCCAGTCAAAAATGCCAGGCCAGATGCATACAGTTTCTATCCAAACTTCTAGCCCTCCTGGAAAATGTTTCCCGGAATCATGCTGCAGAAAAGACAATCTTTCAGATTTTCCCAGAACAAAACCTAACACTAAAAACAGAGTGTTACCAAGAGCCAACACGCTCCCTTTGTTTCACGTCAGTGCCTGTTGAATGTGAACACAGGAAAGGAGTAAGTTAAAAACAAATGGTTAAAAAAAGTGGCTTTTATGTCAATAAATGAATCAGGGTATGCTTTACTATATTACACAAATTCATGTTGATAAAAGCTTTATATAGACTGAATAAAGAACTGTGTTTAGAACACAAACATTGTGACACTCAGGTTTGAGTACTGAATGAAGTTTTCCAAGTTACTTGCTAAAGGGAGAAGTACATTGCCAGTAACCATTAACCCACAAGATGAGGAGACAATAGGTTCTCTGCATGTTGGGTATGAAAACATGCCCCTGTTGTATACACAGATTAAAAACAAAGACAAAATAGGAAGTTCATGGCTTAAGCAGTTATGTGTCAAAACAACTGTGCCTCATGCTAAAGATAAGGCCTGCTATTTGCTGAGGGGAAGAGGTAGTGATTCAGGTAGTAGTAAGCGAGCAGCCCAGGCAGAACATTCCTCTCAAGACTCTTGCCCCTACCACCCAGTCACGCCTCCCGAGTGTCACTGCTGTGGATTTCATTCAGTCTGCAAAAACCCTAACAAAATTTTCAGCTGTTTCCATACAGCCATTTATCTATCTATTTATTTATTTGGCTTGTTTGTCCCTTATTTTACCTTTTCTGTGATATCTAGAGAAGAGTGATCTACAATGTGTTGTTAACCTGAGAGTGGTTAAATGGAAAAGTGGTACAGGATCATACCCAATATAAATACAGCTTGAACAATTACATGTGGTACTAGCCTGTTAGCTGAGCAGGTATGTTTATAAACTTCAGACAGCTAAAGAAACTGGAACCTTTTTAAAAGGAAGCAATGCTTAGAAGATGAGTATTGTTCAGAAGGCTGACTTCATACATAATTCTAGAAATCCTTACCTTGAAAGGACTGCTTGGCTCTCTCCACAAGCTCGTCAATGGGATAGCTGGCCAGGTTTCCTCTGGCATGTTTAGTTTTGCAGTAGGTACAAGCATTGAGACACCTGTTCAAATGGAAGCAATGAATAAGGCTCAAAACCTTAAAGACACGGACGGCATACATAAACTAACAGGCAAAACAAACAGTGCAGTGACATTTTAGTAACATTTGCTTAATTTATATGAGATACAAAAATAATTATCTAAATGACTTATATTTAGCTTCCATGAGGACCAGAGTTGGTAATCCTTGTGACTTTTAACTATGAGAGAATTATCACAGGAAGCCACAGATTTTCCTAAAACACACATATCTACGAGGAGTGAAATTTATAAATACTTTCTGATTAAACACACATTTTTTGAGGAGACCCAAGTTTACAAAGCCCATGATTAATCAAATGAAATTCAAAACACAACACTTTATTTTTCCTTTTTGGTAAACCACCACCAGTATTTCTTTGGCCATCAGATAACTAGAAAGTGTTTTGTATTGCTTATATAAAACATTTTATTAGGAATACTGAAGTGTATTTGTTGAACCTTTAAATAGTGATTTCTCACAAAACTATGGACTTTTAGAAATTTTCAGATTATTTTTTACTCCATGAGCAAAATATTAAGATGTACCTGTGAGTTATATTAGCCAGAGAAAACATTTAGGATGTCAACATGAGCTGTGAGAAAAGTAAAAACTGACTCACATCCCAGTAGTCTTCTGTTATGGTTAAAAGTTATTTTCTCCAAACTAGAATATTGATTTCTTTAGTTTTAAAATTAAATTTAAATAGATGTATTACAAAATTTTAAAATACAATTTCAATATAAAAAAGATAAATTTTTAGAACTGAACAAAACAGAAGCTGCCTATACTCAGTGGTTCAGTATCCACTCAAAAGACCACTGTTAAACAATGCTTTAAATTTTCCCCTTGCAAAACTAGAATTTGATGAGTGAACCTTACCAACATAATTTTACTGGTATGTAACTGAGATATACAAGAATCGCTGTCCTTAGTAGTCAATCCAACAATGTTTGATGTCTGATAGCTTTGAAATGTATTTATTATTTGGCAAACCACTGGTCATTAACATCCAGCACTGTTCCTCTCAAGCAATTCATACTTAATTTTAAAAACTGAGGGTCCTCTGCAGCTTTGGAAGAATGACGCTGGGCTGGCTATCCAAGGAGGATAACCCTCTGTGTCCTCCTGACTAAGGAGAACCTGTTAGATTAAGCACATGGGACCTCCTTTAGCCTTGTATGTGCGGGGGGGAGGGGGGTCAGACCTGATTATTAACAATGTCCACCATACAGAATGGAAATCCACCTTAAAAAAAAAAAAACAGATAAGTAATTCAGCCAAGGCCATGTAACAGCTCAGTGTCTAGTGCAGGCTTACCAGATTTCAACTCTATGGATCTTCCTTATGAACAAGTCCATGGAATAAATGTGATTCAAACATCCTTGGGCAGAGTTGGTAGATCCTGTATTTAGCCAAACTGAGGCTCTCGGTTTCATTTACAGCATTTGCAGTATCAAAATCAAAACCAAACACCCCAAACAACAATAGAAACCATCCTAGCTGCATGCAAATGAAGTCAGAAGGCTCTCATCCAGCATGAGCTAAGGTAATGCAGCATATTTTTGACAGCACTTAGTCTCCCACCATTTGTTTACGATATGTGCTTCTCTCCTTTAGTTTTGAGGACTCTGAAGTCAGGCTTCCTGTCTGAACTGGCCCATGCATGTACTCTGCATTTCTGCTGTCATCTGTTTTCTGTTTATCATTTTCTTGCTGATTCGATGGGCAAAACATGTCACCTCATATGACTTGTTCTCTTTTAAATTCTGGAACCCAGTTCCCAGTAGTATGCTGGGAACACTGGGAGTACAGTTTGCTCTCTGACGCTTCCTCAAGTGTTCCCATGGATCTGGGAGTCCCCACTGACTGGCATTCACTGAAATCAGCACTGTTCTAGGCAGGATGCCACTTCAAGTTCTAATCCTACTGCAAAAACCTTGCTCTCTTCTTCTTTGTCCCATCTAGATGAATGGCACTGAGAAGTCTACAGCCAGTCTTCATAAAATCCACTAACATTTCTAATTACAATTGTCTCTTAAAAGACACCACAGCAGAGGAAAGAGAGTAGGGGAAAAATGAATAAATAAAGTGAAGGAAGTATTAAAAAAAAAAAACATAGTTGAATTGATACTGGTAAACCATGTAGCAAAGTTTTTACAGTACCAGTCACTAGGTGTTTCAGGCAACTAGTGTTAAGCAAAGTTTGGATTATCACATGACTAGTATGCCAAACTCTGTGAAACAGATAGATGTATTAAGGATAGTTTAGTTTAAAAGCAGGTATGGCAAATGACATTTTCCTACTGTCTTAGTCAACAATGGTAAAAGTGAGGCCTCTGTGTAGAAAACTGATTGTGAAAATGTACTAAAAAGTTAAAATGAGTGCTATTCTAAAATATTATTCATACAACTGCTGTTCACCAAATCATTGATGAGATATTTAAATTCTAAATTTTTGTTGATTAAGATAGATTCAGTCTCATCTACAAAAAAAAACAAAAACTTACTATTGTTAGTAACCTCAAAGTCAACAATTATTGCTCACTTCTGTAAGCATGTCCCAACAGAACCAACTCAAGCAGTTAAGTCTTATGCCTAACTTCTTAATAGGAAGGGTCTGTCACAATATCAAGGCAAAGTACAGTGCCAAAGCAGTAAAGAATGAGCTTTTTGATGTTTCAAAACAACTTTTTTGCAGTCACCAGGAACTGTGTTGACCAACCATTTCAACACTTTAAAATAAGGGAATTCACAATAGAGAGTTTCAATTGTCCGTAAGCAATTAAATCGTTGTCCAAGAGTAAGAACTCTGAAGCAGTTTCTACAACAGTCAGAAAACAAAAGATCATTGAAGGCTTAATGCTAAAAGCCAAAACCAAGTTGAGGTGGACACTGAACAGCAAGGATGCAGTGAGCCCTCCACAGACCCTAGCTGCAGTGACAGAGAAGGCACAACACACCTACACACCCTGTGAGAAAACAGGCTCAGGAGCAAAGAGAGATGAGATCTAACTCAACGGTGCAACCCCTAAGCCTGAAAAAACGTATGAGGTATAGTACTTTAAACTGCATAAACTAAACAAATGAAGTAACAATGAAGGTTCAAAAACCAAGATATCCCCAAAGATTGGAACACAGGATAATATACTGATTCAATGCCACAGTACATGAAACGAATAAAAACAAACCCCCTTAGGACAGACTTTTCGAAAACCTGCTGTGAGTTCTGGAATAATTTGGAAACTATAGTCACACTCTAAAACACAGCCCGTATGATCTGTTTTTAATGAAGAGGGACTGAGTGAGGAGCATAATGTGACTGAACTCTTATTTCTCCTTGCTTCTTGGTTGAGAATAAATTTAAATATGCAAACCCATTTGAGAATAAAACATTAACACTGAAGTATTAATTGCTGAAATACTGCAGTGTAGTTCTTTCATATACTTTAATCCTTACTTATTTTTAATCAGTTGACAGAGTATAAAATCTTTTCTGAAGCTCCAATTATGACAAAATTATAAGCTCTTAGAGCTAACTAAGTCTTAAAAAGCCACACTGTGATCTGCTCCTGCTCTTCTATACTAAAACATCATCCTGCAGATGAAAAATGGAGAAAAAAGACTTTCACAGGACATATGTTGAAGCAGACCTGGCTACTTAATAGCACCTACTGTGCCTCTACATTGAGATTTTAAAGGACTTTTCCAAAGAAAGAACCAAGTGTTTGAACTATCTAACAAATACAAGACTGCTATCAGCAGACTTATGAGGTCTTAGGTAATAAAAAGATGCTTACTTGCCAAAGCTGAAACCCTAAGTAAAGGAAAATGGAGCATCAGAAACACAGCACAAATGAGGTTCCACAATCAGGAAGCCTTTGGCTTTCTAAGTCCAAGATTCTCCCACCAGAGATTAATGCCTTCCGCCCTCATCACTGACTCCCTGTTCTCTCCAAAAGCCAGTTTCCCTGAACTCAGTATCATCTTCCATTGTGCCCTTTCTAGACTTCCCTCTCCTGCATGTTAAAAATTACATTATACAGACTGTCCCTGCATTCCCCTCATTCTATCCTATTAGCTCCATTCTTTACTTCAAAAGGCTGCATTAATGGGTTCTCCCGTGGATTTCACCTCCATTCCTTTTACCCGAAAGGATTATTCTTATAGCCAGCACCCATGGATTCCCATAAAACTCAACACCTTTAAAGTAATTTTGGAAAAAATAGAAGCTGGTACTAGCAGAAGAGGATGGCTACATGCTTGCCTGATACTAAGTTAGGCATCTTACATATAAATATGCAGGAGGCATTATCTGGATCTTTCATAAAGAAAACTAAAGCTCAAAAGGATTATAAATTGTGCCCAACAGTACACACAGCCAAGTCAGACTCAATTTCTTCCTCCTTCTTTCCTTTCTGTGATGCTGGAAACCATACCCAGGACCTCAGGCATGTTAAACTTGTGCTATTATAACTCTAACCCTAGACCCAATCCATCTTACCTGAAATTCCCACAGAACGGATTGTATTCTGCACTGCTCTAATAACACAATAACCTACCCTGTGTGAGAATACATACTGACTGCATGAGCCTTTAAAAGCCTCACAGTTAGAGCTGATGAGGCACCTTTTTAAGTAAGAGCCCTTGCTGCCCAACAGTGGGGATTTAAGTTCAAATCCTCAACACTCATGCAAAAAGCTAGACGCAGACGCCCATACAAATACAGTGTAGCAGGATGGAGAGAGCAGGACTGCTGAAGCTTTTGGGCCACCAGCCTAGCAGCAGGTTCACTGAGCAATACTATCTCAAAAGAATAAGGAAGAAATATATAAAGCAAAGCCCCTCCTCTGGCCTTTATATATGCCCAGGTATCTACAGACACCACCTGCACGCATTTACAAATAAATATCGTACCATCACCTTCAGAAGCATGCAACAATTTTTACTGGATGCCACAACCTTTTACACAGTCCCTGTATACCACTAAAACACAAATACTTGGTGCTACTGGAGACTCCACAATGGACTAGAGTAGTTATCAAGCCATTACTCAGCTACTCAGTTAGATGTGCTACACAAGAAGGTCCTCAGTAAGACACACAGAGGAAAAGACAAGACAGTATGTTTAGCAACAAGAAATTTCTCTAAAGTTAAACTATCTTGTACGGTCACTACTAGTTTTTAAGGTTGTTTTTTATTATTATTATTTTATTTTTTGAGATCGCATCATTTTACCCTTCCATTTTTTCCCTCTGAACTCCCCCATATACCCTTTATGGTTCTTTTCCAAGCCAATGGTCTCTTTTTTTTATTAGTTGTTGGTAAACACACACAGGCATGCACGCACACACATGCTCACACACACTCCCACCCCCACCCCACCCACCCACACAATCCTAAGTACATAATGAGCACAGCTCAGTCTCTACAATTTTACTTGTATGTATGTATGACCTTTGGTACTGAATAACCAATTGGTATGCTCTTCCCTAGAGAAGATGATTTCTCCCTCTCTCAGCTTTTCCTAATTGCATATAGTTCCTTGTGTAGGGTAGAAGCCTCATGGGCTTTCACCCATCCACACTGGCATGGCTGTGGCTGTTGTCCTTGCTCAGCTCATGTTTACAAAGTTGTGTTGGCAAGACATGGGTCTAGCTTCTGACATTCCTAGGAGACACGATCTCCCAGCAAACTACCTGTTCCTCCGGGCTCTTACAATCCTTCCACTCCTGTTTCTGCAATGATTCCTGGGCCTTAAAGGTGTAGGATATGCACTGTAGCCTGAGCTCCACAACTCTGCATTTTGTGGCTTTCTGTAATGGTCTTTGTCTGTTGAAAAGAGAAATTTCTGTGATGGTGGGTATAAGGGATCACTGTTACTATTTTAAAAATTAGATAAATACCAAAATAAAATATAAAATACAAGCACACACATACAATTTCAAGAAATTCACTATATTTTACTTACATTTCTAAGCTCTCCAAAGACCAGCAAAGAACCATCAAGGTCTCCGGAACCTATTTCTGCAGATCATTCTTTATCATATCCCCAAGTTTTCTACATAAGTCTAGAAAAAGCCTCAGACTTTTAAATGTGCAAGAAAAATGGCAAGAAAACATCTTTGTTCAATTGAGTATTGCCCTGGTTAGTGGTCTATCAACTAATGGAGTGTAGAATGAACATCACTCATACATGGGAGAGATAATTCCAGGTGAATTGTCCATGCATTCTATTTGCAGCTCACAGTTTTACTTCTGGTAAGCAATCTCATGCCCGCAGCAGCAGCAATTGTTTCGGGGAGGTGTTTATTAAACAGCAAGATAAAAGATAAGAAAGAAGGAAGTCCATCTATCAGTGTTTTCTGTCCATCTATACTGCTATTTCTATTATTACAAAACATTAAGAGCAGCTGGAGAGATAGCTCAGTAAATACTAGTTGTTCTTCCAAAGAAGAGCTGCAACTAACACAAATTTACCAATAAAGAAAAAAAATATCTTACTGGCCATTAGAGCTAAAATCAAACCCTCATCACTCACTCACTCACACGCATGCACACATGTACACGCATGAGAGACAGAAAGAGAGAGACTTTTGTACTCTTTCTAAGTTAGACTGCTTGTTTGGGGCTTGGTTGTATTTTTATACACAGATACCTGGCTAAACATTTACTAAACATACTGAATAGAGAATGTAAGAATATAAACAGGACATGGCTTCATAAATATTTTCAGTGGTGATGTTATTACATATGCCTGAGGTAAACCCAAAGTTATGAAATGATTAGGTGAGAAACAGCATTTATTTTCTATGAATTCACAGCATTTATCTGCTGTGAAGTAAGCAATACTTGATACACAGATACTGTCAACATATGGGAAACAATCTCTAGCAAACACTGACCCAGGGGTTATGATGATCCTACTGAGCCATAAGCATACCAATCCAGCCCTCTGAAGAACAGACCTCATGCTGCAGCTTACAAGGAGGAATGGTGAGAAGTGCTGCTTTTGCTA
>CM053760.1:52031887-52113360 GCA_028658305.1 Pachyuromys duprasi
ACATTTCAAGAGTGTTGAAACTGGAAAGCTAAATGCAAATAGATAACTAACATGTGGGAATATAAATTGTTTGGGTAGATAATGGAGGAATTTCGTAAGGAATAGAGATGAGGAGTTTAAACAGAAAATAGAAAAGCTGAAACTTAGGCATGTATGCAGCTGCCTAGCATTCACATGTCAACATAGTCTACAAATCTGGAAGGCCAGCCTGGGGAGGAGTTCTACTGATAATCATAACACTTTAACTAGAATCCAAACTTTGTCTCTACTTTTTGAACTGAGTGCATAACGCAGAACCAGGACAAATACTATTTCTGGAGAGACAATAAGAATGCACAATCTCTGTGCTATATGAGAAAAGAGTATTTCTCTCTCAGGCCTTGGGGAAAGAGCTGTACTGAGGAAAGAGATTAGGCTGATTTTAAGAACTCTACCTCTAGGTGCTGGAGAGACAGCTCATGTATTAAGAGCACTTGCTGCTCCTGCTGAGAGCCCAGGTTTCCAGCATCCACATGGAACCTCACAAACATATGTAAATCCAGTTCCAGGGTCCTTTCCTGACCTCTGAGGGCACAAAGCATGCCTGTGGAATACACATACACATGCAGGCAAATATTCATGTACATAAGAATAAACTAAAGAAATTTTTTTTTAAAATGACCCCAATGATGTAAACTAATTCAATCCTTTATAAAAGACTATGCTATTTTTAAATCTATTGCCTGGAGAGGGAAAAGTGTATCTCAGAAGACGGAAATAAGTCAATGTAAGAATTCAAATATAGAGCTAGAGTAAAGCTCCATAACAGAGTATTTGCCAAGCATGCCAGAAATCATGCGTTCCAGTCCCAGCATACTCAACATGACTTGAATGAGATGGTCCCCTGTGGCATCACACACAGGTGCTGAGTTGGTGGTGCTGTTTAGGCAGGCATAGGAGGTGTGGCTTTGCTGGAGGAAGTATGTCACTGGAGGCGGGCTTTGAGGTTTCAAAGCCACACATCATCTGCAGTTTATTCTTTCTGCTTCCTGCTTGAGATACATGATGCAAGCCTTCAGCTTCCTGCTCCTGCCAAATGCCTTTACTCTGCCATGATGGATGCCTCTGGAATCATAAGCCCAAAAGAATGCTTTCCTCTGTGTCTTGCCATGGTGTTTTATCACAGTAATTGAAAAGTAACTAACATACCCACCCAGACACAGACAAAAAGAACTCTGAGATGAGATGAGCAATCTGGGAGTTCAGTTGAGTTCAGGGAGTTCTTACCATAAGGTGGTGACAACCCCACCGTCTAACACTGATGCAGCTATCTGTTGATAGAAGCAAAACTGAAGTCTGATTCCCAGCAACCACATGGTGGCTCACAACCATCTGTAATGAGATCTGGTGCCCTCTTCTGGTATGTCAGTACTATACTGTATAAATAACAAATAAATAAATAAATCTTTAAAAAACAAAGCAAAACAAACAAACAACACTGAAGTACGAAAGACCTGAATCCCTCCTAGTCTATTTCTTTCTACCTCTTCTGGCATTTAATTTTGACACAGAATAGCCACAGCATAACTTCAGTCTCTTGGTTTCCTTACCTCTGTTGCTCTTTTTGTTTTTTAAGAATAAAACAGTTTTGTGACAATATGTGAACACTATAATGTTGGTAATATAACTGAATTCTTGCCCATCACACAGGCTTTGTCTGTCTGATTTATTTCAAGGCTTTTCTTTCCATGCTACTAATTCTTGATTCCACCTCAAATCTTGAAGTCATTTTCATGTGAAGGACATGAGTTCTCTAACAATTCTGTCATAGAACAAGCTGTAGTAGCCTTTCCCATCCTCTTTTTCCATCATTGACTTGGAAGACAGAAGAGGAATGCCCGAGGAAGCAGAAACTCACGGTGTCTTTTCGACAGCCTGCCTAATGAGAAGGCCACGAAAGGGGAGTTGTTGATACAACGTCAGGCATGGTACCCAGCTCATCGTCATCTGCAGCCTTCTTAGAAGGCATCCTGGGCTCAGGGGATCACAGCTCCACTTCTAGGTGCGGAACCTAAAGGTGAGGGGATAAAGAGTACCACACCTGCAACCACTGAAGAGGTCCTTTGATGGGAGGCTGGATATGGGAGTTCATTTCTGATTCAGCAGTGTTGAATTTTATTTTTTTATTTTTGAGACTCTCATATACAAACACTGAACTTCATCATTTCCACCCTCCCTCCCCCTTTCCAGTTCATCCCAAATTCAACTCTCTCTCAAATCCATGACCTCTTCTTCTATAATTTGCTACTACACTTTTTAAAAGTGAGAATTGCTAACTATGATCACCGGTATGCTTGCTTCAGCACTGTGAGCAGACGAGAATGAACAACTCTTTAACCTAGAAATTTTTTGACCATGAAGCATTATTGCAGACCAGAGAGAGGGACCAAAATCCAGAGAGCCTGGTCTTAGAACTGGATGAGACTCCGAGTGTTCCTGTTTTAAACGTGGTGAAGTGATATCCCTGAAGGTCAATTATATTTACTAAGGAATATGTGTAGGTGAAGGTGTTGAGATGTGTACGGCTACCTGGGGAGAAAAGGGAATGAATTATGGCAGGTTTCCATCAGACAGGAATTTCTTCATGTTGGCCAGTCTGAGTGGGAACTGTCATTCACCACCGTGTTTAAATACTATGAACTGATTCTGGATACTCACACAGTCTGATGTGTTCTATATAGATGGTGTTGACCTTAGCTATTTGAAAATAGCAGCACCATTAGGGGGGAGAGCTGTGTGAGTATATACCGAAGATCAGTATTAATCACATTTTCTTTCCCTGTTTTTTCCCTATTCACGAGTCCCCCACAGCCTCTGGTCTAGACTCATAAATCTGTCTTGGGTACTCAAGCAATAAAATTACTTTAAATTAAAAAAAAGTTAAGGATTGTGTGTGGGTTGGGAAGGGGTATTGAGATGTGGTTGGTTGTCTGAGAGTAATGGGGATAAATTATACTGTGTTTGGCTGGATTCCACCCAGCACTTACTCCAAGCCTTTTACCAAAGAGAGAGACAGAGATAGATTTTGTTCAAGAATCTACTTTTCTCTCGCATAGTCTAAAAAGCTCAAAAGAATGCATACCAGCACCTGTCCCAGAGTACACAGCATGGCTCATTCAGACTTTTCCCTGTTCAGTGAATGGTGAGTCTGGGAAGTACTTTCAACCAAAGTCTGTTGGCACTGGGTAGTCACATGGAAACTGCCATTAGGCTAGAAAAGTACAAGGGACAAATTCCTATCAGGAAATGTACTGAACATTCCTACGAGATACTGCTGGATACTTCAAATAGAGCATTTGTCTTCTAGAGACTGCAAAAAGCTTGTGAACTGGACCGTTTGATCCATAGACTGTAAACTAAGAAAGGGCAGATACAGTCAAAAACTTTGAAGTAGAGATACATGGACCAAATAACCAGCCCATTACCTACATCCATCAGGAATATAAAAGAACAACTAAATGGCATGAGTTTAGAACCTCTTTAACCATGACAGAATCTCACTGTGCATCCTGGGGCCCAAGTCTCAGGGTCTTCCTTTTTCAGCCACAACATCCAGCTCTGAGACAGTCTTTCACAGTTGCGGCTTTTCTACTTGCCAACTTTGAGAATGCTTGGCATTAGGGCATACACATTAGAAATAATGAATAAACAGTACCTGCATAAAAACCCAAGATTACAGAGCAGCATTCTACAAAAGCCTGTAGTAGAGAAGAAGGGACTGTGTAGAGAATATTTAAGTTTCTGAATTTGTGGAAAAAAATCAAACAAACAAAAAAAGAAATTAAAAAACTTCAAACATACACTCATCAAGGTCTAATTTTACAACTAAAATACAAATGCTATATCAATTAGCTAATGGAACCCAAGAAGAAAACACAGATTGGAAATACAGCTTTCTTCCTAGCTAGAGACAGCATTACCATATGCAGAATCTCACCAAGCAGTAACCCACAGGAAGAATTGTGGAGGTATGGACAGGAGAGAGCAGGGGGAAGTATGGGCATTTCCAATGTTCTGGGTAGGGGAGATGATTCCTTTTAGTTGGAGTCATGGTATTTTAAATTTTAGTCTGTATCATATTTTTAAAAGTCATCTCAAAAATTTCTAAAATTCATTTTTACTTAAACACAATCTTTGTGAAACACACCACTTAAATGAGCATTTGTAAGCAGAATATGAAGAGTGAAATCTCTGCAGTATCTCAATCCTGTTTTTACCTTTAGAAACCAATAGAAGTGCATCAGAGCCAAAAACTAACAGATGCGGTGTTTTCCCTTGTCACTGAGATATTATTTTATTTATTTGGTGAAATAAACGGAGAGACAAACCACTATTTTCAACTTACTTTTCAGTAAAAAAGTATTTCCTTTTTATTTTTTAATTTAATTATGCCTGCCTGACTGTCTGTCTATCTCTATGTGTGAGTATACATTACTATGAGTGTAGGTACCCAAGGAGGCCAGAAGGAATATTGAAGTCCCCTTCGGCTAGAGTTATAGGTGGTTCTGAGCCACCACACATGATGCTAGTGAATCAACTATGGTTCTCTATAAAAGCAGCAAGTTCTCTCATCTGCTGAGTTATCTCTCTAGTCTATCAATTTACTTTTGTTGGTATTATTATTATTATTTTATGTTGAAAAACAATTCACACTGAATATAATCCACCAGAAGCTGGAGAGATGACTCCACAATTTAGAGCACGTGTTGCTCCTGTAAAGACATAGTTCTGGATCCCAGCATCCATATGGCGGTTCACAATCATCCCTAACTCCATTTCCATCAGATGCCCTTTTATGAACTCAAAGGGTGACATACACACAAACAGTGCACAAGCATACGCACAAGCAAAACACTCATATGCATAAACTAAAATAAACAAATCTAAACATATTTTTCACAAAAATAATTGATCAGAGTACTAGAAGATACACAGTAGTATGGGCAGGCCCACCTATAGATCTCACCTTCACTCTGTGAAATCAAAACTATTACTGCACTTTCATGCTTTCAGAGTACAACTGGAGGTGAACCATTTGGTGATTTCTTATACTGTCTTCTTTTATTTCAGTCATTAAGTACCTTTAAAAAATTTCCCCAGATCCTCGCACACAAGATTCTACCTACAGCTGAGGAGATCTTTTTATGTTAAACTATATGACCAAAGTTGAGGTGTGATATCTTATATTATACCCATCCAAAAACCATGGTGTAAAGAAAACAGAAGCAGATCGACTTAATATAAGGAATATCTGCAATACTAACTACTTTGTATATGGAGAAAATCAGACACACCTTTCGTTGACTATATACAAGAATGGAGGATTATTTTGGTTGTTTTGAGGATGTCCATTAAGAAATGAGGTCACAAATTGTAGAGATGTAGAGCAACACTGTGGTTACCGGAAACAACATGGCAGTTGTTTTACTCTATCCTCAAAAGCACAGAGTGAAAATATGCTTTAATCCAAAAACTCCATAGACACAAAAGAACTATACACAAGGACTTATGTACATATTTGTTTAACAAGACTTATAGTAAATATTATTCTCACAGCAAAAATGTCAAAGAAATGCAAATATTGATTAGAATACACAAATTAAATCAGGTATGTGGATAGAATAGAATAGTATCTAGCCTTACAAAATGAAATCTGCAACATACTATACCTTGAGAGAATCATAAATATATACAACACTAAGTGTATAAAGCAAATCACAAAAGGACAAAAAGATGTGTTTCAACCGAAAGATAAGTACAAAAGTCAAGTTCAGATGCAGAAAGTAGAATTGTACTTGCCAGGGTTGAAGGCAAGAGGAAGTATGGATGGTGGTGTTTAATGAACAAATTTCAGATTGGGAAAATAGAAAAGCCCTGGAGCCAAATGGAGAAAGAGCCTCCCAGTAAACACTAAGACTGAGGCGAGTATTCCCAAGCTGCACAACCAACAGAAGTAAGGTGCTCAGTTTTAAGAAGTGTGTATGTGTGTGTTTGTGTGTGTGACAAAGAGAGAGAGAAAAATTTGAGGTGACAAGAAAAGGTCTCACTCTATAATCCAAGATAGCTTTTTGCTAATGTTCAAGCTAAACTCAAACTCACTGTGATCCTTCTGCCTTAACCTCCTACAAGCTGGAGTTATAAGCATGAGTCACCAAGCCTGGTTTAAAACACACAGACTGGGTAAGAGACTGGGCAAATAGCTTAGTTGATAAAAATACTTTCCAAGCCAATTGTAAGTCCCAAGCTAGCCAGAGACATCTCACAAAGAATCACATGTGTGACTACCTCTAAGCAACACACACATACACACATAGAGAGGGAGAGAGAAAGAGACATGAACACACAGACATACATACATGCCCACAAACCTGGAAAAACACAGACACAAGATTGATTAATAACTTTGGATAATAAAAAGCTGGAAAAGAATAAAATTCTACAGACAATTTCAAGAGATCACTAATCACCTAAAGACTTGTCAATACAAGTAATACATGGATGTTAAATTTAAACACAGACACAAAGAAACAAGAACCAAGGAGCTTTGTACGGAATTAGTTCTATGTTGTCCCAGTAATGACTGCCAACCAAATCCCATGCCTAAACATAATGAGATTTATTAAACAGCAGAAATGGTTCTTTCTACCAAAGCTCTTTCCAAACAAAAATAAAGCATGAGCAACTCCACATGTGCTGTTTGTATTTCATCACTGTTTTGCACAGAACAAGAGAGTTGTTGCCTACACACCATTTCTCAGCATCAACACTCATTTTTCTTATGCAATTTCAAGTTTGGTTGGCAGGTTAGAGACATTTTTTCCAGCCACACAAAACGCCTTTTGATACTCATAGAAAATGTTTAAGGAAATGTTCCCAATAAAAGACAACAAAACAATGGTGTGTAAGTGCATCAGCAGTCTCAGGAACAGCTGAGGTGACTCCAATTAACCTTTGGTGGGATGTGACAAGACATTACCAACACACTAAGTCTTTGTCTCCAACAAGAAACTTAGAAATGCAGAATGCCACAAAGCTGGGAGTGAGGCAGGCAGAAATTTTTGTTTTGATTTTTAAGAGACTATCTCATCTAGCTCAGGCTGGCCTCAATTTTTTTTATTTACATTTTTTTTAAATAATGAGAAGGATTCATGGTCTGAGGGTACAATCCATCACAACAGGGAAACATGGTGGAAAGAGCTCTCGGAGGGCACCTTTTCCTTTATATGCAGCCCACATCATCAGCCCATGGGATATGCCTTCAACTTCACAGTGGTCTTTCCTCCTCTGTTAAATCCAGAACTGTCTCTCTGAGATCCCAAATCTCATCTAGTTTGCCAGGAAGTCTGGCCATCACAAAAAGCTCTGCACTAAGCCACACAATTTTCCCACAATAAAATTAAGAACTCAGAACTCTGGACAACTACATTATTCTTTCCAACCTCTGGACTTTGAGCTTCTGACAATCCTGCTTCTACCTTCTGAAAGCTGGGATTACAAGCATGTGCTGCCACACAAATTGGACAGAACCCAGAGCCTCATGTGTGTGAGGCCAGAATTCTACCAGGTGACGGGGCTAAAGCCTCAACCACCAGAACTATGTTACTGAATCTTCCTTGTAACCCTATGACAACATTTTAATGTTTAATATACTAACATATGGCATAGAAGGACTTGAAAATATGTTTCATTTTAATTTTTCATTTCTTTCATATTATAGAAAACTGACTTCTACATGGAATATTTAGTTTTTAAAATTTAAATCCTATCATTTAATCCTATCATTAAATCCTATCAGTGAAATCTGAGAGAGAGATATCTATTTGTTTATTTATTTAAGTGGGGGGGGCTACAAAAATAACTTAACAGTTAAGAACTCTTAGTGCTCATGCAGAAAACCTGAATTTTGTTCACAGCACCAATGTTGAGCAGCTCACAACCTCCCAATACCTCCCAATTGAGGAAATCTGATTCTTCTGGATTCCTTAAACACTGGCACACTCACACATGTGCACATACACAGACACATACATACACACACACCACATAAATAAATTAAAAAAACTGAAAAACTTGTAAAGCAGTACAAATATGGACAATGATGGATAAAGCACCAGCAGCACTCACAGAAGGAGGCAACTATTACAGGCTCTTTATACACACTGCGCAAATCCTGAAAACTCACCCCCAGAAAGTAGCTGCTACTGGCATTCGTTCCAAAGATGAAAAAGACATAGGAATATAAATAATCTGACAAACATTACAAACATTACACAGCTGGTTAAGTAGGTGAACCAGACAGTCTGTCTCCACTACACACAGCAACCAACACATACTCTACATGTCATAACATATCGGAAATAAAGATAATTTTGATAATGCTTAACAAGCTCTTTACTGGGAACACAACAGAAAAGATTTCCGTTCTCTTGCTGATCCCAGTATGATTTTTACCTTTGTTTTTAACTGTAAGTCACTATCCTGAAAGTGTGTTTGAGAGAGGGTTAAACATATGAGTGAAGGCTAGGTTTTTTTATACTGTTCATTTCCATTAGAAAAATAATTAACAAAAGTTATCAAGGGCTACTTCTCAAGGTCTTTTGTGAGAAGACAGGCATGGTAAAGCATGTAATCCCAGCCAGGCATGGTAGAGCATGTCACCTCTGACAGCCATGACAGAACATGTAATCCCAGCCAACTGAGAAGCCTAGGCAGAGCTGTGAGGCTGGGGCCAGCCTTAAACCAAACAGAAGGGAAACTTAATGTTTTCCTAATTTCACAATCAGTATATTAATATAAAAATGAAGGCAACAGGATGAGTACATGGCATGGCAGAGAAATAAGCATATTATCTCTGGAGGACATGAAAATGCAGGTGAGTAATGAGCACTTTCACACACTGACACAGGATGAAAAGTTTCGGGACATCAGCTCCACGTTGTTGAGGTGCAGGTAGACTACCCAAAATAATTAGAGGTCTGGAGGAAGCACTAAGTTCATGCGAAGCATGACTCATGCATCTCACAGCAAAACAAAATCCACCAGACATTTATCTCTTCAAAACAACACACTGGGTCTGGCAGCAGCCCACAAGCAAGAAAGACCACGTGAAAGTCAGACACTCGTGTGCTGGTTAAAAATAAAAGGGTGGGAGGCACATGACAAGTGATGACTCTAAACCTGACCTCTGAAATACACAATGCCATTTATAACTTCCACAAAATGTCAAAACACCTGAAAACAGCAAGTTTCACAAGACAAGTTAGGAAAGAAAACCAAAAGGCCACTTTGTAAGTCAAAATTTAGGATGCATTCCAGTAAGTTCTACTATGTCTAAAGAAGAGAATGCAGAGATTTTGATCATACTGGCTTCAGTGATGAGGGCTTTCTCTGTATTAACACGAACTCAGGGTAGCCACCCTTTCCTGCCTTAAGCTGTGTAGGCTGAGCCCACAGCCGTGGAGAAAAGACTTCCACTTAGCCCAGCTTCCCTCACAAAGGAGAAAAGGCAACAGACGTGCTGGCGCTGATACATCCACCCAAACACTGACTCTGTTTGAAAGGTTGTGAAATAAAGACCCATAGCAAGAGCACTTTCAAGACCCAATTCAGGTCCCATCTGTTAGGAAAGACAAAGAGGCTTGTGTGCCCAAAATGTAATATAAAGAATTCATCTCCCAACAACAACGAAATCAATAAAACAGAATGGAAAGCCAAATACAACAAAGCTACCATGAAAGTAAGAGGGCAAGGGTGGGGGCCTGAGAAGGAGCCTCAGCAAGGCTAGAATAGCAGTGCTTTATTGAGTCACAAGTAATAATTAACTAATTAACTAATATTAATACCATCAAACTGGGGCCATGTGTGACCCATTATTTGCACTTCTATCATCAGCAAAACTTCTTTTAAATTTATCTGTTTATATTCATGAAGGTTTTCCCAACGACTTATTTATTTATTTGTTTGTTAGGTTGTTTGTTTAATGTGTGTGTGGTCTGTGTGCATGTATGCCTACATGCCAGAAGAGGGCAGCAGATCTCATTACAAATGGCTATTAGTCACCATGTGGTTGCTGGGAATTGAACTCAGGCCCCCTGGAAGAGCAGCCAGTGCTCTTAACCTCTAAGCCATCTCTCCAGCCCCCATGCATGAATGTTTTGCCTGGATTATATGTATGTTAACTATATGCATGCCTGGTACCCATCGAGGTAGAAGACAATATAGAATCCCCTAGGACTGGAAATGGGACAGTTATGAGTATCTACCATGTGGATACTGAGAACTGAATCCAGGTCCTTTGTAAAAGCAACAAGTGTTCTAAACAACTGAGCTATCTCTCTAGCCACACCCTCAGTTTTCAAGTAAACACAGCACATCACTGAGTGATATACACCCATGCCGAGAACTACTAGAGGACCAAGGCCATGTTTCGTATCATCTAGACAGTAGTTAGAAAGCCATAGTAATACATGGTGTCATTACTCACCAAAGAGAGAGAAAAAAAGAACAAATGAACAAATAAATGCAAAGTAAAACCCTCCAAAAGCATCTGAATACTCTACCTACTTCTCCAGGCACATTTTTAGGCCAGTAACTATCTTATACCAACCAGCAGCCATTATACTAGAACAGAACTGACTTTCAGCTCTCCCTGCTTAGCTGCCACTTACAACCTTAATAAGAACCCAAGTCTTAACAGGACTCAGCTGAAAAACCTGTTATCATCAAGTACAAATTCACCTTGCCACTGAAATCACTAATTCCGCTTGGATTTATTGAGCATTTCACCTATGTGTGAGGAATAAAAAAGTGACTAAATTTATGAAAATTTGAAGAGTTTAAAACTCCACAAAAAGATAATAAAAAGGAACAGTGAACAACTTAAAAGACTCACAAGAAGAGCTATACCCAAGAAAAAGGGATAATAATGGAAAGTCACCAACAGTTTCAAACACCACCAGGAGGTCAAAATTGAGAAACTGCTCTCACTAGCCTCACTGGAAGAATGGTGGTGAGCGTGGGGGGAAGGTCCAGACCCAACAGAAATCTAAGTATATATCTAACCAGATTTTTGCAATTAACCCACAAGTCACAGCCTAGAAAAGTTAAAATATCATACTTTTTATTATCAGAAAAACACCAGTTATTTATTCAACAGAACTAACGGGGCCAAAGCATTGCTTCTGGACATCCTATGTATATAGGCCTCTCATGAGAGAGTGCAATGGCCTCCAATGTCCTGCCTCCTAGAATCTACACCATGTGTGAACCTTTCTCTACAATGTGGGCAGAATCTGAAAACCACTTGTATTTCTAAGTGGTAAGAAGATATTTGCATAACTCCATAAATTCTGCCCACAAAGAACGCACTCCAGGGCCACAGAGAGAGGCAATGCAGCCAGTCCTGATAAGACCTGATAGACTAGGGTCAAATGGAAAGGAAGGAGGTCCTCCCCTTATCAGTGCACTGGGAGGTGGGGGCTGGGAAGGAGGGGGAGGGAGAGGGCTAGGGAGAGAAGAAGGGTCTACATCTGGGATACAAAGTGAATAAACTGTAATAAATAATAATAATAAAATGCTATCACGTAGGGACAGCATTACATAGAACCGGGGACTTCCTCCAGTGGAGCTCCAACAAGAGACTAGGGACCTTCATCCAACTGCCTATAAAGAACTGCATGTCTCCCCAAACCACAAAACATGGGAACGTTTCCTCCCCAGTTAGATGAGACTACAAATGATACAATAGCTACTGCAAACCCCTTTACTGCAGTCTGCCTAAAGAGTACATAGCCCAGACACCTGACTCATAGACACAGCCAAAAAAATGTCCTGTGAGCAGCCAAGAACATTACACATCACTAAACAACCAATGCCAGGACCCACACCACTGCATTGCCTAACCCTCATCAAGGAAACTTTTTGCAGTAGATGATGATTAACACAGATCCACAACCTAACAATGTACACATAGTGAACAGACCTTGGAACACTCAGCTCTAAATGAGATGTCCATATTAACACCCCCAACCCCGACTCTAGGGCTCAGAGACCTATGCTGAAGAGGAGAGTAAAAAATTGCAAGGACCAGAGATGGGTAGATGACTCCAAAGAAAAAGCAGAACAGGAATGAGGTACATATGAACTCAGTGACTGATTGCAGACACAAGACATGCACAGGTTCAAACCAACAAAATCTCAGCACAGAGAAAGGAACATGGACATAAAGTCCTATCCCTGACCAATGAGCTATTTGCAATTGCTATCTGATAGAACAGGAAAATCAGTTTTTCCCAGTGGATGCCTCTGGAAGTGTCCATCATACTCCAGGGCAAGCCTCATGCTCAAGTGCAACTGACCAACGTAAAAAGACTCCATGTGTTTGTGTGGGGGTTTTCCTGTTGTTGTTTGGCTATGGTTTAGGGGTTTGGTCTATTTTTTATTTAGTTTGGTTTGGTTTTCTTATAGCTTTTCTGTTTGTTTGTTGAGAGGGAAAGAAAGAACATGAAGTTAGATGGGGGAAGAAGATCTGGAGGAATTCAGGGGGAGAAAGAATATAATCAAAATGTTAGAATAATATGTTTTTAAAAAACCTTTCAAATGTAATAAAAATAAAAGGAAAAAAATATGAAAACTCCAGAAATGTTGAAACAATTCCCTTGTAAGAAAATTAGATGCTCAGGAAAATGTGTTCCTTCAGGCAAAGGTTCAACAAGTTTCACAAACTCTAAGTTCACCATGGAACAGACAAGCCACAGCATGCTTGCAGAAAGAGAGTGAGCCTCAGCAAGGATAAGGAACACAGCTCTACAGAATGTCAGCCCATACTGACTTTACCTGGGCTCTGACACACAGATAGTCTCCACATCTACAATACTGAAAATCCATCCTGACCAACCACAAAAATATACTAGTATGCCGTGTTTCAAGTTGTGATTTGCATTTTTATGTAGTATTACAGTAGACAAGGAAAGTTCAGAATACATGCCCTCTAAAAATGAGTAGAATCAAGTCACTCCAATTCCAGAACCACTGAACACTCACTCTGCACAAAACATTGTGCCATTTATTAACGGTGTCAGAAGACAGGAATCTGAAAAGTACACAGGTAACTACACACACACACACACACACACAATCATGACAAGGGGCCAAGGGACAGCTACAGCAGGTAAGGATTCTGCATATTAGAAGCAGGGCAGCCTTCCTGAAGCAGACAGCACTGTGACAGGCCTTGAGTAAGACTGTGGCTTTGCATATACGGTTATGGAGAGAGAGAGCAAAGACATCCTTCAAGATACAACAGCTAACCACCCATGTACAGTTTAAGAGGGAGGAGGCAAGATGATAAACAAAAAGAAAAAGGGTGGGTGTGAATGTGGGTGTGGTAGCAGAAGCTGCAGGGATAGTCAGACTGCAGAGAAGACTAAATGGCTGCTTGGCAGAAAAGTAAGTGCTTAATTTACTAGACAACTATTAAAACTTTAAACACATGGGGTCACAGAAAATGGTACCGTTTGCCATTGGCCTGTTTGCTGATTCTGGGACTGATATCCCGGAAACAGCCTCAGGGCTAGACTTATAGTGTGGCCTGTTCTGATTACAAAGAGTGGGACAGAATGTGAGCCGAAAATGCTCAGAGTCATTTCAACCAGATTATGTATACATTTTATCTTCCAATTCTGCCTTTTGAAGAAAATAAACAATTCAGGGTAAATAAATGTGTATTAATTCATGAACAGATATATTCTTACTCTTTAAAGTTTTGTTAACCCAACTTTATTGGAACAACTTTTGACAGACCACATCTGTACTATTACATGTAATACATTATAATTTCAGAGTAATCCTCTGAATGGGACCTAGTATCATTTACTGTAAAGTATGAGAATATCAGATTTTAAGAGCTGGTGACACTGTAGAAGTACTGAACTCTCTTGAGCAGCAAATGACAAAACAGAAAACTGTGAGAGCACAGCCATGACGCAATTAAAATTTATTTACAGAGAAGCTGGACTGGGTCTGCCCACGGGCTACAGTCTGCTGACCTCTAATCTGTATTTTTCTCCATTAATTTCCCTTCCCATAAAAGAGTAAAAGGGGCCTCACTGTGATATAATTATGCCCAGGTCTTAACAGAGCTTGTACCCTATATAAGGTAGTAAGCTAAATTTATTACCTCTAATTTAACAACACCCAGGCATAGATGAAAAAAAGAAAACATACAAAAGAAAGCCCTGTCTACTTGGTCTTCAGAGGCCTCTTCTGTGCAATTGCTTCTCTTCCTCCACCATGCTTAAGTCACTCATCTGCAAGAATATACCATATCTGGCTCTGTTCAATGCACTGTAGAAAGAGACAAAAAAGCCTTGGGGAGCTTACATTCTGGGGAGAGATGCCTGTGACTTATCCGCATAGTGAATGAGTGAGTGCGGTGTGCCAGGACAGGGCTGTGCAGAGAAAGGAACAGGCCTGAAGTCCCAGGGCAGAGGAAGCAGGGCCACTATGTAATGTAGGGAGTCAGGCCTGGATCCAAACTGGAAACTGCTCCAGTGATGCTCCTCCAGAGCAGGGCCGACATGGGGACAGTGACTCCGCCCAGTCTCACCTGTACTATCACAGGGTCCTGCTACTCTTCCTTGTCCCGTCTTGAATCTGTGATTCTCCATGCAGTAATCACTGTGCATCTGTCGGGTTGATTCCCAGCACAGAATGAATAAAATTCAGAGTGTCAGTGATCCCCAATTGGTTTCCAACCCCTGTCCCCCTCACTCCTACACAGTGGCCTCCTTGGTATTCTATACCAAGCACTTACCAAGTCTTAGCTTTGACCTGGGACTCTAGACTCTGGGGATCCCTCTCACTCACTTCTTTCACATCACAGACCAATGACTCCCTCAAGGCCATTCTTAAAACACTCTCTTTCCAAAACTGGTTCAAGCCCTTGCTCTACAGCTCCTCGGCTAGCTTTATTTGTCTTCTTCAAACTTTTAATCAGCTTATATTTGATAGTAGTTGTTTGCTCATCAGTCTGTCACTAGAATCAAAACTGTGTAAAGACGGGGGCCTCATTCACAGCACAATCTCTAATTCTTCCCATACAGTAGCACCTCAATAATCACTTCTGAATGAAATCATCAAGTAAGTAAGGGGTAGTGGGCACTCTTTTACAAAAAAAGAATTAAAATTTCTGACTAAAAATGTCAAATGAATAAGGGATAGAACTCTTGCACCAAAAAAAAAAAAAAAAAGACTGAACGAATTCCCAATGTCACATGGCCAGAAAGTGGCCAAGCCAGTACTGAACTCAGATGGCTGAAAGTGAGGACCACATATATATATCAATAACCTTGAAGGCATGGCCACACTAAACTGGAGGGAGCTTGTTAACAAATCTGCCTAGAGACAAACCTAAACTGTTTAAACACCTGGTTTGCCAGCTACAGCTACCTAAGCATATCTGCCCGGTGTTTACAAAGCTTTATGCATTAAAAAAAGCTATTTAATTGAGATATACCTAATCTGTCCATTTGGAAGAATATAAATCCTTCACCTCACACAGTTGACTGGAAGAACAAACAAGTTAATGTCTGTAAATTTACCTAGAAAGGGGTTAAATGAACAGGGAAAGTGGTCACTGGAAGACCACAAAACTTGCAGAAATTAAAAAGCTTTAAGAGTGGAAAACTGGAGTCAAACTAGTTGAGTTACTGTAGTTACCAAACTCCAAGTACTAATGTGACAAGGGATGTGATGAGTTCCACAGCCAGCCCCTCTATGTCAGCCCTCAGCAATTCTGTGTGGGAGAGGTCCACACCACCTACACTTTGTTAGGCTACAATTCTGTTTGCTGTAGGGATTATACAGAGCACCAGCATATAGTGAGAACACTATTGTCAGCCACACTCCAGACTTCAGCCACAGCTGGAAGGGACTTCTAGGTAGAGGACCCTGTGGGGTCAGTAAGAGTTACTGAACAGTACCAGTATCTATGTGTGGCACCACTGACTGGGCATGGCACACAATCCAGGCCTGCTAGCTGCCAGGATGATGCATGTGGTGTCTTCATGAATGATTCAGAGAAACAGTGCCTAAAATTGTTGACAGTAGATACAGCATAATATTTCTATAACAAAAATATACCTGAAAGAATTAAAAAGTCAAACATATTAGAAATAGCTTTATATTTTGGATTCATTTTCAAGTACAGAAAACTATTTGTTTACTAATTAACATTTTAATATAACAAAATATAGATGTATATAATAATGTTTAAATCACTCATGGCTGAACAAATGAAAAAGAACGGATGGCTGGGGGTTTGGAACAGGGTAAGGGCCAGTATGGTTGTCAAAGGAATAGAAAACAGAGCCCCAAGTAAACAAAAACAAGGATAAACTTGTTTGCAATGGATAACTCCACTACTTTTAAAAACTGCAAATCATAATATTCACAAAAGAAATTTACAAGGTAAAACTGTAAGAAAGTGTTTTAAAAATACACTAGTTCTTATCTGTAATTTAGAAGGAGAAACGTTCACTTCAGTCAGCTGGAACTCTGAGGACATCCCATAAGGCACTTATCTTAGCTGAAACTATTTATTGGTAGAGGTGAAAATATATACTTTAGATAAGCATGAACACTTTAAAAAAAGAAAAAGAAAACATAAAATAGCAAACAGTTAGCCAAAAATTTATAATAATGTATCTGATCTCCATGGCCTGCGGAAAAAGAGAGTAGAATTACAATGGTACCTCCAGGCGTTCCAAGATGGCAGCGACCAGTGTGCACCACAGCTAAGAGGAAAAGCATCCGAGACTCTGAATCCAGTGAATGAATCGAAGACTGGATCCAGAGCATCGAACTTGGGACCTCCCAGAATAGAGGGGACATCCCATGATTTGAGGCAGATGGGATACAGTCCATGGCCGTTTCCCAACCCGGAATCTCAAACTGTGAACCCATGACATTTTCTGCACACCTTAGAACATGTGGAACCCAAGGTTCAGGAAACCTCCCCTCTAGCAGCCAGATACCAGATTATTTCTGAGGGCAGCTTCAGGTTCCCTGGGACTTTTGGAGCCAATCAGATCAAACGGCCCCTGTGGTCATTTACCTGTTCTGAGAGCCACGATTTATGGGTACCCAGCACTCTCCACATATGTGAGCAAGTGGGGCACTCCAGATCCAGACACCTTCCTCTCCAGTAGCTAGACATTGGTTCCCTCTCGCCCCCCTGAGGACAGCGTTGGGATTTCTGGGATATCATTTCCAGCATCCAAACCATGGTTCAGCTGGTCAGCCCTGCCCCTCAAGACAACTATACCAGTGCCCTGACTTCCTTAACTGAATATGAACTGCCCATACCCATTCGCAAGCTCCTAGACATCTCTCATCTTCCTGTAGACTACTCCAGACTCCAGAACAGGTGGACCCAGTCTGCAGTACAGACTCCAGGAACAGTCAAGGCTAGGGACAACAAGATTGCTAGAGGCTGGCATAAAAATACAATCAACAAAAACCAGGACATCATGGCTTCACCAGAATCCTCCCAAATCAGTGTACATTCTAATGCAGCTGAAACACAGGAAAATTATCTTAAATCTACGATTATGCAGCAATAAGAAGCACATAAAAGGGAAATGAACAAACAAATAGAGGCCATCATGGACAGATAGGAGTCCACAAACAGGTGAAAGAAATGAATAAAATCATTCAAGACATGAAAATGGAATTAGAACCAATAAACAAAACAGAAACAGAGAAAACCCTGGAGCTGGAGAACTTAGAGAAGTCAGGAACCACAGAGGTAAGCAACACAAAGAGACTACAAGAGTTGGAGGAGAGAATCTCAGCCACTGAAGATAAAATTATAGAAACTGACATCTCAAAGAAAATACAAAAGCCGAAAAGATCCTGAAACAAAACATATAAAATCAAGGACGCCATGAAAAGACAAAACCTAAGAATAATAGGAATAGACAAAAAAGATTCCAGGCTCCAAAGCCCAGAAAATATTTTCAAAAAAATCATAGTAGAAAAAATTTCCCAACTTAAAAAAAGAGATGTCCTACTAGACCAGAAAAGAAACACCTTACATCACATAATAGTCAAAACATTAAATCTACAGAACAAAGAAAAATATTAAAAACAGCCAAGTTACATATAAAGGTAAACCTATCAGAATCACACCAGACTTCTCAACAAAGACTACAAAAGCCAGAAGGGCCTGAGCAGATGTCATGCAGACACTAAGAGACCACAGAGCCAACCCAGACTACTATACCCAGAAAAACTTTCAATTAACATTAGATGGAGAAAACAAAACATTCAATAACAAAACTAAATTTAAACAATATATACGCAGCAACCCAGCCCTACAGAAGATATGAGAAGCCCTCCTGTTTACAAAAGACAAATGGGCTGAGAAAGAAATCAGGAACAACACCCTTCACAACAGCCACAAATAACAAAATATAACTCTAACCATGTAAGTGAAAAACTTGCAGGAAAAAAACTTCAAATCTCTGGAGAAAGAAATTAAAGAAACTATCAGAAGATGGAAAGACCTCCCATGCTCATAGATTGGTAGGATTAACACAGTAAAATTGGCCATTTATCAAAAGCAATCTAAACATTCAATGCAATTCCTATCAAAATATCAACACAATTCTTTACAGACCTTGAAAGAACAATTCTAAAATTCATGTGGAAGAACAAAAAAACCCAGAATAGCTAAAATAATCCTGTACAATGAAAGATCATCTGGAGGTATCTCCACCCTTGATCTCAAACTGTACTATAGAGCAACAGTAATAAAAACTGAATGGTACTGACATAGAAACAGACTGGTGGATCGAAAGAATCTAATCGAACACCCAGAAGAAATAAACCACAAACCTAGAACACCTGATTTTTTGAAAAGAAGCCAAATCCATACAATGGAAAAGAAGAAAGCATCTTCAACAAGGGGTGCTGGTATAACTGGATGTCTACATGTAGAAAAAATGCAAATACATCCATATTTATCACCCTGCACAAAACTAAAGTCCAAGAGGATCAAAGACCTCAACATAAAACCAGACACACTTTATCTGTTAAAAGAAAAAGAGGGAAGAGCCTTGAACACATTGACACAGGAAGGAGACAATTTCCTGAACAGAACCAACAGCACAGGCTCTAAGATCAACAATCAATAAACAGTACCTCATGAAACTAAAAAGCTTCTGTAAAGCAAAGAACACAGTCAACAGAGCAAAATGACAGCCTACAGACTGGGAAAAGATCTTCACCAACCCTACATCTGACAGACAGCTAATATCCAAAACATACAAAGACCTCAGGAGATTAAACACCAACAAACCGAATAATCCAATTAAAAAATGGGGTACAGAGCTAAAAAGAAAATTCTTAACAGAGGAGCGCCAAATGGAAGAGAAACAAAGAAATGCTCAAGGTCCTTAGCCATCAGGGAGATGCAAATCGAAACGACCCTGAGATTCCACCTCACACCCATCAGAATGGCTAAGATCAAAAACTCAAGTGACAACACATGCTGGAGAGGATACGGGGATAGGGGAACCCTCCTCCATTGCTGGTGGGAATGTAAACTTGTACAACCACTTTGGAAATCAATCTGGCACTTTCTCAGAAAACTAGGAATAGATCCAGCTATACCACTCCTAGGCATATATCCAAACAATGTTCAACTATACAACAAGAACATTTGCTCAATCATGTTCCTGGCAGCTTTATTCTTAATAACCAGAATCTGGAAACAACTTTGCTGTCCTCAACTGAGAAATTGTGGCACATTTACACAATGGAATATTACTCAGCTATTAAAAACAAGGAAATCATGAAATTTGCAGACAAATGGGATGGAACCAGAAAAGATAATCCTGAGTGAGGTATCCCAAAAGCACAGACACACACACATGGTATATACTCACTTATAAGTGGATATTAGCCATATTATATAGGATAAGCATCCTAAAATCTACAGACCCAAAGAAGCTAAACAACAAGGAGGACCTGAAGGAAGATGCTTAATTCTCATTCATAAGGGCAAACAGGAGAGATATTGGAAGTGAGGGAATAGGACTGGGACTTACCACAGATATCCTCTGAAAGATTCCACCTAGCAGGGAATGGAAGCTAATGCTGAAACTGATAGTCAAACTTTGGACAGAGCACAGGGAGTCTTATGAAAGAAAAGGGATACAGAAGGACCCAGAGGGGATAGGGGCCCAACAAGGAGACGAAAAAAAAAAAAAAGCCAAAAAAGCTGGGCCCAGGTGGAACTGAAGAGACTGATGCATCAACCAAAGACCATGCATAGAGAGGACCTAGACCCCCTGCTCAGATGTAGCCCATAGACAGCTCATTCTCCACAGTCTCTGACATGAACTCAGTTGCCTGCTCCTTGACAACTTCTCCTGGAAGGGCGACCTAGCCAACCCACAAAGGAAGAGGATCCAGGTAGTAATGATGGGACCTGATAGACTAGGGTCAGACAATAGGTGAGGAGGACTTCCCCTATCAGTGGACTAGGGTAGAGGAATAGGGGAGGAAGAGGGAGGATGGAACTAGGAGGAGATGAGGGAGGAGACCACAACCAGAATACAAAGTGAGTAAATTAATAATAATAACAATAACAATAATAATAATAATGACAAAAATGGTTCTTCCAGAAGCTGTCATGAATACCCAGATTAGGCAAGCAGTTTGTGAAGCCCAAATAACTTTAGTTCAATAAATTACTGTTTTAATTTAAACCATAACTAATCAAGGACTTGTGTAACCCACAACTAAAAAACACAATTTCTCCAACTATTAAGAATACATAGAGGCAACAAGATTTTTAAAATCTATTTTATACAACATATATCATGAACACATGAGTACTAAAAATGTATCACAACAGGAACAGAGAGCCTCTGACCATAGCCAAGGCCATATCTTGGCTACAGCTCCTCAGTGAGCCTGCACAGCAGCAGAGTCCCATGCATAAGCATGCACACACACACACCATGCACACACACCACACAGACAAGCCCACAATATTGACAATTCACACTTCTAAGAATTGACTTATGTGAGTTTATATGAATTCTTAAATGTCTAAGTCTAATATGTATTCTAAAGGCTGCTCTCACTTTAAAGAATGTCTTACAAAGGTAAAGTCCTTGGTTTTAATTGTTGAGTAGTATTTCATTGTGTAAATGTACCACAATTTCTGTATCCATTCCTCAGTTGAGGGACATCTGGGTTGTTTCCAGTTCTGGCTATTATGAATAAAACTGCTACAAACATGGTTGAGCAAATGTCCTTGTTGTGTACTTGAGCATATTTTGTATATACTATAAACTATATATGCACAAATTAACATAAAAGGTTTGTGTAACACTCAAGCAAAATCAGAAAGCCATGACCTAAATACTAAGTCAAACTATACCAATAATTACCAATAACTATTCTTTGAATTTTTTCTTCATTTCTTAATACTTAATTAAACAAATGTAATAATTCCTCTCATTAAGTTTCAAGCATTAAAAAAAAGTCCACAGGTAACATGCCACACTGTATAATTCTCATTCCCTCCAGACACCCAACACTCTTCTAACTAGGCTAATGAAAATTCAAAGTGATAGCACAGCAATAAAGAATTAATTCCCCATAATACAAAACAGCTATTAATGCTTTAAAAATTAGCACAGGATAGACATAGAAAGTAGGAGAAGTCAAGGAACAGGAAAGGAGCCTTCCGCAGAGGACCCCTGTAAGACACCAACCATCAGGGTATCAAAGGAGATACTGAGACTCATAGCCAAACTTTGTGCAGAGTGAAGGAATCCTTATAGAAGAAGAGGGATATAGAAAGATCTGGAGGGGACAGGGACTCCACAAGGAGACCAACAGAGCCAAAACAACTGGGCCCAGGGGGTCCTGCAGAGAACAATACTCCAACTAAGGGTCATGCATGGAGAGGACCTAGACCCACTGCCCAGAGGAAGCCCATAGGCTCCTCAGTTCCCAAGCAGGATCCTTAGTAAAAGAAACAGGGGCTCTCTCTGACATGAACTCAGTGGTGGGCTCTTTGATGACCTCTCCCTGAGAGGTGTGGCCTGGCCAGGACACAGAGGAAGATGATACAGCCAGCCGTGATGAGACCCTGACAGGCTAAGGTCAGATAGACGGGGAGGAGAACCTACCCTATCAGGGGACTAGTGAAAGGGCATAGGGGGAGAAGAAGGAGGGTGGGACTAAGAGGAGACAAGGGAGGGGGCTGCAGTGGGAACAGAAAGCGAATAAATTCTAATAAATAAATATATAAATTAAATTAAATAAAAACTAAAAATTAGCACTGAAGGTTGCAGACAAACTTGTGCTTAAGAAATGAGGGAAATGACTAAGAATGTGGCAGCTTAAGGTAGGGAAGACCAGAATACAATATAAGAAGGGTTAGGAATGGTTTGCTGACCCAGGTAAACCAGGCTCAACAATATTGTTGAGAATTTTCTGATGAAACTTGATCATTTCTATTTGCTTTTTAATGTTCTTAGTTTGAGCTGGAGAGAAAAATTACATTCATTTTAAACACTGAAATATGAAACAAAAAATTTTCAAGGATGACACAACAGAATCTTCTAAAACTGATGAAGATTTAAGTTATGAGAAAGTCTGGTGAGTTTTGCTTCACTTTTTGAGGATGGTGTTTTGCAGGTGTAGCTAGAAATCTGTGCTATTAAACTGTAAGTACAGCTGGATGCTATCACGCCACAATACTCATACAGACCACTGCTAGCAGCACTGGATCACTAGCACTAGATCACTAGCACTGCCCAGAGGAAGCAGTAGTACTAGTTTTGCCCTGAAATTCACTTTCAGAAATTAAACACACACACACACACACACACACATACACAGAGAGAGAATGAGAAATAGCAATATAGTACTGTACTGAAATGTATAGTGTTTTTCAAAATTCCTATCTACCTGCACCCTTATTTGTAAATAGTGCCTTATAGACAGAATCTAGTTTGGATGAGATCATTCTGGAACAGAGTAGGTCCTAATAGAATGACTGGTTTCTTTGAAAGAGTGAGTAATTTGAACGAGGCACAGAAAGGCCAAAAGAGATGGGTATGGAGGGTTAATTCATCCAAAGTCCCAGGAAGATGGGCACTGAGAGTTAATCTATCCAAGGCTAGGAAGGGGGAGAACCCATCAGAGTTGAGGAAAGGAAGACATTGCCTCAGACAATAAAGGAAGCATGGCACTGGTACATCTTTACAACAGACTCCAAAACTTCTAGGAGACACAATTCTAAGCCACCCAGCTTGAGATTCTTTGTTTTGATCACCTTTGAAAACTAACACAAGTATGTGCTCAGAAAACTGATCCCACTGGTGCTATAATTAACATGTAGTTGCACACACAATAACAGTGTGCGGAGTTACAAAGCTTGGACCAGTGATGATCTCTGAGTGAAAGACTGAGTGATTTTTGTTCTACTGTTTGTATTCTCGCCAAATTTTATAAACCTTTTTAAAATAAACATGTTTACTTTCATAATCAGAACAAAAGCCAATAGAGATGACTCTACAAAAAAATTACAGAGTTAAGTTAATCAGGAAGCAAGGCACAAATAAAGGCATGCAAAAATAAAAAGGGCAAGGAATGAATGTCTATAAAAATACACACTTTTGTTAAAAATAGAGACATTGCACAACCTTTTGTAGATGATTTGGAAAATCCAGATAAAGTAGATAATTTTGTAGAAAAATGCAATTTACAAAATTTGATCCCAGAAAAAGTCTTTTTTTAAGGTAAAGTATCAAAGTTAAACTCTAAACATTGCTTCTATAAAATCCTAGAAGGCTGAATGATATAGTGTGCACAAAAAATAATTCCTAACAACAGAAAGACAAGGAAAATACCTGTAGAAGAATTTTAAGCCAGCAACATGGCTACTCTGGCAAGAGATCACATCCAAAGACTTCTCTCTGTATGATCTGGCTGGAGTACAGACATATTCTTAGTGCACACCTGTAATCCCTCTATATGAAACACAGACAAGCCTTTAGTGCACACCTTTAACCCAAAGAATTGTGTCTAACTGAGGGGCAGACGAAGTTACAAATCAGAGAAAGATTTGACAGAATGAGTCAGAAACAGGATATGCTCAACTCTTACAAGAACAGACAGGAAAGAAAAGCTACTTAAAAGCAGTGCAGAGAGACCTAAGAAGGAAAAGAGTACAGTACAGAATACAGTGTGCAGTGAATACAACACAGTATGGTGCACTTCGATTTAGTTTAGTGCACACAGGTCACTGTAGTTCAGTGTGTGGAATTCAGAGGCAGTTTTCCCAAGCAGAGCAATTCTGTAAGAAGCCAAGAGAAGTGAATTTGAATCAGTTGGCTTCAGAGGAGTTTGAACCAGAACAGCTGAGATGAACCAGCCTGCCATTGTTCAAAAAGAAGAAGAAAGGGTGGGCATATTCAGCAGTAAGTCTCAGAGGCTGAAAACATTCTAGGCCTACGTTAGCAGATGGAGGCTGGAACAGCTTGAAGCCTTCAAGGTCCAGGCTTGTAGAAGATTAGATTGAATGGAGTCTAGAAACTTCCAGGGCAAGGCCTCAGGATATTTAGATAGAAATGTTCTGGGCTCAATCCAAGCCATGTATTTGTAAAGCTTGCATATGTATCTTATCTCATCCCATAATCTGAGGAAATACAAACATTTAAAAATACCACAAACCTTTCTTTTTCTGTCAGATTCTAAATTCTGACAAAGAAACCTACAGGGGAGAAAGGACAAACACCTCCATTCTCAGGAATATCAATATAAAAATACTAAACAAAATATTAGCAAACATTTGGCTTCTGGACAAGGACAGAATGAGAGGGACTCAATCTGTCTTTCCATGATAAATAAAAATGACAGAAAACATATGCAAAGACATTTTCAGATGACAGACCATAGATAGATAGATAGATAGATAAGTAAACAGACAGACAGATAGATAGATGCCAGATAGTGAGAAAGTGAAGAAAATTAAGCATGATAAGCTTTACAGTCCCAACATAGGCTTTGTGAAAACACTTTCCACATTCCAATATATTTAGATGTATCCCAAGGAGAGAAAGTAGCTCTGGTATAGAAGAGTTAGTTATCAATTGTAAGTGCATAAGAATGTGCAGGCTGGTACTTGTAGGGTAAGAGAGCTTTAACAGAGCTCTGGAGACTTCAGCAAGTCTCTTATGGACTGCGAATCCTGTGCACATGAGGAGTCCCTTATCAGGTGGAAGGAAAAGCTTTCCCAACATACAGGACACTGAGAAGACTCTATATTTACTTGCTTTGAAGAAAGCTAGCCCTCTACTAAATCTATCTTGCACCTGCTAACATCAGTAAGAGAAAGTCCAGAAAAGACCACTGTTTCCAAGGAACAATACTGGGACCAAGAACACAATCTAAAAACATTTGGGAAAATAAAAATAAGCCAGCACCTAACAACATAAAATTTACGGTCTGGATATTAACAAACAATTTCCAGACATGAGAAGAAGTAGGAAAACATGACCCATGATGAGAGAAAAATTAGTCAGTAGAGACAGAATGAGAAATGACACCGATGATAAAATTAGTAGTCAAGAGCTCAAACAGCCAAAAATATCCCATGTGTTCAAAGTGGTAGAGGAATCTATGCACAATGAGGATATGAACTGATGTAAAAATATATGTGTGTGTTTAAAAAAAGACACAAGTCAAACTCTTAGCAGTTAAAAATAGAAGACCGAAAAAGAAAAATAGATGGGATGAATAAGCCTGAAGCCCAGAATAAAAATAAGCCCTAATGAAATGCAGAGAAAAGATTAAAATGTAAATAATGGAATATAACAGAGCTGTGGGACATGAAGTGGACCAACCAGCTACAACAAAGTGAAGTGGCAGAAAAGATCATTGTAGAAAACAATGCACTGCCAACTTCTTAAAACCTGATGGGAAGTCTAAACGCGGAGACCAGGAGGCTTAAGGAACACAATCTAGAAACAGCACAACAAACCACAGGGTATGCCAGGATTACAATGCCCAGACACACTGATAAAGCTCTACTGCACCCAAAAGAAAATTAAAAACACATCAGTTTGTGAAATAAATTTAAAAGGCAGCTGAGCCTTGGTAAGAAACAATGAGCAGTATAAAAACTGTAGGATACTTTCAAAATATTAAAAAATAAAAGATATGAAAAACACATTGAAAGTGTTGAAAAAGAGTCAAACTATTAAATGCATCAAAAATATTATTTAAAAATCAAAGTGATCTGAAAAAATGGTAGGAGGAAGTAAATTAGACTACAGGCATGTCAAAGGCTCATAAAGAAAACCGACCTAGGGAAGCTGAATACACAGAAAGGAATTGAAAGTGCCAGAACTGATTAAGGATAGGAGTTAAGAAAAGAGACTGTAGTCCTCCTAGATAACCTCTTTAATAAATGCCTTTTGGTCTAAAAAAGGTATTATATATGGATGTGTGGCCAGTTTACAAGTGTAAAATGTAGTACAAATTTTGAATAAATGAGACAGGAGATAAGAAAATTCTGTAAACCAGAGAACAACAACCAAAGCAATGAGAAAAAAGACAATCCATATTTAACAAAAACGTAAGAAGGAAAACAAAAACCAAAATGACATAAGATTAAAAGATGGTATAACAGGAGAATAAAACTGAAGACAACTCAAATCTGTGAAACTCATAGGATCTACACATACCAATAAAAGAATAAAGAACAAATATTGGCAGACTGGATAAAACATTATCCAAATATATCAATTCTATTAAAAAACAAACAAACAAAAAGTACGTTGGCCAACTTGTTCAAATAAAACAAATGTCAAACAGAAAACAAGAGGATTAGAATAACTCTAATAACAGAAAAAGTAGATTTTACAGCTACAAATATCAGCAGAACTTGAGATTGCCTCTTCCTAATGAGGATGAGTAGATTTATCTACAAGCAATAAGAATCCTAGCTGTGCATTACATAAAATGATAGCTTTAAAGTACATAGATATGACGAGAATTGAAAAAAAAAGGCACTGAAAAGGCCACAGTTCCCCTTCAACAGACAGCCTTCGATTATGGAAGAGAAAGGAAGAAAATGAGTAATGTCAAAAAGAACCAGAACACTGCTAACAGTTTGATCTAATTGACATTCTTATCAAGAGTCATGAAATAGTCACCAAAACACATTACATTCTGAACAAAACAAGTTCTCAAAAATTAAGATAAGCTGAAATCATAGCTTCTGAGCAATAGAGAATTAAGACAAAAAACAACAACAGTGATATTTTAATAGCTCCTGAAACATCTGTGGCTAATAAACATGCTTCTCACATTACAAGGGCTAAATATGAAATGACAAATGGAACTTAAAATAAATTGAAGTACATAAAGGTATGGGCATATGTGTCAATTTGCAAGATGTCTACAATAATGCTTACAGGGAAATATACAGCCTTAAATGCTTTCACTGGAAAATAAGTCTAAAGTAAATAACCTAAGCTTTGAACTTGGGAAAACAAAAAAAGAAGGGTATAATCGAGGGAGAAGAGAAATGCATGAGAGAAAATGATCAGAAAAGAAATCTCTAAAATAAAAGCTAGCTCTCTGAAAACATGGATGAGGTAGCAACCAGGGCAGATCAGCCACATAAAGTAAGAGAGAAGAAACACAAATCAACAGTAGCAGGAGTCCTCCTCATACAGATTAAAATCCATAGATGCAAGTGAGGAGAGACAGGAGAGTCTTCTGCTATCAGAGAAGAGAAGACAATGAAGTGAAGAAAATTTCCTTGGGAAAAAAAAAAATAGCAACCAAGCAAGGCACACTTTTAATTCTATTTAATGTTACATCTATTTAATTCTACCTGCAGCTATCTGCAAGTGAAGAAGAAATAATACAAACTATACTCAAACGTGGGGCTACATGGTGACTTCATCTTGCCTGGGCTACAGAGTAAGCCCATGTCTTCAAATTTAAAACAAAATCAAACAAACAAAAAACCAAAACACATAACCCTAGACTTCAAGGAAAATACAGACCTCTGCTGAACCTGAGCCTTAACTCCCACAAAATAAGTTTGCCAAATGCTAATACAGTGAATCCCAAAAAATATATAAAATGATAATGAACAACCACCCACTTTAGTTCACACTAGTAAAGCAATGGTGGATAAACAAACAACGACTTGGGAATAATTACCCACATTAATAGACTAGAACAAAAGTCAAGTGACTGTCCCAACGAACACGGAAAAGCATTTGACAAAATTGGGCATCCAGTCATGATTAAAAATTTTAACAAACTCAGAACAAAAGCAAAGTTCCTCTACCACACAAAACTCACAACATTACAGTCACTGCTAAATGACTAATACCTTCCACCTGATAAAGAACACTTATGTATCTGCTCTCGGGCTACAGGGTGAAGCCCAGCCAGCAACATAAAAAACAATCTCAGGGCATAGGAGCATAGACAAGGAAGTAGAATTACATGCACACACATGATTGCACAAAAAAATCAGAAGGACACTTTAAAAATTAGATTCTTAAGCAAGTTTAGCAAGATGGTATGATACAATGTTAACACATGAAAACTCAATTATATGAATTATTAATGAATATTTGGAAGCTAAAACATTTTAATCTCATTTATAAGAGCTTAGAAAACTCAAGTTCTTGGGGGTAAATGTGAACACCAACCCCCCAAGCGTATAAGAACTTTTAAGAAAAGTGAGAAAACACTGTTCACTTTTTGAGAGTCCTGGGGTTAGAAAGAGGAAAACAAGAAAGTAAGGCCTGAATGCTGACCAACAACCTGAACTAAGAAGACAGGGAAGGCCAAGGCCCACCTAGTGATGGCCCAGATGGGAGCTGCAGCCGAGCACTCTCAGTTGAGAAATGCTGGCCTGGGTGTTGTTTTGGAAAGAGTCCTCAGGCAAAAAGATCACAGATTTCGTTATCCTCTACACTGTAAATGAGTGTTTGCTTTCCCTCTGATAAACACTGTGGTTTTTGCAAGCAACATTAATGAAGCCAAAATGCAAGGATGCTCTTTGCCTTGAAAAAGTTCTGGATTCCACTTCAAGTAGTACAGCCAAGGAGCAAATTTATATATAGTGAAAGAATTACAGAGCCAACAGAAGACAGTGACATGCTCTCCTCTGTATGAAACCCAAAGACAGCTTACCTAGTGAAGGACCAGCATCTACTCCAGGAGTATTTTATAACAGAAAGCAGAAATACATACTTCCTTACTAAGGAACACAGAACACATGCAGTGGACCATGCAATACAAACTATCACCATCTGATATAATGACAACACATACAACTCCATTCCTCTCTGCAATCTGGCTCTAGACCTACGCTGTGCTGCGTTTGGTAGTGGTGGTTCCTTGGGTTGTTTTTTGTTTTTGTTTTTGTTTTTGTTTTTTTTTCCAATCTGATACATTCTAGAGTCACCACAGAAGCAGGAATCTCAACTGAGAAACTGCCTCAATAAGATCATCCTGTGTTGCGCCAATGGGACATTTTCTTGATTAATGACTGATACGGGAAGGACAGCTCATGTGGGCAGTGCCTCTGGTGGGCACATGATCCAGGGTAGTATAAGAAAGTCATCTGAGAAAGTCACGAAGAACATTCCAGTATGTAGCATTCCATCATGGTCCTTTTTCGATTCCTGCCTGGATTTCCCTCACCAATGGACTATATAGCCCATAAGAAAAATAAATTCCATCCTCACCAAGTTGGTTTTGGTCATTGTTTTAACCACGATAACATACAAACCAGAACAAGACTCAAACTGTCAACTGACAGCTGAAACATCTCCCCAAAGTATATCAAACACAGGTCCAAAATTCAACTGACTCATCATTGCGCAACCTCCATTTTCTCCTGAAACCAATACATATAGAACAGTGCTGTATTGTCTATTGTGGGAACACCATCTTTCTGCAGACATAAGCCTCCCCACCCTCCTTACAGAATGCCACCAACAAACCCAAGGAAGCTGTGCTAACCAGAACACCTCACCAAGTATGGGTAAGGACTTCCTCATAAGTGAGTAGATGGAATAACCTCCTTCACTTAGTCTTTCACAGTCCACATACTTGGAAACCTCCTAAGAACACAGGGCCACATAAAATTATGGTAAACTAACATACAAATGACCAGAAAGTAAAAGAGGGAGCTACTGAAACATCACATGAAGGTCCAATACCCCTCTAAAGCCTCTTTCTATGAGGAAACCCAATCCCAAGATGTCTAAGATATAACAGCTCTTTTGGTGAAGATGATAGCTGTTAAACTTGGAAGAGTGCACTCTACCAAACGGTCCCAGCCACAGACACTGGCTCCCCTTTTTTCAGATACCCTCCCCTTTCCACATACTATCAGCTATTTTTCATTAACAAAACTGTGAATAATTTCCAGACCACACTTTCTATGACAAAAGATAGGATCTAAGTCATTATGTGGGTACTCACAGACTAAGAGTCTTCTTGAAAAACTTCAAAATATAGTAACACAAATAAAAATGCAATGTTTTAATACAAGCAATTAAGAATGTTTTACTTGAGTATGAAGGTTAAACCCCTTAACATCAAAATCAATTACAAATATACTTCTGTTGTACTACTGTGACAAGATTTTACCTATTCCAGCTTTTAAAAATGTCTTCACACAGATAGGTAACTGTAAATACTGGTGGCATGCATTCCATAAACCTCTTAGTTGAGCAAATCAATCAGTAGGTAGCCGCTGTAGAACTCTACTCTCTACATGTACCTTTCAAAATGTTATTTACAATGCAGATTAATTGTTTTCAGTGTTGGCTCTGTGAGGAGACAGTTTCTCCCTAAATGAACTTTGAAATATGGAAATTGCCTTTGATCTTACATAGAAAGTGAAAGAATGGCTGCTAGGACTGCAGGTTCGACTCAAATTCACGTATCCTCTACAAAGCTGGGAGAAAATCAAGGCTATGGTTTGGGACTTGATGCCTACAGAGCAGAGAGCAGCTGGACATTACTATATTGTGAATGTTGTTATGGTGATGACTTTACTGTAATATAAATTTTATGCATAACTATTATTTGCCTCTTAATTTTAGATTACTTATATTAAGAAATGTTGATAAGTCTTTGGCAATATCTAATTTCCTGGCTTATTCGGTGTTCTAAAACAGTAGTTGAAGGAGGTTCTACTTTAAGAAAAACTGAATTTTGCCTCTGATCTCAAATATAAAAAACAAATAACAATTAAAAAAAAAAAACCAAGCATGGTGGCATATACCTGTGATCCCAGCACCCAGAAGGCAGAGGAAGGATTGTCAACCACAGGGCTCTGGGCTACGGAGACTCTGTCCTCCCCAATAGCAAAAGAGGCAAACACACCAACCCCAGTAACACATTGCCACAGCTGGGCTATCCAACAGGTCTCCTCTAGGGTAATGTGCAACTGTCCCACTTTAGTTCTCAAAAAACTTCATGCAATCAACCATGGATGAGTCTTTGGAGAGCAAATGAGGTTTAGCAATGGCATGACTGGTTCAAAGTACATTAAGAGGCCCAACTCTTATGTCAGCATCTATTCCTTGATGATACTTGAATACAAATACAGGGAGAAAAAAAAACAATTGACTATCCAAATACAGTAAGTAACTGATGTATCACACCTACATGTTATGGATTTGTGTCTCTATTCCTTTTAACATATATACTTTTACCCTCACCAAGTTAACAGTCTTAGCAGATTCTACCTCTGCTTAGCTCAATCTGTGCTTTAGTTCCCTAATGAATACAAAACATTTGACTATGGGAATCCACACTCCACTCATCTTCATTCTGGCAGGGTGAGTATGCTACAGCAATGGAAAATAGAGAAATACAAACAGTGAGATGCATCCACTCATTTCACCACTGAGATGCTTATAGCTGGGATGTGTGGTATGCACAGCAGGAATGCAAACACCCAAAACTCTCATACCAGAAGCCTGAGCTCAAACACATGTGCAACAGTTGAAAAGAAGAACTCAATGCTGGGAGACAGTTGCACATATGGCCGTCGTCAATCACAGCAACCAGCTGGAGAAAAGGACAGAGGTGAAGCCGGGAGCAGCACGTGCGTGAGCTTTGGATTTTCTCTCAGAGAAACACACCTTCCCCAGAAGACACATGCGTGCAATACTTAAGCCTGAGACGGCCCACTCAAGAATCAGTCAAAAGATCATTATTTCGGCTTTATCTGCCAAATTGGTATGAAACCTGAAGCCCATGTTCAATGCCAAACAGGTAAAATAGCTTTATCAACCTCACAAAAATTCTACAAGTCACATTCCCACAAGCTACCAAGAATCTAACCCACTGCTATACCCTTTAACCCTGGCATTTTCAGACATGCTCAGCCAAGTCTCTAAGGAGAACCACACACATTCTCTGCTGTAATGCTCCACTGCCATAGGACACACCTGTAAACACAGAGGAATAGAAGTTCAGTCCAGGTGGTTGCTTCTTCATACAACTCAATCCACATTAGATTTTGAATTTCATGTAATTTTCATGTGTCTCAAATTATTCTTTGATGTCCTTCCTTGGTTGTTTAAACACATCAAATCCTTGCTTGGATTATGAGAAACAGAAGGGCAGCATCCATACTCAGCCTACAGGGCGGAGTTCACCAACCCTCACACGGCCTGCCCTGTGATTTCTTAATCCCAGCTACTCTCCCCGCACCCCAACCTTTCAGCTATCTTTGACAGAATTCACACTGCCACGGTTTCCCCATAAGCTTTTAAATTTCAGAATTCTTCACTTCATCACTCTATCCATCACATTTATGCCCTAGCTACCACACAGTATGCACACAAGATGTTTCTGCTAAAAATTGGGAAGATGGCTTTGTGGGCCATAGCAGTTTCTGCTCAAGCAGAAGATCCATGGTTCAGATATACAGCATCCATTCAAAACACTAGGCACAGCCTCTACATACAGTGCTAAGGGTAACAGAGACAGGATGTTTACAGGGTCTTAGTGACTGCTAGTATAGTGAAAACAGAAGGCTAAGGGTTCTCAAGAGACTCTGGTGGAGCATGAGAGCTCAAGGCACCCTACGCCTTCAGGCTTCAATACCTGAATGTGCATGTGCACGAATGCATGCACACACACTCACGCATAATGTCTATGCCCACACACACTGATGTTGAATGTGCTAAGCATTCTAATCTACAATCTAAGACTTTCTACATGTTAACATGATCGCAGAAGTGAAGAGTTCTATACAACAACGTTTCATACAAAAAAAAAAAAAAGAAAAAACTAAGAAACACTGAATAAAATAATCTTCAGGCTATATGTATAAAATATATGTAAACAAATTTCATATGTGGGTTCCATTCAGAATTTTTTAAAAATCTAAAATATTCCTGGCTCCAAATATTTTAATACATGATACTAAACATATAATACAATTTTTAATACTTTAAGGTATTTTGAAAAGACAATATGGTCGCCCACATGTATAAACAGAGAGCTGGGGTTACAAAGGCAGTGCGTCCCTAACCTCACTGGCAAGTCTAGCTGATCAGTAAGGGTTCATGGGAGGCTCTCTCTCAAAACAAAAAGAAGAGCAATATATAAGATTCATGATGTTGACATACGGCCTCAACAAACAGTACACACAGCCACCACACATACAAAACTAAAATGTAAAAAGTAAACCTCGATGGACCCTCTGTAAATATAGTGACTCAATGTATTTATATATGTATGCATATGCACACAGGTGTATGCCCATGTGTGCAAATGCAGTGGAGGCCTAAGGTCAACCTTGGGTGTGGTTCCTAAGGAATGGTTCAATCAGGCTCTTGGCCTCTGTGGCCTACAGTTTGCTGGTTTGGCTTAGTTGACTTGCAAGCTGCTGCAGCTGCCTATCTCTGCCTACTTGGCTTTATAAGTCGGCTTTATAAAAACTGAACTTGTGTCCTAATGCACATATGGCAAGCACTTTACCAAATAATATATCTCTTCAACCCCTTAAGGTATTTTAAAACTAACTAGAAGTTTTACTTTGTAGTATTCCTTTCTAATCACATAACTAAAAAGAATGCTTACTTTTTAGGAAAGATAGAGACCATTATGATTTTTATTTGATTAAATGATACTTAAGATAGTTAAAGTTAAAGATCATTTGCTAAAGAAAAGTAACTTGATGACATATTTTCAAGGTCAAAAGCAAATATGTTAAGTGATGCAAAAATATAGCTTCAAAAATATGTTATCAAGTATGTTGTGCAATAATGAGTTGGAAATATTGAGAACGTGAAAAATGAACTCTACAAAACTACCTAAAGTCATCAGTGATCTACATAATTTCATGGGGACATTGAGTGGGAGATCAGAGAAGAGAGTACACCTCCTTCTCTCAATTAAGCAGATACAGAACACACACTAACACTTTCTGACATATTAGGGAGTTGCTATATTTCTGTGAATATTATGTGAGCAAAAGATAGCTTACACTTTGTACAAGACATATGAGATTTGTAGATAAATGCAACTATAAAAAAACAACACATTCCTACTATTTCTATATCTTTCACAAAAATCTCAGAAAACAATACTGAACCCTAATCAGTGCTGTCACATCTGATGACCTACGTAGAACAAAGAGTCATGGTGTCTACAATTGAAACATAATTCAAAAGAACAACATGCACTGGCGAATAGGCAGAAATAGATGGGTCAACAGACCCCAGACAGTAAATATAAATGACAAGATCTTTATGGTAGATGTACAGTGTCCACTGAACAATTCTTTCACCATTACTGTTTAAATTTTCTTTTTCTTAGAAAAAATTCTACAACTGCTGCATTGTGATAATGCAAGCTTAGAGGTTCGTCTTGGAGGAGACAAAATAAACTCTATCTACTGCTTCCATTTTTGGGTGTCTGAATCCCCACAGCCAATTTCAAGGTTCATCACACTGATATCTGATGACCCATGCAGTCTTGGAAGATGCCCTACTAAAAGTTTTCATTAATATTTCTGCTCCATTAAAAACAGAAACTACTACTGAATGCTTTCTGAAATATGAAAAAATGACATGAGACTCCCCATCAAAAGACAGAGGTCCACACTTTTTCACTGTGATGTTTAATGATGAAAAATCAAAGAAATGGTCACAGCTCTATATAGGCAAACCCATCCAGATCCCCCCCAAAAAAGTACGTAATCCCTATGCTTGAACTCTGGATAAGGGAATTAGGAAGGGTAGAGACGGGGAAATATCATAAATATCACTTCCTAGACCAGAAATTTTAGTAAGTCCCTGAATCCCTAGTTGTATGCATAAAAGTTTCAAAGATTCTGTGACCCAAGTCACACTTAAAATTCATTCCTATGGTGGGATAGGGGAGAGAGAAAAACATTTGCAGCAGTTCCTAAAAATATAAAATATATTTTTTTAAAAAATCACTATTTGACAAGGCAACTGTACATGTACGCATATTAACAAGATGAGGAGGAGATGAGATCAGTAACTTACGGTGATAAACCTGGTGAACAATCACCTAGGAAAGCAAACTGCCACACTGGCTCGTCCATATATTTTTTTTTTTGCACCACACAGCAAACATTCAAGATCATTAATTTGAATTATGAATGATATTGGTGAAGAGAAATCAGTTAAATATACAAAACTGGGTAATTAGCAGTAAGTGGCCAAATGATACAGTGTTATGGTTTGAGTATTAAATGTCTCCCACAGATTCACATCTTTGAGAACTTGGCCCACGCAGGGGGTGATATTTGTAAGCAGTGAAGCCTGAGGAAAAAGGTATGCATTGGGAACTGCTTACAGGCAGGCAGGACATGAAGAATTAGCAGCCTCAAAGACACAGAGATGCCTTCCACCCAGGAGAGCAAGCGCCGCCCCCTCCAGCTGCTTCTGTTAACCTAAGGAGCCTAGCATGTGCTAGTAACTGACAGGGAGGCCTGGATGTGCACCCTGGAGAATATATGGGCACAAACTGGGGGGTGAGGGTAGGGTCCCTTGGTGGCCTGTGACCACCAATGTAAACAGTTCACCACTCTCTCCTACCTTTCAGATATATTCATCACCATTCTGATTTATCTTCCTTCATAGTCTAAGGAAAATGCCACAAAATGGATGAAATTAGCTCAGAGGGAAAACTAACATGAAAAGATAATGCAATGAAAATGGATACATTTTTCTATTAAATATCAAAAGAATTTAGGAGGCTGGGACTGGACCATTTGAGAAGTTTCTCAGACACATAGAGGTTAAATTTAAAGAAGTTATTCCAGTATGCAGTAGCTACAGATGCAGGTGAAAACAAAGTACAAATTAATAATCTTGTTCTCTGAAGTGAAAAGGTCAGTGAGGCACATACCTCATGGAGAGGGCACTGTGAACAAGGGGACAAACTCTCAGCAACATGACCCCTCCTAATTATACATCATCTCACACCCTGGGAGTGACAGAAGGCTTTCACCAAAATGAAAAGGGCTTTCTTTAATAGGAAAAGACAACATGTAATTGAACAATCCACATTTTAATAGCCTAGATCAGGACACCGCCCTGCTCTCCTTCTGTCAGGAGGAGGCAATGCTCCATTCATCAGTGAGGGAGCAGCACGTAAGCTTCACATGCACTCGCCAGCTGGCCCAGCTCTCAGCTCCCTCACACCCAACTCTTCTCCCTCAGTCCCAGCTTCCCTTGTCAATTAGAAACAAATACAAGTTTCATTCACTAGGTCATTTTTTTCTTGGACAGATCAATTTAATGTTTTCAAATCCTTAATAGTAAAGCTGGTGTTTTGACAGGTGTCGAGTTCTATGAACTCAGCACCTAGATACAGATGTGTAAAACCAACACCAACATCAAGATAGAGAAGTGTCCTTATTCCAATGTCCCCTAGCCAGGAGTCTGTTACTGGGTGTAGGTGTTACCCTTCCCTGAGGCACTTCTAACCACAGGAAACCACGGACCATGTGTCTACCAGCACAGTTTGGTCCTTGAGATAGCATGTAGATACCTGATAGGCTTCCTCTCCATAAGGCTTTCAAAACCAACCTAGAGGGCAATAATAGTAGCACTCATTCTAGTTTGTGGCTCAATAGTACTCAATTTTAAAGAAGGTGGCAGCTTACCCAGTGATCCCACAAAGGACACAGAAGTGGTTTTCAGTTTGTTGCAAATAAGAAAGGAGCTACAGTAAAGTTGTTTGGTTTTTTTTTTTAATTTCATACATGAGTACTGTATTTACATCATTCCCCCCTCGCTCTCCTCCTTCCTTTGTCTCTCCTTCCCAACTCCTACTCAAATTCATGGCTTCTTATCCTTTATTGTGCTTACATATATATACAGATATAGATTTGTAAGTTCAACCTGCTGGGTCTCTTTAGTGCTGTTCATTATGTATATATGTGTTTGGGGCTGTCAACCTAGAAGTGGATGAACTATGAGGGGTTTTCCCTAAGAAGACTGATTCTCGCTTTCTTAGAAGCCATTAATTGGTTATAGCTCAACATAGACTGGTTGGGATCATGTGAGATTTCCCCATCCACACCAGCTTTTGTTGTTGTAGTTAAACTTCTCTCACTCAATACAACCAGACCTCCCCAACTCCCTTCTCCCCCAGATCCATTCTTTCTCCATTTCCCTTCAAAAAAAAAAGCAGACTTTACAGATATATTAACTGAACACAGCATAACAAGCTACAGTAAGACATGGCACAAACACTCATATCAGAGCGGGACAAGGCAACCCAACAGGAAGAAAAGGGTTACAAGAGCACGTCAAAGAGTCAGACACAGCCCCACTACCACTGCTGAGCGTCCCACAAAAACACTAAACTACTCAACCATAACATATGGGCAGAGGATTAGCACAGACTCATACAGGTTCCATGATTGCCACTTCAGTCTCTGTGAGCCCTTATGAGCCCTGCTTAATTGATTCTGTGGGCCTGGTTTAACTGGTGTTCTCCATCCCTCTGACTCCTACAGTTCTTCCCCTCTGTCTTCCAGGGGGTTTTTGGAGCTCCAAAGAGAAAGAGGCAATGGAGATCTCCAGTTTGGGTTCTCTCTCTGCCCAATGTATGGCTAGGAGTCTCTGCATGTGCTCCCATCAGCTGCTGGAGGAAGCATCTCTGATGAGTGGGTATGTTTTCCATTGATGATGGGGATATGCAGTTCTTAGACAGCTACACTGTTGAGATCTCATGACTGCACCTTCCTGGTCATATCTAGAAGAAACTATCATCCAGTATATGTTCTGGTCCTCTGTCTCCTTTCAAGTCATTTTATGATGTTCCCTGAGCTGTAGGTGTAAGGGTGTGTATTATAGGGCTCAGTTGGGGCTGGGTACCTCATGGTGATTAGTTCTCTGCATTTTTTATCAGTTATGGCTTTCTGTAATCACAATCATATCCAAAGGAAGTTTCTTTGTGAGAGTTGTGATCTACACTTATCCAAGGCTATAAGGGTAAGTATTTGGAATGAAGTTAGAACTTGTATTGGTTTAGAAAAGCAGCAAAAGTGGGCCCTGCATTAGGGTCAATGGCCTCACTAGCTATGAGTAGTAGGGCTAAGTTTAAAGTACCAGGCTTGCCCTCCTACTGAGCTAGCCTTAGGTCCAGCTGTTTGGTTACCTGCAGGATATAATATCATTATTGAATCTTTTGAGATATTTGACTGTGTGGGTCATTTTTGTGATTTGAAGGCATTTCAGCTGGATAGGAATACCGATTGCACCTTGCATAGCACCTTCAGATACCATGACAGCTAGTCCTCAAGAAAGAGGCTTCTGGGTCAGATCTAGCTCAACTTCTTAAAGGCCCATGTCCAAAGTGTCTGGTGTTTATAGCAACTGGCTTTTTCCTTCAGTTTCTAGGAGAAAAACAAGGGCAAGGGCAATACCTTATATTGTCTTGGGAGTCTAACAAGATCCAATGACCTTAAAAAGGGTTTCCCATACCTGGCACTGGTAATCTATGGCTTTTAGAGGGAGGATTGTCACCTCAAGTTGTATAACTTCAATTAAGATACATACATATGTATGTATGTATGGCTATATGTGTATACATACACTTACATATATAATTTTAAGTAAACATAAAACAGTGTTGTTCCCTACAGCTTTTTCATACATTCTTACTGTTATTTATGTATCCTCCCTCCCCACTTAACAGCTGAAGTGTCCCCCAGGCTCATTTTTCCCCCAAATTCCCCTATGGCACCTATGTCCAAATATTCTCCTTTCTAAAGCTCCATCTGCACCCCATGGTCCCATTTTACTTTCCTGGTATTTGTGTGTATTACATGCTATATGCTCACATCTGAAGATCTGGTGTTAGAACACACAACTAAGAGTGAACATGTGTGGTCTTTCTTTTGTGTAACATAAATTTTCATGTCCTATACCCTACAGTGAAAAATGGCCACATAACAAGTATAATCTTAACTTCATGCCAACGTATACCCTTCCAAATGAGGCTATATGAGAGTGTTGATCCACATCTTCCCCACACCTCACTACGCAAAGACTGCATCTTCTCTCATGTTATCTTTGCTCCTCTAACAGATTAGTTTAGGAGTCCTTGATCCCGATGCTTTTTAGAAAACACTTGACAAGTTCTTATTTCCATTGGGGTCTCTTCTGTGGATGGTGCCTATTCAAGTCTTTCAAATTGTGTTATTCTCCTGCTATTTTGAAGATTCTTTTTATATTCTGGATAAATGTCACCCAACCTGTGGCTTGCTTTGTAGTCCCCAAATCTGATGAGACGCAAAGCAAGAGCTGTCACTTTGTTGAAATCTATCTTTGATCCTTTAATAGATCATGTTTTGTGTTTCATGTCCAGAATCTCTTTGCTTATCTGCAGGTTTTTAAAATGTTTGCCTATATTTTATTCTACACTTGTTAGCCTCTTTACATTCTATATTTGATCTCTATCGGACTGACTGTTGTATATGTGAGAAGTTGGAATCAAAGGCTCCCCCTTTCATATGGATATTCATCATAATGAAAACACTACTGCCTATGTGTATGGGCATTTGAACCTTTGACAAAAATTCAGTTGGCTGCATCTGTGTATTTCTATTTCTACACTCAATATGCTATTTCCAATGACTGATATGTGTCTGTTCATTATTTCTACACTGCTTTGCTGTCCCCACTCCTCAAAGCCATAAAGTGAGGAATTATGTACACAATTTATTCATTTTCAACTGTATTGAAAAATACAATGTGCTTTGTTTTTTTTTCTACAAAACAAACAAACAAAAAGCCCTACTGACACTTATAAAGTAATTTCTTTAACCCTACCCATGAATTTGAAAATTGGTATCTTTCCTACTCTGATCTTCAAGTTCATGAATACTGTATGGTCTGTTCGTTTAGGTCTTCCTTAACTTCTTCTGATCTTTAGGTTTTAAAATACTTATACTACACAATTCACAATTTTTGTGAACTTTTTCCCAAGTACTTAATTGTTCTTGGAACTACTATATAACAGAAAAACCTTCGATTCCCATTTTTACACTGCTGCTATATACAGATAGGATCATTTTATGGGATCCTAGGTTTTATCCTTGCTAAACCCAGAGTTCTACGAGTTTTATTGTAGACATTATAGAATTATCTATGTATATAATCTTATGATCACTAAACACTTATCTTTCCAATTGCACAGTATTTGGCCTTGACACATCTGATTTGAATGTTTTGAGAATAAGAACTAAGGCAGTTACAAGTCTCAGGTATCATGCATTAAGAGAAGGTGGATTCTTTAACATCAGAAACAGCAGTCAATTCACAGCAAACCACATTCACTCTACCTGTTCCTCCATTGAAGCCACACACTTCAAGGCAACTGTAGTGCCCTGACTTCTTTAGCAGCATCCAAATCAGCAGCACCCATTTTTGTGCCCCTCAACCTCTCTCTTCTTCCTGACTCCAGACACAGGCAGATCCAGTCTGCAATACAAGCTCCAGGAACAAACAGCAAAGACTACATAGGAACATATGGCTAAAGGCCAGTGGAAAGAACACAATCAACAAAGACCAGGACATCATGGCTTCACCAGAAACCCCAAAAATCGAATGGATATTCTAATGCAGCCGAAACACAGGAAAATGATCTTAAATCTATCATTATACAGTTATTAGAAGCACATAAAGAAGAAATGAACAAATCTCTCAAGGAAATACAGGCAAATACAATCAAACAAATAGAGGCTGTCATGGACAGACAGGAATCCACAATCCAACAGGTGAAGGGAATGAATAAAATCGTTCAAGACATCAAAATGAAATTAGAATCAATAAACAAAATACAAACCAAGAAAACCCTGGAGATGGAAAACTTAGAGAATCAGGATCACAGAGGTAAGCAACACCAACAGAATACAAGAAATGGAGGAAAGAATCTCAGGTGTTGAAGATATAATTGAAGAAATCAATAGAAACATGTATAAAAAAACTTCAAGTCTCTGAAGAAAGATATCAGAAGATGGAAAGAAGATATCAGAAGATGGAAAGATCTCCATTGTTCATGAATCGCTAGAATTAACACTAAAAATGGCCATTTACCAAAAGCAATCTAGAGATTCAATGCAGTTCCCATCAAAATACCAACACAAATCTTTACAGACCTTGAAAGAACAATTCTAAAATTCAGACAGAAAAACAAAAAACCCAGAATAGCTAAAACAATCCTGTACAATAAAAGATCTTCTGGAGGTATCTCCACCCTTGATCTCAAACCATAATATAGAGCAACAACACTAAAACCAACATGGTACTAGCATAGAAACAGATTGTTGGATTGATGGAATCAACTCAAAGACCCCAAAATAAACCCCCACACCTAGGACACCTGATTTTTAACAAAGAAGCCAAAACCATACAATGAAAAAAAGATAGCATCTTCAACAAATGGTGTTGGTCTAACTGGATATCAACATGTAGGAAAATGCAAATAGATCCATACTTATCATCCTGCACAAAAGTAAAGTCCAGGTAGATCAAAAACCTCAACATAAAACCAGACACACTATATCTGTTAAAAGAAAAAGAGGGAAGAGGCTTGAACACATTGACACAGAAGACAACTTCCTGAACAAAACACCAACAGCTCAGGATATTCTGACTGCAATAAGGTGCAACCTCAAAGTACTTTTAATTCTACTTCCCTAATAATTAAGGATGCTAATCACATTTTCAAGTGTTTCTCAGATGTTTGTGTTTCATCTTTTGATAATTCTAGTTCCATGTACCATTTTTAACCACGTTATTTATTTCCTTGATATTTAGTTTTTTTAGTTTTCTGTATATTCTAGATACTAACCTTCTGTCGGATGTTGTATTAGTCAGGGTTCTATAGCAAAACCAAACTGATACAATGGATATATATTTATAGAGAATAAATATATATTTATAGAGAACAAATACATATGGAATTTACTAAAGGAGCTTATAGATTATGGTCCAACTACTGCAACAATGGCTATCTCCCAACAGAAAGTCCAAGAATCCAGTAGTTGTTCAGTCTATAACACTGGATATATTAGCTGGTCTTCAGTACACACCAGAATCCAGAAGTAGGAGACTCTAAAACCAGTGAGGAAATGAACTTACGCGGGAAAGTGAAGGCAAGCAGGCAAAGTGCCAGTGCTCCTTCTTCTTTATCCTTGTCCTTTATATAGGTTGCCACCAGAAGTGATGGTGCAGATTTGTGATGAATCTACCTACCTCAAATGATCCAATCAATAAAAGTTCCTCATAGGTGTGCCTATCCACTTGGATGTTAATCCCAGCTATAGCTGAGTTGACAACAATAGCCATCACAGATATACAATTAGTAAAGTTTTTCCCCCACTATATAGGCTGCCTCTTCATTCAAGTGATGGTGCCCTTTGCTGGACAGAAGTGTTTTAGTTTAACAAGGTCCCATGAATTAACTGTTGGGTTCAATGCCTAAGCTATCAGGGTCATGTTCCAAAAGTTCCTTACTATGCCAGTGAGTTCAAGCACACCCTATACTTTCTTCCCTAACAGAGTCAGGGTATTAGGGCTTAAACTGAGGTCTTTAGGGCTTAAATTGGGGTCTTTAATCCACTTAGTGTTCAGTTTTGCACAGGATGAAAGATATGGGCCTAGTTCCATTGTTCTACATAAAGCTACCCATGTTGACCAGCATCATTCATTGATGATGCTGTTGCTGTCTTTTCTCCAGTGTGTATTTTTGTCAAAACTCGGATGTGTATAAGTGTGTAGATACATGTGTAGGTTATCAGTTCTATTCCACTGTGAATGTGTCTACTTGTATGTCAATACAATGCTAACTAAATGTGGTATCTATATCACATCCCTGACCTCAAGCCTCAGGAATCTGGGCAGACAAGGAAGCAATAAGATTTCAAGAATCAGAGGTGGTAGATTACCTCAAACAAAAACACAAGCAAACAAACAAACACAGTTTTTTCCAAACACAACAGAGAAAATGCAGAAATTGTGACAATATGTATAAGACTTACACAGGGTCAAGCTAGACAAAATCCCAGCATGAAGGAGGGTAAATGGCCATGACTTGGTCACCCCTAACAGAGAAACTATTGATATTAGATTGCTATTTAAAGAGAGAAGTCAGATTTCTTTCATTCAGTAACACCTAGCATATCAACCACACTCCAGGGCAGGCCCCACACCCAGAAGTAGTTACCCAAAGCAAGTACATGTTTTCATTTTAATAGAAAGAGAATATGAAAATGGGGAGGTGGGGAGGATGTGAATGGAGTTGGAGGAGCGATAAATATAATCAATTATATTATATGAAACTATCAAACAATAAAGAAAAGCATTTTTTAAATGATCATCTGGCTGTCTGCCTCTTTTAAGTATCAAGCATTATAAGCACACTGATGCTTCTTCTAATGTTTGACCTCTGCTTCAATAAAAGTAACATAAAAGTGTATTTGTTATAATGTCATACAGACCATAAAATCTTCCAAACTACCAACTAACCCCTAAATTTCTAAACATTAAAGTACACCTCCCATAACACCAACTTCTATTTCTTCTAAACCTTACTCTCCTGAAAGCAAGGACAATCAAGCCCTGAAGTAACCTAGGACACTTTCACTGAAAGGAAGATCCTTTGGGCTTCAGCGTCATTGTCTATGTGGAAATTTTAAATTTCTACAATCTATATGCCTCTAAAAGTTTATGACTATATGCATTTCCCAAAAGAATTTTTAATTATCCAAGAAGAGATTCATATTAAGGAGGTATATGAACACTTGATATTTGGCCATGAGGCTACAAACAATAAGGGGACTCATTAAATATTTTGTAAAATCTATCCCCAATCGAGAGGAGGGTTTTTTTTTTCCATCTCTAATAAAAAGGCCTCAGACCACTCTCATGAATTCAAGTAGTTCTTTCTCATCTACTACACCAAAACAAGGAGGTGTTTAATAAGATATGGCCATATAAACGTCAGAAGTTCAAAAGGAAAAAAGAATGGAAATGCAGAATATGGAAATGGGGGAGACAAAATACTTTTTTTAATAGAAAGAAAACATAAAATGCAGATAATAAAAGGCAACTGATTACAAAGAAAAGCAAATGCTGGGATAAAGGAAAAAAATTAAGAAATTAGACAATGAAGTCTTATGCTGCTTCAAATCAACATTGGTGAAGTGCATGAGAATCTCTGCATGGATGAATCCTGAACACAGCTGACTCTATGAGGAAGATAACAAGGCAAATGTCAAATTAAAGAAGGACCAAACTCAGAAACACATTGGTTATCACCTTCCCTTGATCATCCTTAAGTGAAATGTTAACCAACCTACATCCATTAATTATATTCCAAGTGGAATACATGAGCCAAAAAAAGCAAGGGAAAAACTTAAAAACAAACCTTCTGAAAAATAACAGAAGAACAAAATATGTACCATGAAGTCCATTCCACACACAGAGCCTCACTGTGCCATCATGGCTACTCCTGGTCCTTCCACAAGAGGGAGTGAGCTTGATCCCACAGAATTGGAGCCCCAGGGCCCTCTTTCCTTGTGGGCATTAGTTACAGACAGTCATCTCCTTCCCAGGGAGGCATTTCATTGGTACCCTCTCTTTCTGTTGCTTTGCATCTTTCTCTGCACATTAAGTGAGAATTAAGGTAGGCAAGTAAAAATAAAGAAATAACTCAAAGCACAAATATAGACAAGAAAGAGAAAGAGAGAAAAAAGCTTTAACAATCTTCTGCTTTAGGAGTGACATCAAGGGTTATTCCAAAAGAATAATCATAGCAGGCATTGAAAAGATAATCAAGTCATCCAAATTTTGGAGTAAGAGGAATATGCAATGGTGGTACTTGAATTCTCTCCAGTAGCTCATTATCAAAGAGGATGCCACTAGTTAGCAAGACATTCATGTTGGATACCACTATCACCCTGGTCCTGTTCACCAATCTTCTATTGTAGCAAACCTGTTACCAGTTCTGGACACTTATGATAATTTCAAGGAATTCAACTCTAAGTCCCAGAGACATAAACAGCAATATTATCACAGACAACAGAGTAACAGCAAAGTTATTTACCAGTTAGCTAGGACATTAGATCACAAGACACTCCTTGTACGGACTTAGGAGTAGGTCTTGTTTCGTTTGTTGCACACAGTGTCTGATGTCTACCAAGCACTCTACACATGAACTTAGTGAGCAAAGGAACAAAGAATGCTACAATGGATATGCAAATAAAAGAGTAACACCATCAGTGTGACTGGGGTCTTCTAGTCACAAGGTCCTAAATAAATAAGTCCAGTCTTGTAGTCTTGAATATAAATTTCATAAATATGTGTGTTATAAGAAAATAAAAGAGAAAAGGTTTAAAAAGATGAAAACTAACACCTCAGGCAGAACTATATATAAATGGTATTTTACAAGGTAAAAAACGAACAACAGCAAAAAAACTATATAAAGTCATATTATCTCATATCTAATACTTTAGTCTTTAAAAGTCATAAAAATATACATTACAAATCACTAAGTCACATATGTTGTTTTAAAACTGAAACCAGAATTTCTTACAAATGATCTTATTGTAAAACCAACTTTCTCAGTGAACTTATAAGAAAAAACAGGCATTCCTCAGAGACTATTTCATCAGATAAAGTAAATGAAGTCTTAACTACATGCACTATTGCCTTTTTTAAAAGCCAAATAAAACATTCTGCTTTGTCAGGGTTTGAAAAAAATAAACCAACTGAGACTACCATGCTGATACTGTAGTAAAATGAAAGCAAAGTGGTTTTAAAAGTAAATATGCGATACGTATTATTCGAGTGTCGGAGAGCACTGACAGACCTGCCAAACATGACATGTGTATCCAATTACACACAATTTTGGTCGGTTTACACAAATTTGGTCCTATCCCGGTCTCCTGACCAAACTGGAGTAGTAGTTTTCTTTAAGCAACAGGACCATTTAGAGAAGGCCCTTGATATACCTGACCACATTTACTGACTGCATGCACATGGAACCTACTCACATGGGCCACAATGGAAGTAGAGGCTTGAAAAGAGAAAATAAGACAGCAAAAAGGGCTAGAGCCATAGGTATCATCTATAAAATCATACACGGTTTAGGAGTCCCATCCTTCAAAGATACTATGAAACTACAATCTCCTCCCACTGGTCAACTGAACACGTTAAGAGAGAGATGCTGGAAGTTCTCCAGGCCAGCCTACACTTAAGTGGATCACTGTTACGCTACCTATTTTCTCTCTGAAAGACTCTGGTGCCCACATTTACTTCTTGGATTTTATAGACTATCCTGTGATTAGTCCTAAACTTTACTTCTAACTATCTTTCCTTTCAGAAGTGTAGCACAAACCCAATGAAAGAAGCAAGCCAGAAATCACTGAACATGGAATATATTAACTGCTCACATGCTATGGTTCCATGGTGACTCTGCTACTTGGTATTTCTGTGAGACTATGAAAACTGCAATCTAAGAAAGCCTCAAACTTGTCCTCAGACCAGAGCTACAATGAAAAACCTACTAACGTCTGAGCAAAGGCTTTGGGATAGGCTTTGTGTCACCCAACCCATACCACACACACACCTTAAAGAGGATGGATTAAAAACTAAAACTGAAAAAAAGGTTGAATCGTGTATAAAATACCATACAGCAAATGGAGAAATGATAGGACCAAGACCTAAACCCAAATAATCCCAGTTTTTTTGTGTTTTGTTTTTGTTTTTGTTTTTAAAAGTGACGACTCACTGTGTAGTCTGGGCAGGCCTGACATTTGTGTATTAATCATTATTATAAGAATAACCTCCACATCCCATTCTATGGAGGCCCTCTCTAACATCCCAACAATCCACCAGGACCCCGAGGTGACTTTGGTCATTGTTGTACTGCACAGTGTTAGAATACAACACTGCTTTGTACTGGCGTCTTTGCCTCTCGCTGTGGAATTCTTAGAGAAGACATAACGTACTCCTGCTATCCATAATATATAGGAAATTATCAATAATACTTGAACAAAGGTAATAAACCATAGAAGATAAGTAAATATCCAGGTGTAAAGGCTTCTGTTCTCTTAATGAACAAGCATAGAAAACCCTTTACATACGCAGGTAAGCTGATATTTTAAGATAATTTTATTTTGTTATATTTTTATGTATACAAATGTTTGTATGCATATATATATATATATATATATATATATATAAAACATGTGTGTGCCAATGACTGACAGAAAATATGGGGGCCCCTGAAACTGGGGTGAGAGACAGTTTTGAGAAGCCATGTGGGTGCTGAGAACAGAACCTTGACCCTCTGCAAGCAGCTCTTACTCACTGGGTCATCCCTCCAGCCCCCCAATAAGTTAATAAACTATCTAAATTGTAGAAGCATCTCTAAATTGTTAGACTGATGTATGTCCACACCATAAACCTGTAAAATAACCTGAAAAACCTGTCAATAATTCCACTCAACTTACTTTAAACTCATGTCTACAATAGTAGGCCTAATGAGTATCTTTACTTTTGATTTTTCTTAAATCCAAATTAAAAACTATTCTCCCATCTTCAAACTGCATAGTTTTGTTCATCAGAAAAGTTATAAGCAAGGTGTGTTATTTTATTTAGAGCAAGAGAATCCTATAACATGCTAGAATTTAAAATGGATTTTTTTAAATGGATTTTTTAAATCAGGTATTTATATATGCCAGTGATAAATACATATATATGCATGTATATAAAAATAGACATACATGTTAGATATACATGTTCATTACAAAGGTTATATAAAATAACAGTTATATAAAGAACAATCTACAAAATTTAATATTAAGCCTATCCTAGTATTGTCTAACCTTTGTTAACTGAGTGACTTACTTAAAGGACATTTATTTGGAAGTCCCGAAACTTAAGGGTAATTATATCACAGGTATGGGCCAATAGTGCCATCCACTGTGCCTATGAGGACCTTTCCCAAATACAGTTTCATAACACACTAAAAACATCTGTTGTGCTGAGATTTTGTTTATATTATATTTAAATGAAAATAATATATTTTGAGACTCGAGTGCCAAAATGAAAAAAGCTACAATTTAAAAAAAAAAACTAGTTTTTTTATTAAAACAGTAAAAAGGTTAAAAGCTCAAGATAGCTTTAAGTACTTCGCTTCCAGATATTTAATTGTTTACAGTATTTCATTTTTCTGTTTTCAACAACAACAAAATCATCTATAGAAAGTAAAGTAAAAGCACAAGGTTCCAACTGGACCAGAAAAGGTTTCTGTATTTCACCTTGCTGTGCCTGCAGTGCTCAGCAAAGCCTAATGGACTGAGGGCACACACTAAAAGCTTCAGACACTGGGATGAGGCTAGGTTTGGTTATTTGTCAGGTATTCACTTACAATGGCGGTACACATCTGAAAGTCCCAACAGAATGGAAGAAGAAGCAGGAGAATCACTAGTTAGAATATAACCTGACTCAAAAGCTAACGAAAGCCTGAACCATTTCAGTAGAGGACTGAAGACTGCTTAGGGAGGATTAAACAAGGAGCTCACCGCAGATGTGAGCTCCAGCAGCAAAAAGGATGGAGCCACCAGGAGGAAAAGGGACCATAGGATATAGTCATAGAGTGTATGAGCCAACTGTCCCAAACTTAAGCAGAAAAATCTCATCAATGTATCCATTTCAGGCAAAGCAGACAGCATAGTATCCCTCAGAAAAAAGGTATGCCAAGAAGGGATTAATTCCCTTGAGTCCCCAGCTTGAAAACAACAGGGTCTGGCTCCAAACTCCAACCACAGTTCATCCTAGTGAACTCTGTGGCCTTCTCCAGAGCAGGCTGCTGTCACATTCCATCTAGCATACTGACTGTTCTGCATAGCTTACACAACATGAACAGCTCTGTCTCAGCTTAGGAAGTGTCAATTTACAGTTACAGTTTTTAGTGGCTAGCTTTCACAGGCCCACTTTAGATGACTACATATTTCCTTTAGAAAAAAAAAAAACTCAACACAGAGAAAATACAGATTGGGATCTGCTACACTACCCTTCTAAGAGCAATCAAGTTCTCTGTCTGTGTGTGACCAAAAAGGCCACTCCCCGCAGAAATGGCTGCATGAATTTTGACCACCCTTGAGCTCTAGTCAACATCTGAGGCTTTGCCAATTAGCAAAGTACATTTTCGTTTTTTTTTTTTTTAAAGAATGGCAAACTTCTGTGACGGCTAATCTCGATTGTCAATTTGACTGGGATGAGTAAAGCACATTTTGGGTATGTGCCTGTGAGAGTGTCTCCACAGACAAAAACACAAGAGACATTAACACAGCAGAAGATGCACCCTGAATGAGGTGGAACACCTAAATATAATGGGTCCCAGAAGGAACAGCAGAAGAAGAGGTAAGCAGGCAGGCATAGGCATGCTGTCTCTGTACTTCCTGGCTCCCTCACACACGGCAGCATATCCAGAGAGCCATAGGCTGAAAGCCATGGGCAAAAAGTTCAGATCCTGTGAACCAAAATAACTTTGTACTTTTGAAGTGTTTCAGGTATTTGTCAGAGCTGCATAAAAGCCTAACACAACTACTAACCATTCTGGCTATGTAGCAACATAAAAACAATAGAAATAATAACTCATTGGGGAAATCAAGGTCTGTGTGTTGACTGAAATAGTTTCCAGAGAACAAAAAACATGTAATAACACAGAAGCCTACTCAATTCTTAAAGCATGCATAGTGATCAGCTGTGAATTTATTTACAATCATTTGTAAACTAAGTTTTGTGTAAAACAGAGTGAGAATGAATTACTGCAATTAAACTGAAGTAAAATCCCTTCACAAGTTTCAAAGATGCCAGCTCTCAAGTTTCCTGTGTGTCTCAGGCCAGCAGTACAATAGTTGAGATGCTGAGTAATTGATTAGATACTGGTCCACAGAATCCACGCTGAGAGGCCTCAGCCAGAATCTTTAAGTAAATAATCATGCCTTGGCCCTGAACTGTTTTCATTGAAAAACATACTGCCTTTGCATACCACACTGTCTCACCTGGCAAAAGACTGATTCAATCATACCAAATGAGACAAGTGCAGAGTCTCACTGTAGTGACAAGAACAGCTGGGCACTGCCAGCCTGTGGACAGTCTCCTTGAGCAGTCTCCTCTGGGACAGGTTTTCACTGTAACCTGACACCTGAAATGAGGGAAGAGCTTGGAGCAGGGGGAAAGAGGTGAAAGAATGGAGAAGAAACACAGAAGGGAAGGGTGAAAAGAGGAAAGAACAGGGAGTTGGAACTGAGGGAAGGAGGGGTACATGGAGAGAGGGCACATGAAATAATTAGCTCAGGTTGAATTTCAACCATCAGTGCTCAATTTATTGCTAAAACAGGCAACACTTAGTATTGCATTTATATATAACAATAATAATTTAAAAAGAAGTGTCATGAATTTGAGGGGGTTGAGGAGGAGCTGGAGAAGCAGTGGGAGAGGTGGAAATGATGTAAATACAACACTATATATATTTGTTTTTAAGAGGCAACATTCAGCCATGTTACTTACAATGCTGAGTAACCCTGAAATTGCTGAGCATTTTTTGTCAATTATTTGGTATTGAGACAAAGGTAGCAAGATCTCAGAGCATGAATACATGCTGAAGAACTTAAAGCAATCAGATTCAGAGTAGGATCTGATCCATTTATTCAGAATATCTAAACAATGGTCTACAATGAACTAAATAAAAATAAATGAGTATCTTTGATTCTTGACAGCATGCTAGATATAACGTAAGTATCAAAGAAATTCATTTGGGTATACTAAAATACACAATTGTCTTGGTTTGTCACCAAGAGGCCAAGTGTCATTTTCTGAGATGTGTTCAACTGAGGGAGGGTTTAGAGCCTACACCCTGAGATAATCTGACAGTTCTAAAGATTACACTAGCCTAGCAGACAGCCAGGTAGCAGTCAACTCTCGGCTTTGGAAGATGAAGCCTGACAAAAATGACCTTAACAAAGAAAAGAAATAAACAAGCAGAACACAGATTACCTTCATTTCCCAGTGCCAACTTCTTTATGCCCCCTGCACCAACCCCTGCTATCCTTGCCTCTGCACTCCACTTTCACTGTTAAGAAAAGCAAAGATTTCACTCAAGAAACCCCTGACAAAATACTGTGGCATTGTTGGCAGAACCCTTTCCACGGGGACATAGGACAAATGACTACCTTCTCCTTATAGGACACCAACAACAAAACATAGTACAACATGGGGAACTCTGAGCTTTAGGCTCACTTACTGAGAGAGCCTGGTGGAAGGGTTCAGTTATAGGAACATGGGTAATACCAAAACAGCTACACCACCAAAAGTCTCCCTCCAGCACGAATGACAAAGAATCTTCCCCTTCAGTTATCCTTCACCTTCTATATAGTTAGCACCATGGCGCCACATGCAATTAGGGAAGAATTACAGCAGACTGGGAAAGAGAGAGAGAGGCAAGAATTTCAGGAGGAACGACTCTCCCCTACACTCTTTCTATAAGAGAATGTCAACTGTCAACAATGCAATCTCAAGGGTCTCTTGCAAGTAGTCAAAGCTGCTCTGATGAAATTGATGGCTGTTATTCTTGGAGGATCATGCTTGCAACAGGTGGAGCCACTGGGAAGGAGCTCCTGAGAAAAAATCGTCCACACATACTTCCTGTAAAAGACTAATGAAACTTATGTGGTCACACAAAAGGCATGAAAGTAGAGGCTCAATTGGGGAAAGGAAAAGGAATAATAAGGCCACTAGGAGAACAAGAGAAAGTAAGCGTGAATATGTTTATATATGTATAAATGGGTTATAATATACCCATTACTGTATATAATTATTATATATTAATAAGAATATGTGAAAAGAGAAACTATGGTTACTTATAATAACTCTAACAAACCCTAACCGGCACACTCCATCTTTCACTTGTCCTGATCACATGAAGGACTGAACCTGTTTTCTCTGATCTGTGTCAATAAAGAAACTAATAGGAAAACAACAGAGATTTCACACACATTGTCTTCCTTAACTTCTGTTTCTGGAAGACAAAAGCATCCTTCCTTTCCAAGGCGGACTGTCCATTAGTACTCCTGTTACCATATGCAGTTGCCACACCATTGTCTCCAGTCCTTGATCCACTGCTTCCAAACAAACTCAGATTCAAGGGGGGAAAATAAGAACCAGAGAGAACAAGAGGAAGAGAAAGAGAGAAATTTTCTTTTCTCTATGGACTACCTCTTACTTCAGAGCTGAGTACTCTCCCATAACAGAGCTTACAGACTTTTAGACAAGTCTCTCATTTTCACAGAACACAGAAATGGTTCACATATGTCCATGAGCCCTGTGTGAGAGGAAGAGAGAGAGCATGTGTGTATTTGCACGTACATGCATGGGTAAGCATTAGAAATTAAAACCCGTGTCTCATGCATAGTAGGAAAGCACTCTACCAACTGAGTTACATCCCCAGGCCCCAACCTTTCTTTTTTTGAGGAAGACTCTTACTATGTAACCCTGCTTGCCTTGACTTTATGGCAATCAACCTACACTAGCCTCCCATCAGCTGAGATTACAGGTGTGCTCCAACATCTGGCTTGCCAACATTTCTTTTGAGCATTACCCCTCCATGTCTCCATCTTCCCACACCAGCCCACATTACAAACTGCTGCCGGGAAAATTAACGCAGTGCTTGCCTCACAGCTGCTTCAAAGTTCAGCATGAAGTGACTTGCACTTCTCACCCTGGGCAATCAGATTCTTCACTCGTAAGACCATCCGCCTCATCATTATGAAATATGCTGGAATCTCCAGACAACTGAACAGATTTACACAGGTCATAGACAACATGCCTGTTGCCCTTGCAACTTCATCTCTCCTGTCTTCCTACTTGCTCTTCATACTTCCTGTACTGAGCAGGAATGTCCCTGCAATGGCATGTGCATGCTAACCTTGAGAACACTGCAAGGCAAGGTTGGCTTTAAATTGTAGTGAAATGAAACTTGACAAGGAACTGACATTAAAATGCAAACTGTCTTGGAGTATCCTGTGGGCCAAGAGTAACCACTTAAAAGCCAAAAAAGTTGAAAGGCAAGAAAACAAGAGAAGACAGACACAGAGAAGTGAATGTTGTTAAGAGAACCACAAGCACATGGAACAGGGCCGGTCTCCAGAGGCTGAACAGGCATGGTGGCCAAGGCCTGTTCAGCCTCCAGACTGCCCTGCCCGCGCTGCCTCGTGTAGTAAGACCTGTTTGACTTCTTGACTCCACAAGCATAAGATAACAGGTTCTCAAGGCTTAGGCAACCAAGTCTGTGCTCAGCAAGTGAAACCAAGTGCATCTCCGTATGCAGTTGTCCAAAATAGCTCTCCCCAGACCCTTCTCATTATTCCAGTCTGATAAAGATTAGACATGAAACCTTATTTCTCTGAACCCACAAATGCATTTGGGGAGAGCTAAGGGCAAGCCTTCATCCTATGCAGACAACTCTAGGAAGTTAATTGACCTAATTTTCTTAGCTTTGTTATCTACTAAAAAAAAAAAGTTTAAGGCTATTGTGAAAATCAGATGATGGAAAGAATGCACACCTCATAGAACCATCTAGCATATGAGGCACACTGAATATGCATTAGTAATTATTATTAGCTTTACTCTTACTGCATTTTAGGGACGATGCCCATGGTACTGTCTTATCAACCTACTAGACAATAATGGGCCTATTTATATTTATTTACTCTATGTAGAAACTCTAACAAATGGAGGACAGTCTACAAATACCAGCTACATGAGATAAGTGGCTGTTAATCTCAAATAGTTCACTTCAAAAGCAACAATATTTTAAAAATAAGATACAAAAAAAAAAGCATTCAAACAGAATTACCTTGCATGGATGAATTAGGTTATTTAATGAAAATCACAGGGCACATAAGGCACATCCCTATGAGTTACTGGCTAGGGAAACCCCAGAGGTCTCCAAAACAACACAGCCAATTGCCATTGCCCTTGGTGCCCACCACCGCCACATAAAAAGACACTACTAATAACAGCATCACTACACAGTTTGGTTGCAAGTCATAGAGAAATCAAAATCAAACTGAACAGCAAGCTAGTCTTTCATAATGCCAGAAGGTACTCTGCAGGCTGCTTGAGAAAAACAAACAAACAAACAAGGCATCACATTTTCTTACCTAGAGCTGGACTCTACATGCATCAACACTGAACTATCAGAAAACTACCAGACAGGTACCCGCTAGTGCACCTGTGACATGACTCTTACGGGGTAACTAACTGCATTCTGATTGGAGCTAAAGCCTGCAACAAAGGAAGTAATTTCATGCTTGATACTGAAATCCTGGTCAAAAGTTCATAGGTGGGGAGGTCAAAAGCCCTAGTATAAAGTCTGCTATTAAAATCTTGCTAAATGGTAATATTGTCAAATTGCTTTCTATATTGTATATTGTATATTGTCAAATTGCTTTGTGGCCACTGACCTGGGCTACTCTCTACTTTGGTCAGAAAAGCTTTCTTTTTTCTCCCTAGTAGGCAGCAGCTAATGCTGAGATGCATAACTGCTCAAAAACTAAGAGACTGAGTACTCAGCCCTAATTAGGACATCTTTTCCACTCCACCTTCTTCACCTCCACAACTATGCCTCATGTCCGAGGCTCAGAAAGCACAACAAACAAAAAAGTAGAAAGAATGTGAGAGCAAGACTGATCAGGAAAAGTGCTGTAAAATGTCAGCTTCAAGGCTTGAGGAGGTTATTGTGCTCAAGAGTTCACGTAAGCTATAGTCCCCTGTACAAGAGCCACCAAATATCTGCATAGATTTGGGGAGTGCTCTCCAGAATTCACCCCTTACTGAGGAACTAATCACAGTTACTAGCTGCTGGGGAGGGAAGAATCATTCCTTTTTTAATGTGTAACCACTGGTAGATAACCCATGCTTTGGTGGACAGTCCCAGGCCATACACATGGGGACAACACTGTCTGGACTTGGGTTAGCAACACAAAAAAGGACTTGAAGTTAGAGAGTGATCATGTTGTGGAGGTAAAAGTTAGAGGGAAAAAGAAATGAAGGGCAGATATGATTGTGCTTCATTGTAAACATATATGGATTTCTCATGAATAAAGAAAAATCAATTCAAGAAAAGATGGAGCAAAGAAGCTCTTAGGTTAAAATTCACATATTTAATACAACAAATAAAAACAAACACCTGAAGATAAACTTACAAGAGAAATATGCAGAATATTTTAGATAAGAGGTTCTTCCTATATCTTCCTTTATGACAATATTAAAACACCCTGTGCAAAAGCCATTGTATATACATATTGTTATTAATGTAATAATCCCCCTAGTTTATCAAAAACTCAACGTGATCTGAGGTATCAACATGTTCCTTGGCTAAAAGCAACTAATGCACTCCTTTTATATATACATTTTAAATGATGTATTTATATGTACATCTGTGTACTAATAAGTGTAGGTGCGCTCGGGAAATGGAGGTTCGGGTACTATGGAGCTCCATTTATAGGAGTTTGTGAAGCACCCACATGGGTTCTAGGAAGAAAGCTTTAGTTCTCTGCAGCAGCAGTGGAGGCTCTTAACCGCTGAGCTAGAACACAAGCCCTGCTTTGACATTTTTAAGTTGACATTAGCAGAAAAACAACTGTACGTATTCAAATGGTGAGCTGGCATATTGTTAAACATTCTCTAAATGGGGCTCTCTTCCTAAAATGAATCATGTATATGAATGGTTTAATACCACATTTAATTTGCCTCAAAACACTGAAGTCTTAGGACTTTGATAAGGAGAATAATTATTGTAAGCATAACCATTTAAAAGTAGTTTCAAGTAAGTTTTTTTTTTATTCCATTTGCTACGCTGGCAATAAGGGTTAAAAAATGAAATCCACGCAAGATGTTACAAGTTGATACTGTAGAATGACACATGTGGGGCTGCTTCGTGAGAGAGAAGTGATAAGGTAGCAGCAGATTCAGCAAGTGATGAGTAGGCACATCTCAGAGTCATATTGCGATTTTAGATAATACAAATTGATGTGGCATCAAAAATATCCTTGCTTATGACTTCCAAGGGTCAATTCTATACTTTCTGATGTGAGGAACAAGACTGTAAAAGTTACAACAAATTCTGAGTGAACTTCAGCTTCATTTCAGTCCCATCAAAGAACTAAATCCATAGGCACAAAATTTGGACCGCATATCAGAAAAAAATTAACAGAATACTCTTTTTGTTAACTAAAACAAAATTTTAATACAAAATATTTAACAATTTTACGAGAATCTTCTGGCAAAAGCAGTCAGACACGCTGCATTACTAGCCTTTCCTGAGACTATTCCAACCTTTTTGTTTTGTTTTTATTTGGAGAAGGATGGTGAGGGGTTGAGACTGGGTCTCTCTCACACTGGCCTGGGGCTCATTATATAACACAGATTTTAAACTCTAGACCGCATTCAGTCTGGGATTACAGATGGAGCCTTGAGATTGTTTTATTGTAGATTTTTTTTAACCAAGAGTATACCCGCAAAATGAAATGTTTATTGCCCAAAATGAGAAAAATAATATCAAAAATATAAAATCCTTCCTCAAACATACATGTACTTTAAAACACATCTTAGAGGAAACTATACTCGAGAGCTTCAGCACTTTTTGTGATCTTCCTTCCCCAAGAACATTCAACTGCCTTTTGGTGGCATATGTCCAAGGACATAAAGGCTGAACTCATGGAGTCCATTATGTCATGCGCAGCTCTGAGAGACACTCACCCCGTGTTGATTGAAATGATTTCTATCAGAGGATTCTTCCTGATCTTCGGCAAATCCAGCCTCGCTCCCCCCAACCGCTTCCCATTGTCTTTCTTCTGGCCCAGAAGCCTCACTGAATGACCTTCAAATCAAGCACAAGACATAAATTAGCATACCCTGCAAATCCACTGTCATTTACTGTTTTCAATAAATATGTTCATGATTGTATTCCATATTTTTCTCTTATAGGAGAAAAAACAAAAACCATCCTAGAGAAAATGTGATCATTTGAACATAAAAAATACAGGGGGAAAAAAAGGAGCTAATGTGTTCAAAGACTAACTATACTTCCTGATGCTTTGCTCACAGTACAAGCACATTTACATAGCACACTTGAGAAAAGCTCCTTAAAATAAACTAACAAGGGTGAACACTAGCTACTCTGACCAGATACCATAAAGCAACAGAAAGGGCTTAAATGGGCATTAGGGCTGCCAGTATTTTCTAACAATATTGGACATATGGATAATAACTAACACTTGATGAAAACAGCACTGAACACATACCTATGCTGATATTTTCTACAGTCACCTGCTCCTACCCTCCTCTTTCCCTCCCAGCCTCACTCACACTTACATGTCATATATATACACATAGTATAGTGTATGTAGTGTGTATATATATATATATGTATATGTGTGTGTGTGTGTATATATATATGCATACAAACATATATATACTAGACAGAAAGAGAGAGGTATGTATCTTTGTAAAACTTAAGACTAGGTACTTCCAAACAAAACATTTCAAGTTTGCTTGTATAAAACACAACCAAATAATTTCTAGAACACATTAAAAATGTGAGTGTTAAAAACTTCGAAGTAATTTCAGACATACAGAAATCACAGTGCAAAGAACTTGCATATCCCCTTAGATTCCGGTCACAATTTTATCATATAGTTGTTTACTCTTTGCACTCAGAATGCTGTGCTTATCCTACACCATGCAATATGTCTCATAAAGCCCTCCATCTTGGCTGTGCACCGCAATGATTTAAAATAAAATTTTACAATGATGTACTGTTTTTTTTTGTAATTTTATCAGTGACTATTCTACAGCTTTTAAAAGTTGTCCAGTGTGAAAACAAAATCAAATGATTTTAAATAATTACCTACAGTTTTACAATCATGACAATAACCCAGTTTGGGAACATTTCTCTCAACAATGGAGACTCCTTTGAGTTTAACTCAGCTCTGCTCCGCCCCCTTGCCATAAGCAGCGTATGCGGTTAGCCCGCTGCCCAGAAGATAAACTTTTGCCTCATTTCAACAGACAGCTATTATTAATACATTTCTAAGAACTTCTCATTTATACACTCATGTTTGCACTTCTCTTAGAGTCCTAACATAGAAATTGCTGAATCATTTCAGTAATTTATATTTTACTATTTTAGAAATAACTTCTTTGCTAAAAGATAACCATTTTATATTCATAAGACTCGTTCTCTCATTCTGTGAATTACATTTTAATATTTAGGATGGTATCTTTAGGAAAAAAGTTTGTCAGTTTACTTCAAATTAGCAATGATTTCCTTCATGGCTTATGTTTTTGATGTTATTCTTAAGATCCCTTTGTCTTTCCCAGGGGTACAAAGGCATTCATTCTTTCGCATATCTATTCTGCTGTTCTAGCTCTTACATTTGGGTCAAAAGTGTACTCTGTTACTTTTTGTGTAGTGAGAGACTATGTTCATCTTTCCACATATTACTCAGTGGTCTCAGTACCATTTCTTTGTCTTAGTTGTTTACATATTATTTTTGTCACATATATAAACATAAATAGTTATGCAACACCAAATAGGTAGTGCTATTATTATCATTTTAAATGAAAATACACATTTATAGAAGAGTTTATATTTATCTACCAAAATACTATTTCTGATATTTCCCATTGCTCCTTGGAATTCAACTGCTCACACGGTGTCCCTTCTTGCCCTTTGCAGTGTTTATAAGTGACTCACTTAGCAATGCGCCCCCCCCCCCCGGCTTCTCCTAGAACACTTTCACTTTTGCATCATTTGTAGAGGATAGTTGTGCTGGATATAAAACTGCTGCTGTCTGTGTGCTGGATATCAGTTGTCTGTGCTGCTACTGTTCATGATCAGATGTCAACTATTAACCCACGGTTCCAAAAAATGTAACAAGTCACTTCTTCCCTTATGCTTCCCAGACCTCACTTTACTTTCATCAGTTTGTTGGGGTACAGATATGTATTTCTGTAGCAGCCTTTATAGGACTAAGAGCTCTTTGAACTATAAAATGATGTTCATCTAAGATTTTTTTTTCAAATTTTTTGTCATTTTTTTCTATTTATTCTTTTGCAACTTCCATAATATATTTGTTAGTGTATGGCTGATATGTGCCCAAAACGTGCTTAAAGCTGTTTAAGTCAGGGTTCTACACAGACACAGAACTGATAGATATATGAGGTAAAATATGATTTATTAAAAAAAATACTGGATCACTTCATTATAGAAGTTGTGGATGGGCTAACTCCTACAAATCCATTGTAAAACTTACTGATATTCTCCATCCTGCCATGAAAAATCTGGTATTGAGTCATTCCAATGAGTACCTCACTCAGATACTGCTTATTTCATCTGCAGACAAAACCTTTCTTTGTTTTTAATTTTTACTCTCTAATATGTATTCAAATCATTGTCATTTTTTCTTTATTTTTCATAATATGGCTTTACTTGGTTTTTTGACATTCTTGTCTTCTAAATCCCACATTTTTGTCATCAAAATTAAGGACAATTAATCTTAAAAATTTTGTGGGTGAATTGGATTATTCCTAGTCTCTTGGCACCTATAATCATATAATGTGAAAAAACAGACATTTTAAATACTATATTATAGAACATATAAATTTAGATTGCCCATTTTTTTATGTAGTGGCTTTCTAAACTAAATCTATAAAACCTACCCTCTCTCCAATGAATAGCTCTCAATATATCTCCTCCTCCTTCAGGGATTCTTGTTTTGTTTTTTCTTTTAAGCATGGCTTTATAGGGGTTAACCTGGTATAGGCACAATGTTCTGCTAGTTAGATATTGACTACACATTTGCTCAAAACAACATGAGCAAATAATAGTCCTAGTATCTACTGGTAGGTCTATGCATAGACCAAAGAAAGAAGAGTATGGGCCATTTTCAAGTAGGCCCTGCTTTAACCTGGGCTCCCACAAGTCCACTCTCAATGTGCAAACAGGCAGATAAGAGTGGGTCAGCTAGGCCCATTCCCATCTCTTCTGTGTGTATACATACCCTCTAGTTAATGCAAAGAATCTGGGGGATTTCTCTAGGTTTGTATCACTGTCTCACAAACTGAAATTCACTGTTAGATCCAGGGCTAGTGCACTAGGTGGTATAACTTGCTTACATCAAACTGACCAGTAGCTTCAGTGCAACAGAGGCACATGGCTCTCTCACTGGTCAACAAGATCTCCACCATAACTAACAGTTATCAACTGAGTCGTCTCTATAATGGCAACAAATATACCAGGTTACACGTGCTTTTTCTAAGAATGTTCCTGTCCATGGTGTCAAGAAGGGAAATGGGAGCAGACCAAGCACAAACATAGCATATAACTATTCTTAGTCATATTTCAGTAATATTCACAAATGATAACTTCTCAACTTATGGCTGAATTCTTTTGGTAAATTTCCTCATTAAGGCATACTTGCTGTGGACCTTTGTCCAGCTTTACCATTGTTTTGTGGCCATATTCTATGGATCAAAACACATAATCATTACAAAAGCAAATCAAATGCAACCTTTTCGAAACATTCTCTTACAATAAGCTAAAACACATAAACAATGTTACACATGTTTCTGCAGCCTTCATTTCAGAAAAATGCCCTTCTTAAACATCTGAAGACACAGCTGCCCAAGACCAGAAACAAGGAAACCATCAGTCAAAGCCATTGCTGCACTAATCACTAGAGCAGGATTCTATTCTGACAATGTCTGTTCTAACAGTTAAGTATAGCCAAAGTCTAACAAGCATTTGGCTAAGCAAATACTACAGATTTTCAAGATAAGATGAACTCCTCAATCAAGGTCCAGCTAATGAAGAGATGAAGAAGATTGGTGGGAAAAACACACAGTTCTCTGAGGAAGTCCAAAAGGTCAAGAATGACTGTGCAAAAGGAGAGTACTTTTTCATATGAACTCCAGGCAAATATCCTCATGTCCTGCTGGTACTCTCCAATATGCAGCCTGCTCTAACAACATTCAATAAATTATTCCTCTTCACTATCTGTATGTAAATAGAAGCATATCTATATGCAATGACAAAAAGAGTTATTTTCTAATCCAATGACTCATTAAAAAGTATCATATCTAACAATATGCTAGTTGGTATTTAGTGCACCAAAGACAAAATAGAAGGCATAGAAGTTGTTTGTTACACAGACAAAGAAGAAAGGAAGGAAGCAACATGATTTCCTTAAAAATGTATTAACAAAATAAAACTCGTTCTCTTTTTAATGTCCTGTTTCAAAGGAAATTATTTCAAAATATTCATAAAATCTACAGGCCAAAAAGTCAGAATACACATGTCACAAATTATTTCCTGTTTCATGGGCAGCTATTAATATTCTTACCTTCTGAAGCAAACCAAGATTTAAAAAAATAAAGAACAACATGAAGGAGATGCCATAAACAAGGTATGACTTTAAGAGGAAACAGGGACCAGAAAAACATACTGAAGGAATGGAAATGGAGCGAGGAAATGAAGCAAACTTACCATGAAAATAAATATGTGAGACTTACAAAAGGACCCGGAAGCAAAGACAACAATTAAACACTCACAGGCAGCACCTTGGCTTCACTACTTCTTGTCAGCCACTACCTTCTAGCACTGTGATGCAAATGAATGACTGCTAGAGTGGCCTGGTGGTCTGAGAAAGCAATCCTAGATGCCCAGGAGGCTGTAGCAGCAGGATCCAAGGCTCACCTGGGCAATATCATAAGACTCTGTTTCAAAACGTGAATTCCACCCAGGCAAGGAAATACTGCCAGGCAAGGAAAGGCATTAAAAAAAAAACAGAATGGGGACAGGTTGTCCTTTATTTTATCATCTTTCTGGTAAGAATGAAGGACGAAAAAAGTCAAGGCAATAGAGGATAACAGAAACAGAAAGTAAAATAAGCAGTTTTACAACAGGTCCATGTCAGAGAAATGAAAGAGAAAGATGGAAAGAATAAAAGAATGATGCTCAGCATGACAAGGCTGTATCCTAAATCTCTCACTGAAGAGAAGGTGAGGAAGATGATCCAGATGAAAACATGGACGTGCAGAGAAGTGCGGAACCCACGAGCACAGTGGACTCCACGAATGCAGTGAACTTCTGCAGTCTTCTTTCCATCTTAAAAATAAACCCACTTCATTTCTCTATATGATGATCACACAGAGATCTATAGATTATTAGCCATCCTTAATAAACACTTCTCTAAGCTATTACTTTTATGTATCACTTAAAACTCAATACTGTAAAAACCAAATTCAATTATAAGCCCTAAAAGCTTTCAGCAGCTATTTGCAAACCAACTTCAAACCCCTGATACTATGATGGTTTTTACACTGGAACTAATTCACAGAAACATTTCATGAAAGCTTTTTATTGTTACATATCAGTGTACCCAAAAGAAAGCTGCTTATGATTCACTGACATACAACCATTTCCAAATAACAGCCACTAGACACGTTGCATCAATGTTCAGTGTTGTCTGTGGATCTAGAGCAAAATCTGCCTAAACCCCACAGTTCTAAAGGCTTTTTTAGGAGCGGGGAAAACCACCTAGGTGGCTCATTAGGAAGCCAGTCAGCACAGTCACTCACAAGCCAACACACACAGTAAAAGATTGTTAGAAACATGATGATCTACAAAGTATGTATTTATTAACTAAGTTGTGATACTACACATCAATCTTTTCTCATTCTCACACATTAGCTTGGAGATGTTGTAAAAACATCAACAATCTGGCAACTGGGACTCATTTTGTGTACTTCTGTCTTTCATTTATTTTCTCTAAAGGCTTTGTAAGACAGCCAACAGCCAGACTTTACTATAAAATGTCACTCAACCCACCTAATTTTAGAGGCTAGGCCACTGTTTCCTTGCTATGTGACCACCCAGCTTACCACCACCAACAAAGGCTCCTGACATGATGTCTTGACATCTTGCTGGCTGCTGACTTTGCACAAATGCAGACCTACTAGGCCTAAAAAGCCAGCTCTGAACCCTAAGCTCTGGGTCAGCCTCTGGGAAAACTTCCTAGAAAAGCAACACAGCATGATACGGGGGCAGAGGGCAGAGACTAGCCAAAGTTGTTCTCTACTGTGAAAACGGAATTCCTCCTATGTAGCACTTTTGATGGGAAGGGGTATTTTCAGATACCTACAACAAAAGCACGACCCTCCCTTGAAATATTTTCATCTTGAGAAATGAAAAATAACATGAGTTCAACAGAAGCAGCAGCTTCCTCACAAGTTGAGGCTGGAAAAGACTATGTATTATTAAAACTGGTTTGACAACTCAAGCTCTATTTAGCCACTAGAACAAGACAGCGTATTTCTCAAGTTGAAAGAATGAAGTGGTAACCAGAATAACAGCACTTAAGAAATACTAAGAAGGGGCTGGAGTGAAGGCTCAGCAGTTAAGAATGTTTACCACCTGATAGATCTGGTTCCCAGAACAAACATCAGGCAACTCACAAGTGCTTCTAACTCTAGCTCCAAATGGATCCAAAGCCTCTGACTTCCTGGAGCATCACGCATATATTCAAACACTGACACACACATGCGTGTAAATAAAAAAAATCCTTTTTTTATATACTGAAATGAAAGAACACAAAGCATAAGCCAACATTAAGGAAGAGAGCCTGGGAAAGCAGTGGTGTCTCTCAGCACAGTAGTTTCTAGACCTTAAGAAAACACAAAGACTCCAAACCTCTTGGCTGCCACTCAGAACTTGTTGCTAACACCCCATATACTTTGGTCATAGGATTTAGAAAAATCAAGGTGATACTGATCTCGAAGCTTTCGCACTGATGACTAGCTTTCATAATACCAGAAGATGCTATTCAGGATGCTGGGGGAGAAGTGGCAGCAACAGTTTATACAGTAGTAAACCTGCAACCTACAATAATGACTGGCATGGCAGGTTATCGTGTAATAGTGGCACAAATGTTATATGTTATATGTTATATGTTATATGTTATATGTTATATGTTATATGTTATGTGTTATGTGTTATATGTTATATGTTATATGTTATATGTTATATGTTATCGGGATAACCAACCACTTTCTGCTTGGATTTAATGATTACTTCAAAGGGGGAAGCTCATGCCTGGTACAATCGGCCAAAAATCCATGGCTTGATTGTTCACAGGTACTGGAGATAAAACTGTCACTATATTTTGTGACTGCAAATAACATCACACTGGCCTCAAAATAGGTACCTCCACATCCACAAATTACTACAGCTTTCAAGGCTAATCAGAGAAGGATCTTCAGACAGTGAGTGAAACTTTCTACAAAGACTCACAACCGATCAAAGTGCAGAGAATAAGTGTCTGTGGGCTGCTTAGTCATACGGGATATGTCTATATTATAGCTTCTCCACCCAAAGCTCAGAAGACATCAAGGAAGACAAGGTTAAGAACAAGTGGTCAATGATAAATGACACAAAATCATTTCTTCTGACATAACTGAGCTGATGAACTCAATAGCTATGGCTGCCCACACAAAACCTTATAAGAGCAATCCAGTCGACACTCCAGCTTGGATAGTGGGGACACATGAACCTCCAGCGTCTAGCCAAGAAGCTATTGACAGTGAATGGCTGCTAGGGGAAGGAGAGTCAGTTTTCTTTAGAAATACGGTCTGGGTAAGTTGACTATACTGCACTGGGTTGTCCCATGTTTATGGGTATATAGACAGCACTATTAGACTCAGTAGATTGTTAAAAGAAAAAAAACCTGAGAAGAGTTGGAAGGGATAGATAAATACATGACCAAAACACACTGAATGTTTATATATGATATTCGCAAAGAATCGATAAAAAACATACTATTTAACACGAATTAAATTAATTATTTTTTAATGCTCTGAGAAGATCACAGAACAGAGTTTAAATCTCTGGAAATCTGAAGATTATTTTATGTCAAAAGTCACGTTTCACAGAAAAATACACCTGCCCTCTAACATTAAAGTATGAAACTGATATCTGCACAGGACAGAACTTCAAAAAAAATGAAATAAAAGCATTGCTAGAACAGGAAGTTCTTAGGGATGCTCTGCCTCCACTGCATACTATTGTAGGCTTACTTCATAAAGATTAAAGTTAGATTAAACAACGACTGCTATAAGTACACCTAAACATGTCCTCTTACTCTTAATCTAACAGAAACGCCTTCTGCAGGTAAATTACAATACACATTTAATCTTCTGTCTTAATTATGACTTCTGTAAGCAGAGATGTCTTTCATTAGGAGAAAAAAAGATGTCTATGGAGTCAGTTACCTACTGTCTAACTCAAACCATCCAAACCATCAACAGCCAAAACAGTCCTGAAAGAGCAGGTCACCTGAGGAGAAGCCTCTCAGACCATGGCCTGCCTTGTTAGGACAGGCTTTCCTGAGTTAGAAGTGTGTTGAAGAGCTGCAAAGTTGTGATCTTTGCAACAAAAAAGTGGTAAGTGCTTCTGTCCCTGTGTGTCACAACATAAAACACTACTGTTCTCAGACTCACAGCTACTATGTCAAAGTTACCACAGCCAAGAATGGAAGCAGAGCTCACTGCTAAAAAATGGCAGGAGCACAACATATGACTTTGGGAACTGAGGAGACAAATTTAACTTTTAAGATTGAACCTCACAGGGCTATGTAGACAGCTCAGTGGGTAAGCGCATTTGCTGCACAAGTGTGCGGGTCTGAGTTTGGAGCCCTAGCACCCACATAAAAAGCCAGGTGTGGCAGCTCAAGCTCTAACCTCAGCCCTGGGAGAAGGGAAGAGACAGGAGGATGGCTCTGGCTTGCTGACCATCACCCAAGGCAAAAGCAACAACAACAAGCTCCAGGCTCAGTTACAGGCCTTGTCTCAAGGAAATAAGGCAGAGAGTAATAGAGGAAGACACCCATCAGGGTTATCTCCCTGTTTTCTGGGAAGCTGAGTAAGTAGAAACATCTATTTCATAGCACACTCTGCTAGAACTCCAGCTTGTTACTAATTTTCCTTAAACCGATCAAGTATAAATCCTATCACCATAACCAAATTGTACCAAAAAGATTTATTAAGACTGGGAGTGAGGAAGCCCCATGGTGAAAAGCCATACCTTCCAAAATGAAAATACCGCTACATAGCATTTATGAAATAAGAATGATGAAAGCTGTCAGGCACTATTTATAATTAGTCAATCAAATATCTTCTCAAATTTTTAATTTTGAGAGCTGTAATGATGACAATGAACTTTTTTTTTCCTTTTATGAGACAGACTCTCTATATATAATAGTCCTTGCTGTCCTGCGACTTACTATGTGGACCAGGCTCACCTCAAACTCACTGAGATCTGCCTGCCTCTGTCTCCAAGTGCTGGGATTAAAGGCATATGCTACCATGCCCGGCTGATGATAATGAACTTTTAAAACTATAAGGTTCTACATTAAAATACATGTGGCTATAGCAGTAATTCCTCCCTGTCTCCAGGATGTAATTAGGACTGGGAGGTTGGTTACATCCTTAGGAAAATGTGCAGTAATTTTTTTGGCCTAACAACTGACAATGAAAACTATGTAAGGTATATTTTATGAAAAATCTCATGTCACCCTTAAAACATGCACATACAAAAGATTTCTCCTTACAGAAAGTCGCTATTAATTTCTTGCTGCTTATACTGATGTTTTCATCACTAGTTCCAATGAAGAAATTCTTTAGCTAAGTTCCTAATTTAAAGACTTCAACATCAAAGGAAAAGTAAAACATTCTATTAAAAAAAAATTTTAGTGAAACAAATTTTTACTAACTTCCATACACCAAAAAGATTCTTTCCTAGCCAAACATAAGGAAAATAAAAAGAAAATAAAATTTTAATTTCTGGGCAATAAATCAAAAAAGAAGCAAACAAGCAGAGAACAAAAAGAAAAGGGAAGCAAAAAATGTAAAGAAGCAAAATATACAACAAGGATTTGAAGAGAATCAGAAAAAGGGAATAGCAAAGTTAAACTATGGGGAAGAGGATGGTGATTGCAGCAAACAGATCCTCCCCTTCCCACCATTTCTCTTTGCTATAAGCAGCTTCACAGAACAGAAAGAATATGGGCTTTGGAACCAAACAGCAGGGTTCCAGACTTGCCACTGCCTGGTGCATAATCAGAGTAACCAGGCTTCCTGTAGAGTACGAACGAATTATTGTCTCTGGAAAGATAAGCTAAGAGGAGCTAGACAAGGCACTGATTGAAGTTGCTACAGTAATTAATACAAGTGTAGTCCCACCAAGACCTGTGGTGCTAACAATACGAGGAAGTTCCATATACTACCAACGAACATAACCTTCCATTTATGTAAAAACCAGATGATGAAAACCACTTCTGTGAGTGACTTGTTAGCTCAATAATTGAAGCATTATAGATTCAAGGTAATACCTATGAAGTCACTCTGTGCAGTGACAGGAAGGAAAGGATGCTCACATGGCAAGACACTCACTGGATCCTGGAAACCTTATGCACATGTGTTAAGAAGCTAGGAGAAGCCCAGTTGCTTTTCCATCTTAGGACCCTAAGTTACACCCAACCATAGCAGTGGCTCTTGGTATCAGGATCCTAGTGAGGAATGACAAGGTCAATCTCCAAGAGCAACCTTAACCAGGTTATGATCAGCCAACCTAATCACTGTGTATGGTGTGCGCGTGTGTGCATGCATGTACATGGGCACTTATATGTATTGCACATTCGTGTATGCAGGTGCACAAAGTGTACAATGACACATGCACAGGGGGGAGAGTATGATGTGGAGACTGAAGGGCAACCACAGTTTGGAGCTGTTCAGGTAACATCCGCCTGGTTTTTGAGACAGGCTCTTTCACTGGCCTAGAATTGGAAATGCAGGTTCAACAAGGCTGGCGGGACAGGAAGCCCCAGGGATCCACCTATATCCGTCCACCTTCCCAGAGCTTGGTTTACTAGCACACGCTACCATGCCAGGTTTTTCCTGTGAGTGCTGGGAATCACACCTAGGCACCCCGACTTAAACAGCAAGCATTTTAATAACTGAACTGTCCCTCTATCCATGGAGAAGCAGGATATAGAAAAAGTACTTCCAGCACTCAGGAGGCAGAGGCAGGTGGATCTGTGAGTTCAAGGCCAGCCTGGTCTAGAGCGTGAGTCCAGGACAGCCACAGCTACATAGAGAAACCCTGTCTCAAAACATCAAAAGTTAGAACTCTGTATGTTACATGAACATGTTTTAGTATTGGAATCAGAATGTGATGTATTTTGCAAATAAGTCTTTTTATAGTAAAGAATGTGAAGTTTACATATAACACAAATTCTTTCTGAGACAGATACTTTACAATATTTATCATATGATATACAGCAATATGATGTAAATATCAGACTATGAATTTTAGAAACGGTCATGTAGATACTATACCATGGATATGCATACCACATAATCACTATAGATATTCAAATAGAAACTGGCTTATAGTAGCAGATTTCACATAGTTTTTCATTATTATTAATGAAACTTAAAGTCTCATCTTCCCACATATGTTTTACATGTAACATGTATGTTCTCCTCCATATCCTCCCCAAACCCTATTTCCCCAAAAAGCTAGTATGCTTTTTCCCATAGTCCCTTTCTACATTCATATTACACACACTCTCTCTCTCCCACTCCCTGTCTCTCTTTACCTCCTTCCTTCCCTCCCTTAAGATCAGTTCTCATAGTCCTATTTCCAGTTTCATAACCTGTACCCTCCCTCAACAAAATACATATAAATACATGCAGACACACACTTGTATAAATTAATACCTATGGAGGAAGATATTCACTGGGCAAATACACCTACCACCAAATCCGACAGGCCGAGTTCAATTCCCAGAACCCATATGATGGAAGGAGAGAATTAACCAGATTTCATTGGATGCCAGAGAATGTGGATTCTAGTAGATGCCAGAGAATGAGTGTCCCAGTGTGCTTCAGAGACTGAGGATTCTATTAGACACTAGAAAGCAGGGCTCTTCCTGGGATCCAGAAAGCAAAGGGCCTAATGGACAACAGAGTGATGGTCCTCCTGGGCACTGGAGAACAAGAGTCCCTCTGGGTACCAATGAGCAAGGATACTACGTAAGATAGCACATAAATGTCAGCCTGAATGGATACAGATGAATTTGGAAAATAGCTCTAGAGAGGCAATCAGAGGTTACACAGTTCTGTTTCGAAAACTAAGATAAAAACAACAGAGCTCAGAGGTCTACAGAAAAACCTTCAAATTCTCTCCAGCTGCAGCTGAGAACATTAAGCATCAGAAAAGTAATGTGACCAAAGGCAGTTAACAAAGGTCTCAGTGCTCTGGTGGAAGGTGGGGTGCACATTATTTCTCTGGTGTGAGCTTTGTAAATGAAATGTGAGCAATAGAAACAGACACAGAGCAGCCTGGTCTACAAAGAAAGTCCAGGACAGCCAAGAAACCCTGTTTGGGGTGGGAGGGGGAGATGAAGGCAGAGTCTCCCTCTCAGTCTTTTGTTAACTAAGCAAACAGCCACTCCTTAACCTCTACAGGCTCAGTGCGGCTGCCTGCTCAGTACACCTGCCTGCTCAGTGCGCCTCTCAGACCCTCTCATATCACGAGCACCAAAGTCATCACTCTGCATCCTCCAAACATCCAACGAAAATTCCCACTAACCTCATCTTATCTGTACTATCGTTTCTCACAACTAACCTCAGCACAGTCTCTCCAGTGAATCTGTACTGAGCCAAACTCCTCAGTGGGAAGCCATCCGCCATCAACCTGGCCTAGAAAAGAAAAGTCTCTTCCTACAGAAACTACCTCTACACAGCTCCAAGGAAGGTCACTGTTGAATACCATTCATTTTTAAATTATGTTATATTTTTCAGGAAAGTTTTAGGTCCACACATAAACTGAGCAGAAGTAGTCCTTCATCAACCTGGCCTGGGAAAGAAAGGCCTCTTCCTACAGAAACTATACCTCTACACAGCTCCAGGGAAGTTCAATGTTGAATACCATTCATTTTTAAACTATGTTGTATTTTTTTCAGGGAAGTTTTAGGTCCACAGATAAACTGAGCAGAAGCAGAGTGCTTCCATCACCCTCTGCCAATACCCTATACAGAGTGTCTCTGTGGGTTTGTTAACTGACAGCCATCTGGGTTCACAACTAAGTGTAAATGCTTGATGATTTGAGTGACTGTATGATGACACGTGTACACCATCACAATATTACATCAAAACTATCACTGCGCCAAATATCTTCTGGGTTCTGCCTACTTAACTGCCACCTACACATCTAACTACTAACAACCACTGCTTCCTTACTGCTTCTATAGTTGCTCTCTTTTAGGGGCCCACAGTATATCCCATTGTATGTGGCTTTTAAATATTAAAACTATTTTAATAAGATTAAAGGTTATCTTGTTTTACTATGCAAATCCACAAGTCCCTCCGTGTTTTTTCATGACTTCAATGCTCTTTTCTTGAGTGTTTTACAGAAATTTTTAAAATAAAAAATTAAAGAAACTATGAGCAAACTCACTCATTCACACACACACACACACACACACACACTATATATATATATATATCCTAGTCAGTGTGAGTCCAAGGACAAAATTTATTATTTTTATCCTACTATAAACTTCTTTATAAAAATGTTCAATAAATGTTCACTGAATAGTATATCAAAATTTTAGTTCAATAATGCATCTTATGTTCCACAATTACCTTTTATTGTTTCCTCTACAACTTCTACCACACGATCTATCTGCTGAACCTAGAAAGAGAGACCGATAAGAAGTCAGAGAGGAAGCTGCATCCACATGCCTGCTGGAGTCAATGGACATTTCCTAAGAACACTGATGCAAGTGTTACATGATCTATTTACTATTCCATAGTAAGTAATATTTAAATGTAAATAAAATTTAAATTAAGCTATACATACACACACACATAAAATAGATTAAATAAAGATAGAGGTGTAACTTAAATTATATACATAACATATATTCAGTTTTATGTAAATAGATAAGTAGGTAGACAGAGAACTAGCTATATAGGTTTCATTTGATTTACCTAATTAAATACATACATTAGATAGGTAACAGAAAATAGGTAGACAGACAGACAGACAGACAGACAGATGACAGATAACCAAAAATAATCTGTGTGACTGTCCTGTGAAATGGTGAAGTGTATCATCCAATGGTGAGTAAAGACATCACACAGAATGACACAATCAGCTGGGAGCTGTGTTTTTCTATTGCATCAGTGTTACTGGAGCTTGAAACATTACCCTAAAAGAAGGGAAAAGGCTCATAAAGTTCAAAGAACTTCTAAGATTCATGAGACTCCTAATCCAAGGTTAAATATGAAGTAAACAGCTGCTGGAAAGATGGGGGTTTGCTTTAAGTGTGGCTTTAGTGAGTTGTTCCCTGCACTGAGGTGGGGTGGGATTTTTCAATGAGGATGCACCCTGCTCTGTTAAGTAATTCCTATAATAAAGTAATAAGCTCACAAGTGCACTAACGTTATAACTGGGTTGAATTATATATTTGATCTATTGCCAGAGTCTTAATTGGTTGAATAGACATTTGCTCTTGTCTCCCATGAAAAAGCCAGGCAACAGCTATCCACATAAACTCAACACAGGCTGAAACATAAATTTAATTTTAATTAAAATATGTCTCTTCCTACAAAGCTTAGGGTTACAGGGCATAAAATGGCAGATTACTCAACAGAATGTACTAATACTAAATGGATACATGGGAAATTTGTGCTTTATTATTTCAGTTGTTAACACCTTTCGGTGAATTAGTATTGAATGCGGAATAGCATATTCAGACCTGGGGTACCCAAGGTCAATAATAAAGGTCATTTTGCACATACAAGTGACCAAGAAAGAATTGCTGGAGTGCCACAGAGCACAGAGAAAGGTAATAAAATGAAGTCATGGACCAAAAGTGCCTTTTGAATGAAAAGACTCTAAAAAATTGAGGGAACACAAAGGAATTTAAAATGAAATGAAGACAGTAAAATAAATAAAATCATGATCTCAGAAGTTAGAAAAGTTATCTGAAATAGCTCAAGGTTGATTCTTTAAAAAAAAAATGCTCCAAAATAAAAAAAAAAAAAGCTCCAAGTGTCATTGTTCTATACAAAAGTGGTCAGGGGAAGGGCTTAGAAAATTAAAGCAAGGAAAAACAGAACAGTAAGATGGAACTAAGGCAATCCATACCACACCTCTCTCCACCCCAAGAAAAGGACTTACTGTGTAACTCCAGCTGGTCTGCACTTGTAAACAAGACTAACCTCGAACTCAGACACCCGCCTGCCTGTGCTGTCAGAGTGCTGGGATTAAAAGCACAAAGTACAAATAAAATAACATACTATGAAAAATAGATACTAAGATTCTTTCTGGAGTGTGTGTGTGTTTCTGTGTGTTCTCTGTGGTCATTTTCATTTTAACAAGCCACAAGAGAGGTTTTCACACACATGGACAAGATAAAAATCAAGATGCCATTGTATGTGTATACATCATCTATGCATTTAGTCTACTGTGCTCATCTTCCAGCTGCACAGTATCCTATTCACCGAAGGGACCATATGCATTTATCTATGCCTCACTGATAAAAGAACAGCACTATCATACTACAGTGATGTGATGGACCTAAACTGAGGTGAGAAGAAACTTTTACAAAGGATGTATTAGAAATACATATGAGTTGGAGAGGTGCCTCAGAGGTTAAGAACACTGGCTGTTCTTCCAAAGGTCCTGAGTTCAATTCCCAGCAACCACCTGGTGGCTTACAACCATCTATAATGAGATCTGGTACCCTCTTCTCAATGTGCAGGCAGAATGCGGTATAAATAATAAATAAATCTTAAAAAAAAAAAAAAGAAGGCTTGGAAAAATACTTCTTTGACCTCAATGTCTCACACACAAAAATAAAGAGGCGTGCAAGCGAGCCATGCACTGTCTCTGCTGCTCCCGGGTGGGAGCAGCCTATGTTGACACTGCAGATCATCCAGCCCATGATAAGCACTTTGTAACTGCAGTGGTAACAAGCCAAAAGTAAAGAAACAGGTAATATAATGCATCAACAACAACTCAAGTACTTTGGACTAGGTATGAGTAACTATTTCTTAACAGTTTAAATGCAAGGAGAAAAGGGTGATAAATAAATATATAAAAACAGGACAAATAATTTAAAAAAATAGGTTGAGAGCATCAAAGCTGAAATATATGTGGTTGAGTGTCTTCTGGAAGGGCCAACAGATGCCACCTAGGCACCAAGCCAGAAGCATGCACTCTGCTGCCAAAACGTAGGTGCACCATCAGTCTCTGGGTGGAAAAGGATAAAGCACAGGGTCATTAGTGAGTGAGTAAACGAGCAAGCGAGTGAGCGAGCACAGAACAAAGTCCATGTCACAATATCTCTCTGGTACTGCCAAGGGTTAGGGGAAAAGAGATTGTCTCTGTAATAAGCATTACTGTTCTTTCAGCTGCCAGCACCAGGCCAGGTGGCAGAGGGAAGCTCAGGGCTCCTAGAGACAAGTCATGCAGCAACAGAGGCCTGACCTGATGCAGACAAATCTGGAGCAGCAGGCAGAGGGAAACAGCAGAAGCTGTGGTAGCCCAGAGAGCTCTTCCAGTGACTACAGCAGTTCTGCAGACTGCCTGGCCAGTAGTCCAGTCAATGGGTGCAGCAATGAATTCTTCAGGGAGAAGGGAGGCCCTTCCTTACTGAGTGCTACAGCTCAGAATAAATGGCCAGTCTCAGACTTCTTTCTCGTGAAGTAGGTGGTGCTCACCATTTTATTTCATGTGAAACGGGGACATACAAACCTTGGGCAGTGAGGAGGGGCTTTAAGGATGAATGTGACTTAGGGCTCTGGCAATGCTCTATTTACATGGGGAAAGATAACATGTGACAAGCTCATGTGACTGACCACCTGTGGCCACCTGGGGATTGTGCCATGAGTTCCTTAGACAGGCAGGAAACAAGAACAGAGCTTTGTCCCACACCTTCTATTCTCAGAATGAAAATTCAAATCTCAAATTTGAGATTTCCAGGGTTTGAACATACTCTATCTTGCTAATCCCATGCCAAATCTCCTGGAAGTACGGCCCACAAGCCCCACAATGTAGACTTTCATAAAACCCAAGACCTATTGAAGAATAGGACAGGATTAAGGAAGGAGGGTACTAGCAGGATTAACATGATCAAAGGATATCATATACAAGTAGGAAAATGTCACAATGAAATTCATTCTTTTGGAGAATAGGACTTTAATAATAAATCTGAGAAAATTGGAGGAGGAAAGAAAATAGGAGAGGGCTGGGGAAGGGGAAAAATGGGAAAGGGAAAGAAAAAGGGAGGGAAGAAGGGAACAGGGAGGGAGGGGAGAGAGAGAGGGAAAGATGGGAAACAAGGCTAGAATGGAAAGTCTCCCACTGAATCAAAGATGAGGAGGAAGCATGACAAGCAGAGCAGGCAGAGGGCACAGGAGATGCAAACTCATCCCCTGGCCTCCATGTTTTTCAATAAAGTAAAGGGTCACCTACTAATAGGAAGAAAGATAAGATGAGGAAGGATTGGGAGGGAATGAGGAAGCAGGATACAGCTGGGATACAAAGTTAATAAACTGTAACTAACATTAAAAAAATAAAGAATGAAGGTAGAGAAAGAACATGTGAACATGTGAAAATTCTCAGTTGAAATTGGAGATTATTTCTTATAGAGACTTCACAAACAGATGAGGTTTTCTCAAGGGAAAGTGACTGACCCAAGGTTTATTCAGTCCATAGCTCAGCCAGTTGGCATGCTCCAAGTGTCTAATACACACCACAATGAACCAAAGGAATGGACATGATACTGCATGGAGAGATTTGTAGCACAAACTAAAAAGGAATTGAAGAAAAGGTTGACTATGCATTGGAGATCAGATGAAGCCTGAAAAACACACCAATAAGTAGAGCTGATATGTAGGGGAAGGGAGGGAGGACGAATGGAGAGAAGAAAAATATAGGAGGTTTTAATTAGTGTGGGCTCAGCTATTTAGTACCTGTGAAGAAAAGTGAGGGCCAGTATCTGCTTATAGAAACAGGGTGCTGAAACAGCATTCAGGTGATTCCCACTGGAGCTGACACAGAAGGAAGTGCAAGTTTGGGTAAGTGCAAGTCACAACACACAGTGACTTGGATTGCCTGGGATTTGGATAGAAGTAAGAGGCATAGGACTTGGCTAAATTGCATACAGTATATAGATGAATAACCAACTTATTGGTTGAGAACAGCAGATAGTGAAGACAATGAGAAAAATATGGAATAACTCAGTGCTGGAACCAGAATATTATCCTATACGCTTAGAAATAGAAAGGTTCAGCCAGAAGCCACCGTTTGCTGTTATGACAGACACACAAAACAAAGAAGCAGAAGAACAGTGTAGCATGGTGAACACTTGGTACAAAGTCGAGAGGCTAAACTATGAACCTTAGTAAGGAAAACAGAACCATAAGCCTATGAGAACCTTAGATTAAATGGTGGTTTTGAACACTCTCTCTGGAACACTGAGGCAAGAACTAAGCATTATTAAAGCATTATTAGCTACTTTTAAATTAATGTTAATATGTTAAACATTTATTAAAGAACCTACCCCATGTTCGTTTTTCCTTTAAACTAAGATAATGGAGGCCTCGACACTAGTAGACAAGTTAGATCCTTCCCTGGTGCTTTGACTGCCTTGAGCAAAGCAGAGAGCTTGACCACCAACTATTCAGAACACTGAGGCTTAAAGATAATATACAGCAACCACATCTGCTTAATACCAAAGCACAACTCCAGCTCCAGAGGGCAGAGCCCTGGACATGACTCTTTCAACCAACTCACACTAAACTTCTTATCATCAAAAGGGTCAAATCTAGCAATGACTTTCACCTAGCATATCCCCTGCTGGTCCAGCGGAAGGTCTGTGATTGGTATAAACACCGATGTTAATTTCTGTGAATGACTGCACCGTGACTGTACAAATACCCATGCCCTATCACTTCAAGACATACACGCAGCTCACCCTTCATGACAGTCAGGCGCTCCCGCTGTGCTGCACCTGGGTACAACATTAGCCTTAATGAAAGGCTTCTTCCACTATGTCTTTTGCCTACTTTTATCTTTATCCTCCATAGACAGAATGGTAGTGTGGAGCCTCAGCAAAGCAGCAACTACCACCCTGATGGCAGCAGGAGTAACAGCAATACGAAGAGAGCTGAAGAGCTATAGAAAGAAACCAGAAAGAATCAAGGAGAGAGAGAGAATGAAAATGAGAATAAAAACTGCCAAAGGAGAGAGAAGGCAAGAAAAAGCAGCAAGCCAAGATGGAAGAAGGGCAGAGAAAGCAAAGTTCTGAACTTCATCAGTAAAAAAGTTCCAAGGAGCTGCCAAGCCTTAAAGACCTCAGAGTTTTAACATTAGCCACCAGAGAGCTGAGCCATCCACACAGGGTTATGTCCAGCATGCGGAGCCTGTGTTTGATAGCTGTGACATAAGCAGTGACACCTGCTGCTGTGTGGAATACAGTGTGACATTCCCTCAGATGACTGAATACAGCTGTGTAATCCAACATAATCTACTCAACAGAAGTGAAACCTATACACACCAAAAAACTGTGCAACATTCACAACAACATTCATAATAACCAAAGGGTGTGAATTCAAATATCCACCAACATATAATGGAACATTAAGTCACAAAAAGGATAGAAGCAATGAGACATATGATATAACTATACAGAGTGAGAAATCTGGGTGATCCTCATAGCATACAACCCCATTAGGTGAAATGTCTGTAACAGAAAACATCAGGAGGCAGCAAGTCAGTGACTGACCATGGCTGAGCCAAAGGAGAAAGAGGCAGATCAGTAGGAGCCCTGTGTTTCTTCCAGGAGTAAAAAATGTTCACAGTGTTTGTGGAGATGGTCACACAATCTGAATATACTACAAACCACAGGACTATACACTGAAATTGGAAGCATTGTGTGCTGCATGACTTGTATCTCAAAACAAATTACATCTAAAAATTAAAAAGATGAAATTAGCCAAATGTTCTACTCTGAAGGTCATTAAAGAAAAAAATAAAAACTGAGGAAAGCATACAGATCAAAAAACACTGAGGACCTCAGAATTCTATGCAACTGGACATCAGGGGGGCTCTGCATCCCTAAAAGACAAAAGACCAGAAAGAAGTGTGCATTAAAACAGAAAAAGAAAATTATTTTTACCTGTTTACAAAGAAGCAGTAATGAAGTTCATTGTGTAATTTTGGAAAACTATTGTGTCCACTTACACTGATAGGGACAGTGAAGAAAATAAGGAGAAAAAGTAGAGGGAAGGAGGGACCCCAGCAACAAGCAGAAGTGAGAAGAGGAAGAAGTTAAGCCAAATCAGTACAGTGTGGGAGGGGACAGAGAAAACAACATAAACAAAAAACAGAGCCAAACTCCCCTTGAAGAGGCCACAATAGACTGAATTTTCTTTGGGAAAAGAGGAAAGCTATTCTCAGCACCATAAATTGCAGCCCTGTATACACAAAAGCTTATTCAACAGCATATAATTCAAATAAAATAAATAAAACAGTATCTTGTGCCCTTTGGGCACTTGATTATAAATATAGAGAGGGAAAAATAATGCAGCATGTTCCCTTACTAACTCCATATGTTCTCAACAAGAAAGAAAGGTGTTGGTGAGCAAACAATTCATAAATAACATTAATGAGTCATCCTGATGAAGGACTTTCAAAGAGCCCATAAAAATATTTTTCCCTGCTCTAAGAAAAGACTTCAGATTCATAACTAATCATGCAGAGAGGAAACAAACCAACATACTGGCACCTAAAGCAAGTGAAAGTGCTGTTCTCACATCTGCCAACTGTTGAGAGTGGAACTTTCTGCAGGGGTGGAGATACCCACAGCTGCGCAGTCCACCTGTGACCAACCACCTGTGGTCACTACACACTCAGCAGAAACTCTGAATGCTTAATTTATGCCTGAAGTGAAATAGCCAAATGGAACAGGCAGATTTAAGGAATTGGAAGTCAGCAGTCCACTTTGCAGTTCAGATGTTAGAAGCCAATGAAGACACCTCAAAGACAACTTGCCAATTGGGCTAAAAAAGAAGCCAACACACTTGTGTCCCCAAGAGACCAGGTGGAGGGCACACCACTGTCAGAGGTCCTGGTCCGGCATGCGTTTAGGGTATCTTTTTCCTAGAGAGCCTGCTAGAGCAGTCAGTGGGTAGAAGATAAAGCCAACGCTGTTTAGTAATTCTATGGTTTCTGGTTGCATGCTAGTATTGAACATGAGTTATCATTTTAAATCCTAAAAGGATCAAGCTCAGGACATTAGGTTTGGCAGCAAGCACCCTTATCCACTGAGCCAACTCACCTGCCCTTATATAAAATATTGTTTTATTTTCAAGATAATTGGTGAGCTTCCTGAGCAGATCTTGAGTAGAATGATGGGAAGAAAAAATTACCACCTTGCGGTAAAGAAATACTGACTGAACGCAACTACACTCTCAGGGAACTTTCTTACACATTTTCCACTGTGACTCCTTTTAGCCTAAAAAATTTTTATCTAAATCTGAGGATAAAGATACCTTACCAGGTCACAGAGGAAGACCAGTCCTGATGAGACCTGATAGGCTAGGGTCAAATAGAAGGGGAGGAGGACCTCACCTATCAGTGGACTAGGAGAGGGGCATAAGAGATAAGAGGAAGGGAGGGTGGGATTGGAAGGAGACAAGAGAGAGGGCCACAGCTAGGATACAAATTGAATAAATTGTAATAAATGATTTAAAAAGATACATTATAAAATAGCCATGTAAATCAAATATTTGCTGATAATAAGGCATAAAGATATTTATTGTAAAATACTTCACCAGTACATAATTTTACCATTTATTTAAAATAACAGAAAATTTGCATACTAATGAGATAGAAGGGCTTGCTCCTCTAAAACCACACAATCCAAAGATATACTGATTGGACAGATACTGAAAAATGACAGAAGGAAAAATGTCAAGTCTTTTTGTTTTCCATAATTCAACTATTACATTTCTAGGGGAGCAGAAAGCTTTGTATGTACAGGAAGAGCAAAGCAGTTCACAACATGCAGAGTCCAAAATCACTGTAGTTCACAGCATGCATAGTGAGGAATCTGAGCTGAGGCACTTCGGGCAGAGGCTTGCAGGCTGTGGGGCTGTAGGACCTGACAGCATGCTCAGCACAAAGTGCACAGCTGAGTTCAGGACCAAGGCTACAGTGAAGTCACATGACACAACACAGGCAAGCCCTGCCAGAAACACTGCAGATTAGCTACTACTAGACTTGAATCTATTTTTAGTTGTTGGGCATTCAGAAATGTTTCTCAGTTGCCAAATGTTTCCTGACCCTTCCCATCCTGTTCATTTGTATGACTCTGAGGTCACGATGGACAGTCATTTTGTGAATGAAGACAGACAGTCCCTGGTCTTCTCAGATCTGACTACCCAACAGTTAAACACTAAGAACAAAACTAAAAAAAAAAAAGGGGGGGGGGTCAAAATAGTCAATGATCATTTAATGGGAACATTTTTGTGTGCATGAGTGGAAAAGGCTGGAAAATCACAAAGTTGCTAAAGTGATACAAAAAAAAAAAAAGTTTGTCCTATGGGTTTTCTGAAAAAAAAAAATCATTTACGTGTACAATCACATGTCTAAACCTAAAATCCTAACTCTGCTACGACAGACACAGCGACAGGTACACAGCATGGTTTGCACTGAAGTTGAGACCTAGAGGTGAAGATAACACAAGAAGAGTATTCTAAAAACATACTTATGTACTGGGAGGATAGGCAGGAAGCTCAGCAAGATGGGAAATATGGGATGATCTGGAGAGCAATGACAGTATACAAAGATCAGACCATTACAAGGCATAAACCCCATAACATAGCTTTTTACAGTGCTAGCTTCTTAGTGAGAAAACCTACAATATGTTGTGTATCTGTCTGTCTGTCTATCTCTCTGTCGGTTTGTCTGTGTATCTCTTTGTGTGTGTTGAGATGAAAAGTCACATATATAGGACAAAGTTTCAGAGGAGAAAAAGACAGTGTGCTGAGAAAAGTCCTAAGTAAACTAGAAAGCAGAAGTAAGGTGAGTTAACAATAGTACATGACATTCTATTTCACCGTCAGTTCCACTCTTACCCCTATGATGCTCAGTCCTTTGAGGTAGTCCTGACGAGGCTGGGCTTGGGGAACACAGCCAGCTAGAACAACCTTCTTATTCTCTTCTTGAGCTTTTCTGTAACAGTGAAGAAATTAATTGTGAATTCTATTGCTCACTGACACAGCATTAGAAATTGGAACTTAGTGCACCTCAGTTCTCTGTCTAGCATAAACCCAGATTTCCTGGCAAGGGGCTGCTGGTATAATGTTTTGAAATGTATATACACCTTACCCTTGTTCATTCAAATGCTGATTTCTCCCCACCCCCCTCTCTGGTTTCCATCCTGATATTGCATTGTGACACTCATGCTGAGCATGCTGTGGCAACTTTATGTAAACATGCCAAATTAAAGCAACTAGACACAATGCTGAGCTGGGGGACACCAGAGGACAGGAAAGAGGGGAGGAGCCAGACAGCAGGAAATGAGTGGGAGGATCTTGAAGGACAGAGAGAAGAGAGGGAACAGGAGGAGA